>LR738709.1:437735697-437939403 GCA_902687465.1 Secale cereale
GGGGGGGGGGGCACCAGGGCTGCAGGCGCCCTGGTGGCGCGCCCCCCCTGGGCCGCGCCGGGGGGGCGCCTGGGCCCCCCAGGACTCCCCTAGTGACCCCCTTTGGCATATATTTAAGGTCCGTCGAGGAAACCCTGATTCCGGAACCCTTTTCTCCAGACGCGATTCCGATCTCCGCCGCCATCGCCATCAAGCTTCGGGGGACCAGAATTCCTGCGCTGGCACCCTGCCGGGACGGGGAAGTGCCCCCGGATTCATCTCCATCGACGTTGCTTCCTCCCTCCATGAGGCGGGAGTAATTCCTCCTCGGGGCTGAGGTTCTTACCAGTAGCTATGTGGTCAATTCTCTCTCCCATGATGTGATCTTCGTTGTGATCATAGGCTATGTTAATCTAGGGTGATCCCATGATATTTCCCCTTCCTCTATGTATTGGATTGATGTACTCACTTGTCTTTATCTAGTATAATCCCCGAGACCAAGGTGACAGCGGTCTATTGGACATGGATTAGAAAAGTATTTTCATGAGTTATTTCCTCTCTTGTGTGTTGATTGAAGATTGAGAGTCTCTTGGTGCTTGTCTTTGACTATCCTTTAGATATGTTGTGGTGATTGTGGGACTCTCTTTGGATGGCCGCAGTGACATTGCGAAATCCTTAGATTGAGAACTACGAACTTTGAGGTGTGCTTTTGTAGCCCTACATAATTCTCGTCCTCTCTTGACCACGAAGGAATGACGTCCGAGTGTGTCCCCTTTGCATGTTTTATGGGAAATATCATGTGATTCGATTATGTTAATGTTGTTGGGAGTTGCCACTAGTGAAAGTATGAACCCTAGGCCTTGTTTCCACCATTGCAATACCATTTGTGCTCACGTTTACCACTTGTTTGCTTGCTGCACTTTTTATTACATATTTATATTATTTTGCTTTGCCACTCCTATCATCCATATTTTACCATCTCTTCGCCGAACTAGTGCACCTATACAACTCCTAGTTGTATTAGGTGTGTTGGGGACACAAGAGACTTCTTGTATCTTAGTTGCAGGGTTGCTTGAGAGAGACCATCTTCAACCTCTACTTCCCTGAGTTCGATAAACCTTAGGTCATCCACTTGAGGGAAATTGCTACTGTCCTACAAACCTCTGCGCTTGGAGGCCCAACATAGTCTACAAGAGTAGAAGCGTGTGTAGACATCAAGCTATTTCTGGCGCCGTTGCCGGGAAGGTGAGCGCTTGAAGGTATATCTTTAGATCTTGCAATTAAATCTTTTTGTTTCTTGTTTTTTTATTATTTCACTAGTTATGCTTATGGAAAACCTTGTTATTGGATCGTTGCTTGCGGAAGGACGCCCCACACCTGTGGTGGTTGCTCCTCCTCCTACTGAAATTGTGCCCTATAAAATACCGGCTGGTATTATCGATTATGTTTGGCTAATCGTTATGCAGGAGACAGACATCCCGGTTAACACTTGCTATATCTGTCACAACTATGTTCTTTATTTAAGCTTGCAGGTGTATCGAGGGAGTTTGTCATGAGGAAATTATTTGCCTTGTCACTGAAAGGAAAAGCATTGGAATGGTATAGGCTACTAAATGACTCTTACCTGCTGGAGTGGGAAGAGATCCAGTCTCTCTTTTACTCCAAGTTTTATCCTCTTCGTGAAGTCCATGAGAATAGGAATTATGTTTATAATTTTTATCTTCATGATTGAGAGAGCATAGCTCAAGCTTGGGGGAGACTGAAAACGTTAATGCTAAAATGTCCTAACCATGGGCTCCCCAAAGATATGATTATTACTAATTTCTATGCGAGGCTTTCTCGACAGGATAAAGATTTGCTCGACGCTTCCTCTATGGGTTCTTTCACAAACGAAAAGATTGATGCTAAATGGGAACTCCTTGAAAGAATTCAACGCAACACTGAAGATTGGGAGATCGACAAAGGTAAAGAGTCAGGTATAATTTATGAGCATGATTGCATTAAGTCCTTTGTTGAAACTACAAGTTTTAATAAGTTTAGTGCTAAGTTTGGGCTTGATTCTCAACTCCTTGTTGATTTCCTCAAATCTTTTGCCTCACATCTTAATATACCTAAGGTGGATTGGATCAAGTATCATAAACCTTTAAAAGAGACTTGCAAAGAAAATGAAATTGTCCATGATGATTGCAACATGCATGATCCAATTCCTAAAAATGAAGTTTTATATAAGCATGTTAATTTTTGTGGAGTGGATAGACCTTGTGAAAGGCCTATGATTGAAGAAGAGAAGTATTGTAAGCAACATAAGCATGAAAGAACAATCACTTGGGTTAGAGATTTAAATAAAATTGTTAGAGAATTGTGTGACCTTTATCCTTTTACTTGTGAACTTTGCCGTATAGAGGGTCACTTTAATTTTCAATGCATGAACTTTCAAAACATAACTGTTAACTAGTTGTGTGATAACATGATCACCTCTGATCTTTATGATGAGCTTATCTTATTTTTGATGTGTGAAGAGTTAGCAGAAAAGACTTCTTGGCTAGATGTTAATGCCATAGGAATAAAAAACACTTTGCAAAACTGCCATCTCTATTGTGTTGTTAATTGCCATGAAAATGATTACATAAGTAAGATTAGAAAGGAGGGAACTTTACCAAAATATAAAAATGTCTCTTATATTTCTGCTAATAAAAAGGAGAGTTTCTCCCAAGTTTCCCCTATTGTTTCTAATGATAAACCAGGATATGTGGAGAAGCTTCGTCTCCAACCACTCCCTCTTAAGGTGAAGAAGAAGAAAAAGAAGAGGAGGAGGAAGAGGAGCAAGAAGGAAGAAGAATGGGTATCAACCTGGCCTGAGCATATTCCTCCCATCAACTTTTATCCTAACGGTTGTAAGTTTAAAGAAGAAGGTGAAGTTTATTGCCTTAATTATCATCTTGATGATACGTCCGTAGGTACTATTGAAGATGATTTTGATTATGATATGCATGTTACTTATTGTGATTGGGAAAATGATGATAATGCTACTTATGATCTTGAAAATCTTTTTGGTACCAACTCTGCAAGTGAAGATATGGGAAGCTCTAAGCTTGGGGATGATAGGATTGCAAATCCTTTACCCACTAGTGATGTGATAATCGATAATTCTCTTGCTAGTAAGAATAAAGACAACATGTTTACAAATATAGTTGCTATCAATGATAATGCTCTTCTCTACCATGATGATGTTATAACTCCAATCTATAGTGATTATAAAGGTACCTATGACATAAGGAGAAATTATCCTTATGAAAATTGTCATAATCATGGAGGGAATTGCTCCCTTGTTGAACACCACCCTCCTAATATACAACTAATCTATAGTGTTCAAGTTGTTTATGATAGTCCTACTCCCACTATTACCAATGAGAAAAATTATGCTTATGTGGGGAGTGAGAGTACCTTTTTGCATGTGGATCATGGTAACAATGCTTTATGTGATGCTTATATTGTTGAGTTCATCCATGATGCCACTGAAATTTATAATGAGAGAGGGAGGCTTGGTTCTAAATATCTTAATAATAAGAAGTTTCCTCTCTTTAAGGTGAATATTTTGAAGTTATGCTTGTTTTGCCTTCCTATGCTAGTTGCTTCGTGCTTCAATGAATTATTCTATTGCAATATTCCTATGCATAGGAAGCATGTTAGGCTTAAATGTATTTGGCATTTGCTTCTTGATGCCCTTTTCTGTTCTTCAGCTCTTATTCTTATGAGAGCATCATTAAAGTCCTATGCCTAGCTTAAAGGCATAAAAGAAAGCGCTTTTGGGAGGCAGCCCACAATGAATAAAATTTTATTTTGCTTTTTGTTGTGCCTTGATGTTGTTACTACAGTAGCATCATCATTGTATCTTTACTTTTCAACTTTGTGCCAAGTGTAGCCTCTGATTGCAAGAAAGTTCAAAAGTTGTGACGTGCTGTCCAGGAAACAATTCTGTCATTGGATAGAAAAATTCGTATAAAATCACCAGATCATCTTTTTGGTCTGAATATTTTCGACAGCGTGCTCTATATAATTTTCTTCCGTGCGTCTGTTCTGAGTTTTTTGATTAGAGTTGCAGAAGTGCCCCGAACAAATCAATTACTACCTGCTGTTCTGTTTTTCACAGATTCTGTCCTGTTTTGCTTTTCCTTCATTTTGCAAACCAAGAGCTTGCTTTTTCTTTGCAAAAACCTTTTGGCAATCTTGAGAAACAGTAGACCTTCAATAATATCTTTATTTCCAGCAAGGTATAATTATTTTATTATGGGTACTAACCTCGCTAATCAGATTATGATGAGTTATGTATGAAGGGAGTTTTCAAGTGTGCGAGGGAAGATGATAAAAAGATTCAGGAGTGTCAAGCGCTCAAGCTTGGGGATGCCCCCATGCACCCCCAAGAAATATTCAAGGAGACTCAAGCGTCTAAGCTTGGGGATGCCCCCGTGCATCCCCTTCTCCATCAACATTATCAGTTCATCTTTCGTTCCACTATATTTTTATCACTTCATGTGTTATGTGCTATGCTTGGAGCGTCTTGCTTGTAGTTTCATTTTTTGTTTTCTTTAGCTTTGCTTGTTTTTCATAACGAGTTGGAACTCAGCTTTCTTTGTGTGGGAGAGAAACACGCTCCACTTCTACCTAGAACATAACATAGAATTTTCATGTCTATCTTTGTTGTGTGTGTTCTTTGTCTTTCAATAGCTACTATCATGTTCAGCTCTTAGTATTCATGCTTATCTTTTCAAAGAGCTTTTGTTTAGTTGGTTGCTTGAACTCTCTTTAATTACCATGCTCACCTTATTAAGAAAGTTTGCTTCCGTTGCATTGGTTGATATGTCTATAATAAAGATGCTACGTGCATAATGGCGCTTAGTAGTTCATGTTTTCTTGTGGTTAGTCTCAAATAGCTGGGGGATTCCCAATGTGTTATTGGAGTACCAACTTGATTTGTTTGCCTATGATGTGGTATGGTTTAGTAATATCTTCCTTCAAGAATTTATTTTGATCGACTTGGCGTATGCTCACGCATATTTAAGACTGTAAAGAAAGTCTGTCAAGCCTTGATGATCTTTTGTTTCTGAGTAGCGATATAACTACCATGCCTGATTCAATGTTGCTTTGTCGCTCTGCATGATTATGACCGTCATTGCTCTTTTAGTTGGTCGCTCCCAGTCTTTTGCTAACCTCCACCTGTACTAAGCGGTCTGACTGCTTGTGCATCCACACTCTTTTAATCCAGTTATGCCATATGAGTCCACCATACCTACCTATATGTGGTATTTCACCACCACTCCAAGTAAATTTACATGTGCTACCTTTAAAACCTTCATTTTTGCAATACATAGCTCATGGGAAAGTAGCTTAAAAACTATTGTGGTAAAGAATATGTCGCTTATGTATCTTATTTCTTATAAGTTGTTTGCTGAGCGGTATCCATGTTTCTGGGGACGCCATCAACTGTTACACTTTTGTTGAATATCATGTGAGTTGCTATGCATGTTCGTCTTGTCTGAAGTAAGGGTGATTTGCCATGGGTTGAATGAGTATGCATATTGTTAGAGAAGAACATTGGGCCGCCAACCAAAGCCATGTATCATGGTGGAAGTTTTAGCTTGGACATTAATCCTCAATCTCTTATGAGAATATGCTTATGCATTAAAGAGGAGTCCATCATCTATTTTCTATGTTGTCCCGGTATGGATGTCCTCAAGTTGAGATCTATCAAAAACGAGAAATCAAATGCGATTTATCTCCTTGGACCTTTGTACAGGTGGCATAGAGGTACCCCTTTGTGACACTTGGTTGAAACATATGTAATGCAATGATAACCCATGGAAATCAGAGCTAATTAGGACAAGGTGCGAGCACTATTGGTATTCGATGCATGAGGCTTGCAACTTATAGGATGTCTTATGCATAACACATATGAAGTATTACTGCCGTTGACAAAATTGCTTCTATGTTTTCAAAATAAAAAAACTCTAGCACATGAGTAATCCCTTCTTCCCTCTGTGAAGGGCCATTCTTTTACTTTTATGTTGAGTCTCCACCTTCTTTTAAAGCACCAACTACTGAGAGCATGATTGTCATTCTGAGTGTAATGTGCATTGTCCCAAAGTAGCATTGTCTTTTGCATGATTGTGATATCGTTTATTCTGAAATCATTGTATCTAGTCATCACTTAAACCTTGAAGGTGCCCCTGCATTTATGTTTTGCTTCACTAAAGGGGGCAAGCTAGATATCACTTTATCATATTTGCACATCATGTTCATTGCAAATCTATTTGATGTTTCAGTATCATATTGTAAAACTTTTAGTTCTTTGTGATTTTCTCATGAGGCAACTTAATTACTACAGATTCATTGTCTCAGTAAGCTTTTGTCATATGACTATGAATAAGTCCTATATGGTTAATAGCATGTCACCACAGAAATTATTCTTGTTATCATTTACCTACTCGAGGACGAGCATGAATTAAGCTTGGGGATGTTGATACGTCCAAAACGTATCTATAATTTCTGCTTGCTCCATGCCTCTTTTGGGTGATATTGCTATGATATTTATACACTTCCATACACTTTTGATCATATTTGGACTAACCTATTAACTCAGTGCACCCCAGTGTCAGTTTCTGTTTTCGACTGTTTTTGTATTTCAGGTTTTCACATTACGAGAACTGCCAGGAAAAATCCAGAAAAAATATATAAAAAATCAGCGTTGCAGGAGCTACCGTGCGGCCGAAGGACAGCCGGGGGGGGGGGCACCAGGGCTCCAGGCGCCCTGGTGGCGCCCCCCCTGGGCCGCACCGGGGGGGCGCCTGGCCCCCCCAGGACTCCCCTGGTGACCCCCTTTGGCATATATTTAAGGTCCGTCGAGGAAACCCTGATTCCGGAACCCTTTTCTCCAGACACGATTCCGATCTCCGCCGCCATCGCCATCAAGCTTCGGGGGACCAGAATTCCTGCGCCGGCACCCTGCCGGGACGGGGAAGTGCCCCCGGATTCATCTCCATCGACGTTGCTTCCTCCCTCCATGAGGCGGGAGTAATTCCTCCTCGGGGCTGAGGTTCTTACCAGTAGCTATGTGGTCAATTCTCTCTCCCATGATGTGATCTTTGTTGTGATCATAGGCTATGTTAATCTAGGGTGATCCCATGATATTTCCCCTTCCTCTATGTATTGGATTGATGTACTCACTTGTCTTTATCTAGTATAATCCCCGAGACCAAGGTGACAGCGGTCTATTGGACATGGATTAGAAAAGTATTTTCATGAGTGATTTCCTCTCTTGTGTGTTGATTGAAGATTGAGAGTCTCTTGGTGCTTGTCTTTGACTATCCTTTAGATATGTTGTGGTGATTGTGGGACTCTCTTTGGATGGCCGCGGTGACATTGGGAAATCCTTAGATTGAGAACTACGAACTTTGAGGTGTGCTTTTGTAGCCCTACATAATTCTCGTCCTCTCTTGACCACGAAGGAATGACCTCCGAGTGTGTCCCCTTTGCATGTTTTATGGGAAATATCATGTGATTCGATTATGTTAATGTTGTTGGGAGTTGCCACTAGTTTAAGTATGAACCCTAGGCCTTGTTTCCACCATTGCAATACCATTTGTGCTCACGTTTACCACTTGTTTGCTTGCTGCACTTTTTATGACATATTTATATTACTTTGCTTTGCCACTCCTATCATCCATATTTTATCTTCTCTTCGCCGAACTAGTGCACCTATACAACTCCTAGTTGTATTAGGTGTGTTGGGGATACAAGAGACTTCTTGTATCTTAGTTGCAGGGTTGCTTGAGAGAGACCATCTTCAACCTCTACTTCCCTGAGTTCGATAAACCTTAGGTCATCCACTTGAGGGAAATTGCTACTGTCCTACAAACCTCTGCGCTTGGAGGCCCAACATAGTCTACAAGAGTATAAGCGTGTGTAGACATCACTTATGCATGCTATTGTTTGCTTGCGATATAATTCCCAGAGTGCGAAGCGTGCTACTACAAGTCCCTAGGTTTTGTGAACCATCAGCAAGGCAAGTAACACTTTGATCTTACCCTTTATTACCCGGTTTTTATGCATTAGATCAAACCCTCACACATTGCATGAGTAGGATTTCTTAACTTGTGGGCCTGGGAAGTAGATTGAGGTAGAACCTATTACCTGCATTATTTTCAAACCCTTGGGAGTTACTTCTAGGTTATGCTTAGGTTGCCATGCTATGCTCGTAAACGTGGATTGGGTTTGAGATTATCCATGACAGATGTGAGTTGTTAATTAATGGTTCAACTTAAGGTGGCTACTTGAATACACATCTGGGTGGATTGGTTGCAGGGCACCTGGAGAATCTAGTGTTGTCCTAGGAAATCCCGGGGTTACCGTGTGATTATCCTATGGAATGCCACCCAAGCTCAAAGGGATCATAAAACTATTCATGCTAGAAACTTCCGTGGGCAGCCACAATGCCATTATGGGCTCTGGCATAGTATGAGTAAGTTGTGTGAGCTCTTTCAGTGGTGGACTGGCAGATGTAGGGGAAAGTAGGTGTACCTGTCCACCCGGGGTAAAGAGTAAATGCTTCTAAAAGACTGTGTCTCGGTCATCCGTTTCTCAAACACCATGCAGTGCGAGAAATCCAACGGAGGAGATCGAGTCTTGTGGGGAAAAGTGCACAAACCTCTGCAGAGTGTACAAACTGATCATGATCAGCCGTGTCCCCAGTTATGGACATCTTGAGTATCTGGTACTGGAATTATTGGTTGATCTCATCACTCTAAAACTAATTTGCTGGTTTAATGATGACTACTTCAATTGGGATTGAGTTGGAAGTACCTTCTCAATGATGTTTCAACTACCATGATAGTTAAAATTAAAGTTATTCCTTTGTTGTAGGAAAAAATTGGCTTTATGCAAAAACCTTAACCTTAGAGCCTCCACCAGCCAAATATGCATATAGTGTTAGCCTTTATTCTGTTACTTGCTCTATTGTGTTATCTTGCCAGCATATTCCATGTGCTGACCCGTTTCGGGCTGCAACATGTTACGTTGCAGACTTTTCAGAAGAAGAGTAAGGTGCGCTAGGTCGTTTGTCATGCACTAAGCTATGCCATTGGAGTTGATGGACCTACTTATCTTCCAAGCCTTCCGCTGTTATTTTGTTAGATGGCCTTATGCCATAGACTTTTGTAATAAGTTCTCTTTTGAGACATTCGATGTAATAAGTGTGTGATTTCCACTCTGTTATAAATCCTTCATGTATTGTGTGTGTCAGCATTACCGACCCAGGGATGACACAGAAACACAGAGACTTCGGTCCATTCGGATCGTGGTCGCTATAGTAGAACCTTTGGGAAGACTTGGGTGAAAGTTAATGTGATCTTGCTGTAAAAAAATAGAAACTTTGCGCTCACAAGATTAGCTGCCATTTTTTACATAAGAGTGCTTTTAAGTTGATTGTTTTCGCGGAAGATTAATAGACAAATTGCACACATTCACCAATTTATTTCAGAATTTTTTGATTTACAGAAGTATTCGAAAGTTATAGATTGCTACAGACTGTTCTGTTTTTGACAGATTGTGTTTTCTATGTGTTGTTTGCTTATTTTGATGAATCTATGAGTAGTATAGGAAGGTGTGAACCATAGAGAAGTTGGAATATAGTAGATATTACACCAATATTAATTTAGAATGAGTTCACAACAGTACCTAAGTGGTGGTTTTATTTTCTTATACTAACGGAGCTTACGAGTTTTCTGTTGAGTTTTGTGTTGTGAAGTTTTCAAGTTTTGGGTAAAGATTCGATAGACTATGGAATAAGGAGTGGCAAGAGCCTAAGCTTGGGGATGCCCAAAGCACCCCAAGGTAAAATTCAAAGACAACCAAAAGCCTAAGCTTGGGGATGCCCCGGGAAGGCATCCCCTCTTTCATCTTCGTCTATCGGTAACTTTACTTAAGGCTATATTTTTATTCACCACATGATATGTGTTTTGCTTGGAGCGTCATTTTGTTTGATTTTGTTTTGCTTGCTGTTTGAATAATATCCCAAGATCTGAAATTCTTAAATGTTAGAGAGTCTTCACATAGTTACATAATTATTCAACTACTCATTGATCTTCACTTATATCTTTCGGAGTAATTTGTCATTTGCTCTAGTGCTTCACTTATATTTTTTTAGAGAACGTCGGTGGTTTTATTTTGAAGAAATTGATGAACTCTCCTACTTCACTTATATTATTTTGAGAGTCTTAAACAGCATGGTAATTTGCTTTGGTTATGAATTTAGTCCTAATATGACAGGCATCGAAGATGGGTATAATAAAAACTTTCATATAAAGTGCATTGAATGCTATGAGAAGTTTGATGCTTGATGATTGTTTTGAGATATGAGGATGGTGATATTAGAGTCATGCTAGCAGAGTAGTTGTGAATTTGAGAAGTACTTGTGTTGAGGTTTCCAAGCCCCATAGCATGCACGTATGGTAACCGTTGTGTGACAAATTTGAAGCATGAGGTATTTCATTGATTGTCATCCTTTGTGTGGAGGTCGGGATCGCGCGATGGTTAACTCCTACCAACCCTTCCCCTAGGAGCATGCATGTAGTACTTTGTTTTGATGACTTGTAGATTTTTGCAATAAGTATGTGAGTTCTTTATGAATAATGTTGGGTCCATGGATTATACACACTCTCATCCTTCCGCCATTGCTAGCCTCTCTTGTACCGCGCAACTTTCGCCGGCACCATACACCCACCATATATCTTCCTCAAAACAGCCACCATACCTACCTATTATGGCATTTCCGTAGCCATTCTGAGATATATTGCCATGCAACTTTCCACCGTTCCGTTTATTATGACATGCTTCATCATTGTCATATTGCCTTGCATGATCATGTAGTTGACATCGTATTTGTGGCAATGCCACCATGCATAATTTTTCATACATGTCACTCTTGATTCATTGCACATCCCGGTACACCGCCGAAGGCATCCATATAGAGTCATATTTTGTTCTAGTATCGAGTTGTAATCTTTGAGTTGTAAATAAATAGAAGTGTGATGATCTTCATTATTAGAGTATTGTCCCGAAAAAATGGAAATGCCAAAAAAAGCAAAGGCCAAAAAGGGACAAATAAAAAAGGGGAAGGCCCAAAAAAAAGAAAAGAAAAAGAAAAAAGGGACAATGCTACTATCTTTTTCCACACTTGTGCTTCAAAGTAGCACCATGGTCTTCATGATAGAGAGTCTCTTGTTTAGTCACTTTCATATACTAGTGGGATTTTTTCATTATAGAACTTGGCTTCCTCAAATGCCCTAGGTATTTGTGAGCAAGCAAGTTGGATGCACACCCACTTAGTTTCTTTTGTTGAGGTTTCATACATTTATAGCTCTAGTGCATTCGTTGCATGGCAATCCCTACTCACTCGCATTGATATCTATTGATGGGCATCTCCATAGCCCATTGATAGGCCTAGTTGATGTGAGACTGCTACTTCTCGAGCTTGCATTGTATTCCCTCGAAGAGGAAAGGGAGATGCAGCACAGTAGCGTAAGTATTTCCCTCAGTTTTTGAGAACCAAGGTATAAATCCAGTACAAGACTACGCGCAAGTCCCTCGCACCTGCACAAACAAATAAGAACTTCGCAGCCAACGCGATAAGGGGTTGTCAATCCCTTTACGGTCACTTACGAAAGTGAGATCTGATAGAGATGATAGTTTGATATTTTTGGTATTTTTGATTATAAGAACAGAAATTAAAAGCGGAAAAAGTAAAGTAGATGTAGTTTGATATGTTGAGAATAGACCCAGGGGCTATAGTGTTCTCTAGTGGCTTCTCTCATGATAGCGATATTCTACGGCGGGTAAACAAATTACTGTCGAGAAATTGATTGAAAAGCGAATAATTATGAGACTATCTAGGCATGATCATTATATATAGGAATCATGTCTGAGACAAGTAGACCGAAACGATTCTGCATCTACTACTATTACTCCACACATCGACCGCTATCCAGCATGCATCTAGTGTATTGAGTTCATAAGAACAGAGTAAGGCCTTAAGCAAGATGACATGATGTAGAGGGATAAACTCAAGCAATATTATATAAACCCCATCTTTTTATCCTCGATGGCAACAATACAATACGTGCCTTGCTGCCCCTACTGTCACTGGGAAAGGATACCACAAGATTTAACCCAAAGCTGATGTCTACACACGCTTCTACTCTTGTAGAATATGTTGGGCCTCCAAGCGCAGAGGTTTGTAGGACAGCAACAATTTCCCTCAAGTGGATGACCTAAGGTTTATCAAACTCAGGGAAGTAGAGGTTGAAGATGGTCTCTCTCAAGCAACCCTGCAACTAAAATACAAGAAGTCTCTTGTGTCCCCAACACACCTAATACACTTGTCAGATGTATAGGTGCACTAGTTCGGCGAAGAGATGTTAAATGGCAAGTGATATGGATGGCAAAACAAAGTAATATAAATCTGTAATAAAAAGTGCAGCAAGCAAACAAGCGGTAAACGTGAGCACAAATGGTATTGCAATGGTGGAAACAAGGCCTAGGGATCATACTTTCACTAGTGGCAACTCCCAACAACATTAACATAATCGAATCACATGATATTTCCCATAAAACATGCAATGGAGACGCACCCGGAGGTCATTCCTTCGTGGTCAAGAGAGGACGAGAATTATGTAGGGCTACAAAAGCACACCTCAAAGTTCGTAGTTCTCAATCTAAGGATTTCCCAATGTCACCGCGGCCATCCAAAGAGAGTCCCACAATCACCACAACATATCTAAAGGATAGTCAAAGACAAGCACCAAGAGACTCTCAATCTTCAATCAACACACAAGAGAGGAAATCACTCATGAAAATATTTTTCTAATCCATGCCCAATAGACCGCTATCACCTTGGTCTCGGGGATTATACTAGATAAAGACAAGTGAGTACATCAATCCAATACATAGAGGAAGGGGAAACATCATGGGATCACCCTAGATTAACATAGCCTATGATCACAACGAAGATCACATCGTGGGAGAGAGAGATAACCACATAGCTACACGTACGAGCCCTCGGTCCCGGAGAAGACTACTCACGCATGGACATGGTGAGGAGGAGGTTGATGGAGAGGTGCAGCCCCGCGAGGAGGAGATGGCCGGCGGCAGCCACGGAGGCGGCGGCGGCGGCCCTAGGGGGCAGCGGCTCCTTGGCCCCCCTTCTTCCTTGTGGATGGTGCTGCAATGGTGCTGGTTCTCCCCTCCAAGACGGCGGCTCGGGAGGAGGAAAATTCGTGGCCCTTGGTGACCTAGGTTTTCTCTCTTTATATAGACTCTCGGATTCCCGTCATCAGATTTTGGGCCTCAGTAAAACGGGCTTTACTCGGCCGTCCGGACTCCGATTTGGACGAATTTTATATCCAGAAGCATCGCCTCGAAATTCCCCACAACATTCGTAACTATACTTTTTCCGTTTGACGTGGTCTTCGGGCCGGAACGTGATCATCTTTAAAAAACGTTCTCAGACAGATTTCAGGAAAGTCAGAGTCCTACTCCAATACGACTCCTTTTGCGTTTTTGTCAATTTCCAAGTAATTTCTACACAATAAAGTGTAAAACAAGAACATTGTGCACTTTTGCAACCATTAGTAGGTTAGTCCAAATATGATCAAAAGTGTATGGAAGTGCATACATATCATAGCAATATCACACAAAAAAGGCATGGAGCAAGCAGAAATTATAGATACGTTTTGGACGTATCAACATCCCCAAGCTTAATTCCTGCTCGTCCTCGAGTAGGTAAATAATAACAAGCATAATTTCTGTGGTGACATGCTATTAACCATATAAGAACTTTTCACAGTCACATGACAAGTGCTTACTGAGGCAATGAGTCTGTAGTAATTAAGTTGCCTCATGAGAAAATCACAAAGAACTGAAAGTTTTACAATATGATACTGAAATACTCAATAGATTTGTAACGAGCATGGTGTGCAAACATGATAAAGTGACATCTCGCTTGCCCCCTTTAGTGAAGCAAAACATAAATGCAGGGGCACCTTCAAAGTTTAAGTGACGACTAGATACAATGATTTCAGAATAAACGATATCATAATCATGCAAAAGACAATGGTACTTTGGGACAATGCACATTACACTCAGAATGACAATCATGCTCTCAATAGTTGGTGCTTTCAAGAAGGTGGAGACTCTCGAACCGTGGCTTTTGTTGGCAAGGTTGAAAACCCGTGGTCGGAAACAAAAACTAAACTTGTACCAGAGCTCTTGGTTTTAAAAACAGAGGTAATATTTTTTTTAGAATAAGCATATTTCGTCAACGAATGCTAGCAGATAACTCAATCACTTCTTGAGCTGGACAAGTTTCGAGGAACGGCTCCCGCATGAGGACGATCACATCCTCTTAATCTCCTTTGTTTATCACTGCCAAAGTTTTCTGATTTCTCATGAACAAAGCGTGAAGGAGGGTTTGTTTGTTGTATAATTTTTTAATGAGCCGGGCGCACTCTATGCCAGTTCCTTCTCGTATTATGGGTTTGCACATTAGACATGCAATCCCGGGGTGAAGCTTGTCCAACTTAAAAAGATCATGAATTAACTACTACTTCCTCATGAGCTAAAACAGAGGCACAAAAGAGAAATGCTTTTTTTTTGAATAATTTCGAGATGGTACATGAAAGTCTTCGTTAGGAATGGTAGGTAAATACCATGTATAGGAAGGTATGGTGGACACATATGGCATAACTGGTTTAAAGGATTTTGGATGCACAAGCAGTCAGTCCGCTTAGTACAGGCGAATGTTAGCAAAAGACTGGGAGCGACCAACTAAAAGAGCAATGACGGTCATAATCATGCAGAGCGACAAAGCAACATTGAATCGGGCATGGAAGTTATATCGCTACTCAGAAATTAAAGATCATCAAGGCTTGATAGACTTTCTTTACAGTCTTAAATATGCGTGAGCATACGCCAAGTCAATCAAATAAATTCCTGGAGGAAGATACCACTAAACCATACCACATCATAGGCAAACAAATCATGTTGGTACTTCAATAACACATTAAGAACCCCCCTAGCTATTTGAGACTAACCATAAGAAAACATGAACTACTAAGCACCATTATGCACATAGCATTTTTATCATAGACATATCAACCAGTGCAACAGATGCCAACTCTCTTAACAAGATAAGCATGATAACTAAAGAGAGTTCCAGCGACCAACTAAACAAAAGCTCTTCAAAAAGTAAAGCATGAAAACTAAGAGCTGAACATGATAGTAGCTATTGAAAGACAAAGAACACGCACAGCAAAGATAGACATGAAAATTCTATGTTGTGTTCCAGGTTGAAGTGGAGCGTGTTTCTCTCCCACACAAAGAAAGATGGGTTCCAACTCGTTATGACGGCAAGCAAAGCTAAAGAAAACTAAAAAGGAAACTAAAAGCAAGACGCTCCAAGCATAGCACATAACACATGAAGTGATAAAAATATAGTGGAACGAAAGACGAACTGATAATTGTTGATGTGGAGAAGGGGATGCATGGGGGCATCCCCAAGCTTAGACGCTTGAGTCTTCTTGAGTATTTCTCGGGGGTGCACAGGGGCATCCCCAAGCTTGAGCGTTTGACACTCCTGAATCTTTTTATCATCTTCCCTCGCACACTTGAAAACTCCCTTCATACATAACTCATCATAATCTGATTAGCGAGGTTAGTACCCTTAATAAAAATAATTGTTCCTTGCTGGAAATAAGGATATTCTTGAAGGTCTACAGTTTCTCAAGATTGCCAAAAGGTTTTTGCAAAGAAAAAGCAAGCTCAAGGTTTGCAAAACGAAGGAAAGGCAAAACAAGACAGAATCTATGAAAAACAGACCAGCAGGTAGTAAATGATTTTTTCGAGGCACTTCTGCAACTCAAATCAAAAAACTCAGAACAGATGCCCGAAAGCCAATTGTATAGAGCACGCTGTCGAGAAAATTCAGACCAAAAATATGATCTGGTGATTTTATACGAATTTTTCTGTCCAAGGACATAATCTGTTTCCTGGACAGCACGTCACAACTTTTGAACTTTCTTGCAATCAGAGGCTACACTTGGCACAAAGCTGAAAAGTAAAGATACAATGATGATGCTACTGTAGTAACAACATCAAGACACAACAAAATCAAAATAAAATTTTATTCATTGTGGGCTGCCTCCCAAAAGCGCTTTCTTTTATGCCTTTAAGCTAGGCATAAGACTTTAAGGATGCTCTCGTAGGAATAAGAGTTGAAGAACAAAAGAGAGCATCAAGAAGCAAATACCAAACACATTTAAGCCTAACATGCTTCCTATGCATAGGAATATTGCAATGGAATAATTCATTGAAGCACAAAGCAATAAGTATAGGAAGACAAAACTAGTGCAGCTTCAAAACCTTCAACATAAAGAGAGGGAACTTAATATTATTGAAATATCTATAAGCATATGTTCCCTTCTCATAATAATTTTCAGTGGGATCACGAATAAACTCAACAATATAAGCATCACATAAAGCATTGTTACCATGATCCACATGCAAAAAGGTACTCTTACTCTCCACATAAGCATCTTTGGGGAGCCCATGGTTAGGACATTTTAGCATTAACGTTTTCAGTCTCCCCCAAGCTTGAGCTACGCTCTCTCCGTCACGAGACCTAAAGTTATAGATATAGTTCCTGTCTCGATGAATTTCATGAAGAGGATAAAACTTAGTATAAAAGAGAGACATAAGCTCTTGCCAATCAAGCAAGTGCGAGTTATCGAGAAGCTTATACCAATCTGAAGCTTTATCTATAAGTGATACGGCGAACAATTTCCTCATGACAAACTCCATTGATACACCTGCAAGCTTAAATAATGAACATAGTTGTGACAGATATAGCAAGTGTTCACCGAGATGTCTGTCTCCTGCATAACGATTAGCCAAAATATAATCGATAATAACAACCGGTATTTTATAGGGCACAATTTCAGTAGGAGGAGGAGCAACCACCACAGGTGTGGGGCGTCTTCCCACAAGCAACGAACTAAGAATGCGGTTTTCCATAAACATAACTAGTGAAATAAAAACAAGAAATAAAATGATTTAATTGCAATATCTAAAGATATACCGTCAAGCACTCACTTCCCCGGCAACGGTGTCAGAAATAGCTTGATGTCTACACACGCTTCTACTCTTATAGAATATGTTGGGCCTCCAAGCGCAGAGGTTTGTAGGACAGCAACAATTTCCCTCAAGTGGATGACCTAAGGTTCATCGAACTCAGGGAAGTAGAGGTTGATGATGGTCTCTCTCAAGCAACCCTGCAACTAAAATACAAGAAGTCTCTTGTGTCCCCAACACACCTAATACACTTGTCAGATGTATAGGTGCACTAGTTCGGCGAAGAGATGTTAAATGGCAAGTGATATGGATGGCAAAACAAAGTAATATAAATCTATAATAAAAAGTGCAGCAAGCAAACAAGCGGTAAACGTGAGCACAAATGGTATTGCAATGGTGGAAACAAGGCCTAGGGATCATACTTTCACTAGTGGCAACTCCCAACAACATTAACATAAACGAATCACATGATATTTCCCATAAAACATGCAATGGAGACGCACCCGGAGGTCATTCCTTCGTGGTCAAGAGAGGACGAGAATTATGTAGGGCTACAAAAGCACACCTCAAAGTTCGTAGTTCTCAATCTAAGAATTTCCCAATGTCACCGCAGCCATCCAAAGAGAGTCCCACAATCACCACAACATATCTAAAGGATAGTCAAAGACAAGCACCAAGAAACTCTCAATCTTCAATCAACACACAAGAGAGGAAATCAATCATGAAAATGTTTTTCTAATCCATGCCCAATAGACCGCTGTCACCTTGGTCTCGGTGATTATACTAGATAAAGACAAGTGAGTACATCAATCCAATACATAGAGGAAGGGGAAATATCATGGGATCACCCTAGATTAACATAGCCTATGATCACAACGAAGATCACATCATGGGAGAGAGAGATAACCACATAGCTACACGTACGAGCCCTCGGCTCCGGAGAAGACTACTCACGCATGGACATGGTGAGGAGGAGGTTGATGATGGTGTTGATGGAGAGGTGCAGCCCGCGAGGAGGAGATGGCCGGCGGCAGCCACGGAGGCGGCGGCGGCGGCCCGGCGGCGGCCCTAGGGGGCAGCGGCTCCTTGGCCCCCCCTTCTTCCTTGTGGATGGTGCTGCAATGGTGCTGGTCCTCCCCTCCAAGACGGCGGCTCGGGAGGAGGAAAATTCGTGGCCCTTGGTGACTTAGGTTTTCTCTCTTTATATAGACTCTCAGATTCCCGTCATCAGATTTTGGGCCTCAGTAAAACAGGCTTTACTCGGCCGTCCGGTCTCCGATTTGGACGAATTTTATATCCAGAAGCATCGCCTCGAAATTCCCCATAACTTTCGCAACTAGAATTTTTCCGTTTGACGTCCTCTTCGGGCCGGAACGTGACCATCTTTAAAAAACGTTCTTAGACAGATTTCAGGAAAGTCAGAGTCCTACTCCAATACGACTCCTTTTGCGTTTTTGTCAATTTCCAAGTAATTCCTACACAATAAAGTGTAAAACAAGAACATTGTGCACTTTTGCAACCATTAGTAGGTTAGTCCAAATATGATCAAAAGTGTATGGAAGTGCATAAATATCATAGCAATATCACACAAAAAAGGCATGGAGCAAGCAGAAATTATGGATACGTTTTGGATGTATCAAAAGCCAAGCACTTCCCCCATAGCAAGAACTATAGATCTAGTAGGCCAAACCAAACCAATAATTCGAAGAGACTTGCAAGGATATTATAATCATATATAAAGAGTTCAGAGAAGAACCAAATATTTCTCATAGATAATCTTCATCATAAACCCACAATTCATCGAATATCGACAAACACACCACAAAAAGAGATTACATCGAATAGATGTCCTCGAAGACCGAGGAGAACTTTGTATTGAGATCCAAAGAGAGAGAAGAAGCCATATAGATACTAGCTATGGACCCCAAGGTCTATGGTAAACTACTCACAACTCATGGTGAGGCAATGATGATGATGTAGAAGCACTCCGTCGTAGATCCCCCCTCCGGCGGAGCTCCGGAACAGGCCCCAAGATGGGACCTCACGGGAACAGAAGGTTACGGCGGTGGAACTAGGGTTTTCTCTCCACCCCTGATGGTTTCGGGGTACGTAGGCTTATATAGGAGGAAGGAGGGCACCGAGGGCCTTACATGGGACCCACGAGGCAGGGGCGTGTCCTAGGGGGCACCCCCCGCCCTCGTGGGCACCATGTGGCCCCTACTTCATGGTTTTGAAGTCTCCCATGCGTGATTTTCTCCAAAAATATCTCTCCTGAAGGTTTCATTTCGTCTGGACCCGTTTGATATTCCTTTTCTGCAAAACCCTGAAACGGGCAAAAAACAGCAATCTAGACTAGGCCTTTGGGTTAGTAGGTTAGTCCCAAAAATAATATAAAAGTGTATAACAAATCCCATTAAACATCAAAAACATCATAAATAATAGCATGGAACAATAAAAAATTATAGATACGTTGGAGACGTATCAAGCATCCCCAAGCTTAATTCATGCTCGTCCTCGAGTAGGTAAATGATAAAAACAGAATTTTTGATGTGGAATGCTAACCAACATAGTTTTTCAATGTAATTCTCTTAATTATGGCATGAATGTTCAGATCTGAAAGATTCAAGGCAAAATTCTATATTGACATAAGAAATAATAATACTTCAAGCATACTAACAAAGCAATCATGTCTTCTCAAAATACGGCTAAAGAAAGTTATCCCTACAAAATCATATAGTCTGGCTATGCTCCCTCTTCATCACACAAAATATTCATATCATGCACAACCCCGATTTCAGCCAAGCACTTGTTTTCATAATCTATTCTTTCAAACCTTTCAACTTTCACGCAATACATGAGCGTGAGCCATGGACATAGCACTATGGGTGGAATAGAGAGGTGGTTGTGGAGAAGACAAAAAGGAGGGAGATAGCCTCACATCGACTAGGCGTATCAACGGGCTATGGAGATGCCCATCAATGGATATCAATGTGAGTGAGTAGGTATTGCCATGCAACGGATGCACTAGAGCTAAATATGTATGAAAGCTCAGTAAACGAAACTAAGTGGGTGTGCATCCAACTTGCTTGCTCACGAAGACCTAGGGCATTTGAGGAATCCCATCGTTGGAATATACAAGCCAAGTTCTATAATGAAAATTCCCACTAGTATATGAAAGTGACTAAACATGAGACTCTCTAACATGAAGAACATGGTGCTACTTTGAAGCACAAGTGTGGAAAAAGATAGTAGCAATTGTCCCTTCTTTGGGCCTTTTTTTCTTTGGCCTTTTTTTCTTTTTTTTGGAGGGGCTTTATTGATTTACACTTTCCTCACATGGGACAATGCTCTAATAATGATGATCATCACACTTTCATTGAATTACAACTCGATATTACAACTCGATACTAGAACAAGTATGACTCTATATGAATGCCTCCGGCGGTGTACCGGGATGTGCAATGAATCAAGAGTGACATGTATGAAAAGTTATGCATGGTGGCTTTGCCACAAATACTATGTCAACTACATGATCATGCATGGCAATATGACAATATGATGCGTGTCATATGAACGGAACGGTGGAAAGTTGCATGGCAATATATCTCTGAATGGCTATGGAAATGCCATGATAGGTAGGTATGGTGGCTGTTTTGAGGAAGGATATATAGTGGGTGTATGGTACCGGCGAAAGTTGCGCGGTACAAGAGAGGCTAGCAATGGTGGAAGGGTGAGAGTGCGTATAATCCATGGACTCAACATTAGTCATAAGAACTCATATACTTATTGCAAAAATCTACGAGTCATCAAAACAAAGCAATCAACGCATGCTCCTAGGGGGGAGGTTGGTAGGAGTTAACCATCGCTCGCCCCCGACCTCCACACAAAGGTTGGCACTTCACAAATACATCATGCTCTAACTTCGTCACATAGCGTTTCACCATATGTGCATGCTACGGGAATCACTAACCTTAACACAAGCATTTCTAAATTTCATAATAACTCCACTAGCATGACTCTAGTATCACTATCCTCATATCTAAAAACAATTATCAAGCATCCCACTTCTCATCATATTCAATGCACTTAGTGTGAAAGTTTTTACTACATTGATATTGGATGTCTATCATGTGAAGACTAGTTTTATAGCCTAAACACATTAGCATGCTGTTTTAATAGACTCTCAAATGGATATAAGTGAAGCATGAGAGTTCAACAATTTCTTCAAAATATAATCACCACCGTGCTCTAAAAGATATAAGTGAAGCACTAGAGCAAAAGTTATTCAACTCAAAAGATATAAGTGAAGCACATAGAGTGTTCTAACAATTCCTAGGCCATATTTAACTCTCTCAAATAGGTGTGTCCAGCAAGGATAATTGTGGCAAACTAACAAGAAAATACTCAAATTATACAAGACGCTCCAAGCAAAACACATATCATGTGGTGAATAAAAATATAGCTCCGAGTATAGTTACCGATAGATGAAGACGAAAGAGGGAATGCCTTCCCGGGGCATCCCCAAGCTTAGGCTTTTGGTTGTCCTTGAATTTTAACTTGGGGTGCCATGGGAATCCCCAAGCTTAGGCCCTTGCTACTCTTTGTTCCATAGTCCATCAAAGCAATACTCAAAACTTGAAAACTTCACAACACAAAACATAGACAAAAATCTCGTGAGCTCCGTTAGTATAAGAAAGCAAACCACTACTCAAAGGAACTGCAATGAATTCATGCTTTGTTTATATTGGTGTAAAACCTGCTGTATTCCAACTTCTCTATGGTTCATACTTCCCAATATTACTCATAGATTCATTGAACTAAGCAAACAACACACGAAAAACAGAATTTGTCAAAAACAGAACAGTCTGTAGTAATCTGCAGGTTTCACATACTTCTGTAACTCCAAAAAAATTCAAACTAAACTGGTAAACGTGAGGAATTTGTCTATTAATCATCTGCAAAAAGAATCAAATAAATAGCACGCTCCAGTAAAATCTGATTACTATTCTAGCGAGCGCTAACGATTCTGTTTTTCACAGCAAGATCACATAAACTTCACACAAGTCTTCCCAAAGGTTCTACTTGGCACAAACACTAAACAAAACACAAAACCACATCTAAACAGAAGCTAGATGCAATATTTATTCCCTAACAGCAGCAAAAACAAAAATAAAATAAAATCCAGTTGCCTCCCAACAAGCGCTGTCGTTTTACGCCCCTAGCTAGGCACAATACATGGATAGATCTAGGTATTGCCATCTTTGGAAGGCAATCCATAAGTGGCTCTCATAATAGATTCATATGGTAATTTGATTTTCTTTCTAGGAAAGTGTTCCATGCCTTTCCTTAACGGAAATTGGAATCTAATATTTCCTTCCTTCATATCAATAATTGCACCAATTGTTCTAAGGAGAGGTCTACCAAGAATAATAGGACATGAAGGACTGCAATCTATATCAAGAACAATGAAATCTACGGGCACATAATTCCTATTGGAAACAATAAGAACATTATTTATACTTCCCATAGGTTTCTTAATAGTGGAATCCACAAGATGCAAATTTAAAGAACAATCATCAAGCTCATGGAACCCTAGCAAACACACAAAGTTTTTGGGATAGTGGAGACACTTGCACCCAAATCACACAAAGCAAAGCATTCATGATCATTAATTTTTATTTTAATAGTAGTTTCCCACTCATCATAAAGCTTTCTAGGGATAGAGACTTCTAACTCAAGTTTTTCTTCGTAAGATTGCATCAAAGCACCAACTATGTGTTTGGTGAAAGCTTTATTTTGACTATAAGCATGCGGAGAGGTTAGTACGGATTGCTACAAGGAAATATAATCAATCAAAGAGCAATTATCATAATTGAATCCCTTGAAATCCAAAGTAGTGGGTTCATCACTATGCAAAGTTTTAATCTCTTCACTCCCACTTTTAACAATTTTAACATCAAGATCTAAAAACTCCGAATCATTGGGACACCTTAAAGTAGAATCATCTCCAATCCTATCTTCATCAAGATTTATGCTAGAAAACAAGGATCTAATAGGAGACACATCAATAACTTTTAGATCTTCATCTTTATTTTCATGATAACTAGAAGAACACGCTTTTATATAATTCTCTCTTTTAGCACGCATCCTAGCGGTTCTTTCTTTGCATTCATCAATGGAAGTTCTCATGGCTTTGAGAGACTCATTGATATCATGCTTAGGTGGGATAGATCTAAGTTTCAAAGAATCAACATCAAGAGTAATTCTATCCACACTTCTAGCCAATTCATCAATCTTAAGCAATTTCTCTTCAAGCATAGCATTGAAATTCTTTTGCGAGATCATAAACTCCTTAACACTAGTTTCAAATTCAGAAGGCATCTTTCCATAAGAGTTATTGTAGGAATTACCATAATTATTAGAGTAATTACTAGGAAAAGGCCTAGGATTGATGTTCTTTCTATAAGCATTGTTACCAAAATAATTCCTACCAACAAAATTCACATCCAAAGATTCATTGTTATTTTAAATCAAAGTGGACAAAGGCATATCATTGGGATTAGAAGAAGACCTCTTAGCAGCAAATAATTTCATAAGTTCATCCATCTTTCCACTCAAAACACTAATTTCTTCAATAGCATGCACTTTTTTACTAGTAGATCTTTCGGTGTGCCATTGAGAACAATTAACCATAATATTATCTAGGAGTTTGGTAGCTTCTCCTAAGGTAGTTTCCATGAAAGTGCCTCCTGCGGCCGAATCTAAAAGATTTCTAGAAGCAAAATTCAAGCCAGCATAAAAGTTCTGAATAGTCATTCATAGATTCAAACCATGTGTAGGGCAATTATGTATCATTAATTTCATTCTCTCCCAAACTTGTGCAACATGCTCATGATCTAGTTGCTTAAAATTCATAATATCGTTTCTAAGAAAGATGATCTTAGCAGGAGGGAAATACTTAGAGATAAAAGCATCTTTGCACTTATTCCATGAATCAATACTATTTCTAGGCAAAGAGGAAAACCAAGTTTTAGCACGATCTCTAAGTGAAAACGAAAATAAATTCAATTTAAAAATATCGTTATCCGTATCCCTTTTCTTTTGCATATCACACAAATCAACAAAGTTGTTTAGATGGGTAGTGGCATCTTCACTAGGAAGGTCGGAGAATTGATCTTTCATGACAAGATTCAACAAAGCAGCATTGATCTCACAAGATTCAGCATCGATAATAGGAGCAAGCGGAGTGCTAATAAAATCATTATTGTTGGTATTGGAAAAGTCACACAATTTGGTATTGTTCTGAGCCATAGTGACAAACAAGCAATCCAACACACACAAGCAAACAAGAGGCAAGTGAACGATAAACACACGGCGGAAGAAGGGCAAATAAAATGGCAAGCGTGAAAAGGGGGAGAGGAAAACGAGAGGCAAAAAATGTAATGCGAAGGATAAGGGTTTGTGATAGGCACTTGGTATATGACTTTTTCATAAGCCTCCCAGGCAACGGCGCCAGAAATTCTTCTTGCTACATCTCAAGCTTGCGTTGTGTTCCCTCGAAGAGGAAAGGGAGATGCAACACAGTAGCGTAAGTATTTCCCTCGGTTTTTGAGAACCAAGGTATCAATCTAGTAGGAGACTATGTGCGAGTCCCTCGCACCTGCACAAACAAATAAGAACTTCGCAGCCAACGCGATAAGGGGTTGTCAATCCCTTTACGGTCACTTACGAAAGTGAGATCTGATAGAGATGATAGTTTGATATTTTTGGTATTTTTGATTATAAGAATAGAAAGTAAAAGCGGAAAAAGTAAAGTAGATGTAGATTGATATGTTGAGAATAGACCCGGGGGCCATAGTGTTCTCTAGTGGCTTCTCTCATGATAGCGATATTCTACGGCGGCTAAACAAATTACTGTCGAGCAATTGATAGAAAAGCGAATAATTATGAGACTATCTAGGCATGATCATTATATATAGGCATCATGTCCGAGATAATTAGACCGAAACGATTCTGCATCTACTACTATTACTCCACACATCGACCGCTATCCAGCATGCATCTAGTGTATTAAGTTCATAAGAACAGAGTAACGCCTTAAGCAAGATGACATGATGTAGAGGGACAAACTCAAGCAATATGATATAAACCCCATCTTTTTATCCTCAATGGCAACAATACAATATGTGCCTTGCTACCCCTACTGTTACTGGGAAAGGACACCGCAAGATTGAACCCAAAGCCAAGCACTTCTCCCATTGCAAGAACTATAGATCTAGTAGGCCAAACCAAACCAATAATTTGAAGAGACTTGCAAGGATATTATGAGCACACATAAAAAGTTCAGAGAAGAACCAAATATCTTTCATAGATAACCTTGATCACAAACTCACAATTCATCAGATCTCGACAAACACACCGCAAAAAGAGATTACATCGAATAGGTCTCCTCGAAGACCGAGGAGAACTTTGTATTGAGATCCAGAGAGAGAGAGAAGAAGCCATCTAAATACTAGCTATGGACCCGAAGGTCTGTGGTAAACTACTCACAACTTATGGTGAGGGCGATGATGACGATGATGAAGGCCTCCGTGATGGATCCCCCTCCGGTGGAGCTCCGGAACAGGCTCCAAGATGGGATCTCCACGGGAACAGAAGGTACGACAATGGAATTATGGTTTTCTCTCTGTTCACGGAGTTTCTAGGGTACGTGGACTTATATAGGAAGAAGGAGGACACCGGGGGACGCTCGAGGGGGCCACGAGGCAGGGGGGCGCTCCCTGGGAAGGGGGGGCGCGCCCCCCACCCTCGTGGGCCAGCCCTCTGTCCCCTGACGTGGTTCTCAAGCTCCGCGTGCATGATTTTCTCCAAAAATATCTCTCGCGAAGGTTTCATTTCGTTTGGACTCCATTTGACATTCTTTTTCTGCAAAACCCTGAAACAGGCAAAAAACAGCAATCTGGACTGGGCCTTTGGGTTAGTAGGTTAGTCCCAAAAATGATATAAAAGTGAATTATAAAGCCCATTAAACATCCAAGATTTCATAAATAATAGCATGGAACAATCAAAATTTATAGATACGTTGGAGACGTATCAAGCATCCCCAAGCTTAATTCCTGCTTGTCCTCGAGTAGGTAAGTGATAAAGAAAGAATTTCTGATGTGGAATGCTAACCAATATGATTTTTCAATGTAATTCTCTTAATTGTGGCACGAATGTTTAGATCTGAAAGATTCAAGATAAAAGTCTATATTGGCATAAGAAATAACAATACTTCAAGCATACTAACAAAGCAATCATGTCTTCTCAAAATACTATGGCTAAAGAAAGTTATCCCTGCAAAATCATATAGTGTTGGCTATGCTCCCTTGTTATCACACTAAATATTTATATCATGCACAACCCCGATTTCAGCCAAGCATTTGTTTTCATAGTCTATCTTTTCGAACCTTTCAACTTTCACGCAATACATGAGCGTGAGCCATGGACATAGCACTATGGGTGGAATAGAGGTGGTTGTGAAGAAGACAAAAAAGAGGGAGATAGTCTCACATCGACTCGGCGTATCAACGGGCTATGGAGATGCCCATCAATAGATATCAATGTGAATGAGTAGGGATTGCCATGCAACGGATGCACTAGAGCTAAATATGAATGAAAGCTCAACAAAAAAACTAGTGGGTGTGCATCCAACTTGCTTGCTCGTGAAGACCTAGGGCATTTGAGGAATCCCATCGTTGGAATATACAAGCCAAGTTCTATAATAAAAATTCCCACTAGTATATGAAAGTGACTAAACATGAGACTCTCTACAATGAAAAACATGGTGCTACTTTGAAGCACAAGTGTGGAAAAAGATAGTAGCAATTGTCCCTTTTTCTTTTTTTTTCTTTTTTGGGCCTTTCTTTTTTCTTTCTTTTTTTTGCGGAGGGGCTTTATAGATTTAGCCTTTCCTCCCATGGGACAATGCTATAATAATGATGATCATCACACTGTCATTACAACTCGATATTACAACAACAAAGTATGACTCTATATGAAAGCCTCCGGCGGTGTACCGGTATGTGCAATGAAACAAGAGTGACATGTATAAAAATTATGCATGGTGGCCTTGCCACAAATATGATGTCAACTACATGATCATGCAAAGGCAATATGACAATATGATGTGTGTCATATGAACGGAACGGTGGAAAGTGGCATAGCAATATATCTCGGAATGGCTATGGAAATGCCATGATAGGTAGGTATGGTGGCTATTTTGAGGAACAATATGGTGGCTGTTTTGAGGAAGGATATATAGTGGGTTTATGGTACCGACAAAAGTTGCGCGGTACAAGAGAGGCTAGCAATGGTGGAAGGGTGAGAGTGCGTATAATCCATGGACTCAACATTAGTCATAAGAAATCATATACTTATTGGAAAAATCTACGAGTCATCAAAACAAAGCAATCAACGCATGCTCCTAGGGGGGAGGTTGGTAGGATTTAACCATCGCACGCCCCCGACCTCCACACAAAGGTTGGCACTCTACAAATACCTCATGCTCTAACTTCGTCACATTGCGGTTCACCATACGTGCATGATACGGGAATCACTAACATTAACACAAATATTTCTCAATTTCATAATAACTCCACTAGCATGACTCTAGCATCAGTATCCTCATATCTCAAAACAATTATCAAGCATCCAACATCTCATTCTATTCAATGCACTTGGTGTGAAATATTTTACTACATTGACATTGGATGTTTATCATGTGAAGAATAGTTTCTTTAGCATAAACACATTACCATGCTGTTTTAATAGACTCTCAAAAGGATATAAGTGAAGCATGAGAGTTCAACAATTTCTACAAAATATTACCACCACCGTGCTCTAAAAGATATAAGTGAAGCACTAGAGCAAAAACTATTCAACTCAAAAGATATAAGTGAAGCACATAGAGTGTTCTAACAATTTCTAGGCCATATTTAACTCTCTCAAATAGGTGTGTCCAGCAAGGTTGATTGTGGCAAACTGGCAAGCAAAGACTCAAATTATACAAGACACTCCAAGCAAAACACATATCATGTTGCGAATAAAAATATAGATCCAAGTATAGTTACCTATGGATGAAGACGAAAGAGGGGATGCCTTCCCGGGGCATTCCCAAGCTTAGGCTTTTGATTATCTTGAATTTACTTGGGGTTCCATGGGCATCCCCAAGCTTAGGCCTTTGCTACTCCTTGTTCCATAGTCCATCAAAGCAATACTCAAAACTTGAAAACTTCACAACACAAAACTTAGACAAAAATTCTCGTGAGCTCCGTTAGTATAAGAAAGCAAACCACTACTCAAAGGTGCAGCAATGAATTCATTCTTTGTTTATATTGGTGTTAAACCTACTGTATTCCAACTTCTCTATGGTTCATATCCTCCAATACTACTCATAGATGCATCGGAATAAGCAAACAACACACGAAAAACAGAATATGTCAAAAACAGAACAGTCTGTAGTAATCTGCAGGTTTCGCCTACTTCTGGAACTCCAAAAAAATCAAACTAAATTGGTAAATTTGAGGAATTTGTCTAATAAAAAGCACGCTCCATTAAAATCTGAAGTCTACTTTAGCGAGCACTAACGATTCTGTTTTTCACAGCATGATCACATAAACTTCACACAAGTCTTCCCAAAGGTTCTACTTGGCACAAACACTAAACAAAACACAAAACCACATCTAAACAGAAGCTAGATGCAATATTTATTCCCTAACAACAGCAAAAACAAAAACAAAATAAAATCCAGTTGCCTCCCAACAAGCGCTGTCGTTTTACGCCCCTAGCTAGGCACGATACAAGATAAATCTAGGTATTGCCATCTTTGGAAGGCAGTCCATAAGTGGCTCTCATGATAGATTCATATGGTAATTTGATTTTCTTTCTAGGAAAGTATTCCATGCCTTTCCTTAATGGAAATTGGAATCTAATATTTCCTTCCTTCATATCAATAATTGCACCAATCGTTCTAAGGAAAGGTCTACCAAGAATAATAGGACATGAAGGATTGCAATCTATATCAAGAACAATGAAATCCACGAGCACATAATTTCTATTGGCAACAATAAGAACATCATTAATTCTTCCGATAGGTTTCTTAATAGTGGAATCCGCAAGATGCAAATTTAAAGAACAATCATCAAACTCATGGAACCCTAGCAAATCACACAAAGTTTTTGGGATAGTGGAGACACTTGCACCCAAATCACACAAAGCATAGTATTCATGATCTTTTATTTAATTTTGATAGTAGGTTCCCATTCATTATAAAGGTTTCTAAGGATAGAAACTTCCAACTCAAGTTTTTCTTCATAAGATTGCATCAAAGCATCAACTATATGTTTGGTGAAAGCTTTATTCAGACTATAAGCATGCGGAGAATTTAGTGCGGATTGCAACAAGGAAATACAATCAATCAAAGATTAATTGTCATAATTGAATCCCTTGAAATCAAAAATAGTGGGTTCATCACTATGCAAAGTTTTAATCTCTTCACTCCCACTTTTAGCAATTTCAGCATTAAGATCAAAAGACTCCGAACCATTGGGACAACTTAAAGTAGAATCATCTCCAATCCTATTTTCATCAAAATTTATACTAGAAAACAAGGATCTAATAGGAGACACATCAACAACTTTCATATCTTCATTTTTATTTTCATGATAGCTAGAAGAACACAATTTAATATAATCTTCTCTTTTAGCACGCATTCTCGCGGTTCTTTCTTTGCATTCATCAATGGAAATTCTCATGGCTTTGAGAGACTCATTGATATCATGCTTAGGTGGGATAGGTCTAAGTTTCAAAGAATCAACATCAAGAGTAATTCAATCCACACTTTTAGCTAATTCATCAACCGTAAGCAATTTCTCTTCAAGCAAAGCATTGAAATTATTTTGCGAGACCATAAACTCCTTAACACTAGTTTCAAATTTAGAAGGCATCTTTCCATAAGAGTTGTTGTAGAAATCACCATAATTATTAGAGGAATTACGAGGAAAAGGCCTAGGATTAAAATTACCTCTATAAGCATTGTTACCAAAATTATTCCTACCAACAAAATTCACATCCAAAGATTCATTGTTATTCTCAATCAAAGTGGATGAAGGCATATCATTAGGATCAGAAGAAACACTCTTAGCAGCAAATAATTTCATAAGTTCATCCATCTTTCCACTCAAAACACTAATTTTTCGATAGCATGCACTTTTTTACTAGTAGATCTTTCGGTGTGCCATTGAGAATAATTAACCATAATATTATCTAGGAGTTTGGTAGCTTCTCCTTAGGTAGTTTCCATGAAAGTGCCTCCGGCGGCCGAATCTAAAAGATTTCTAGAAGCAAAATTCAAGCCAGCTTAAAAGTTCTGAATAATCATCCATAGATTCAAACCATGTGTAGGGAAATTACGTATCATCAATTTCATTCTCTCCCAAGCTTGTGCAACATGCTCATGATCTAGTTGCTTAAAATTCATAATATCGTTTCTAAGAGAGATGATCTTAGCAGGAGGGAAATACTTAGAGATAAAAGCATCTTTGCACTTATTCCACGAATCAATACTATTTCTAGGCAAAGAGGAGAACCAAGTTTTAAAACGATCTCTAAGTGAAAACGGAAATAACTTCAATTTAACAATATCGTTATCCGTATCCCTTTTCTTTTGCATATCAGATAAATCAACAAAGTTGTTTAGATGGGTAGCGGCATATTCACTAGGAAGGCCGGAGAATTGATCTTTCATGACAAGGTTCACCAAAGCAGCATTGATCTCACAAGATTCAGCATCGGTAATATGAGCAATCGGAGTGCTAATAAAATCATTGTTGTTGGTATTGGAGAAGTCACACAATTTGGTATTGTTCTGAGCCATAGTGACAAGCAAGCAATCCAACACAGACAAGCAAACAAGAAGCAAGCGAACGATAAACACACGGCGGAAGAAGGGCAAATAAAACGGCAAGGGTGAAGTGGGGGAGAGGAAAACAAGAGGCAAATAAATGTAATGCGAAGGATAAGGGTTTATGATAGGTACTTGCTATATGACTTTTGCGTAAACCTCCTCGGCAACGGCGCCAGAAATTCTTCTTGCTACCTCTTGAGCTTGCGTTGTATTCCCTCGAAGAGGAAAGGGAGATGCATCACATTAGCGTAAGTATTTCCCTCATTTTTTGAGAACCAAGGTATCAATCCAGTAGGAGACCACGCGCGAGTCCCTCGCACCTGCAGAAACAAATATGAACTTCGCAGCCAACGCGATAAGGGGTTGACAATCCCTTTATGGTCACTTACGAAAGTGAGATCTGATAGAGATGATAGTTTATATTTTTGGTATTTTTAGTTTATAAGAACATAAAGTAAAAGCGGAAAAAGTAAAGTAGATGTAGATTGATATGTTGAGAATAGACCCTAGGGCCATAGTTTTCTCTAGTGGCTTCTCTCATGATAGCGATATTCTACGGTGGGTAAACAAATTACTATCGAGCAATTGATAGAAAAGCGAATAATTATGAGACTATCTAGGCATGATCATTGTATATAGGCATCACGTCCGAGACAAGTAGACCAAAAAGATTCTGACTCTACTACTATTACTCCACACATCGACCGCTATCCAGCATGCATCTAGTGTATTGAGGTCATAAGAACAGAGTAACGCCTTAAGCAAGATGACATGATGTAGAGGGATAAACTCAAGCAATATGATATAAACCCCATCTTTTTATCCTTGATGGAAACAATACAATGCGTGCCTTGCTGCCCCTACTGTCACTGGGAAAGGACACCGCAAGATTGATCCCAAAGCCAAGCACTTCTCCCATTGCAAGAACTATAGATCTAGTAGGCCAAACCAAACCAATAATTCGAAGGGACTTGCAAGGATATTATGAGCACACATAAAAACTTCAGAGAAGAACCAAATATCTTTCATAGATAACCTTGATCATTGTGACACCCCGAGACCGGTGCGCCAGGTGTCAGCCAGTTATTCGTCGCCGTTGCCATGTCTTCTGCTTGCGTGTTGCATCTTGCCATGTCATCATGCGATCATGACTTTAATTCTGCAACTCAACCAAATAAGTCATGTGGACCTTCGGTCCATTTAAATCGAGGGAAGGATGACTTCTCTTTATAAAATATATATATCTCTCCTAATATTTATGGAGCTATTATAAAATATTCCATTGTTGGAAGCAACCATCACACACTTGCATAATATTCCCCATCTGTGTTTCACTCCAAGTTTTGACTCCCACAACCTTGCTCGAACATCTTCTTCTCCTTCTTCGTTAGTCCATTTAAATTGTGGCATTCTTTTTCCTGCACCAATTTAATGTTCCTTCTTTTCCTATCAATTCTCAACCATGCCTTCAACATCCTAGCCATTTTTTTAGTTCCTTTGGACTTGTTTTGGTTGGGTTCAAAAATGGCTCAAGTTTGAATTTAATTCAAACTTGAATTATTTTTATATCCTTAAAATGCCCAAACTCTACTCCTAACCCCCTCTTTCTTTTCTTTTAACTCTCTGTTTTTTTTTCCTTTTCTCTCTTATTATTAGGAGAGGCCCAGCCCAACTCCCTCCTAGGCCCAGTCTCTGGCGCCCTTCACCCTAGCCCGAGCCTCTCCCTAACCCTTCGCAACCTGCATCTAACTCTCGTTCCTAGCCCCGCCGCCACGCACCTCGATCCCCATCTCCCCCTCGTCCTCTCTTCCGATCGCTCAAGCCCCGAACCCCACCTTTCATCTTGTTCGACTCGCTCACGCTGATACGTCCAAAACGTATCTATAATTTCTGCTTGCTCCATGCCACTTTTGGGTGATATTTCTATGATATTCATACACTTCCATACACTTTTGATCATATTTGGACTAACCTACTAATCCAGTGCACCCCGGTGCTAGTTTCTGTTTTCGGCTGTTTTTGTATTTCAGGTTTTCACGTTACGGGAACTGTCAGGAAAAATCTAGAAAAATCATATAAAAATCAGCGTTCAGAAACCTACCTTGCGCCCGAAGGACAGCCGGGGGGGGGGCACCAGGGCTCCAGGCGCCCTGGCGGCGCGCCCCCCCTGGGCCGCGCCGGGGGGCGCCTGGGCCCCCCGAGCCCCGTCTGGTGCCCCCCTTCGGCATATATTTAGAGTGTCCCTCGAAACCCTCGGGACGGGAACTCTTTTTCGCGATCTCATCTTTGTTCCGCCGCCGCCGCCGCTTCCAAGATCGGGAGCACCAGGAGAACTCTTCCCGGCACCCTGCCGGAGGGGAGGATCACCATCGGGAGCTTCTCCACCACCATGGACGCCTCCCGGATGAGTTGTGAGTAGTCTCCCTTGGACCATGAGTCCATGACCAGTAGCTATGTGATGTTCTCCTCCCGTTCTTGTGCTTCACTAATAAGTCCTCGTGAGCTGCCCTACATGATCGAGGCACATATGTAATCCTTATGCTGTTGCTATGATGAGTTTGCTGGGATCCGATGGATTATGAGATTATGTTCAGATTGATCTTGAGTAATATATTTGATCTACCTCTTTTATATTTATGTTCATAAGTAATTCTTGCATGTTCTCCGTTGTTATTTATTGCTTTGGCCAAGTAATACGTAGTGACTCCAAGAGGGAACGTTATGCTCGATTGTGGGTTCATGCCCCTCGATGACTAGCTTGAGTGACAGAAACATGAGTCTAGGGGATGTGCTGTTGCCACAAGGGGGAAAACAACGGTGCTTGTGCCCGCGGGTGCAAGGATTGTTTACTTTACGCAAAGTTCTTTTAATGCAGTTGTCTGTTGCATTGAGTTTACACTATGGGTGGGACTCGCAACTTAATACCAGCGAGATGTTCTGGATAGATATCTCAAGGTGGATGATTAGTAGTAGATATTGATGGATTTCGGTCTACTTACTTTGGCGTACCGCCCATGCTTTGAACCTCAACCTTTCTTGCAATGTAGTCAGCATTGGTTTGCGTTCGTGGTCGTGTCAATTGCCCAGCTGTAATTCGTTTACCTCACATGGATGTTTTATCGTCTTTTGGGAGAGAGACATCACTAGTGAACATCATGAGACTCCGGTCCATATTACCATCATTGATCACATCCGCTATTTATTTTCCGCTATTATTTACTATTGCAAAACATTATCTATCACTACTATCATTTGCTTTTAATCCTTTGTGAACTACAAGGCCGGAGGGATTGACAACCTCTCTGTACTCGTTGGGAGCAAAGTTATTTGTATCTGTGTGCAGGTCCACGTTGATTGCTAATCCGCGCCGTTTGCAGTTGACACCTACTTGTTGAACCTAGGAGTCTCTGGGGATTCGATCCTTGGCATCTTTGCTAAGGGAAAACACTTCCACAACACTGCATCTTACACCTTCCACTTGGGGTAACCAACGAGGGGTTCGAGGCCCATCACACGCTACCTTGCTTTGGCACCGGCATCTCGACGAGCGTCGGATCATCGGAACGTTGTCGTGGCATCGTATCCGTTTTCGCCGCCACGACCCTCTTTTCTTTCCGTCTTGGCGACAAATACTCCTTATCATCTTCATGTCAACTTTTCGTATAAAATTGCATAAAACTTGATCATGTTAACAACATTAAAAATGTTTAATTGTTGTTGCTTAAATAATTGCTAAATTGGTCATGGGGATTTTCCGGAATTGTTGTTGTTATTTCCGGCCTCATTTAAAATGCCTAAATAGTGTAGTTTTATTGTGCTTCCTACCCTGCCATGTTTTGCTTCCTGTGTAGACTTGTCTTGCATCATACCTTGCCATGTATTGCTTCCTGTATAGACTTGTCATGCATCATACCTTGCCATGTATTGCATCATATAGACTTGTGTTGTTTTTCTGTGCTTCCTACCTTGCCATGTTTTGCTTCCTGTATAGACTTGTGGTGCATCCTATATAGAACTGTCTTGCATCATACTTGGTTGAGCATATTGTCATGTCTCGTGTGGTGTGTTTATCGTGTTGCTTGCTTCTTCTCGTTAGTGCTTGTTCCGTTGCTTTCGTGAGGATTCGTTCGTCTACCCGTGGTTCTTCTTCAAGGCTTCTTCTTCGTCTTCTTCACGGATCTGTTCTTCTTCCTTGCGGGATCTCAGGCAAGATGACCATACCCTTGGATACCTTTACTATCATTGCCTTTGCTTAGTTGTCTCGATGCTATCGATATATGTCGCGCTACCCATCTTTTTGTCAGCCCCTCTCCTTGTTGCCATGAAACCTCTAACCTTTGAAAACCTTCCTAGCAAAACCTTTGTTTGGCTATGTTACCCGCTTGCTCAGCCCCTCTTATAGCGTTGTTAGTTGTAGGTGAAGATGAAGTTCGTTCCAAGAGGGAACTTGTTGTTGGAATATGACAATATATATTATTATTATTAACACACCTATATACTGGGCATGGGTGGAAGGCTTGGACTTTTGCTCGGTGTTTTGTTCCACTCATGCCACCTTAGGCGCCGATAAACTGGCATTATGTTCCTTGATTTTGCGTTCTTTACACGGTTGGGTATATGGGGACCCCTTGACAGTTCGTCTTTGAATAAAACTCCTACAGCAAGGCCCAACATTGGTTTTAATTTGCCTCATAATAATAACTTAATTAATTAATTAATTTGCATAAGGGGGACGCTCCTTGGAGATTCTTCTACATAGCAGGGGGGGCAGTGCTGAAGGTGTTGGTCCCAAACTAGAGCCACTTGCGGTGCCACCCAGTTATCTGGGGTCTTCGGTTGTTGTACGTAGTGCTCATCCGGACGCGGCCTGAGACGAGATACGCGCAACTACTATCAGGGTGTCGGCACGCCGGGAGGTCTTGCTGGACTTGTTTTACCATTGTCGAAATGTCTTGTGCACCGGGATGCCGAGCCTGATCAGTTTTCCCTAAGATAAGGGGTGATGATATTATATTTATCACGTCAGCTGATCGTGAGAGCTTGTGAAGGGCTAAGTTGGGACACCCCTGCAGGGTTATGATCTTTCGAAAGTCGTGCCCGTGGTTATGTGGCAAATTGGAATTTGATAATGTCCGGTTGTAGAAAACTTGACAGAGGATCCAAAGTAAAACCCACAACTGTGTGAGTAACCGTGACTGTCTCTTTTCACTTTGACAAGAGAACACGGTGGGGTTATGCTTGACTCGTAGGTAGTTCAGGATCTTTAGCGATCACTACTAGTTTGCGACCGTTTGCGTAGATGCTCATCTTATTCTTGTACTCGTAAGTTAGCCACCATACTTTGCTTAGTCGCTGCTGCAACCTCACCACTTTACCTCTTCCTACCCATTAAGCTTTGATAGTCTTGTTACCCATGGTTATGGGATTGCTGAGTCCTCGTGGCTCACAGATACTACAACAACAGTTGCAGGTGCAGGTTTCCGATGTCTTGACGTGAGAGCGTTGTTCTTTTGTTGGAGTTCTTCTTCTTCAGTCTTGGGTTAGGTTCCGGGTCGGCAACCTGGGATAGCAGATGGATGTCGTTTTTCTTTTCTTGTTTGCATCTGTAGTCGGATGCCTTGTGTCGGGGAAACTGATCGCCCACGAACACCTATGGGACCGGAGCCCCTTTTCGGTACGGCAAGGGAGCGGAGGGAGCACAGAGAGCATATCGAGGCGCACACGCGAGCAGTTTACCCAGGTTCGGGCCGCACAGATGCGTAAAACCCTACTCCTGCCTTGGTTGTATTGAGTTCTTGGCTCGGGAGCAAGAAGATCTACAGTACTAGCTACACCGAGCGTGGGAGTGATCAAGTTTCGGAACCCCCCTCTACGTTGTGCATGGGCCTCCTTTTATAGTTCAAAGGGGTCACCGACAGGTGTCAACGTAGATGAGGGTAAAAGCGTAAATTTGGTGGTAGTTGTAACAGTGCATGTACAGTGTATGCACAGTGGTCTATACCTAACCCTGACGGTGGGGGACAAGGGCATTGAATGCCCGTCACCGTCGCCCCAAACAGTGTAAAAAGCGTCCGTCTGGGCGTCTCCGTTCGCCACGACGGTAGCCTCGTCATCGTGGCTAGCCGCCGTGTACCTCAGGTTGCACGGCCATCCGCCACGTGCCCCAGGAAGGGCCCCAGGGCGACGCGTGGCCAGATGAGCTGGAGCGCAGGCACACAGTGAAAGCTTGCCGCGGCAAGCTCCTTGCCGCGGTCACTACCTTGCCGGGCCCGAAAGCTTGTCGCTCTCCGGGTCCTGCCGGGGCGCGCGATGCGCCACGATATGTCTTCTGAGATGCTGTTCTTTGGCCTCCCTGGCAAGCTCCTCTTGCCAGGGTCTTGTGCTAGAGGCGTGGTCTTGAGCCTGAAGCGGCCTTCCCGGCAAGCCCCTCTTGCCGGAGTCTTGGTTTCTTAACTTGAATACTTTGTTCTTGAATGGCTTCCAAGGAACTAGAGTGGGCCTTGGCGGGCGCGTGGCGACCCCGACCGCGGGACGCTGCTACTGCCCGTGCACAAGTCGGGATACTAAGGTACCCCTACTTTAGTACACCGACAGGAGCCCCCGGGCCTGGGCCACACACGGTGCCGAGCGCTGTTGGGCCAGGCCCAAAACAGTGCACGGGCACACGTGGCCCACGGCGTGCCGTTTCCCACTCCGCATCTGCCGCATCCCTCCCTAACGGCACGCGTCGATTGCGGCGTCGTGGGAGAGATCGTGGCCTGTTTCTTTAATGGGAAAATGCGGAACGTCCCCCACTTCCCCCCCTTAAAAGCAGAGGAAGCAGGGGCAGTTTCCTCCCCATTGCTTCATTGCGTCTTCAATCTCCAGAAACCCCCGCCGCTCTCCGCCTCCCCAAAGGTCGACAGAGAGCCGAGCTCCACCTCTCTTCCGCCGCCGCCAGCCTCCCCGGTGCCGCCGACCCCCCTCGGCGTCCCCGCCATGGCCCCGAAGAGCAGCAAGGCGAAGAGCTCGAAGACCGACAAGGCGGCGAAGCTGGCAGCAATGCGGAAGAGGATGGTGGTCTTCCCGCCGAGGCTCGGCGCGAGGGAGCTGAGGGACAAGTACTACTTGTTCTGGGCGAGGGAGACGAAGGCTCACCCGCGCACCAGGGTCCTCCCCGCCGAAGCCTGCGACATGTATCCGGGAGGTTACCATTACTTTGCTCTGTTCTTCCATTGCGGTCTCTGCCCTCCATACTCTGAGTTCTTCTGCGACGTTATGAACACGTATGGATTCCATCTCCTAGATTTCACCCCGAATGCAGTCTTGACCTTGGCCGTTTTCGCACATCTGTGCGAGAACTTTGTCGGGGTCCACCCCAACGTAGCTCTCTTCCGCCACTTCTTCACACCTCGAGTAGAGTCTGGGTCCCCTCTGTCCGGCGGCATCTCTTGGATCTTTAGGCTCAACAAGAAAGAGGCGTACTTGATTGGAGAGCTCCGCGGCAAGTGGGAGGAGTGGAGGGCCGATTGGTGCTGGGTTATGGAAGATGAACCTCAGCAATTTACCTCCCCGCGCCGAGCTACAATAGTGCGCGGCAAGGATTGGAGTGATCTGGCCCCAGAGGATGAGAAGCTGAAGATAGCCCTCACTAGGATCCTTCGCCTCCGGGCCTCCAACCTTACTGTAGGTGAGGTCGGGGCTGATTTCCTTCGCCGCTGCTTTGCTCCCCTGCAGGAGAGGAAGAGGCCTGCTTGGGAGTTCGGCAATGCAGCAGACCGCATGAGGCTGCGCCCCGGCCTGAACTACAACTTCACCGTCTTGGAACTCAAGGGAATGATCTGTTCGCTGTTCAAGCATGACCCCAAGCACCCGGAGTGGTTTATCCCGTCCCGGGGAGTAGTTCCATTATGCAATAACTCTTCCCTTAGTGCCATCCGCGCGGCAATGCCTCAGTGCGACTCCCACGGGGTTGCTCCCACTTGGCTGACGCCTTCAGAAGAGACCGTACAAACTTTCTTCGACAACCTGGTTGAGCGGCCAGTCAATCCCGAAGAGAAGAAGGGTCTCACCCGCGAGACCACAGACCGGGATGTGGCGTATATCGCTAGCAGAATGGAGGAGGCAGCTGCAGCTGAGGCCGCGGGTGAGTTCGGGTACTCCTTGGATGAGGCAGATGCGGCGGATGCAGTGAGTAGGGCCGAGGAGGAAGAGATCCTCAAGTTGTTGAAGCCTGCCGGGGAGCCTGCCGGGACGAGCGAGGCTGCCGGGCAGGGCACTGAGTCCAGTGAGCCCGCCGAGGAGGACGCCGAATCGGGCGATTCCGACGAAGACTCGGGCGGGTCACTGAACCTCGACGACGCCTCCTCATCCTCGGAGAATTCTCCGCCACCACCAAGTCCTCCGCCGCAGCCAAAGAAGCGCCTCCGCAAGACCAGTGACACGGCGAGGCAGCCGGCGCCCTGACAGCAGCCACAGCATCGCTCGATGCGCACCACCACGACGAGCAAGGCCGTCAAGGAGGCGCCCCGCGCCTCAGCGGCAAGCGGAGGGGGATCTTCCCGAACCGGTTCCGGCGTTCCTTCCGCCCCTCGGTCTTCGGCGACGACCGGAGCGGGGTCTTCTCAGCCCACGGCTCCGGAGCCCGCCAAGCGCCCGAGGGAGCCTACCCCTCCAGCTCCTCGCGCCGGGACGCGCGAGGCGGACTTCGACTTTTCCGCCCTTAGTTCCGACGAGGAGGAGGAAGAGTAAGCACTCGCAACTCTTATTTCTTTTGATTTTTTTTATTGTTCTTGTCTTGAATTCTCTTTGCCTGATTCTGATCCTGTTTGGCTTCTAGGACCCTGACCCAGAGGATGGCGAAGAGGGCCAAGATCCCGGTGGTGGATCTCGAGGAGGACGAGCCCGTCGCCGTGGCAGGAGATGCGCCCGCGACAGGCTTGCCGGACCAGCCTGCTGCTCCGCAGAGCAGCCACCAGCGCAGCCCCCAGCGTAAGTCTTCTTGTTTGCTTCTTCGCTTGTCGGGCGCGCTTGAGCTTCTTATCCTTGCTAATATCTTGTTTGCTTGTTGACTTGTGCAGAGGTGGAGCCGCATCCTCAGGAGCGTCAAGAGACTGCTCCCTACGAGCCGCTCGTCCCACCCTCCCCGCCAAGGAGGAGCTCCCCGGCGAGGGAGAGTGCTCCGCCAAGGGCGGGTACTCCGCCAAGGGCGAGTACCCCGCCAAGAGCAAGCACTCCAACAAGGGTGGGCACCCCGCCAAGGGAAGGTGCCAGCGGCCCTCCGCCGGTGGGGGTCACTACCACGTCGCCAAGGGAGAACTCCCCGGCGAGGGACCCCGTTACTGAAGAGGCCCGCGCAGGTAACCCTTGTACTTTCCTTCCCTTGAATTCTTCTTTTTGGATATTTGCTTGACGATTCTTCTTTTCTTTTTCTTCTGTCAGATCCGCCCGCCCCGGAGCCGATGGAGACAGAGGCCATCGCCGAGGAGGACGCGCGCGGCAACGCTGGCGACGCCGCCACCGCTGAAGGGACGGTCGGTGCTGACGAGCCGGCCGCCGACGAGACCGCCACGGCCTCTGACGCGGCAGCTGGAGAAGGGACCGGCGACCGCACTGCCGGCCCTGAGGCCGCAGGAGTGCCGGACGCTGCACCGGCCACCGACCCTCCCGCTGCTGCGACCGGGTCGGGTGTCTATCTGGAGGCCGCCAACGGGGTCTTCATCCAAGTCCCGTGGGCGTCCTCATCAAGGGCACCTGCGGAGGGGGAAAGCTTCGATGGAGAAGTCCTCGCCTCCGCCGGGCTGAGGCTTGTCGACGCGCCCGGCAGCAGCAACGAGCCCGAAGAGGAGCAGCTCCTACGCCGGCTTCTGGCCTTCTACCGGGCCAGGCAGGCCAAGCTGGAGTCCCGAGAGGCTCTGGCTGCCAAGGCAGGTGCTGATCTGGAGAAGCGCGCCGCAGAGCTCCGCGCCGCCAACCAAGCGGCTCTCCGGAACTTGGCGGAGGAAAGGGAGGAGCTCGCCGAGGCGCACCAGGCGTTCATCCTCGAGAAGGCCGAGGTCGAGGAGCAGCAACGACTGGCCGCCGAGGATCTGTCTCGGCGGGAAGGAGAGCTGAGGAAGCGGAAGGTCGACCTCGATAGCCACGAGGACGACCTTACCGCGCGCGAGCAGTCCATTGGCGGGGCTCTGCACGAGGCGAGGGACGCCACTGCTGCCGCAGAGACCGCCAAGAGGGACCTAGAGGCGAGGGTGGCGCAGTTGGAGACGAGCGAGGAGAGGGTTACCACGCTCAATTTGGCGCGGGAGAAAGATGCCCACACCCACTCGGAGCTGCAAATCCGCCTCTCCGACAAGGGCCAGGAACTCACCGCCGCCAAGGACTCCATCGCAGACTTGGAGCTGAAACTGTCCACCCTCACTGAGTCGCTTGACGGGGCCCAGAACAGGGAGACAAAGCTGAAGGAAGATCTCCGGGCTGAAAGGGCACTGCTGGACAGTGCCGCTCTAACGCAGAACAACTTCCAGCGGATGGTGGAGCAGTGGACCGAGGAGCTCGTTGCCTCCGCCGCCAACATCGACAAGGAGATGGTGGCGCTGGGGACGGAGCATCTCGCGTACTCCCTCGACGAGAACCTCCCCCACAGCGCCAAGCTGAGCTTGTTCTTCAGGGGAGTGGCGCCGGCCCTCGCGCAGCTACGGGAAAGGCTCCCCACACAGCTGGCGAACGAGGCGCGCAGGCTCTGCACTGGTACTGTGGAGCGAGTGTTGGCGAAGATCGTCTACCGCAACCCTGGGATCAACCTTGACAACGTCCTCCGGACCCTGCCACCCGACGCTGACCAGGAAGCGTTGAAGGCTCGCGTCGCCCACATCGTGGCCAAGGTGGGCAAGATCAAGAGGGTTGACGGCGACCGTGTAGACTAGGTCGTTTTCTTTCTGCTTCCCTTGTCGCTGCCAATTAAGTCATGGACATTAGTTTGTTAGAACAGCGGCAAGTCTTCTTGTAATATAACTTTATTTTCGATAGTCAATGCAGAGTCATTTCCTTGTTCAACTCCTTTACTTTGTATGCCTTCACCCTTCGCATTTAGGGAACTTGCCGGCAAAGGGACCCTTGCCGCGAGCGCCGAGTGCGGAACTTTAGCAGCCTGCTGGCAATGTCCCCGCCGGCAAGAAACCTTACCGCAGCTAGTCGCAGCACACTTAGATTGTTGAGCGAACTCGAAAACGAAGTAAGGGCGCGACACTTGTCGCAGCTCACTTAGGCCGTTGAGCGTGCTCGAAACAAAATAAGGGCGCGGCTAGCCACGGGTAGGTTCCTCCGCGCACAGGTTTTCCATACAAAGTGTGGTCGTTCAAGGAAGATAACTAAGAATTTAAAATTTTGAATGCTCAAACTTTGGCAACTTAGCTTTCGTGGGTTGTTTGCTTCCCGGCAAGGCTTTTCTTTCTTGAACAGCACTCGGTCCATACCACTGTCTCCTTCCCCCCGACAAACTTGTGCGCGAGGAACACCTCTTCTGTTTCAGAAGTAAAAAAGGAAAAGGGGAGGAAACATAGATATGGAGCCTTACGGCTTGTTATTGCTTACCGGGGGCGTGTGATGCACAAAGTGTCAGATAATACATGCAAAAAAGGAAAAGCATGAAATGACGAGTGGTGCAAAGCACAAAAGCTTTACTGATGCACGGGGTCTGCGCCCGGCTTTGTACAAAGGTTTACATGCAACAGCGGCAAGACTTGTACAAAAGGTGGTTGCCGGAACGGATCACGGCAACCGCGCCTCATGGGTGAAACTTGCGAAGATGCTCAATGTTCCAGGAGTTGCTCACCGGTAAGCCTTCTTCGGTCTCAAGGCGGACAGCGCCGGGCCTTGTGACTTGTCTCACCCGATAAGGGCCTTCCCACTTCGGCGTCAACTTGTTGGAATTCTTGGCGGACTGAACGCGCCGAAGAACAAGGTCGCCTTCCTCGAGACTCCTGGCCTTGACTTTGCGGCTATGATAGCAACGCAAAGCTTGCTGGTATCGAGCAGCTCGTACAGCAGCCTGGAGACGGTCCTCCTCGAGTAGCAGTGCGTCATCTTGCCGCAGCTGCTCTTGCTCGAGCTCGTCGTAAGCGAGTACTCGGGGAGACCCGTATACGAGTTCCGTGGGGAGAACTGCCTCTGCTCCATAGACAAGAGCAAAGGGTGTCTGTCCGGTGGCTCGATTTGGTGTCGTCCTGATTGACCAAAGAGCCGCCGGCAACTCCTCGATCTAGTTTCTTCCGCACTTGTGCAGCCTGTCGAACGTTCTTGTCTTGAGCCCGCGCAGCACTTCAGCATTGGCCCTCTCCGCTTGACCGTTGCTCCTTGGGTGAGCAACAGAAGCGAAGCAGACCTTGGCGCCAAGGTCTTGGACGTATTGCATGAAGGTGCGACTTGTGAACTGTGTGCCGTTGTCGGTGATGATCCTGTTAGGGATTCCGAAACGGCAAACAATTGACCTGAAGAACTTGACTGCTGACTGTGCGGTCACCTTTCTCACTGGTTCCACTTCCGGCCACTTTGTGAACTTGTCGATGGCAACGTACAAGTACTCAAAGCCCCCGACAGCGTGGGGAAAGGGGCCGAGGATGTCGAGCCCCCAGACCGAAAAGGGCCAGGACAAAGGGATCGTCTGGAGAGCTTGAGCTGGCTGGTGTATTTGCTTGGCATGGAACTGGCACGCTTCACACTTGGTTACTTGTGCAGTTGCATCTTGGAGGGCTTCTGGCCAAAAGAAACCTTGCCGGAACGCCTTCCCGGCAAGTGCTCTTGCGCCAATGTGGTGACCACATATGCCTCCGTGTATCTCTGCCAACAGCTTCTGTCCATTTTCCCGGGAAATGCATTTCAATCTGACACCATTGAGTCTTCTTCTGTATAGTTCGTTGCCGATGAACTGGTACATACTTGACTGCCTGGTTATTCTCTCTATCTCTTCTGGCTATTCGGGAAGTTCCCCAGTTTGAAGGAAACGGACGATTTGCTGCGCCCATGCTGGAGCTTGAGGCTCAACAACAAGGACTAAAGGCATCAGTGCTGCTGCGGGGACGTCAGCTTCTACGGTAAAGACTTGCGGCTCTGCCGGAGCTGGACGCCCCCCGGCAAGCCTGCCGGAGCAAGACTTGCCGGGAACATCTGCTTCAACTGTACGAACCCTAGGGTCCGTAGGAGCAGACTGTTCCTCAGCAACTTGGTCGTTGACCTTGGGGACCTTTGCGGCGGCTTCAGGAAGATCCGCTGGTAAGTAGTCGCCGGAGACCAACTTCCTCTTCTTGCTTTGCCCAATTGATGGTGTAACGGATGGTTGAGTTAGCTTGAGCACGAAGGTCCCTGGTTCCACAAGTAGCTTCAATGTAGCGTACTTTGACAGGCCGTCCGCGATGTCATTTTGAGCCCTCAGAACGTGCTCCATCTGCAGGCCTTCAAAGTGTTCTTCAAGCTTCCTCACTTCATCGACATAAGCTTCCATCAAAGGACTCTGGTAGCTCTTGTTTACTTGTCAAACCACCAACTGTGAATCTCCCCGCACAATCAGCTTCTTGATCCCAAGTTCGGCCGCAATTCTGAGGCCTGCAAGCAAACCTTCATACTCAGCAGTATTGTTTGTTGCTTGTTCCTTGGGAAAGTGCATTTGGACAACGTACTTGAGGTGCTCCCCGGTGGGTGCGACAAGCAGCACACCAGCACCGGCGCCTTGCAGCGAAAAGGCACCATCGAAGTACATTATCCATTCTTTGCTCGCTTTCTTGACGGGGATGCTTGTCTCTGGGACTTCTTCGTCTGGCGTTGGTGTCCATTCTGCTATGAACTCTGCCAATGCTCGGCTCTGGATAGTTGAAGTACTCTCAAACTTAAGACCGAAGCTTGACAGCTCCAGTGCCCACTCGACAATCCTGCCTGTTGCCTCCGGATTTTGCAATATCCTCTTCAACGGAAAGCGAGTGACCACCGTTATCTCGTGTGCTTGGAAGTAGTGGCGCAGCTTTCTCGAGGCCATGAGGAGACCGAAAAGCAATTTCTGCACCCCAGAGTATCTTGACCTAGCCCCCTGCAAGAGGGAACTGACAAAATAGACTGGGCGCTGCACCACCTTCTTTCGCACTTCTTCTTGCGTCTGCGCAGATTCATCCTTGTCGGGGCCAGAACTTGTCGGGAGAGCCCCCTGCTTGTTGCTGGATGTGCTTGCCGGGGCTGCGGGCTCCTCCTCTGCCTCCCTTTCCGCTACCAACGCAGCACTAACCACTTGATTGGTTGCTGCTAAGTATAGCAGCAACTTCTCTTGCGGCCTAGGTGCGACAAGTATTGGTGTGGAGGACAGGTATCCTTTCAAGTCCTGCAAAGCTGCATCCGCTTCCGGAGTCCACTTCATTGGACCTGCCTTTTTCAAGATTTTAAAAAACGGCAGGGCGTGTTCTGCAGACTTAGAAATGAACCTGCTGAGGGCAGCCACGCAACCAGCAAGCTTCCGTACATCCTTGACGCGCTTCGGGGCTTCGATCTGCTCGATGGCTTTGATCTTGTCGGGATTTGCTTCAATCTCCCTCTGGGACACAAAGAACCCGAGAAGCTTGCCGGAGGGGACTCCGAAGACGCACTTCTCAGGGTTCAGCTTGAGTTGTATCTTGCGCAGATTTGCAAAAGTCTCATCCAGGTCTTGGATCAGGGTATCTTTGTCCTTGCTTTTGACCACTATATCATCCATGTAAGCTTCTACATTCCTGTGTATATGTGGCTCAAAAGCAGTGTGGACTACCCTTGCAAATGTTGAACCCGCATTCTTCAATCCAAAGGGCATGCGTATGAAATAGTAAGTGCCACATGGAGTAATGAATGCGATCTTCTCTTCGTCTTCCTCGGCCATAAATATCTGATGGTACCCTGAGTATGCATCAAGAAATGAAAGCAACTGACATCCAGCCGTGGAGTCAACGATCTGGTCAATGCGCGGCAAGGGAAATGGATCCTTGGGGCAAGCTTTATTCACATCGGTGAAGTCTATACAAAGTCTCCACTTCCCATTAGCCTTGCGCATGACAACTGGATTGGCCAGCCACGTGGGATGAAGTACACCTCTAACAAGGCCTGCTGCTTCCAACTTCTTGATCTCCTCGGCAATAAACTCTTGGCGCTCCACCGCTTGCTTTCTGACCTTCTGCTTGACGGGCCGCGCGTGAGGACAAACGGCAAGCTTGTGCTCAATCACTTTCCTGGGAACGCCGGGGATGTCAGACGGTTGCCATTAAAACACGTCGACATTCGCCCGCAGGAAAGCGACGAGCGTGCTTTCCTATTTAGGATCAAGCGTAGCACTGATGGTGAAAGTACCACCAGTGCCGTCCTCCTTGGCGGACACCTTCTTGGTTGCGGGTGAAGCTGCCATTCCTTTCTTGCACTTGCCGGCGGAGCTCGATGGTGCGTCCTCGACGGCAGCGCAGCACTCCGAAGAGGTGCGTTTGCTGGAGTGGGCTCCAGAGCCCTTGCCGGACTTGGTCTTGGTCTTCCCCCCGGGAGCTCCAGCGGCAAGTGTCTCGCTGTTTGCCGCGGCTACTGCGTCCCGGTAGATCTTGTCGGCGCAGATAAGCGCGTCCTTCTTGTCGCCGGGGACAGAGATGACGCTTATTGGCCCTGGCATCTTGAGCATGTTGTATGCATAGTGAGAGGCTGCCATGAACTTGGCGAGCGCCGGACGGCCAAGTATCCCATTGTATGGCAACGGGATATCGGCAACGTCGAATGTGATCCTCTCAGTCCTGAAGTTTAGCTCTCCGCCAAAGGTCACCGGCAGTGTGATCTTCCTCTTCGGCTTGCTCCTTCCCGGGTTAATTCCTTGGAATGTCCCGGTCTCCTCGAGCTCGCTGTCGGGGATCTGTAGCTTCCGGATCACAGCGGAGGAGATCAAGTTAAGGCCGGCCCCGCCGTCAACCAACATCTTGGTGACCTTGAGGTTGCGGATGGTTGGCGAAACCAACATCGGCAAGCACCCGACCGCAGTTGTGCGGTCAGGGTGGTCCTCAAGGTCGAAGATGATGGGCGTGCTGGACCACTTCAGTAGCTTGCGCGACTCAACGGGTGGCTCTGCTGCATTTACTTCCCGCACCCATTGCTTGAGTTGGCGGTGGGAAGTATGCAGAGAGGCACCTCCGTCGACGCACAAAACTTCTGTGGCCTTCTGGAACTCCTGCTCGCTGTTGTCTCCGTCATCCATGTCCTCGTCATCGTCTTCGTCCTTGTCCTTGTCGCGGCCGCAGGGAGGTCTATCTCCTTGCCGCTGCTTGGCCTTGCTGCGGCGTCCTCCCCGGCCATTGAATGGCCGCTTCTTGCCGGACTCTCCTCTGCCTCCCTGGGCCTTCTCCTTGTCGCGTCGCTCGTATTCAGCCTTCTGCTGCTCAACGAGGTATTCGACCCTTTTGCTGTTCTGGAGATCGTGGCCCTTGGTGCGGTGGATCTTGCAGTACTGCTTGTCGGAGCCGTCCTGCTTGTCAGCGGCCGCCACAGGGGTGGCCTCCTTGCCGGAGCCACCAGCCTGTGTCTTCTTGGCGGCAGCCTCCTTGCCGGACTGCTCGACAACCAGTACTTCCTTGTTCTTCTTCTTCTTATTGTTCCGCCGCCGGCCTTTCCTTGCCGGGGCGGCATCCTCGCTGTCCGTTCCCCCTGCCCCAGCATCCTCTCCGGGGAATCTCCTCCCCTCTTCAGCGCGCGCACACTTGTCAGCTAGAGCGTAAAGCTCGCTGACGTCCCGGATCTTGGTCATCGCCATTTCCTCCCTCATCCGGCGGTTACGCACGTTCTGATGGAACGCGCTCATAACCGCGGCAGGGTGGACGTCCGGGATGTTGTGCTGGACGTGGCTGAACCTCTAGATATACTTTCGCAGGGACTCTCCCTCCTTCTGGGCAAGAATGTGGAGATTGCTCTCCTGGCCGTGGGGCTTGTGGCCGCCCGTGAAGGCACCGACAAACTGGTGGCACAGGTCTGCCCAAGAAGAGATGGAGTTCTCCGGCAAGTGCATGAGCCAAGATCTGACATTGGGCTTGAGCACAAGCGGGAAGTAATTTGCTAAAATCTTCTCATCCCGTCCCCCGGCAGCCTGCACCGCAATGGTGTAGATGCTGAGGAACTCCGAGGGATGGGTCTTGCCGTCGTACTTCTCGGGTACGTCGGGTTTGAAGTTCTTCATGCTGGGCCACTGGACTTGTCGCAGCTCTCGGGTGAACGCAGGGCAACCTGCCGCGTACGGCAAGTCGCCTGGTTCACCGGGCGCGTGCATGTCGATAGCGGTCCCAGCGCGCTGGTCGGACTGTCGTCGTGCTTCTCTTCGACGCTCGATGCGAGTTCGTGCGTCTTCTTGTCGCCTGTCCTCGAGGACTTGGCGTTGATCGCGGCGAGCCCGCGGATCCGACGACGCCGTGGAGTCGTCGTCGACGTTGATCCGACGAGTCGGTGATTTCTGCTTCCGCGGCGGGGAGTGCACGGTAGTGGCACCCCCGGCGGTCTTGTCTCCATCGGCCTTCGCTTGGCTGACTTGCCGCGGCCGTGATGTTGCCGGCTGCTGCGGCGTGTCGTTGTTGGCGAAGGCGATGAGGCTTTGGATGGTGGCCCTCCAGTCTTCGGCCTTGTCCGCCGCTGGAGGGAAGTTGAGGAGCAGCTGAGCTCTGGCTAGAGCTTCTGCTGGAGTGGAGGGGAGCGGTGGTGAGCGGTGCGAGGAGCGAGATATGCTCGGACTTCTAACAGCGTTAGAAGGAGCAGGGTCTCGTCCCGGCGACCGCGCCTTGCTCTTGCCAGCGCGTTGGCCTTGAGCGTCCCGCGACCCGCCAGCTTGTCCTTGGCCCAGCAAGCGGATGGTACCCTGAGTACCACGCCGCCGCTGTTCCGGCACCTCCTGAGAGGGGCGTGGTGCGTGCACGGACACCGAGGTCTTGGAGTGGGCTCGGTCGTCCGTCTTGTCCTTGGACTTGGCGGCGCCGTGAGTGTCCTCGCCGGCGTCCACCCTTCCGCCAGCGTCTACCACACCAACCGTTGGTTCCGGTGGCGGTGGGATCGACGCAGACGGGCCTCCTACTTCCGAAGCTTTCTTCTTCGGCGGCATGCTGATGTAGTTGATGAAGCTGACGAAGTTGGTGAAGTTACTGAAGGTTGCGCCCGCGTGAGCGCCGGATCAGGTTCGCACAACCTCGACGCCCCCTACCTGGCGCGCCAAAGATGTCGGGGAAACTGATCGCCCACGAACACCTATGGGACCGGAGCCCTTTTCGGTACGGCAAGGGAGCGGAGGGAGCATGGAGAGCAGATCGAGGCGCACACGCGAGCAGTTTACCCAGGTTCGGGCCGCACGGATGCGTAAAACCCTACTCCTGCCTTGGTTGTATTGAGTTCTTGGCTCGGGAGCAAGAAAATCTACAGTACTAGCTACACCGAGCGTGGGAGTGATCAAGTTTCGGAACCCCCCTCTACGTTGTGCATGGGCCTCCTTTTATAGTTCAAAGGGGTCACCGACAGGTGTCAACGTAGATGAGGGTAAAAGCGTAAATTTGGTGGTAGTTGTAACAGTGCATGTACAGTGTATGCACAGTGGTCTATACCTAACCGTGACGGTGGGGGACAAGGGCATTGAATGCCCGTCACCGTCGCCCCAAACAGTGTAAAAAGCGTCCGTCCGGGCGTCTCCGTTCGCCACGACGGTAGCCTCGTCATCGTGGCTAGCCGCCGTGTACCTCAGGCTGCACGGCCATCCGCCACGTGCCCCAGGAAGGGCCCCAGGGCGACGCGTGGCCAGATGAGCTGGAGCGCAGGCACACAGTGAAAGCTTGCCGCGGCAAGCTCCTTGCCGCGGTCACTACCTTGCCGGGCCCGGAAGCTTGTCGCTCTCCGGGTCCTGCCGGGGCGCGCGATGCGCCACGATATGTCTTCTGAGATGCTGTTCTTTGGCCTCCCTGGCAAGCTCCTCTTGCCAGGGTCTTGTGCTAGAGGCGTGGTCTTGAGCCTGGAGCGGCCTTCCCGGCAAGCCCCTCTTGCCGGGGTCTTGTTTCTTAACTTGAATACTTTGTTCTTGAATGGCTTCCAAGGAACTAGAGTGGGCCTTGGCGGGCGCGTGGCGAGCCCGACCGCGGGACGCTGCTACTACCCGTGCACAAGTCGGGATACTAAGGTACCCCTACTTTAGTACACCGACACCTTGTATTGATGTTCCTGTATTCATGTACTTGTATGTATTGTTGTATCCCCCATGTATGTATGTAATGGTACAATGTAATGATATCAATCTTGCTAAGCGCCCGAAATGCGGTTGTGCCCCAATCACGTAAGTGTCACGTGATCAGGATAGAATCACATCTTGGGCCTGACAAGTTAGTATGAGAGCCTTCTCCGCCCTAGGAACCCCCACTGATTGATCGAATCGTTGACGGTTGAGTCTAGGCACACACTTGAAAATGTTTTGAGTCCTATATATATATCAGATAGTAGGATTTCTTTTGCTCCTCATCCCTTTATCACTCTGGTGAGGACTCCTGACGATTACTCTTGCCTCTTCTACTCTCAAAATTCACCAATTTGTTTTAGGTTCACGCGAGTATTGTTTGGATTGTTTCGATGTCTTTATGACGAGAACATTGTTCTCGATGCCTCCTGTCATTTAGGGGTTGTGGCAGTGTCCCGGGGATTTGAGCTCCGAGGTGTTATCGTCACAAATATATCGCGGTAGTTCTGGAATACTTAAGACGGTCGACATCGAAAACTCTCCTATGCGGTTAATGGCAAGATAACCCCGACATCACCCAGTACTGGGGAGGTAGTTCGGGAGTATTGCCATAGCTTGTATAGCGGATGCGTTTCGAAGGTCCAAGGTAAACGGTTTCCGGAAATAACTGGTTATGTGTTGAAGGATGGATACAGCTGGATGTAGGATTAGAGTTGAGTGCGCGGTGCTTCCCCTGTATCCCCAACACCTGATTGCATAACTGGAAACTTTCGGAAATTAATAGGTGGGTTCATCTAGTAGCTCGTAGGCATTCTTCCAACGAATGCATGATATGGAGTTCGGGGTTCTACATTGAGTGAAGTAGTTTTATGGGCGTTGTTCCAATCGGGAGTTGCATCTTAAAGGGTCCTTGGCTATGCTGATCCGGGGATTGTAAAACCCTTTCGTAACACGTTCCATGAGCGTTCAGCACGAATATGTGGAATGAAGCTTCTATCTTGTATTTGTTCTATCTGCTCCTTGTTGCTTTTATTTACCTTTTCTTCTCCCAAGTGGCTTCTCGACAAGTTGATGTACCTACGGAATTCATTCGTTCAATTCTCCGTTCGAATGATATTGTGAAGATAATGTTGCAACATATCTATCCTTTGTTTTTGTTTTGATTCTGGTATTCAAGTTGCTTCGATGTCAAATGTTGATTCCATACCTTTCTTAATCGGTGTTCTCATATTTCTATGGGAGTGCTAATTATTCTCGACCATCGAGATTTTCATGTTAATCCTTTTCAACTGGTGTGCCTTCTCTTCAAGTTATTCCATACGGACGCCGTTGAGAAATCTGACGATTTGTCTGTTTCATTCATCCCAAGTTGTCTTTGTTTTCCCCACCCTCCCACCCTTCTTCTTCTCGGAGCCAGAAATTCTAAAATGAAGTATCCATTTTATTCATGTGAGGTTTCTTCATTCTTTTCCTTCAATGTTCTTATCCGGTGAATTATCGTGAAGATGCTCAAGAGCTTCAAGTTCATCATTCTCCGTTCTCGTTTCTTCTCCGGTGGAATAAATTCAAGCTTTGGTGTTGATCATATCTCTTCCTTTTGTTTCACATGTTTTCCCATGTTGGAATTTATTATCCGAAGGCTCTCTTATTCATTCAACTCTCCTATCCATATCCGGTGTGTACAAGGTATCTCAGAAGATTCGTGTTTCCATTCTTAATCCGTTCAGGCTATTTTGAGGATTATCATCTTATCCAAGCCATTTAATTCAACCGGTGCAATATCTCTTAAGCAATCTTCTTCAACGGTGATTTCTTTAGTGGGCCCTAACCCACAGGTCTTTTCCCAGGATCTTACCTGACTCTTTTATTTCCCGGAGTGTTCCAAAATTCTTTTCAAGTGTGACGTAAGTATGGATTCCATCAGTCATATGCCTTCTCCAAGATCGTTTTCAATTCTTTTCATCGTTGGTTCAACCTTTCTTCTTTTCATTTTTCTGGACCATTTCATGAATTCTTTCATTGTGTTCCTCCGAAGGCCATCATTTCAGAAGATTTCTTCGTTCTCAGTTTTCAACTTCGTCCTCCAAATATTCTTCATCGATGCCTCTTCGTTCGTCTCACATTTGTCCGGTGCTTCATTCAAGTATTCTTTAATCAGCTCGATTAATTCTTCTCGGTGGTTCGTTCATTTTCTTCACGTGGTTTCAATCCTTACGGTGGTTCGCTCAACAGTTCTTTTCCGGTGCTATCATATCTATTCATTCGTTCATTCCAATCCTACCGGTGTTTCACGAAGATTTTTCGCAAGTTCACGATATATTCTTCTTTAAATCAATTTCATCATGAATAAGTAGTAGGAGAATCCATTGCTTCTCATCAATTTAATTGGTGTAGGATAAGCATACCATAATTCTTATTCTTTTCATCAAGTTGATTTAATCCCTTCCTTCGGAATTTATTCTTGATGAATAAATTCTAATTCCAAGTGTTTTATTCTTTTCTTTTCCGGAGTTCAAATTTTCTCGGTTATCTCGTCGGTACCCCCCATCTAAATCATTGCAAGGCTTATTATTATTCTTTTTCATCCATCATCATCCTTTCTTGTTACCGGAGTTCTTCTTGGTGGTTCATCGTGATCCAATTTATTCTTATAGCATTCAACTAACTCTTCTGGAGCAGCTCAAGCTTTATTCTTTTGCCTTCCGAGTGCAAATAATTCTCCGTATTCGTTTGAAGTGGAGTTTTGCATTTCTTCATTCTCAGCTAATCCATCTTTTGGTTGTGGCATAATTCACCTCCAGTTTTGAGATGTTTTCATAAGTCCACGACAAGCTTATTCTTGTGGTTGTTGATTTTCTCAACAACTCCGTTCAAACCTTTCTCTTCAAGATCCTCTTTCGAATTCATTCGTGATGGAAGTTGTCATCTCCTTCTCTATTCTTTTATTCCATTCTTTAAATTCTTCCGGAGGCATTGTATTGATTATTTCGTCATAATTTCGTTTCATATTCTCAAGTTCTTGTCCTATTCCATTCATGTTCAACCGGGGTGCTATTTCTTTCAGTTTGAGCCGGAGTGCTGCCCGAATTCCTTTGTGGAGATTCTTTCCTATCTCTTATTAACCGGAGCGGTTTCGAATTCATTCTCGTTCCTTCAGCTCTTGCTTCGTGTCTTTCAACCTCCTTGATTCTCGTCGTATTCCTTGTTCCTCTTATTTAACAAAGTCTTGCAACTTCGTTCTTCTTTGTGGTATCCTTTCTTTCAAGTTGTTCATCCTTTCAAGGTTCTTTTCTTTCACTCTGTTGTCCTCGAAGAACTTTGTTCTTCCTTTCTCCCTTCCGTCTCGTTCCTAAGATCTCGGGACGAGATCTCTTGTTAGTAGGGGAGTGTTGTGACACCCCGAGACCGGTGCGCCAGGTGTCAGCCAGTTATTCATCGCCGTTGCCATGTCTTCTGCTTGCGTGTTGCATCTTGCCATGTCATCATGCCATCATGACTTTAATTCTGCAACTCAACCAAATAAGTCGTGTGGACCTTCGGTCCATTTAAATTGAGGGAAGGATGACTTCTCTTTATAACATATATATATCCTCCTAATATTTATGGAGCTATTATAAAATATTCCATTGTTGGAAGCAACCATCACACACTTGCATAATATTCCCCATCTCTGTTTCACTCCAAGTTTTGACTCCCACAACCTTGCTTGATCATCTTCTTCTCCTTCTTCGTTAGCCCATTTAAATTGTGGCATTCTTTTTCCTGCACCAATTTAATGTACCTTCTTTTCCTATCAATTCTCAACCATGCCTTCAACATACTTGCCATTTTTTTTATTTCCTTTGGACTTGTTTTGGTTGGGTTCAAAAATGGCTCAAGTTTGAATTTAATTCAAACTTGAATTATTTTTATATCCTTAAAATGCCCAAACTCTACTCCTAACCCCCTCTTTCTTTTCTTTTAACTCTCTGGTTTTTTTCCTTTTCTCTCTTATTATTAGGAGAGGCCCAGCCCAACTCCCTCCTAGGCCTAGTCTCTGGCGCCCTTAACCCTAGCCCGAGCCTCTCCCTAACCTGTCACAACCTACATCTCCCTCTCATTTCTAGCCCCGCCGCCACGCACCTCGATCCCCATATCCCCCCTCGTCCTCTCTTCCGATCGCTCAAGCCCCAAACCCCACCTTTCATCTTGTTCGACTCGCTCACGCTACCTTGCTTTGGCACCAGCATCTCGACGAGTGTCGGATCATCGGAACGTTGTCGTGGCATCGTATCCGTTTTCGCCGCCACGACCCTCTTTTCTTTCTGTCTTGGCGACAAATACTCCTTATCAACTTCATGTCAACTTTTCGTATAAAATTGCATAAAACTTGATCATGTCGTCCGCATCATGTTAACAGCATTAAAAATGTTTAATTGTTGTTGCTTAAATAATTGCTAAATTGGTCATGGGGATTTTCCGGAATTGTTGTTGTTATTTCCGGCCTCATTTAAAATGCCTAAATAGTGTAGTTTTATTGTGCTTCCTACCTTGCCATGTTTTGCTTCCTTTATAGACTTGTCTTGCATCATACCTTGCCATGTATTGCTTCCTGTATAGACTTGTCATGCATCATACCTTGCCATGTATTGCATCATATAGACTTGTGTTGTTTTTCTGTGCTTCCTACCTTGCCATGTTTTGCTTCCTGTATAGACTTGTGGTGCATCCTATATAGAACTGTCTTGCATCATACTTGGTTGAGCATATTGTCATGTCTCGTGTGGTGTGTTTACCGTATTGCTTGCTTCTTCTCGTTAGTGCTTGTTCCGTTGCCTTCGTGAGGATTCGTTCGTCTACCCGTGGTTCTTCTTCAAGGCTTCTTCTTCGTCTTCTTCACGGATCCGTTCTTCTTCCTTGCGGGATCTCAGGCAAGATGACCATACCCTTGGATACCTTTACTATCATTGCCTTTGCTTAGTTGTCTCGATGCTATCGATTTTTTTCGCGCTACCCACCTTTTTGTCAGCCCCTCTCCTTGTTGCCATGAAACCTCTAACCTTTGAAAACCTTCCTAGCAAAACCTTTGTTTGGCTATGTTACCCGCTTGCTTAGCCCCTCTTATAGCGTTGTTAGTTGCAGGTGAAGATGAAGTTCGTTCCAGGAGGGAACTTCTTGTTGGAATATCACAATATCTATTATTATTATTAACACACCTATATACTGGGCATGGGTGGAAGGCTTGGCCTTTTGCTCGGTGTTTTGTTCCACTCATGCCACCTTAGGCGCCGATAAACCGGCATTATGTTCCTTGATTTTGCGTTCCTTACACGGTTGGGTATATGGGGACCCCTTGACAGTTCTTCTTTGAATAAAACTCCTCCAGCAAGGCCCAACATTGGTTTTAATTTGCCTCATAATAATAACTTAATTAATTAATTAATTTGCATAAGGGGGACGCTCCTTGGAGATTCTTCTACATAGCAGGGGGCTAGTGCTGAAGGTGTTGGTCCCAAACTAGAGCCACTTGCGGTGCCACCTAGTTATCTGGGGTCTTCGGTTGCTGTACGTAGTGCTCATCTGAACGTGGCCTGAGATGAGATACGCGTGGCTACTATCAGGGTGTCGGCACACCGGGAGGTCTTGCTGGACTTGTTTTACCATTGTCGAAATGTCTTGTGCACCGGGATGCCGAGCCTGATCGGATTTCCCTAAGATAAGGGGTGATGATATTATATTTATCACTTCAGCTGATCGTGAAAGCTTGTGACGGGCTAAGTTGGGACACCCCTGTAGGGTTATGATCTTTCGAAAGCCGTGCCCGCGGTTATGTGGCATATTGGAATTTGTTAATGTCCAGTTGTAGAAAACTTGACAGAGGATCCAAAGTAAAACCCACAACTGTGTGAGTAACCGTGACTGTGTCTTTTCACTTTGAGAAGGGAACACGGTGGGGTTATGCTTGACTCGTAGGTAGTTCAGGATCTTTAGCGATCACTACTAGTTTGCGACCGTTTGCGTAGATGCTCATCTTATTCTTGTACCCGTAAGTTAGCCACCATACTTTGCTTAGTCGCTGCTGCAACCTCACCACTTTACCTCTTCCTACCCATTAAGCTTTGATAGTCTTGTTACCCATGGTTATGGGATTGTTGAGTCCTCGTGGCACACAGATACTACAACAATAGTTGCAGGTGCAGGTTTCTGATGTCTTGACGTGAGAGCGTTGTTCTTTTGTTGGAGTTCTTCTTCTTCAGTCTTGGGTTAGGTTCCGGGTCGGCAGCCTAGGATAGCAGATGGATGTCGTTGTTCTTTTCTTGTTTGCATCTGTAGTCGAATGCCTTGTATTGATGTTGTTGTATTCATGTACTTGTATGTATTGTTGTATCCCCCATGTATGTATGTAATGGTACGATGTAATGATATCCATGTTGCTAAGCGCCCAAAATGCAGTTGTGCCCCAATCACGTAAGTGTCACGTGATCGGGATAGAATCGCATCTTGGGCCTGACAATCATAAACTCACAATTCATCGGATCTTGACAAACACACTGCAAAAAGAGATTACATCGAATAGATCTCCTCGAAGACCGAGGATAACTTTGTATTGAGATCCAGAGAGAGAGAAGAAGCCATCTAGATACTAGCTATGGACCCGAAGGTCTGTGGTAAACTACTCACAACTGATGGTGAGGGCGATGATGATGTGATGTCTACACACGCTTCTACTCTTGTAGACTATGTTGGGCCTCCAAGCGCAGAGGTTTGTAGGACAGTAGCAATTTCCCTTAAGTGGATGACCTAAGGTTTATCGAACTCAGGGAAGTAGGGGTTGAAGATGGTCTCTCTCAAGCAACCCTGCAACTAAGATACAAGAAGTCTCTTGTGTTCCCAACACACCTAATACAACTAGGAGTTGTATAGGTGCACTAGTTCGGCGAAGAGATGGTAAAATATGGATGATAGGAGTGGCAAAGCAAAGTAATATAAATATGTAATAAAAAGTGCAGCAAGCAAACAAGTGGTAAACGTGAGCACAAATGGTATTGCAATGGTGGAAACAAGGCCTAGGGTTCATACTTTCACTAGTGGCAACTCCCAACAACATTAACATAATCGAATCACATGATATTTCCCATAAAACATGCAAAGGGGACACACTCGGAGGTCATTCCTTCGTGGTCAAGAGAGGACGAGAATTATGTAGGGCTACAAAAGCACACCTCAAAGTTCGTAGTTCTCAATCTAAGGATTTCCCAATGTCACCGCGGCCATCCAAAGAGAGTCCCACAATCACCACAACATATCTAAAGGATAGTCAAAGACAAGCACCAAGAGACTCTCAATCTTCAATCAACACACAAGAGAGGAAATCAATCATGAAAATACTTTTCTAATCCATGTCCAATAGACCGCTGTCACCTTGGTCTCGGGGATTATACTAGATAAAGACAAGTGAGTACATCAATCCAATACATAGAGGAAGGGGAAATATCATGGGATCACCCTAGATTAACATAGCCTATGATCACAACGAAGATCACATCATGGGAGAGAGAATTAACCACATAGCTACTGGTAAGAACCTCAGCCCCGAGGAGGAATTACTCCCGCCTCATGGAGGGAGGAAGCAACATCGATGGAGATGAATCCGGGGGCACTTCCCCGTCCGAAGCTTGATGGCGATGGCGGCGGAGATCGGAATCGCGTCTGGAGAAAAGGGTTCCGGAATCAGAGTTTCCTCGACGGACCTTAAATATATGCCAAAGGGGGTCACCAGGGGAGTCCTGGGGGGCCCAGGCGCCCCCCCGGCGCGGCCCAGGGGGGCACGCCACCAGGGCGCCTGGAGCCCTGGTGCCCCCCCCCCCCCGGCTGTCCTTCGGCCGCACGGTAGCTCCTGGAACGCTGATTTTTTATATATTTTTTCTGGATTTTGCCTGGCAGTTCTTGTAATGTGAAAACCTGAAATACAAAAACAGCCGAAAACAGAAACTGGCACTGGGGTGCACTGAGTTAATAGGTTAGTCCAAATATGATCAAAAGTGTATGGAAGTGTATAAATATCATAGCAATATCACCCAAAAGAGGCATGGAGAAAGCAGAAATTATAGATACGTTTTGGACGTATCAACATCCCCAAGCTTAATTCCTGCTCGAACTTGAGTAGGTAAATGATAACAAGAATAATTTCTGTGGTGACATGCTATTAACCATATATGACTTATTCATAGTCATATGACAAAAGCTTACTGAGACAATGAATCTGTAGTAATTAAGTTGCCTCATGAGAAAATCACAAAGAACTAAAAGTTTTACAATATGATACTGAAACATCAAATAGATTTGCAATGAACATGATGTGCAAATATGATAAAGTGATATCTAGCTTGCCCCCTTTAGTGAAGCAAAACATAAATGCAGGGGCACCTTCAAGGTTTAAGTGATGACTAGATACAATGATTTCAGAATAAACGATATCACAATCATGCAAAAGACAATGCTACTTTGGGACAATGCACATTACACTCAGAATGACAATCATGCTCTCAGTAGTTGGTGCTTTAAAAGAAGGTGGAGACTCAACATAAAAGTAAAAGAATGGCCCTTCACAGAGGGAAGCAGGGATTACTCATGTGCTAGAGTTTTTTTATTTTGAAAACATAGAAGCAATTTTGTCAATGGCAGTAATACTTCATATGTGTTATGCATAAGACATCCTATAAGTTGCAAGCCTCATGCCTCGAATACCAATAGTGCTCGCACCTTGTCCTAATTAGCTCGGATTTCCATGGGTTATCATTGCATTACATATGTTTCAACCAAGTGTCACAAAGGGGTACCTCTATGCCACCTGTACAAAGGTCCAAGGAGATAAATCGCATTTGATTTCTCGTTTTTGATAGATCTCAACTTGAGGACATCCATACCGGGACAACATAGAAAATAGATGATGGACTCCTCTTTAATGCATAAGCATATTCTCATAAGAGATTGAGGATTAATGTCTAAGCTAAAACTTCCACCATGATACATGGCTTTGGTTGGCGGCCCAATGTTCTTCTCTAACAATATGCATACTCATTCAACCCATGGCAAATCACCCTTACTTCAGACAAGACGAACATGCATAGCAACTCACATGATATTCAACAAAAGTGTAACAGTTGATGGCGTCCCCAGAAACATGGATACCGCTCAGCAAGCAACTTATAAGAAATAAGATACATCAGCGACATATTCTTTACCACAATAGTTTTTAAGCTACTTTCCCATGATCTATGTATTGCAAAAATGAAGGTTTTAAAGGCAGCACATGTAAATTTACTTGGAGTGGCGGTGAAATACCACATATAGGTAGGTATGGTGGACTCATATGGCATAACTGGATTAAAAGAGTGTGGATGCACAAGCAGTCAGTCCGCTTAGTACAGGTGGAGGTTAGCAAAAGACTGGGAGCGACCAACTAAAAGAGCAATGACGGTCATAATCATGCAGAGCGACAAAGCAACATTGAATCAGGCATGGTAGTTATATCGCTACTCAGAAACAAAAGATCATCAAGGCTTGACAGACTTTCTTTACAGTCTTAAATATGCGTGAGCATACGCCAAGTCGAGCAAAATAAATTCTTGAAGGAAGATATTACTAAACCATACCACATCATAGGCAAACAAATCAAGTTGGTACTCCAATAACACATTGGGAATCCCCCAGCTATTTGAGACTAACCACAAGAAAACATGAACTACTAAGCGCCATTATGAACGTAGCATCTTTATTATAGACATATCAACCAATGCAACGGAAGCAAACTCTCTTAATAAGGTGAGCATGGTAATTAAAGAGAGTTCAAGCAACCAACTAAACAAAAGCTCTTTGAAAAGATAAGCATGAATACTAAGAGCTGAACATGATAGTAGCTATTGAAAGACAAAGAACACACACAACAAAGATAGACATGAAAATTCTATGTTATGTTCTAGGTAGAAGTGGAGCGTGTTTCTCTCCCACACAAAGAAAGCTGAGTTCCAACTCGTTATGAAAAACAAGCAAAGCTAAAGAAAACTAAAAATGAAACTAAAAGCAAGACGCTCCAAGCATAGCACATAACACATGAAGTGATAAAAATATAGTGGAACGAAAGACGAACTGATAATGTTGATGGAGAAGGGGATGCACGGGGGCATCCCCAAGCTTAGACGCTTGAGTCTCCTTGAATATTTCTTGAGGGTGCATGGGGGCATCCCCAAGCTTGAGCGCTTGACACTCCTGAATCTTTTTATCATCTTCCCTCGCACACTTGAAAACTCCCTTCATACATAACTCATCATAATCTGATTAGCGAGGTTAGTACCCATAATAAAATAATTATACCTTGCTGGAAATAAAGATATTCTTGAAGGTCTACTGTTTCTCAAGATTGCCAAAAGGTTTTTGCAAAGAAAAAGCAAGCTCTTGGTTTGCAAAATGAAGGAAAAGCAAAACAGGACAGAATCTGTGAAAAACAGAACAGCAGGTAGTAATTGATTTGTTCGGGGCACTTATGCAACTCTAATCAAAAAACTCAGAACAGACGCACGAAAGAAAATTATATAGAGCACGCTGTCGAAAAAATTCAGACCAAAAAGATGATCTGGTGATTTTATACGAATTTTTCTATCCAAGGACAGAATCTGTTTCCTGGACAGCGCGTCACAACTTTTGAACTTTCTTACAATCAGAGGCTACACTTGGCACAAAGTTGAAAAGTAAAGATACAATGATGATGCTACTGTAGTAACAACATCAAGACACAACAAAAAGCAAAATAAAATTTTATTCATTGTGGGCTGCCTTCCAAAAGAGCTTTCTTTTATGCCTTTAAGCTAGGCATAGGACTTTAATGATGCTCTCGTAAGAATAAGAGCTGAAGAACGGAAAATGGCATCAAGAAGCAAATGTCAAATACATTTAAGCCTAACATGCTTCCTATGCATAGGAATATTGCAATTGAATAATTCATTGAAGCACGAAGCAACTAGCATAGGAAGGCAAAACAAGCATAACTTCAAAATATTCACCTTAAAGAGAGGAAACTTCTTATTATTAAGATATTTAGAACCAAGCCTCCCTCTCTCATTATAAATTTCAGTGGCATCATGGATGAACTCAACAATATAAGCATCACATAAAGCATTGTTACCATGATCCACATGCAAAAAGGTACTCTCACTCCCCACATAAGCATAATTTTTCTCATTGGTAATAGTGGGAGTAGGACTATCATAAACAACTTGAACACTATATATTAGTTGTATATTAGGAGGGTGGTGTTCAACAAGGGAGTAATTCCCTCCATGATTATGACAAGTTTCATAAGGATAATTTATCCTTATGTCATAGGTACCTTTATAATCACTATAGATTGGAGTTATAACATCATCATGGTAGAGAAGAGCATTATCATTGCTAGCAACTATATTTGTAAACATGTTGTCTTTATTCTTACTAGCAAGAGAATTATCAATTATCACATCACTAGTGGGTAAAGGATTTGCAATCCTATCATCCCCAAGCTTAGAGCTTCCCATATCTTCACTTGCAGAGTTGGTACCAAAAAGATTTTCAAGATCATAAGTAGCATTATCATCATTTTCCCAATCACAATAAGTAACATGCATATCATAATCAAAATCATCTTCAATAGTACCTACGGACGTATCATCAAGATGATAATTAAGGCAATAAACTTCACCTTCTTCTTTAAACTTACAACCGTTAGGATAAAAGTTGATGGGAGGAATATGCTCAGGCCAGGTTGATACCCATTCTTCTTCCTTCTTGCTCCTCTTCCTCCTCCTCTTCTTTTTCTTCTTCTTCACCTTAGGAGGGAGTGGTTGGAGACGAAGCTTCTCCACATATCCTGGTTTATCATTAGAAACAACAGGGGAAACTTGGGAGAAACTCTCCTTTTTATTAGCAGAAATATAAGAGACATTTTTATATTTTGGTAAAGTTCCCTCCTTTCTTATCTTACTTATGTAATCATTTTCATGGCAATTAACAACACAATAGAGTGGCAGTTTTGCAAAGTGTTTTTTATTCCTATGGCATTAACATCTAGCCAAGAAGTCTTTTCTGTTAACTCTTCACACATCAAAAATAACATAAGCTCATCATAAAGATCAGAGGTGATCATGTTATCACACAACTGGTTAACAGTTATGTTTTGAAAGTTCATGCATTGAAAATTAAAGTGACCCTCTATACGGCAAAGTTCACAAGTAAAAGGATAAAGGTCACACAATTCTCTAACAATTTTATTTAAATCTCTGACCCAAGTGATTGTTCTTTCATGCTAATGTTGCTTACAATACTTCTCTTCTTCAATCATAGGCCTTTCACAAGGTCTATCCACTCCACAAAAATTAACATGCTTATATAAAACTTCATTTTTAGGAATTGGATCATGCATGTTGCAATCATCATGAACAATTTCATTTTCTTTGCAAGTCTCTTTAAAAGGTTTATGATACTTGATCCAATCCTCCTTAGGTATATTAAGATGTGAGGCAAAAGATTTGAGGAAATCAACAAGGAGTTGAGAATCAAGCCCAAACTTAGCACTAAACTTATTAAAACTTGTAGTTTCAACAAAGGACTTAATGCAATCATACTCATAAATTATACCTAACTCTTTAAATTTGTCGATCTCCCAATCTTCAGTGTTGCGTTGAATTCTTTCAAGGAGTTCCCATTTAGCATCAATCTTTTTGTTTGTGAAAGAACCCATAGAGGAAGCGTCGAGCAAATCTTTATCCTGTCGAGAAAGCCTCGCATAGAAATTAGTAATAATCATATCTTTGGGGAGCCCATGGTTAGGACATTTTAGCATTAACGTTTTCAGTCTCCCCCAAGCTTGAGCTATGCTCTCTCCGTCATGAGGATAAAAATTATAAACATAATTCCTATTCTCATGGACTTCACGAAGAGGATAAAACTTGGAGTAAAAGAGAGACTGGATCTCTTCCCACTCCAGCAGGTGAGAGTCATTTAGTAGCCTATACCATTCCAATGCTTTTCCTTTCAATGACAAGGCAAATAATTTCCTCATGACAAACTCCCTCGATACACCTGCAAGCTTAAATAAAGAACATAGTTGTGATAGATATAGCAAGTGTTCACCGGGATGTCTGTCTCCTGCATAACGATTAGCCAAAACATAATCGATAATACCAGCCGGTATTTTATAGGGCACAATTTCAGTAGGAGGAGGAGCAACCACCACAGGTGTGGGGCGTCCTCCCGCAAGCAACGATCCAATAACAAGGTTTTCCATAAGCATAACTAGTGAAATAATAAAAAAACAAGAAACAAGAAACAAGAAACAAGATATACCTTCAAGCGCTCACCTCCCCGGCAACGGCGCCAGAAATAGCTTGATGTCTACACACGCTTCTACTCTTGTAGACTATGTTGGGCCTCCAAGCGCAGAGGTTTGTAGGACAGTAGCAATTTCCCTCAAGTGGATGACCTAAGGTTTATCGAACTCAGGGAAGTAGAGGTTGAAGATGGTCTCTCTCAAGCAACCCTGCAACTAAGATACAAGAAGTCTCTTGTGTCCCCAACACACCTAATACAACTAGGAGTTGTATAGGTGCACTAGTTCGGCGAAGAGATGGTAAAATATGGATGATAGGAATGGCAAAGCAAAGTAATATAAATATGTAATAAAAAGTGCAGCAAGCAAACAAGTGGTAAACGTGAGCACAAATGGTATTGCAATGGTGGAAACAAGGCCTAGGGTTCATACTTTCACTAGTGGCAACTCCCAACAACATTAACATAATCGAATCACATGATATTTCCCATAAAACATGCAAAGGGGACACACTCGGAGGTCATTCCTTCGTGGTCAAGAGAGGACGAGAATTATGTAGGGCTACAAAAGCACACCTCAAAGTTCGTAGTTCTCAATCTAAGGATTTCCCAATGTCACCGCGGCCATCCAAAGAGAGTCCCACAATCACCACAACATATCTAAAGGATAGCCAAAGACAAGCACCAAGAGACTCTCAATCTTCAATCAACACACAAGAGAGGAAATCACTCATGAAAATACTTTTCTAATCCATGTCCAATAGACCGTTGTCACCTTGGTCTCGGGGATTATACTAGATAAAGACAAGTGAGTACATCAATCCAATACGTAGAGGAAGGTGAAATATCATGGGATCACCCTAGATTAACATAGCCTATGATCACAACAAAGATCACATCATGGGAGAGAGAATTGACCACATAGCTACTGGTAAGAACCTCAGCCCCGAGGAGGAATTACTCCCGCCTCATGGAGGGAGGAAGCAACGTCGATGGAGATGTATCCGGGGGCACTTCCCCGTCCCGGCAGGGTGCCGGCACAGGAATTCTGGTCCCCCGAAGCTTGATGGCAATGGCGGCGGAGATCGGATCGCGTCTGGAGAAAAGGGTTCCGGAATCCGGGTTTCCTCGACGGACCTTAAATATATGCCAAAGGGGGTCACCAGGGGAGTCCTGGGGGGCCCAGGCGCCCCCCCCCAGGCGCGGCCCAGGGGGGCGCGCCACCAGGGCGCCTGGAGCCCTGGTGCCCCCCCGGCTGTCCTTCGGCCGCACGGTAGCTCCTGGAACGCTGATTTTTTATATATATTTTCTGGATTTTTCCTGGCAGTTCTCGTAATGTGAAAACCTGAAATACAAAAACAGCCGAAAACAGAAACTGGCACTGGGGTGCACTGAGTTAATAGGTTAGTCCAAATATGATCAAAAGTGTATGGAAGTGTATAAATATCAAAGCAATATCACCCAAAAGAGGCATGGAGCAAGCAGAAATTATAGATACGTTTTGGACGTATCATGATGATGATGATGAAGGCCTCCGTGATGGATCCCGCTCCAGTGGAGCTCCGGAACAGGCACCAAGATGGGATCTCCACGGGAACAGAAGGTACAACGGTGGAATTAGGGTTTTCTCTCTGTTCACGGAGTTTTTGGGGTACGTGGACTTATATAGGAAGAAGAAGGGCACCGGGGGACGCTCGAGGGGGCCACGAGGCAGGGAGCACGCCCCCCACCCTCGTGGGCCAGCCCTCTGTCCCCTGACGTGGTTCTCAAGCTCCGCGTGCATGATTTTCTCCAAAAATATCTCTCGCGAAGGTTTCATTCCGTTTGGACTCCGTTTGATATTCTTTTTCTGCAAAACCCTGAAACAGGCAAAAAACAGCAATCTGGACTGGGCCTTTGGGTTAGTAGGTTAGCCCCAAAAATGATATAGAAGTGAATGATAAAGCCCATTAGACATCCAAGACTTCATAAATAATAGCATGGAACAATCAAAAATTATAGATACGTTGGAGACGTATCAGTGGTGACAATGGGGTATTCTATTGATTCACTTGATGTATGTTTTGGTGATCAACTTGCGCGTTTCGTGACCTTGGGAATCTATGCATAGGGGTTGGCACACGTTTTTGTCTTGACTCTCCGATAGAAACTTTGGGGCACTCTTTGAAGTACTTTGTGTTGGTTTGAATAGATGAATCTGAGATTGTGTGATGCATATCGTACAATCATGCCCACGGATACTTGAGGTGACAATGGAGTATCTAGGTGACATTAGGGTTTTGGTTGATGTGTGTCTTAAGGTGTTATTCTAGTATGAACTCTATGATAGATCGAACGGAAAGAATAGCTTTGTGTTATTTTACTATGGACTATTGAATAGATCGATCAGAAAGAATAACTTTGAGGCGGTTTCGTACCCTACAATAATCTCTTTGTTTGTTCTCCGCTATTAGTGACTTTGGAGTGCCTCTTTGTTGCATGTTGAGGGATAGTTATGTGGTCCAGTTATGTTATTATTGTTGAGAGAACTTGAAAGTATGAACCCTAGGCCTTGTTTCAAAGCATTGCAATACCGTTTGATCTCACTTTTATCATTAGTTACCTTGTTGTTTCTATATTTTCAGATTACAAAAACCTATATCTACCATCCATATTGCACGTGTATCATCATCTCTTCGCCGAACTAGTGCACCTATACAATTTACCATTGTATTGGGTGTGTTGGGGACACAAGAGACTCTTTCTTATTTGGTTGCAAGGTTGTATGAGAGAGGCCATCTTCATCCTATGCCTCCCACAGATTGATAAATCTTAGGTAATCCACTTGAGGGAAATTTGCTACTGTCCTACAAACCTCTACACTTGGAGGCCCAACAACGTCTACAAGAAGAAGGTTGCGTAGTAGACATCAGTGCTTCACATATATATTTTTTAGCACGGCGGTGATGTTATTTTAAAGAAATAGATAAACTCACCTGCTTCACTTATATTATTGTGAGAGTCTTGAAAACAGTATGGTAATTTGCTTCGTTTATGGATTTAGTCATAATATGATGGGTATTCAAGAGGGATATAATAAAAACTTTCATAATAGCATTAAATATATGAGAAGTTTGATTCCTTGCAATTGTTTTGAGATATGAAGATGGTAATATTAGAGTCATGCTAGTAGTAAATTTTGGAATGGTAGAAATACTTTTGTTAAGGTTTGTGATTCCCGTAGCATGCATGTATGGTCTTTCCGTTATGTGATGAAGTTCGAGAACAATTTATCCTTGATTGTTTTACTTTGTGTGAAAGTCGGGAGCGTGCGATGGTTAACTCCTACCAACCTCTCCCCTAGGAGCATGCGTAGTAGTAATTTGCTTCGAGGGCTAATAAACTTTTTGCAATAAGTACATGAGTTCTTTATGACTAATGTTGAGTCCATGGATTATACGCACTCTCACCCTTCCACCCTTGCTAGCCACTCTAGTACCGCGCAACTTTCGTCGGTGCATTAAACCCACCTTATACCTTTCCTCAAAACTATTCGGGAACGTAGTATTTTAAAAAAATTCCTACGATCATGAAAGATCTATCTTGGAGAAGCATAGCAACGAGCGGGGAGAGTGTGTCCACGTACCCTTGTAGACCGAAAGCAGAAGCGTTTAATAACGCAGTTGATGTAGTCGAACGTCTTCACGATCCAACCAATCCAAGTACCGAGCGTACGGCACCTCCGTGTTTAGCACACGTTCAGCTCGATGACGTCTCTCGAGATCTTGATCCGGTTGAGGATGAGGGAGAGTTCTGTCAACACGATGGCGTGGCGACGGTGTTGATGATGTGATTCGCGTAGGGCTTCTCCTAAGCACTACGACAATATGACCTCATGTGGAATCTGTGGAGGGGGGCACCGCACACAGCTAAAATGACCGTTAACTTGTGTGTTCTAGGGTACCCCCTGCCCTCGTATATAAAGGAGCAAGGTGGAGGCTGGCCGGCCTCTATAGGGCGCGCCGAAGAGGGCAATCCTACTCCTACTAGGAGTAGGAACCCCCCCCCCCCTTTCCTAGTCCAACTAGGAGAAGAAGGAATGGATGGAGAAGAGAAGGAAGGAGGGGTCGCCGCCCCTCCCCCTAGACCAATTCGGACTAGGCCCATGGGGGGCACGGCCAGCCCTTGGCTGCCTTCCTCTCTCCCCCCTAAAGCCCAATAAGGCCCATTACTTCCCCGGTGGTTCCGATAACCGTTCCGGCACTCCGATATTTATCCGGTGACCCCCGGAACTCATCTGGTGTCCAAATAATATCGTCCAATATATCATTCTTTACGTGTAGACCATTTCGAGACTCCTCGTCATGTCCGTGATATCATCCGAGACTCCGACCAAACTTCGGTCATCAAAAACACATAACTCATAATACAAATCGTCATCGAAAGTTAAGCGTGCAGACCCTACAGGTTCGAGAACTATGTAGACATGACCGAGACATATCTCCGGTCAATAACCAATAGTGGAACCTGGATGCTCATATTGGCTCCTACATATTCTACGAAGATCTTTATCGGTCAAACCACATAACAACATATGTTGTTCACTTTCTCACCGGTATGTTACTTGCCCGAGATTGGATCATCAGTTTCATCATACCTAGTTCAATCTCGTTACCGGCAAGTCTCTTTACTTGTTCCGTAATACATCATCTCGTGACTAACTCATTAGTCATTTGCTTGCAAGGCTTATTATGATGTGTATTAGCGAGAGGGCCCAGAGATACCTCTCTGACACTCGGAGTGACAAATCCTAATCTTGATCTATGCCAACACCATAAAACACTTTTGAAAACACCTATAGAGCATCTTTATATTCACCCAGTTACGTTGTGACGTTTGATAGCACAAAAGGTGTTCCTCCGGTATTCGGGAGTTGCATAATCTCATAGTCAGAGGAACATGTATAAGTCATGAAGAAAGCAATAGCAATAAAACTAAACGACCATAGTGCTAAGCTAGCGGATGGGTCTTGTCCATCACATTATTCTCCTAATGATGTGATCCCATTGATCAAATGACTACACATGCCTATGGTTAGGAAACTCAACCATCTTTGATTAATGAGCTAGCCTAGTAGAGGCATACTAGGGACACTCTGTTTTGTCTATGTATTCACACATGTATCAAGTTTCCGGTTAATACAATTCTAGCATGAATAAAATACATTTATCATGATATATAAGGAAATATAAATAACAACTTTATTATTGCCTCTAGGGAATATTTCCTTCAGTCTCCCACTTGCACTAGAGTCAATAATCAAGATTACAAAGTAATGATTCTAACACCCATGGAGTCTTGGTGCTAATCATGTTTTGCTCGCGGAAGAGGCTTAGTCAACGGGTCTGCGACATTCAGATCCATATGTATTTTGCAAATCTCTATGTTTCCCTCCTTGGCTTGATCGCGGATGGAGTTGAAGCGTCTCTTGATGTGCTTGGTTCTCTTGTGAAACCTGGATTCCTTCGCCAAGGCTATTGCTCCAGTGTTGTCACAAAAGATTTTCATTGGACCTGTTGCACTAGGTATGACACCTAGATAGGATATGAACTCCTTCATTTGCTGCCTCCGAAGCAGCTATGTACTTTGCTTCACATGTAGATCCTGCCACGACGCTCTGCTTGGAACTGCACCAACTGACAGCTCCAGCGTTCAACAAAAATACGTATCCGGTTTGTGACTTAGAGTCATCCGAATCAGTGTCAAAGCTTGCATTGACATAACCATTTACGATGAGCTCTTTATCACCTCCATAGACGAGAAACATATCCTTCGTCCTTTTCAGGTACTTCATGATGTTCTGGACCGCTATCCAGTGATCCACTCCTGGATTACTTTGGTACCTCCCTGTTAGACTTATAGCAAGGCACACATCAGGTCTGGTACACATCATTACATACATGATAGAACCTATGGCTGAAGCATAGGTAATGACTTCCATTTTCTCTCTATCTTCTGCAATGGTCGGGCATTGAGTCTTACTCAACTTCACACCTTGTAACACAGGCAAGAACCCTTTCTTTGATTGATCCATTTTTAAATTCTTCAAAACTTTATCAAGTTATGTTGTAGCGACCCGACCCGAATGGATCAAATCTCTGTGCTTAAGTGTCATCCCTGGATCGGTATGCTGACACACACAGTACTCGAGGATTTATAACAGAGATAAATCACATGTATTAAGTAACAAAAATACTATTACCTCAATCGGTCATAGTGGAAATAACAAAGGTTGTGGATTCCCATCAACACCAACGGCAAAGTTGAGTGTAGACAGCGCAACCCTAACATAACACCTACTCGTCAAATAATTCCTGCAACATGAGACGTTGCAGCCATGTAGGTTAGTACATTGAATGTACTGGCAATTTCACACTGTAATGATAATGATGAACAATGCCTACAACTACATGCATATTTGGCTGGTGGAGGCTGTAAGGTTGTTTTTGCATAAAGCTGATTTTTCCTTACCACAAAAGGAATGCATTTATTTAACTACTTTGTTAAATTTACATCATGAACAATTGAGAATGGTACCCCCATCTCAGTCCCAAACCAAAGTCATTATTAACCCAACAAATTAATTAAATAGAGTGTTGAGATCAACAAATAATCCACTTCTAGATACTCAAAGATCTCCATAACCGGGGATACGGCTAATCATGATCAGTTTGTACACTCTGCAGAGGTTTGTGCACTTTTCCCCACAAGACTCGATCTCCTCCGTTAGATTTCTCGCACTGCATGGTGTTTGAGAAACGGATGACCGAGACACAGTCTTTCAGAAGCGTTAACTCTTTACCCCGGGTGGACCCGTACACCTACATCCGCTACATCTGCTAGTCCACCACTGAAAGAGGTCACACAACTTACTCATACTATGCCAGAGCCCATAATGGCTTATGACTGCACATGGAAGTTTCTAGGCATGAAAGTATTATATGATCCCTTTAAGCCTAGGTGGCATTCCAATAGGACAATCACACGGAAACCCCAGGATTTCCTAGGACAACACTGGCAACTCCAGGTGTCTGGGCAATCCACTGGTCCATCCACAGGGTGCCCCAAACCAATCCACCCAGATGTGTATTAAATTTCCACCTTAAAGTTTCCCTTAAATAACACTCACATCTTTCATGAAACTCTCATACCAATCCACGTCTACGAGCATGGCTAAGCAATAAGTAACAACGCGTATACCCCCTTTGGCTGATCTCAGGTCATTGGATTCCTACCTCATGAACTACAAAGCATTATATTATGTAACCAGTCCTACTCATGCAAGTGTTTGAGGATATAACTAATGCAATGAAAACTTGGTATTGGAAAGTATGATCAAAGTGTGAACTTGCCTTGTACTGATGATGTAGATGATTCGCACTCAGAACTCGGGATAGATCTACTCGTCACACTCCGATCAATCTATCGTAGGCAAACAATAGTAATCACACATAAGCACATCAGTCAGAAGATCGGAAAGGGCGAATACAACACTTCGGAAAACTTCGAAAACAAACGAATGACTCTTGAAACAGAAAACAATTTCTAAAAGTATCAAAATTGTGTGAATGTGGTCTTATCAGAAAGTTTAGGTCAAGAGCTTTGATTTGCAAAAATAATCAACTCAAACGGAGTTACGGTTTAAAAGATATGATCAAAAGAAGTTTGAATATGAATTTGAACAAATTTCGAAATTTGAAAGTTGCAAAAAGTTTATTTGATAGATTCACTGAATAGGTGGAATCAAAACGAAACTGTGGGCGCTGGTTTCATCTAATTTGGATGAACGAGTAAAAAGTTATGGCTATTTGAAAAATCAGGGCTAAGGTGTTTTACGGAAGAAAAAAATAACTACGGCTAAAAGAATTCTAGGTATAATGTATAAATACATAGACTAATTTATAAATCTAATTATTATACCGTACTAGTCTAGAAATAATAAGCTACGGGAGAAAAAAATACGAAGAAAAATATCTTTATGAGGTAGAGAAAGATGACTTCGATGAGAGAAGACGACTTCCAGAATTTCCGCCGGAGAGAAGAAATATTTTTTTCTAAGTGAATCTAGTCAAACCAAAATATTGATTGAACCCGAATCAGATGATTTTTGAAGTCTCTATGGGTCTATATTTATAGGTGAAAAAGAGATTTAGTGGTTAAAGGCTAGGCAATGTGGGACTAAATATATACGATACGAAAAGAGGGGATAGAAAAAGAAAGAGGCCTAAAGTTTCGGCCGGCGGGCGCACGTACGCGTACATTGTTTTTTTTTTAAATTCGGCAGAAAAGAAAAAAGAAAAAAACTGGAAAGAAAAAAATGCTGACTGGGCCTGGCCCGTTAGGATGAAAGGGAAAAGAAATGAGGCGCCCGCTGCTACTAAGCTGCCCACGTGGGCGACAGATAAATGCACGCGCGGTTTTCTTATTTCTTTTTTTAATAGAAACAGAGAATAAAAACTAAATAATGAAAATAGGGAAAACCTTTATATTGTCGTATTATATATCAAACATTTCAGAAAAAGATTGCCTACAAGATGAACATTTTTTTACAGTCAAATAAAATACTCACAAATTCTAATAAATCAAAAGGTGCTACTATTGCAATAAAATCCAATAAAAATATTTTTAAAATACCAAAATGATTTCAAATTTATTTCTCTCCAATTTTCTGCTGTAGGGAATCATGTTACCATATTTTCCATATAATTTCTTTTTGGAGAAAAATAATTTGGATAAAAACCAATAACTCAAATATTGAAAATGAGTTGCACAAAATTTCAGAAAACTTCCAACTCACATTTCCTATAATTTGAAGAAGTCATTTTATCTTCTCTCGGGAAAATCATTGAGTTGCATAAAGTTTCTGAATTTGAAATAATTCGAAAATGAAATTCAAAATCCTTTCAAAGCCCTTTTATCATTTAAAATAAATGGAAGAAGTCATATTATCTTCACTCTAGGTTTTGTGTTGAAAAGAATTTGAATTCATGGAGATCACAAAATGCAAAGTGAAAGTTTTGGGAAGGTCATTTTATTCCCTCTCATTTAACTTTCAAAAGTTCCGAATTTCACTCAGCACATCAACAAGCAATTCAAAACTATCTATTTATTATAACATTCCAAAATTTAGAATTTTGGGATGTTACAAACCTACCACACTTAAAATGAATCTCGTTCTCGAGATTCGGAGAGGCTAGCAAGAAATAGGTTAGGGTTCGGGGGTCTTCTAGCAAATACACTGATCGATCTGGTCTAGTGTGCTACCACACTTAAAATCATGCATACGGTTCTATAAAAACTCAGGTACTCCATCCTTATTGTTTGACAATGTCGATCTTCTCAGATCTTCAAGATAATTCCTTCTCTGGGCTCTTCCGGTAGTGGCATAATCTTTTCCTCAATTCTTGTGTTCTTTCATCTTGGTGAGGTTCTTCCGGTCTGGTTCTTTTTAGCTGACAGGTCTGGTGCCAATACTAAACAAAATCGGTATCTCATGGTGGTCATCAAACAATTTATTGGGTCCCTGCAGAAAACGGGTCTGGGCTTCATTCGCACCGTATATCCTACGGTTGGCAACAACATGCCTTGTACAAGGGAAAAATTCTATACCATTCTAAGGTTTAAACAAGGTTTTGTCATCGTCGTCTCTCTACTATAGGTAAGTTACTCGGATTTTACCATCCCGTATAACATAGGCGAACAATAAGAGTAAGTCGGTATGGTGATCAATCCACCCCGCACCCAAATCATTACCTTGTATATGGTTTAGTGAATCTCGAATTCTAACACTCGGTCATCCTCACAAGCATTGCAAAATTTTCTCTTGTCAACGAACTAAGTTCGGATACATCCATGGATTCTGCAAGCCAAACAAAACATCTATCGTTTCTTGACAACCCTCGGGTTTTTCGCATAAACCTATAAGATCGTCTATTGGCAAGGTCGTAACTTCTACCAGGGGTTTTCGTTCAGCAAGAGTGTGCTTGCATCTTGGCAGGTCCTGGGGCCTGTGGGTTATGGCTCATCTCATCACTAGCAACACTTGGTCTCATCATCGGGTTGCAACTGATCATTCTTCCGACCTCCAACTTTCTTGGTTTTTCTTAAATCCATCCAAGTATCCCTTACTTCTCTTGGTTAAAAACTGAGTGTGATTATTCACACTCATCCTTGGGCAATCCATTCCAAGTCTGACGTAACTAACCACTAGCTAGTGTATTCGGGTAATGGTGTTGGATTCTACCACACTTAAAATGAATAACACTAGTTCTCCTCAAAATCTTATTCCATGCATCATGTCTTCACTCAACACTTATATAGTACCAACTCATAAAATCCAAAATTAATACCCTGATGCCAACTGTATTGATTTCTCAACTTACTAGGATCTACTGCACTTCCATTTTCTTGCTTCAACTCCAATACTTAGCACAAAACTCCTTCTCATGGGGACAGTCTTTAGCAAGGTGCCCTGCTTCACTTCAGCAGAGCATATTACTACTGACAAGTCTCGTGGTTTCCCTTGTGATTATGTAGCCTCCTTAGGTCCTCGGCTTATGGGTCCACTTCAGAACTTGTATATCCTTAGCTCATCCTTGGAGTCATTATTGCTCCATACTCCACCATTACCCGCTCTTTAAATCCAATTGTACTTCTTTCCTTCATACTCTTGGGGTAAGTCTCATAAATAAACTCCAACTTATTGGTGTAAACTCCACTAATTGGGGCAATAGTTCTCCTTCCTATGGGTCTAGGGTTCACTCAGAAAGGTATCGTCCTAAACAAAATGCACTGGTTCATTCATAATACATATTCTCCTCATATCAAATCTTTTATTACTTCCTGAACCACTATTCAATACTCAATTTCAAAGGTGCTTCACTACAAAGGTTGCCATCCACGTAGTTGGGTATGGTCAAACATTCCTCCCATCTTTATTCCTTTGTCCTAGCTAAGGACGCTTCAGTCCCACGGAAATTGTGCAACGTGATTCTTGAAATCCTCAATTTGTTGCTTCATCCTAGTGCTGGTGTGTTTCATCTCCATTATCTCTGCATGCACCCCACTCAGGCATTCCTGAGTGTGACAAAGTCTTGCTTCGAGTATTTCTCCAATCTGACGTATGGCCTCCATAGCGGCTTCACGAACAGAGTCGAAGAATGTTGTTCGTGGTACTCGAGAGATGAAAAAGTATTGACCCATAGTTTTTGGGCAAACTCCTTTCACACGGTGGAGGTGTACCTCCACGTACCAAAGTTCAACTCCATTCTCCACGAAGGGATAACCCTTGTAAACTGCATCTCCTTCCACGTGAATATGCTTCATCATGTCCTTCAGGATCTTTGGATAATCCTGATCGCTAGTAAGGGTCATGATGGTTTACGGGCCTTTGAGAAAAGACTCGTAAAGGGTTGTCATCTGTGGGTATAAGACAGAAGGGGTTCTCAGGACAACATACGGATATCCTTGGGTAAAACGGGGTCGTTTGTCCGAGAAAGGTTTGGGGTCAGCTTCTCCATGGGTTCTAGGTTTTGGTCTGGGTGAGAGCACTCACAAACATCCAACAACTCATAACATCTCCTTCTTAGTCTCCAAAGAATATTAATTTCTATTGCTTCGCAAACTATTACAATGTTATTTTCATAACTCAACTCAACATTGTAATAAAGGTGTATTCTACATTTAGCTACATGCTTCATTCCAATATCCAGATCTCAACTATGCTGATTCATCTTTCCTCCGGTTTGAACCTTCTCTTGGCAAAATGCTCTACTTCCTTGTAGCATAAACTAATGTCATTAGAACAAATCTAGGGACTTCATGGTGACTATCCTGGTTCACTGGATTCTTCGCTTCCTGGTTGGGCAGTTGCTAGCATAATGACCTAAATCCTTGCACTGGTAACATGTGATGTGACTCAGGACCTCTGCCGCGGAAATTGGGTTCTTCTGGGGACACATGCTCTTTCTCTTCCTTGACTTCCTTGTTCCTATCAATTCTTCTATCATTTGTGGATCGAACTCCACTTCATCTGTCGGGAAGTCTCCCACATACTCATGGCTTTCCTTCATGCAATGCGGTGAAAAATGTCCTTCTTCTCCACATGAATAGCAAGCACATGAGTAATATCTGTCTAGTCCTTCTCCATCAGGGTCGTCAATATCTTCCTCCATCGCGGATTCCCTTAAGGTTTCCTTGATGACTTCTTCCATTGCTTCTTTCTTCCATTGGATAGTTCGTTGCACCATGGGGTAAATGTGACACTGAGCAGGGTAGTGGGTAGTCCCTTCACACAAGAAACAAGTAATCTGCCTAGTTAGGCATTCTTCAGCTAGGTGACTTCCCTCACAATTTGGGCATTCATCCTTGTGCTCCTCCTGGGTGTGTCCTATTTCTCCCCAAATCCTGCAGGCACAAGGTTTCTTCTTCGGGTTGTCACCACGCTCTCGGATGAGACGGGATCTTAACAGAGTCCTCTTGAATTCCTCCCAACTTCCTGCTCCATTACATCCTTGTATGGCTTGATGCGTCTTCCACCATGTTGCAGCACTTTTTGTAAAGTACCGAAGAACATATTGAACCTCATACTTTCTTGCAACCAAATATTTCCTAAAGTGATCCTCCATGTTTTGTATCCATAGCTCTGCCTCTGGCTGGGTCATCGATCCAGAGACTTCAAGTCTATCTTCAATCATCCTCTATTGGTCCAAGGGTTTTGGGATGAGATTCAGGAGGTGGGGAGAGATACACTCAATACAAACAATAGTTTTGAAAAGACGGGTTTTGTTTTGTGGCCGTCGGAAAAACATCAAACAAATGACGGCTCACAATCGTCGCATCTAACGTAAGTACAAAACAGGGGTTTGGTCTTCTAAAGGTCATCATCTCTTCAAAGTTGTCAACTCTTCAAACCTTCGGAGTATCCACTTTTGTAGCTTCAACACTTCCAATGTATGGTGAAATCCTCTTTACTCCAAAGTGATCCAATGGAAAAGGGTATTGTCTAACTATTTAAGGTAAAAGGGAAGAATTGACAAAACTCAGAAAAGAAGAGTGGTAAAGAATCTTTTTGATAAGAAGGTTTTAGAGAAATCCTTTTCTATGGGCTGGCCAGTTTTTAGGGTCACGTCCTACAGTCAACATGTGCTCTAATACCATCTTGTAGCGATCCGACCTGAATGGATCAAGTCTCTGTGCTTAAGTGTCATCCCTGGATCGGTATGGTGACACACAGTACTCGAGGATTTATAACAGAGGTAAATCACATGTATTAAGTAACGTAAATACTATTACCTCAATCGATCATAGCGGAAACAACAAAGGTTGTGGATTCCCATCAACACCAACGGCAAAGTTGAGTGTAGACAGCGCAACCCTAACATAACACTTACTCGTCGAATAATTCCTGCAACATGAGACGTTGCAGCCATGTAGGTCAGTACATTGAATGTACTGACAATTTCACACTGTAATGATAATGATGAACAATGCCTACAACTACATGCATATTTGGCTGGTGGAGGCTGTAAGGCTGTTTTTGCATAAAGCTAATTTTTCCCTACCACAAAAGGAATGCATTTATTTAACTACTTTGTTAAATTTAAATCATGAACAATTGAGAATGGTACCCCCATCTCAATCCCAAACCAAAGTCATTATTAACCCAACAAATTAATTAAATAGAGTGTTGAGATCAACAAATAATCCACTTCTAGATACTCAAAGATGTCCATAACCGGGGACACGGCTAATCATGACCAGTTTGTACACTCTGCAGAGGTTTGTGCACTTTTCCCCACAAGACTCGATCTCCTCCGTTAGATTTCTCGCACTGCATGGTGTTTGAGAAACGGATGACCGAGACACAGTCTTTCAGAAGCGTTAACTCTTTACCCCGGGTGGACCCGTACACCTACATCCGCTACATCTGCTAGTCCACCACTGAAAGAGGTCACACAACTTACTCATACTATGCCAGAGCCCATAATGGCTTATGGCTGCACATGGAAGTTTCTAGGCATGAAAGTATTATATGATCCCTTTAAGCCTGGGTGGCATTCCAATAGGAAAATCACACGGAAACCCCGGGATTTCCTAGGACAACACTGGCAACTCCAGGTGTCTGGGCAATCCACTGGTCCATCCCCAGGGTGCCCCAAACCAATCCACCCAGATGTGTATTAAATTTCCACCTTAAAGTTTCCCTTAAATAACACTCACATCTTTCATGAAACTCTCATACCAATCCACGTCTACGAGCATGGCTAAGCAATAAGTAACAACGCGTATACCCCCTTTGGCTGATCTCAGGTCATTGGGTTCCTACCTCATGAACTACAAAGCATCATATTATGTAACCAGTCCTACTCATGCAAGTGTTTGAGGATATAACTAATGCAATGAAAACTGGGTATTGGAAAGTATGATCAAAGTGTGAACTTGCCTTGTACTGATGATGTAGATGATTCGCACTCAGAACTCGGGATAGATCTACTCGTCACACTTCTATCAATCTATCGTAGGCAAACAATAGTAATCACACATAAGCACATCACTCAGAAGATCGGACAGGGCGAATAAAACACTTCGGAAAACTTCGAAAACAAACGAATGACTCTTGAAACAGAAAACAATTTCTAACAGTACCAAAACTATGTGAATTTGGTCTTATCAGAAAGTTTAGGTCAAGAGCTTCAATTTGCAAAAATATTCAACTCAAACGGAGTTACGGTTTAAAAGATATGATCAAAAGAAGTTTGAATATGAATTTGAACAAATTTCGAAATTTGAAAGTTGCAAAAAGTTTATTTGATAGATTCACTGAATAGGTGGTTTCAAAACGAAACTGTGGGCGCTGGTTTCATCTAATTTGGATGAACGATTAAAAAGTTATGGCTATTTGAAAAATCAGGGCCAAGCTGTTTTACGGAAGAAAAAAAATAACCACGGCTAAAAGAATTCTAGGTCTAATGTATAAATACATAGACTAATTTATAAATCTAATTATTGTACCATACTAGTATAGAAATAATAAGCTATGGGAGAAAAAAAATACGAAGAAAAATACGTTTATGAGGTAGAGAAAAGATGACTTCGGAGAGAGAAGACGACTTTCAGAATTTCCACCGGAGAAAAGAAATATTTTTTTCTAAGTAAATTTAGTCAAACCAAAATATTGATTTAACCCGAATCAGATGATTTTTGCAGGCTCTATGGATCTATATTTATAGGTGGAAAAGAGGCTCAGCGGTCAAAGGCTAGGCAATGTGGGACTAAATATATACGATACGAAAAGAGGGGAAAGAAAAAGAAAGAGGCCTAAAGTTTCGGCCGCCCGGCGCACGTGTGCATACATTGTTTTTTTTAATTCGGCAGAAAAGAAAAAAGAAAAAAACTGGAAAGAAATAAAGGCTGACTGGGCCTGGCCCGTTAGGAGGAAAGGGAAAAGAAATGAGGCGCCCGCTGTTACTAAGCTGCCCACGTGGGCGACAGATAAATGCACGCGAGGTTTCCTTTTTCTTTTTTTAATAAAAACAGAGAAGAAAAACTAAATAACGAAAATAGGAAAAACTTTTATATAGGCGTATTATATATCAAACCTTTCGAAAAAAGATTTCCTACAAGATGAAAATTTTTCCACAGTCAAATAAAATACTCACAAATTCTAATAAATCAAAAGGTGCTATTATTGCAATAAAATCCAATAAAAACATTTTTTAAATACCAAAATGATTTCAAATTTATTTCTCTCCAATTTTCTGCTGTAGGGAATCATGTTACCCTATTTTCCATATAATTTCTTTTTGTAAAAAAATAATTTGAATAAAAACAAATAACTCAAATATTGAAAATGAGTTGCAGAAAATTTTAGAAAACTTCCAACTCATATTTCCTATAATTTGAAGAAGTCATTTTATCTTCTCTCGGGAAAATCATTGAGTTCATAAAGTTTCTGAATTTGAAATATTTCGAAAATGAAATTCAAAATCCTTTCAAAACCCGTTATCATTTAAAAATAAATGGAAGAAATCATATTATCTCCACTTTAGGGTTTTGTGTGTAAAAGAATTTGAATTCATGGAGATCACAAAATGCAAAGTGAAAATTTTGGGAAGGTCATTTTATTCCCTCTCATTTAACTTTCAAAAGTTTCGAATTTCACTCAATTTCACACAGCACATCAACAAGCGATTCAAAACTATCTATTTATTATAACATTCCAAAATTTAGAATTTTGGGATGTTACATATGTGCTTTGTGAAAGTCCAGTTAAGCGTATTGATCGATTTCTATAGATCTTGATGCCCAATATATAAGCAGCTTGACCGATGTCTTTCATTGAAAAAATCTTATTCAAGTATCCTTTTATGCCATCCAGAAATTCTACATCATTTCCAATCAACAATATGTCATCCACATATAATATCAGAAATGTTGTATAAAACCAAATGCTTTGATCACCTCATCAAAGCGTATATTCTAACTCCGAGATGCTTGCATCAGTCCATAGATGGATCGTTGGAGCTTGCACACTTTGTTAGCACCTTTAGGATCGAAAAAACCTTCTGGTTGCATCATATACAACTCTTCTTTGAGATATCCATTAAGGAATGTAGTTTTGACATCTATTTGCCAGATTTCATAATCATAAAATGCGATAATTGCTAACATGATCCAGACAGACTTAAGCATCACTATGGGTGAGAAAGTCTGATCGTAGTCAAGTCCTTGAACTTGTCGAAAACCTTTTGCAACAAGTCGAGCTTTGTAGACAGTAACATTATCATCGATGTCAGTCTTTCTCTTAAAGATCCATTTATTTTCAATGGCTTGTCGATCATCGGGCAAGTCAACCAAAGTCCACACTTTGTTCTCATATATGGATCCCATCTCAGATTTCATGGCCTCAAGCCATTTTGCAGAATCTGGGCTCATCATCGATTCCTCATAGTTCGCAGGTTCATCATGGTCTAGTAACATGACTTCCAGAACCGGGTTACCGTACCACTCTGGCACGGAACATACTCTGGTTGACCTACGAGGTTCAGTAGTAACTTGATATGAAGATTCATGATCATCATCATTAGCTTCCTCACTGATTGGTGTAGGAATCACTGGAACTAGTTTCTGTGATGAGCTACTTTCCAATTTGGGAGAAGGTACAATTACCTCACCAAGTTCTAATTTCCTCCCACTCACTTCTTCCACAGAATCTCCTTCTCTAGAAAGGATCCATTCTTAGCAACGAATATCTTGCCTTTGGATCTGTGATAGAAGGTGTACCCAACAGTTTCCTTTGGGTGTCCTATGAAGACACATTTCTTTGACTTGGGTTCGAGCTTATCAGGTTTAATCTTTTTCACATAAGCATCGCAACCCCAAACTTTAAGAAATGACAACTTGGGTTTCTTGCCAAAGCACAGTTCATAAGGCGTCGGCTCAACGGATTTAGATGGTGCCCTATTTAATGTGAATGCAGTTGTCTCTAAAGCATAACCCCAAAACGATAGTGGTAAATCGGTAAGAGACATCATAGATCGCACCATATGTAATAAAGTATGGTTACGATGTTCGGACACACCATTACGCTGTGGTGTTCCAGGTGGCGTGAGTTGTGAAATTACTCCACATTGTTTCAAATGAAGACCAAACTCATAACTCAAATATTCGCCTCCGCGGTCAGATCGTAGAAACTTTATTTTCCTATTACGATGATTCTCTACTTCACTATGAAATTCTTTGAACTTTTCAAATGTTTCAGACTTGTGCTTTGATACGTCTCCAACGTATCTATAATTTTTGATTGTTCCATGCTATTATTTATGATTTTTGGATGTTTAATAGGCTTTGTTATACACTTTTATATTATTTTTGGGACTAACCTATTAACCTAAAGGTCGAGTCCAGATTGCTGGTTTTTGCCTATTTCAGGGTTTTACAGAAAAGGAATATCAAATGGAGTCCAAACGGAATGAAACCTTCGGGAGAGAGATTTTCGGCGCGATATCTTCATGGGAGACTTGAGAACCACGTAGTAGGGCACACGTGGCGTCCACGAGGGTGGGGGGCGCGCCCCCTGCCTCGTGGGCCCCACGTTGGTCCCCCGATGCCCTCCTTCTTCCTATATATGCCTATGTACCCCGAAAACATCAGAACAACAGAGAAAACCCTAGTTACACCGCCGCAACCTTCTGTTCCTGTGAGATCCCATCAAGGGGCCTGTTCCGGAGCTCCGCCGGAGGGGGGATCTTCCACGGAGTGCTTCTACATCAACACCATCGCCTCCCATGAGTTGTGAGTAGTTTACCACAGACCTTCGGGTACATAGTAAGTACCTAGATGACTTCTTCTCTCTTTTTGGATCTCAATACCAAGTTCCTCGGTCTTCGAGGAGATCTATTCGATGTAATCTATTTTTGCGGTGTGTTTGTCGAGATCCGATGAATTGTGGGTTTATGATCAAGCTTATCTATGAGAAATATTTGGTTCTTTTCTGAATTCTTTTATGTAGGATTATAATATCCTTGCAAGTCTCTTCGAATTACCGGTTTGGTTTGGCCTACTAGATCTATAGTTCTTGCAATGGGAGAAGTGCTTGGCTTTGGGTTCAATCTTGCGGTGTCCTTTCCCAGTGACAGTAGGGGCAGCAAGGCATGTATTGTATTGTTGCCATCGAGGATAAAAATATGGGGTTTATATCATATTGCTTGAGTTTATCCCTCTACATCATGTCATCTTGCTTAAGGCGTTACTCTATTCTTATGAACTTAATACTCTAGATGCATGCTGGATAGCGGTCGATGTGTGGAGTAATAGTAGTAGATGCAGAATCGTTTCGGTCTACTTGTTACAGATGTGATGCCTATATATAATGATCATGCCTAGATATTCTCATAATTATTCGCTTTTCTATCAATTGCTCGATAATAATTCGTTTACCCACTGTAAAATTCTGCTATCATGAGAGAAGCCACTAGTGAAACCTATGGCCCCCGGGTCTATTCTCAACATATCAATCTACAATCTACTTTACTTTACCATTTTTACTTTCTGTTCTTATATCCAAAAATACCAAAAATATCAAACTATCATATCTATCAGATCTCACTTTCGTAAGTGACCGTAAAGGGATTGACAACCCCTTATCGCGTTGGCTGCGAAGTTCTTATTTGTTTGTGCAGCTGCGAGGGACTCGCGCGTGGTCTCCCACAGGATTGATACCTTGGTTCTCAAAAACTGAGTGAAATGCTTACGCTACTGTGCTGCATCACCCTTTCCTCTTCAAGGGAATACAACGCAAGCTCGAGAAGTAGCAAGAAGAATTTCTGGCGCCGTTGCCGGGGAGGCTTACACAAAAGTCATATACCAAGTACCTATCACAAACCTTATCCTTCGCATTACATTTATTTGCCTCTCATTTTCCTCTCCCCCACTTCACCCTTGCCGTTTTATTTGCCCTTCTTCTTGCTGTGTGTTTATCGTTCGCTTGCTTCTTGTTTGCTTGTGTGTTGGATTGCTTGCTTGTCACTATGGCTCAGAACAATACCAAATTGTGTGACTTCTCCAATACCAACAATAATGATTTTATTAGCACTCCGATTGCTCCTATTACCGATGCTGAATCTTGTGATATCAATGCTGCTCTGTTGAATCTTGTCATGAAAGATCAATTTTCCGGCCTTCCTAGTGAAGATGCCGCTACCCATCTAAACAACTTTGTTATTTTGTGTGATATGCAAAAGAAGAGGGATATGGATAACGATATTGTAAAATTGAAGTTATTTCCATTTTCACTTAGAGATCGTGCTAAAACTTGGTTTTCCTCTTTGCCTAGAAATAGTATTGATTCGTGGAATAAGTGCAAAGATGCTTTTATCTCTAAGTATTTCCCTCCTGCTAAGATCATCTCTCTTAGAAACGATATTATGAATTTTAAGCAACTAGATCATGAGCATGTTGCACAAGCTTGGAAGAGAATGAAATTAATGATACGTAATTGCCCTACACATGGTTTGAACTTATGGATGATTATTCAAAACTTTTATGCTGGCTTGAATTTTGCTTCTAGAAATCTTTTAGATTCGACCGCAGGAGGCACTTTCATGGAAACTACCTTAGGAGAAGCTACCAAACTCCTAGATAATATTATGATTAATTATTCTCAATGGCACACCGAAAGATCTACTAGTAAAAAAGTGCATGCTATTGAAGAGATTAGTGTTTTTAGTGGAAAGATGGATGAACTTATGAAATTATTTGCTGCTAAGAGTGCTTCTTTTGATCCTAATGATATGCCTTTATCCACGTTGATTGAAAATAATAGTGAATCTTTGGATGTGAATTTTGTTGGTAGGAATAATTTTGGTAACAATGCTTATAGAGGAAACTTTAATCCTAGGGAATCATAGAGAAGTTTGACAGATTCTGTTTTTCGTGTGTTGTTTGCTTATTTTGATGAATCTATGAGTAGTATTGGGGAGTATGAATCATAGAGAAGTTGGAATACAATAGGTTTAACACCAATATAAACAAATAATGAGTTCATTATAGTACCTTTGAGTTGTGGTTTGTTTTCTTATACTAACGGAGCTCACGAGATTTTTATCTAAGTTTTGTGTTGTGGAGTTTTCAAGTTTTGAGTATTGCTTTGATGGAATATGGAACAAAGAGTGGCAAGAGCCTAAGCTTGGGATGCCCAAGGCACCCCAAGGTAAAATTTAAGGACAACCAAAAGCCTAAGCTTGGGGATGCCCCGGGAAGGCATCCCCTCTTTCGTCTTCATCTATCGGTAACTATACTCGGGACTATATTTTTATTCACCACATGATATGTGTTTTACTTGAAGCGTTGATACGTCCAAAACGTATCTATAATTTCTGCTTGCTCCATGCCACTTTTGGGTGATATTGCTATGATATTCATACACTTCCATACACTTTTGATCATATTTGGACTAACCTACTAATCTAGTGCACCCCGGTGCCAGTTTCTGTTTTCGGCTGTTTTTGTATTTCAGGTTTTCACGTTACGAGAACTGTCAGGAAAAATCCGGAAAAATCATATAAAAAATCAGCGTTCCGAAACCTACCTTGCGCCCGAAGGACAGCCGGGGGGGGGGGCCCACCAGGGCTCCAGGCGCCCTGGCGGCGCGCCCCCCCTGGGCCGCGCCGGGGGGGCGCCTGGGCCCCCCGAGCCCCGTCTGGTGCCCCCTTTGGCATATATTTAGAGCGTCCCTCGAAACCCTCAGAACGGGAACTCTTTTTCGCGATCTCATCTCTGTTCTGCCGCCGCCGCCGCTTCCAAAATCGGGAGCACCAGGAGAACTCTTCCCGGCACCCTGCCGGAGGGGAGGATCACCATCGGGAGCTTCTCCACCACCATGGACGCCTCCCGGATGAGTTGTGAGTAGTCTCCCTTGGACCATGAGTCCATGACCAGTAGCTATGTGATGTTCTCCTCCCGTTCTTGTGCTTCACTAATTAGTCCTCGTGAGCTGCCCTACATGATCGAGGCACATATGTAATCCTTATGCTGTTGCTATGATGAGTTTGCTGGGATCCGATGGATTATGAGATTATGTTCAGATTGATCTTGAGTAATATATTTGATCTACCTCTTTTATATTTATGTTCATAAGTAATTCTTGCATGTTCTCCGTTGTTATTTATTGCTTTGGCCAAGTAATACGTAGTGACTCCAAGAGGGAACGTTATGCTCGATTGTGGGTTCATGCCCCTCGATGACTAGCTTGAGTGACAGAAACATGAGTCTAGGGGATGTGCTGTTGCCACAAGGGGGAAAACAACGGTGCTTGTGCCCGCGGGTGCAAGGATTGTTTACTTTACGCAAAGTTCTTTTAATGCAGTTGTCTGTTGCATTGAGTTTACACTATGGGTGGGACTCGCAACTTAATACCAGCGAGATGTTCTGGATAGATATCTCAAGGTGGATGATTAGTAGTAGATATTGATGGATTTCGGTCTACTTACTTTGGCGTACCGCCCATGCTTTGAACCTCAACCTTTCTTGCAATGTAGTCAGCATTGGTTTGCGTTCGTGGTCATGTCAATTGCCCAGTTGTAATTCGTTTACCTCACATAGCTGTTTTATCGTCTTTTGGGAGAGAGACATCACTAGTGAACATCATGAGACTCTGGTCCATATTACCATCATTGATCACATCCGCTATTTACTTTTCCGCTATTATTTACTATTGCAAAACATTATCTATCACTACTATCATTTGCGTTTAATCCTTTGTGAACTACAAGGCCGGAGGGATTGACAACCTCTCTGTACTCGTTGGGAGCAAAGTTATTTGTATCTGTGTGCAGGTCCACGTTGATTGCTAATCCGCGCCGTTAGCAGTTGACACCTACTTGTTGAACCTAGGAGTCTCTGGGGATTCGATCCTTGGCATCTTTGCTAAGGGAAAACACTTCCACAACACTGCATCTTACACCTTCCACTTGGGGTAACCAACGAGGGGTTCGAGGCCCATCAAGGAGTATTTTCTGGCGCCGTTGTCGGGGACTCCACTCTTCAGGATAGGGGAGTTGCACGCTATCTTTTACCTTTACTTTTTAGTCTTGTTAGTTTACCTTTCAGTTTTTGCTTTAGTACCTTTTATCGAAAATCACAAAAATAGTTATCTTGCTTGCTTGCTACTATGGGTTCCACCGAGAACACCAAGTTGTGTGACTTCACTAGTCACAACAATGATGACTTTATCGGCACACCTATCACTACACCTGCCACTTCAGCACCTTCATATGAAATTAAACCTGCTTTACTGAACTTAGTCATGAAAGATCAATTCTCCGATGCTGGAGATGATGCTGCTTTACACTTAAACAACTTTGTTGAACTTTGTGATATGCAAAAGTACCAAGAAATAGATGGTAATATTGTTAAGCTTAAGCTTTTCCTTTCTCCTTGAGAGGAGGAGCTAAAATATGGCTTCAGTCTTTGCCTAGAAATAGCATAGATTCATGGGACAAGTGCAAAGATGCTTTTATTGGAAAATACTATCCATCTGCTAAAATTATCCAACTTAGAAGTAACATAATGAATTTTAAACAATTGGATAATGAACACGTTGCCCAAGCTTGGGAACATATGAAATCTCTTATCAAGAACTGCCCTACTCATGGTTTGACTACTTGGATGGTTATCCAAACTTTTTATGCAGGCTTGAACTTTACCTCGCGGAACTTGTTAGATTCGGCCGCGGGAGGAACTTTTATGTCAAATACACTTGGTGCTGCCACAAAGCTTCTCGATGAGATGATGACCAACTATTCCCAATGGCACACCGAACGCGCTCCAACAGGTAGGAAGGTAAACTATGTCGAGGAGATTTCCTCCTTAAATGAAAAAGTTGACTTGATCATGTCTCTACTTTCGAAGCAATCTACTGTTGATCCTCGCGATGTTCCTTTAAATTCTTTGATTGCTCAAGAACAAGTAGATGTGAACTTTATCTCTAGAAACAATTTTAACAACAATGCTTATAGGAGTAACTTTGGTAACAATCCTAGACCGTTCCCCTCTAATTCTTATGGGAACAACAATGCTTATCCTAGTACCAAGAACTCCGCCACTGAACTAGAGATTATGCTTAAATATTTCATTACTACCCAAAAAGCCTTTAATAAGAGTGTAGAAGAAAAACTACATAAACTAGATGATCTTTCTTTTAAGGTAGACCATTTAGCCAATGAGGTAAAATTGCTAAAAATTGAAACTTCTCCTCTTGAGGAGAGGAAGGTCATTCCTATTAATGCTACTCAAGTGCAAATTAATGAAAATATTAGGATGATGGCTAAACTTAAAGAAAGATGGGCTAGAGAAAGGGAGGAATAAGATAGAATTAAGAGCCTTCCTACCCACCACACTGTTGCTACTATCCAAGTTGTTGAGGATATCCAAACTCTTAGCACCCAATGTACTCCTGGTCCCAATGGACCTATTAATGGTGATGCTATGACTATAGAAACTACCAAACAAGTGAACCTAAAGGACACTACTACCACTTTACTTGATGCTCGTGACCTTGATTTTGATAGTTGCACTCTTACCGAAGTTATTGATTTCCTTCACAAGATGTCTAGAGACCCCCGCACTAGCACTCTTAACCTTGCCTTCACAGAGCATATCACTAATGCTCTCATCAAAGCTAGGGAGGAGAAACTTAGAGTAGAAGCCTCCATACCTAGAAATCTAGAAGATGGTTGGGATCCTATGATAAAAATTAAATTTAATGACTTCTCTTGCTATGCATTATGTGATGTTGGAGCTAGTACCTCTGTTATGCCCAAAAGAATATATGATATGCTTAAATTGAAACCTTATGATTCTTGTTCTTTTGGTGTTCGTCTCGTTCATTCTTCCATAAAGAAACCTTTGGGAAGGATCGACGATATTCTTATCATTGTTAATGATAATTACGTTCCCGTTGATTTCACTATTATGGATATTGAATGTGATCCTTCATGTCCAATTATTTTGGGACGTCCCTTTTTACGCACCGTTGGTGCTATCATTGACATGAAAGAGGGTAATATAAAATTTCAGTTTCCTCTCAAGAAAGGGATGGAACACTTCCCTCGTAAGAAGATCAAGTTACCTTTTGAGTCCGTTGTACGGGCTAGCTATTCTTTTACTCTTGATAAAACTTGATCTCTATGCATTATGCCTAGCTTAAAGGCATAAAAGAAAGCGCTTTTGGGAGGCAGCCCACATGAATAAATTTTTTGCTTTTGTTGTGTCTTGATGTTGTTTACTGCTGTAGCATCATCATTGTATCTTTGCTTTTCATATTTGTGCCAAGTATAGCCTCTGATTGCTAGAAAGTTCAAAAGTTGTGAGGTGCTGTCCAGGAAACAGATTCTGTCCTTGGATAAAAAAATTCGTATAAAATCACCAGATCATATTTTTGGTCTGAATTTTTTCGACAGCGTTCTCTATATAATTTTATTTCCTGCGTCTGTTCTGAGTTTTTTGATTTGAGTTGCAGAAGTGCCCCGAACAAATCGATTACTACCTGCTGTTCTGTTTTTCACAGATTCTGTCCTGTTTTGCCTTTCCTTCATTTTGCAAATCAAGAGCTTGCTTTTTCTTTGCAAAAACCTTTTGGCAATCTTGAGAAACAGTAGAACTTCAAGAATATCTTTATTTCCAGCAAGGTATAATTATTTTATTAAGGGTACTAACCTCGCTAATCAGATTATGATGAGTTATGTATGAAGGGAGTTTTCAAGTGTGCGAGGGAAGATGATAAAAAGATTCAGGAGTGTCAAGCGCTCAAGCTTGGGGATGCCCCCGTGCACCCCCAAGAAATATTCAAGGAGACTCAAGCGTCTAAGCTTGGGGATGCCCCCGTGCATCCCCTTCTCCATCAACATTATCAGTTCGTCTTTCGTTCCGCTATATTTTTATCACTTCATGTGTTATGTGTTATGCTTGGAGCGTCTTGCTTTTAGTTTTCTTTTTAGTTTTTCATAACGAGTCGGAACTCAACGTTCTTTATGTGGGAGAGAAACACGCTCCACTTCTACCTAGAACATAACATAGAATTTTCATGTCTATCTTTGCTGTGTGTGTTCTTTGTCTTTTAATAGCTACTATCATGCTCTGCTCTTAGTATTCATGCTTATCTTTTCAAAGAGCTTTTGTTTAGTTGGTTTCTTGAACTCTCTTTAATTATCATGCTTATCTTATTAAGAGAGTTTGCTTCCGTTGCATTGGTTAATATGTCTATGATAAAGATGCTACGTGCATAATGGCACTTAGTAGTTCAGGTTTTCTTGTGGTTAATCTCAAATAGCTGGGGGATTCCCAATGTGTTATTGGAGTACCAACTTGATTTGTTTGCCGATGATGTGGTATGGTTTAGTAATATCTTCCTTCGAGAATTTATTTTGATTGACTTGGCGTATGCTCACGCATATTTAAGACTGTAAAGAAAGTCTGTCAAGCCTTGATGATCTTTTATTTCTGAGTAGCGATATAACTACCATGCCTGATTCAATATTGCTTTGTCGCTCTGCATGATTATGACCGTCATTGCTCTCTTAGTTGGTCACTCCCAGTCTTTTGCTAACCTCCACCTGTACTAAGCAGACTAACCTTGCAATACATACCTCATGGGAGAGTAGCTTAAAAACTATTGTGGTAAAGAATATGTTGCTTATGTATCTTATTTCTTATAAGTTGCTTGCTGAGCGGTAACCATGTTTCTGGGGACGCCATCAACTGTCACACTTTTGTTGAATATCATGTGAGTTTCTATGCATGTTCGTCTTGTCTGAAGTAAGGGTGATTTGCCATGGGTTGAATGAGTATGCATATTGTTAGAGAAGAACATTGGGCCGCCAACCAAAGCCATGCATCATGGTGGAAGTTTTAGCATGGACATTAATCCTCAATCTCTTATGAGAATATGCTTATGCATTAAAGAGGAGTCCATCATCTATTTTCTATGTTGTCCCGGTATGGATGTCCTCAAGTTGAGATCTATCAAAAACGAGAAATCAAATGCGATTTATCTCCTTGGACCTTTGTACAGGTGTCATAGAGGTACCCCTTTGTGACACTTGGTTGAAACATATGTAATGCAATGATAACCCATGGAAATCCGAGCTAATTAGGACAAGGTGCGAGCACTATTGGCATTCGATGCATGAGGCTTGCAACTTATAGGATGTCTTATGCATGACACATATGAAGTACTACTACCGTTGACAAAATTGCTTCCATGTTTCCAAAATAAAAATCTCTAGCACATAACCATTCTTTTACTTTTATGTTAAGTCTCCACCTTCTTTTAAAAGCACCAACTACTGAGAGCATGATTGTCATTCTGAGTGTAATGTGCATTGTCCCAAAGTAGCATTGTCTTATGCATGATTGTGATATCGTTTATTTTGAAATCATTGTATCTAGTCATCACTTAAACCTTGAAGGTGCCCCTGCATTTATGTTTTGCATCACTAAAGGGGGCAAGCTAGATATCACTTTATCATATTTGCACATCATATTCATTGCAAATCTTTTTGATGCTTCAATGTCATGTTGTAAAACTTTCAGTCATTTGTGATTTTCTCATGAGGCAACTTAATTACTATAGAATCATTGTCTCAGTAAGCTTTTGTCATATGACTATGAAAAAGTCCTATATGGTTAATAGCATGTCACCACAGAAATTATTCTTGTTATCATTTACCTACTCGAGGACGAGCAGGAATTAAGCTTGGGGATGTTGATACGCCCAAAACGTATCTATAATTTCTGCTTGCTCCATGCCACTTTTGGGTGATATTGCTATGATATTCATACACTTCCATACACTTTTGATCATATTTGGACTAATCTACTAATCCAGTGCACCCCGGTGCCAGTTTCTGTTTTCGGCTGTTTTTGTATTTCAGGTTTTCACGTTACGAGAACAGTCAGGAAAAATACGGAAAAATCATATAAAAAATCAGCGTTCCGAAACCTACCTTGCGCCCGAAGGACAGCCGGGGGGGGGGGGGCACCAGGGCTCCAGGCGCCCTAGCGGCGCGCCCCCCCTGGGCCCCCCGAGCCCCGTCTGGTGCCCCCCTTCGGCATATATTTAGAGCGTCCCTCTAAACCCTCGGAACGGGAACTCTTTTTCGCGATCTCATCTCTGTTCCGCCGCCGCCGCCGCTTCCAAGATCGGGAGCACCAGGAGAACTCTTCCCGGCACCCTGCCAGAGGGGAGGATCACCATCGGGAGCTTCTCCACCACCATGGACGCCTCCCGGATGAGTTGTGAGTAGTCTCCCTTGGACCATGAGTCCATGACCAGTAGCTATGTGATGTTCTCCTCCCGTTCTTGTGCTTCACTAATTAGTCCTCGTGAGCTGCCCTACATGATCGAGGCACATATGTAATGCTTATGCTGTTGCTATGATGAGTTTGCTGGGATCCGATGGATTATGAGATTATGTTCAGATTGATCTTGAGTAATATATTTGATCTACCTCTTTTATATTTATGTTCATAAGTAATTCTTGCATGTTCTCCGTTGTTATTTATTGCTTTGGCCAAGTAATACGTAGTGACTCCAAGAGGGAACGTTATGCTCGATTGTGGGTTCATGCCCCTCAATGACTAGCTTGAGTGACAGAAACATGAGTCTAGGGGATGTGCTGTTGCCACAAGGGGGAAAACAATGGTGCTTGTGCCCGCGGGTTCAAGGATTGTTTACTTTACGCAAAGTTCTTTTAATGCAGTTGTCTGTTGCATTGAGTTTACACTATGGGTGGGACTCGCAACTTAATACCAGCGAGATGTTCTGGATAGATATCTCAAGGTGGATGATTAGTAGTAGATATTGATGGATTTCGGTCTACTTACTTTGGCGTACCGCCCATGCTTTGAACCTCAACCTTTCTTGCAATGTAGTCAGCATTGGTTTGCGTTCGTGGTCCTGTCAATTGCCCAGCTGTAATTCGTTTACCTCACATAGCTGTTTTATCATCTTTTGGGAGAGAGACATCACTAGTGAACATCATGAGACTCCGGTCCATATTACCATCATTGATCACATCCGCTATTTACTTTTCCGCTATTATTTACTATTGCAAAACATTATCTATCACTACTATCATTTGCGTTTAATCCTTTGTGAACTACAAGGCCGGAGGGATTGACAACCTCTCTGTACTCGTTGGGAGCAAAGTTATTTGTATCTGTGTGCAGGTCCATGTTGATTGCTAATCCGCGCCGTTAGCAGTTGACACCTACTTGTTGAACCTAGGAGTCTCTGGGGATTCGATCCTTGGCATCTTTGCTAAGGGAAAACACTTCCACAACACTGCATCTTACACCTTCCACTTGGGGTAACCAACGAGGGGTTCGAGGCCCATCAAGCGTCATGTATGATTTGAGTCTTTGCTTGTTAGTTTTCCACAATTATCCTTGCTGGACACACCTTTTTGAGAGAGATAAATTTGGCCTAGGAATTGTTAGAACACTCTATGTGCTTCACTTATATCTTTTGAGCTAAATAGTTTGCTCTTGTGCTTCACTTATATCTTTTAGAGCACGGTGGTAATTTTATTTTGTAGAAATTGTTTATCTCTCATGCTTCACTTATATCCTTTTGAGAGTCTATTAGAACAACATGGTAATGTGCTTTGGCTATAAAACTAGCCTTAACATGATAGGCATCCAAGATGAATGTAGTAAAAACTTTCATACAAAGTGCATTGAATATGATGAGAAGTTTGATGCTTGATAATTGTTTTGAGATATGAGGATAGTGATATTAGATTCATGCTAGTGGAGTTATTATGAAATTGAGAAATACTTGTGTTAAAGTTTATGATTCCCGTAGCATGCACGTATGGTGAACTGCTATGTGACGAAGTTAGAGCATGAGGTATTTGTAGAGTGTCATCATTTGTGTGGAGGTCGGGGGCGCGCGATGGTTAACTCCTAGGAGCATGCGTAGATTGCTTTGTTTTGATGACTCGTAGATTTTTGCAATTAGTATATGAGTTCTTTATGACTAATGTTGAGTACATGGATTATATGCACTCTCACCCTTCCACCATTGCTAGCCTCTCTCGTACCGCGCAACTTTCGTCGGTACCATACACCCACTATATACCTTCCTCAAAACAACCATCATATACCTTCCTCAAAACAGCCACCATATCTACCTATCATGGCATTTCGATAGCCATTCCGAGATATATTGCCATGCAACTTTCCACCGTTTCGTTCATATGACACGCTTCATAATTTCATATTGCCATGCATGATCATGTAGTTGACATCATATTTGTGGCAAAGCAACCATGCATAAATTTTCATACATGTCACTCTTGATTCATTGCACATCCCGGTACACCGCTGGAGGCATTCATATAGAGTCATACTTTGTTCTAGTATCGAGTTGTAATATCGAGTTGTAAATCAATAAAAGTGTGATGATCTTCATTATAGAGCATTCTCCCATGTGAGGAAAGGCCAAAAAAAAGAGAAGGCCCCTCCAAAAGAAGGGGCAATGCTACTATCTTTTTTCCACACTTGTGCTTCAAAGTAGCACCATGCTCTTCATGATAGAGAGTCTCATGTTTAGTCACTTTCATATACTAGTGGGAATTTTCATTATAGAACTTGGCTTGTATATTCCAGCGATGGGCTCCCTCAAATGCCCTAGGTCTTTGTGACCAAGCAAGTTGGATGCACACCGACTTAGTTTCTTTTGTTGAGCTTTCATACATTTTTAGCTCTAGTGCATCCGTTGCATGGCAATCCCTATTCACTCACATTGATATCTATTGATGGGCATCTCCATAGCCCGTTGATATGCCTAGTCGATGTGAGACTATCTTCCTCCTTTTTGTCTTCTCCACAACCACCACTCTATTACACCCATAGTGCTATATTCATGGCTCACGCTCATGTATTGCGTGAAAGTTGAAAGGTTTGAAAGAATAGAGTATGAAAACAAGTGCTTGGCTGAAACCGGGTTGTCCATGATATGAATATTTTGTGTGATGAAGAGGGAGCATAGCCAGACTATATGATTTTATAGGGATAACTTTCTTTAGCCATGGTATTTTGAGAAGACGTGATTGCTTTGTTAGTATGCTTGAAGTATTATTATTTCTTATGTCAATATAGATTTTTGTCTTGAATCTTTTAAGATCTTAACATTCATGCCATAATAAAGAGAACTACATTGAAAATTATGTTGGTTAGCATTCCACATCAAAAATTCTATTTTTAACATTTACCTACTCGAGGACGAGCAGGAATTAAGCTTGGGGATGCTTGATACGTCTCCAACGTATCTATAATTTTTTATTGTTCCATGCTATTATTTATGATGTTTTGGATGTTTAATGGGCTTTGTTATACACTTTTATATTACTTGCAAGTATGCCCGTGCGTTGCAACAGGAGACAAAAAAATTGCACGCTAGTCAAACGAGTATCACTCAATCCTCGAAATATGAGTGTCCTCTATTGTAACACTTTGGCTCACCATATTGCCACATATCTTTCTTCACACCCTCGCTGATTACGGATGCGAAGTCCACGCGATCGCAATATATTCAACGTGGTAAATCCCTTGGCAATGAGCTTGCCACTGCATGACACACTTGTCATTGCGTCGCGCAAGGGAATGTTTAAAAGTTTTTACACAAATCTCATCGACTATGAACTACTCCCAATGCGTACACATTTAGGGTGTGTTTGGTAGGGTGTATGGAGGGTGCATGAGAGCAAAAGTTCTCTTTTCGACCCACTTTTGGGTGTTTGGTAGAGTGTATGGAGGGTGCATGAGCCCACACAAGCTTAACACAAATACACTAGGTGCATGCATGAAGAGAGCATGCATGAAGAGGGGTGTTGAGATGAGCATGCATGGAGAGTGAACAACTATGTTGAGTTGAGAATGCAACCAAACACACCCTTAAAGACTTTCCAACAACTAATAAAATTTTAGACACAAAAGATTTTTGAATCGACAATTTTTTTAAATGGCAATTTTGTAAAATTGAAAAACATTTTTTTGTTTAGATGAACATTTTTTGACATACAATTTTTTGAATTTATGAACATTTCGTTACTCGGTAAACAAAATTTAAAAATTTGGCCATTTTATAAAATTCACATATATTTCTTGAAATGCATGAATAGCTTTCAAATTCATTAACCTGTTTTGACTCAGCAAACAATTTTTCAATTGATGAACTTTTTTGAAATTGGGGAACAAATTTTGAAATTCGCAAAAAAATGTGTAAAATTTCATGGACTTTTTCTTCCAGATGCACGAATATGTTGGAATACTCTGTTATTTTTTCAAAATCATCAACATGATGTTTATTTATTGACACTTGTTTTCAAATTGTGATTTTTTAATATAATTTTAAACATTTTTTTAAATCCTAAAAAAATAAGACCATGAAATTTTATGATTTCGAATTCATATTTTTTTCTTCAAATCTCACAACCTTTTAAAATATGGAAAGTCGAATTAATTTAAAGAAGAGAAGAAGAAAACAGAATGAGCAAAGAAAAGAAAAAAAGAGAAAAGCGAAATAAAAGACGTACGTGCGTGAGAAAAACGAGTTGGAAAATCGGCTGGGCTGGGGATCGAACCCCGATCTCCTACGTGGGAGATGTAGCCTTTGGCCACTGCGCTAGTCAGCCCTTGTATGTTGTACATGGGGTTTTGTCTCTATAAAAGAGCTCAACAGGTCGAATTTCGAATAAATAAAAACTGAATCGTTTTTTAACTTACGGGTGGCATAGTGGGTAATTTATATGCAACTCTGGGGCAATTTTGGTGACGTACGACCAGAAACCCAATTTTATTTATTATTAGGTAAAGATTTTTGGGACTAACCTATTAACCCAAAGGCCCAGTCCAGATTGCTGTTTTTTGCTTATTTTAGAATTTACAGAAAAGGAATATCAAACGGAGTCCAAACGGAATGAAACCTTCGGGAAAGAGATTTTCGGAGCGATATCTTCACGGGAGACTTGAGAACCACGGAATAGGGCACATGTGGCGTCCATGAGGGTGGGGGCGCGCCCCCCTAGAGGGTGCGCACCCTGCCTCGTGGGCCCCATGTTGGTCCCTCGGTGCCCTCCTTCTTCCTATATATACCTATGTACTCCGAAAACATCAGAACAACAGAGAAAACCCTAGTTCCACCGCTGCAACCTTCTGTTCCTGTGAGATCCCATCATGGGGCCTGTTTTGGAGCTCCGCCGGAGGGGGGATCTTCCACGGAGTGCTTCTACATCAACACCATCGCCTCACCATGAGTTGTGAGTAGTTTACCACAGACCTTCAGTTCCATAGTTAGTACCTAGATGGCTTCTTCTCTCCTTTTGGATCTCAATACCAAGTTCCTCGGTCTTCGAAGAGATCTATTCGATGTAATCTTGTTTTGTGGTGTGTTTGTCGAGATCCGATGAATTGTGGGTTTATGATCAAGATTATCTATGAGAAATATTTGGTTCTTTTCTGAATTCTTTTATGTATGATTATAATATCCTTGCAAGTCTCTTCGAATTATCGGTTTGGTTTGGCCTACTAGATCTATAGTTCTTGTAATGGGAGAAGTGCTTGGCTTTGGGTTAAATCTTGCGGTGTCCTTTCCCAGTGACAGTAGGGGGAGCAAGGCACGTATTTATTGTTGCCATCGAGGATAAAAAGATGAGGTTTATATCATATTGCTTGAGTTTATCCCTCTACATCATGTCATCTTGCTTAAGGCATTACTCTATTCTTATGAACTTAATACTCTAGATGCATGCTGATGTGTGGAGTAATAGTAGTAGATGCAGAATCGTTTCGGTCTACTTGTTACGGATGTGATGCCTATATATAATGATCATGCCTAGATATTCTCATAATTATTCGCTTTTCTACCAATTGCTCAATAGTAATTCGTTTACCCACCGTAGAATTCTGCTATCATGAGAGAAGCTACTAGTGAAACCTATGACCCCGGGTCTATTCTCAACATATCAATCTACAATCTACTTTACTTTACCGTTTTTACTTTCTGTTCTTATATCCAAAAATACCAAAAATATCAAACTATCATATCTATCAGATCTCACTTTCGTAAGTGACCGTAAAGGGATTGACATCCCCTTATCGCGTTGGCTGCGAAGTTCTTATTTGTTTGTGCAGGTGCGAGGGACTTGCGCGTGGTCTCCTACTAGATTGATACCTTGGTTCTCAAAAACTAAGGGAAATGCTTACGCTACTATGTTGCATCACCCTTTCCTCTTGGAGGGAATACAACGCAAGCTCGAGAAGTAGCATGCTTCATCAAGTAGATATACCCATATCAGAAAATAACGATACCCGTCGCGAGTCTCAACACTCATTGTACCGCATACATTAGTATGTATGATTTCCAATAAGTTAGTTGCTCGCTCCATTGTTCCGGAGAACGGAGTTTTAGTCATCTTGCCCATAATGCATGGTTCGCAAGCACCAAGTGATTCATAATCATGTGATTCCAAAAGTCCATCAACATGGAGTTTCTTCATGCGCTTTATACCAATATGACCTAAAAGACAGTGCCACAAATAAGTTGCACTATCATTATCAACTTTGCATCTTTTGGCTTCAATATTATGAATATGTGTATCACTATGATCGAGATTCAACAAAAATAGACCATTCATCAAGGGTGCATGACCATAAAATATATTACTCATATAAATAGAACAACCATTATTCTATGATTTAAATGAATAACTGTCTCGCAACAAACAAGATCCAGATATAATGTACATGCTTAATGCTGGCACCAAATAACAATTATTTAGGTCTAAAACTAATCCCGATGGTAGATGTAGAGGTAGCGTGCCGACGGTGATCACATCGACTTTGGAACCATTTCCCACAACATCGTGTAACATCCCAAATTTTCAATTTGGAATGTTATACATTAGATCATCATGCATATCATATTTTCTTGCTTTTGGTGATCCAAGAAAATCCTAAGCAACTCAAGGATCCTCGGAGAGAGTTGGGGATTTCAATATTTTCATATTTGAGGTTTCTCAAATTTCGAAAATAGGATCATTTGATTTTATTTATTTTATCTTCAAGTATTTCTATCATAAAGATATGAGAGAGGGAGTAAAATGACTCTCCCAAAATAAAGAAATACGGAAGATTTAATAACAAGATCAAATAAGTTTTATTTGAATTAGGAAAAATTGCATGTTTTCAAAAATGCATTTTAGTGCCAAGAAAATGTTCATCTTGTTCTAAATATTCTATTTAGACGGTGAACATTTGTTTTGGCAATTTCTAGATTTTATTTTATTTTCTAGAGTTACTTTTAGCGCCGGCGTATATATATAAAAAAATAGGGGACCCGACCCGACTGGGCCAAAGCCCAGCCGAGCCAGGCCCATCGCCCGCCGCGCCGCCTTCCCCGCGAGAGCTCACCGTGGCCGCGTCGGACTCTTGCCTTCGCCGCCGTTTCTTGCCCCCTCCCCCAAGTTCTTCCCCCCCTATATATATAGCTGCCCCCCTCTTCCCCACCGCCACCACCGCCGCAGCCCCGCCGCCCGCCGTCGCTGCAACCCGCCGCCGCCGGCTGTTACGACGAGGTAGCCGCCGCCCGGTTTTCTTTTAGAAGACCGTTGTTTTTTTTAGAACCTAGTCGTTTTTTTTCTTTAGATCGGTTTTCTGTTTTTATTCTCTGGTTTAGTTAAGTTGTAAACGTTCACCCGTTCGGTCGTTCTAACGAACTAATTCATCGTTTAGTCTCAGCTGACGAACGTCCGTTCGTTAAGCTGTTTTAGTTTTCTTTTTCGCAGTTATTTTCTGATCGCGATCTCTGATCCGATCTTCGTTTTAGTTTAACTTTTCGCTCGTATATCGGAATCAGGTGATTCAAGCGCCTGAAGTTTCATCTCAAAATTCACTTTCCATTTAACCTAGTCACTCAAGCATTTGCCTCTGCTAAATTTGGACTATGGTCCAGATTGGTTCGGTAGTTGTTTCTCTTTCGCCGTTTGTCTTTCGTTGCTTTTTCTTTTGCCGTTTCTTTTGCAAACCAGAGTTCTTAAGTTGAACCTTCTGGTTAGATCTCACATTCGAGTTTTACCCGTGCATTAGTTAAGTACTTATTGTGTGCTTGTTTGTTTGCGATAGAGTACCCGGAGTGCGCCGCTTCCTACTTTGAATCTCTAGGTTTTGCGGATCATCAGCAAGGCAAGTAACACTTTGATCATACTTTCCAATTACCCAGTTTTCATTGCATTAGTCAAACCCTCACACATTGCATGAGTAGGACTAATTAACTTGTGGGGTTGGGATGTAGATTGAGGTAGTACCTATTACCTGCATTACATTCAAACCTTTGGGAGCTACTTCTACGTTTGCTGTTAGGACATGCTATGCTCATAGACATGGATTGGGTGAGTGTATCCATGACAAATGTGAGTTTGTTAATTAATGGTTCAACTTAAGGTGGCAACTTTAACACACATCTGGGTGGATTGAGGCATCTGGGTATTCCATTGATTACCTATTTTTCTTTTGGATCGCCACCCAGGCTCAAAGGGATCATGAGATTATTCATACTAGAAACTTCCGTGTGCAGCTACATGCCAATATGGGCTCTGGCATAGTTGAGTAAGTTGTGGGAAACCTTTCCATGATGGGCTAGCAGATGTAGAGGGATTGTAGGTGTACCGGCCTATCTATCTGGTTAAGGGGACCTCTTCGGAAAGACTTTGTCTCGGTCATCCGTTTCTCAAACACCATGCAATGCGAGAAACCAAAGGGAGGCGATCGAGTCTTGTGGGGAAAAGTGCACAAACCTCTGCAGAGTGTACAAACTGATCATGATTAGCCATGTCCCCGGTTACGGACATCTTGAGTATCTAGTACTTGGATATCATGTGAATCTCATCATGTTACTCTAATTAATTTTGTTGGGTTTAATGATGATTTTTAATTTGGGTTGAGAGGATGTCTATCTTCTCAACGATGTTTCAACTACCATGATAGTTAAATTAAAAGCTATTACTTTGAAGTAGGGAAAAATTGGCTTTACGCAAAAAATGTAACCATAGAGCTTTCCACCAGCCATATTGCATATAGTATAGCTTTACTTTCATTGCTCTCTTGTGTTACTTTGCCAGCATATTCCATGTGCTGACCCGTTTTCGGGCTGCAATGTTCATGTTGCAGACTTTTCAAACGACGAGTAAGGTGCCTTATAGGTCATGGTTCTATACTCAGTGATGCCGTTGGAGTTGATGGAGTCACTTATCTTCCAAGCCTTCCGCTATTATCGTGTTAGATGGCCTTAAGCCATTTTTATTGTAATAAGTTCATCGTTGGAACTATTGATGTAATAAGTGTGTGATTGCTACTCTGTTATAAATCCTTCAAGTACTGTGTGTGTCAGCATTACTGATCCAGGGATGACACTGATGCACAGAGATCAGACTGTTTGAGGTCTTGTCGCTACAAGATGGTATCAGAGCACACGCTGACTGTAGGACACGACCACTAAGCTAAAACCCTAGAGCACTATTCACTCTTCTCTTTTCCGACTCCTCATCTTTTCTACTCTTTTAGGATGGTGGATGCAAAGAACAAGTTCACTCAACCTGATGAAGATACACCATTTGGACGACACCTGAAGGAAGTCACCAGATATCTAAACATCAGACTACCAAGTTTCACCGGAACCTACAATGCCACTCTACCTGAAGAGGAGCGTTGGTTGATTCAAGCCCAAGTTCCAGGAAGGACGTTCAAGCCCGTCACCGCACTCATAGCATTTTCTTTTAATGCGCCTACATGGAGCCTAGGCAGGAGCATGCCAGCCCACATCGCTATGGGAAGGATCGGAGAAGTCTACAAGCAGGAGCTAAAGGACACCATCTACCAAATTTGTGGACGCTGAGATGAGAATTGGGATATGATCAGCACCCGGAAGGATAGATCCATTGCAGCCTTCATCCAGGAGTTGAACCATCACATTCGTAGCCAGGAGCACCAGATGTGTGCAGGGATGATAGATTTGAAGAAAGCCCTCAACAGAAACTTGGAGTTAGAAGAGGAACTCAAGTCTACACGCAACGGATACGAGGAGGATATGCTAATACTTGTGGAGAAGAATGATGACTTGACACGGAAGTTAGGGATACTCATGGGAGAAGAAGAAGAGGAAGAAGAACCCAAGGAGATTCCACCGGAAGACTATATCATCATTGACGACACGGATTCGGAACCCGATGATAGCAAAGACGAAGACTATGAAGATGAAGCTGGAGCAGATATCATGGAATCCTCTGTCGATCAAAATTTTTAGAAGACCTTCCCATGACCAGTAGTTTTTTTTCCATTTAGTAGACTTAGAAACACTATTGTAACGATTAGATCCGTGTAAGCCCTTGTTTGAATTGATTTTGGTGTGATATGAATTGTGTGTTTGCCTCATGTGCATATGGGTATTGATTTTCCCTTAGACCTCAATTCTGTTCTAATCTATTCCCTCTACACCCATCAGATGCCTCCAAGACGTGAGCCCGGATTTGAGTTTCCCCCTGAGCTCACCCAGTTGATCCAGCAGCAGAACACCCTGATGCAATTTCTTGTCCAGAACACTCAGAACAACCAGAACAAAAACAACAACCCTCCACCACCACCACCTGTGGACAACCTGACACGTTTCTTAAGGTTGCAACCACCAGTGTTTGCTAGCAGCATCGAACCAATAGTGGCTGATGACTGGCTGCGCAAGATTGGAAGGGATTTGACCACTGCCAACTGCTCAGATGCTGAGAAGGTGCGTATTGCCGCACACCAGTTGTCTGGACCAGCCGCAGCATGGTGGGAGAATTACACAGCCACTTTCCTCATAGCCAATGTGACTTGGGATCAGTTTCAGCAAGCTTTTCGTACCGCCCATGTCTCAACTGGAGCTATGAGTATGAAGAAGGAGGAGTTTCGCAATTTGCGCCAAGGCAACCGTACTGTGGCTCAGTACGTGGATGAGTTTAGTACCCTATCTCGTTATGCCCCAGATGATGTGGCCACAGATGCCGCTAAGCAGGAGAGATTCATGGAAGGGCTGAATGATGAGATGAGTGTACAGTTGATGGTGGCAACTTTTAATAACTACCAGGAGCTGGTTGACCGCGCCCTAATGATTGAAAGGAAGCACCAACAGATTGAAAGTCGCAAGAGGAAGTATGGACAAGGAAAGTATAATTCTGGAGCACAGCAGAAGCCCCGTTTTACCCCTAAAACGGTAGGACAATTTCAACATACCCATGGAGGAGGTAGCTCGCACAATCATAATGGCCCCAAGAATGGAAATGGAAATGGAGCAAATGGTAACAAGAGCCGCCCTACCCCGTCCACACCCACCAAGAAGGATTTCAGCCATGTCACCTGTTACAAGTGCGGGAAGAATGGACATTATGCCAATGAATGCCCAGAAGCTAAGAATGGGAACAGCAATGGAAGCGCCGCAAAGAAGCCCAACCCGTTCACCAAAGGACAAGTGAACCATGTGACTGTGGAGGAGGTAGAAGAGCAACCAGATGCTGTTGTCGGCAAGTTTTTGGTTAAGACATTTACCGCAATAGTTCTTTTCGATACTGGTGCAACACATTCATATATTTCAAGGGGATTCGTTAATAGACATAAGATGTCCACCCGAGTTCTTAAGACCCCCATGTTAGTAAGTTCACCAGGAGCAGAGTATATGGCACACCAAGGATGTTTTCAGTTGCCATTGACCATAGGACGCCATACTTTCCCCTCCGACCTAATAGTTTTGGAGTCACAAGGATTGGATGTGATATTAGGTATGGATTGGCTATCGAAGTATGGACGTAACATTGACTGTGCCAGTAAGTCTATTATGCTCACCACCCCGGAGGGAAAAATGATTAAGTATGTATCTAGGCATTCGCCTACAAGGACTCAAGTACATTCTCTCACGGGAGTTGTCCAGGAGGAAGTACCAGTAGTGAAGGATTATCCAGATGTGTTTCCAGAGGAGTTACCTGGCATGCCACCGGATAAAGATATAGAGTTTTTGATTGAACTTTTGCCAGGCACCGGGCCAATTTCTAAGAGACCATATAGGATGCCCGTAAAGGATTTGGAGGAAATTAAGAAACATATTAAGGAGTTACTGGATAAAGGATTCATACGCCCAAGTTCTTTGCCTTGGGGTTCGCCAGTACTTCTAGTGGAGAAGAAGGATGGATCGTTAAGAATGGTTGTTGATTACCGAGGACTGAACGAAGTAACGATCAAGAACAAGTACCCACTGCCGATGATCAATGATCTGTTCGATAGATTGCAAGGAGCTAAGGTATTTTCCAAGATCGATCTGCGATCAGGGTACCACCAATTGAAGATCCGAGAGCAGGATATACCTAAGATGGCCTTTACCACTAGGTATGGGTTGTACGGGTATACCGTTATGTCTTTTGGTATGACTAACGCACCAGCATACTTTATGAACCTGATGAACAAAGTCTTTATGGAGTATTTGGATAAGTTCGTTGTGGTGTTCATAGATGATATATTGATCTTCTCGAAGAATGAAGAGGAGCATGCAGAGCATTTGCGTTTGGTATTGGAGAAGCTCCGAGAACATCAGTTATATGCCAAGTTTAGCAAATGTGAGTTTTGGTTGAAGGAAGTCGGATTTCTCGGACACGTTATATCTGGAGAAGGAATAGCCGTAGATCCCGCTAAGGTGGACACTGTGACCCATTGGGAAGCACCAACAACAGTTGGAGAAATCCGGAGTTTTCTTGGACTTGTAGGATACTACCGGAGATTTATTGAGAATTTCTCGAGGATTGCAAAGCCAATGACGGAGTTGCTAAAGAAGGACACCAAGTTCAGTTGGACAGAAGAATGTGAGGCCAGTTTCCAGGAATTAAAGAAAAGGTTGGTCTCATCCCCTGTGTTGATTCCGCCAGATCAACATAAGGATTATGAGGTGTACTGCGACACTTCACGTCGGGGACTTGGAGTAGTCCTTATGCAGGAAGGAAGAGTTGTTTCGTATGCTTCATGACAACTAAAACCTCATGAGCTGAACTATGCCACCCACGATTTGGAGTTAGCAGCCGTAGTGCATGCATTGAAGACGTGGAGACATTTTCTCATTGGAAACCATTGTAAAGTATATACGGATCACAAGAGTTTGAAGTATATATTCACCCAGAAGGAGCTGAATCTTAGGGAAAGGAGATGGCTGGAGCTCATTAAGGATTATGACATGAGATTGCATTATCATCCCGGAAAAGCTAACGTAGTAGCCGATGCGCTAAGCCGTAAGAGCCATGTCAATGCCCTAATGACGGAGGAATTTCCAGAGGAGTTAGCCGAGAACTTACGAGAACTACGTTTGGAAATAGTTCCTAGAGGCTATGTAGCAACACTAGAGATCCAGTCTACCATGATGGATAAAATCAGAGAAGCTCAGAAAACTGACGAGGAGGTTGCCTCTATAAAGGAGAGGATGAGCGAAGGAAAAGCTAAAGGATTCCGTGAGGATGAACACGACACCTTATGGTTTGAGGACCGCATTTATGTGCCTAATGACCCGGGGATCAGGAAGTTGATTCTACAGGAGGCCCATGATTCACCATACTCGATTCACCCAGGAAATACTAAGATGTATTTGGATTTGAAGGACATTTTCTGGTGGACCGGTATGAAGAAAGATATTGCGGAGTATGTAGCAGTTTGTGATCTATGTCAGAGAGTGAAGGCAGAACATCAGAAGCCGGCAGGATTGTTACAACCGTTGCCAATACCCGAATGGAAGTGGGATAAGCTAGGCATGGATTTTATTACGGGATTACCAAGAACTCGTTCAGGCTATGACTCGATTTGGGTCGTAGTCGATCGTTTAACAAAGGTAGCTCATTTCATCCCCGTAAAGACTACATATACCAGTGCAAAGTTGGCAAAGATATACATGACCCGAATTCTATGTCTGCATGGAGTTTCGAGGAGCATTGTATCAGATAGAGGAACCCAGTTTACCTCAAAGTTCTGGAATCAGTTACATGAAACTTTGGGTACCAGGCTAGAGTTTAGCACAACTTTTCACCCGCAGACATATGGACAGACTGAAAGAGTTAATCAGATTTTGGAGGATATGCTGAGAGCCTGTGCACTAGATTATGGATCTAGTTGGGACGACAATTTGCCGTATGCCGAATTTTCTTACAACAACAGTTATCAATCCAGTTTGAAGATGGCCCCTTTCGAAGCGTTATACAGAAGGAGATGTAGGACTCCGTTGTCGTGGGACGAAGTTGGAGACCACAAGTTGTTCGGGCCAGATTTGATCAAGGAATCGGAGCAGAAGGTGAAGTTGATTCGCGATAGGCTCGAGATAGCCCAGTCCAGGAAGAAGAGCTACGCAAATTCAAAACGCAAGGAAATCATCTACGAAGTCGGAGACAGAGTTTATCTTCGAGTATCTCCACTTCGAGGAGTTAAGCGTTTTGGAGTTAAGGGAAAACTAGCGCCCCGTTTTGTAGGACCCTATAAGATTATGGAACGTATGGGGGAAGTAGCCTACAAGTTGGAACTGCCCGAAGGATTGTCAGGAGTTCATGACGTATTCCACGTTTCCCAGTTGAAGAAATGCCATGCAGAGATGACCGAGATACCGCTGAGGGATACCGTGCCATTGGAAGCTATTCAGTTGGACAGCGACTTGACCTATGAAGAGAAACCAGTCAAGATTCTTGAGTATGCCAGCCGAGTCACCCGCAGCAAGGTTATCAAGTTTTGCAAAGTTCAGTGGAGTCACCACACCGAGGATGAAGCCACCTGGGAAAGAGAGGAAGATCTGCAGAAGGACCACCCTCACCTATTTTCTAGCCAACCCGAATCTCGAGGGCGAGATTCACCTTAAGGGGGGTAGGTTTGTAACATACCAAATTTTCAATTTGGAATGTTATACATTAGATCATCATGCATATCATATTTTCTTGCTTTTGGTTGTCCAAAAAAATCCTAAGCAACTCAAGGACCCTCGGAGAGAGTTGGGGATTTCAATATTTTCATATTTGAGGTTTCTCAAATTTCGAAAATAGGATCATTTGATTTTATTTATTTTATCTTCAAGTATTTCTATCATAAAGATATGAGAGAGGGAGTAAAATGACTCTCCCAAAATAAAGAAATACGGAAGATTTAATAAAAAGATCAAATAAGTTTTATTTGGAGTTTTATTTGAATTAGGAAAAATTGCATGTTTTCAAAAAAGCATTTTAGTGCCAAGAAAATGTTCATCTTGTTCTAAATATTCTATTTAGACTGTGAAAATTTGTTTTGGCAATTTCTAGATTTTATTTTATTTTCTAGAGTTACTTTTAGCGCTGGCGTATATATAAAAAAAATAGGGGACCCGACCCGACTGGGCCAAAGCCCAGCCGAGCCAGGCCCATCGTCCGCCGCGCCGCCTTCCCTGCGAGAGCTCACCGTGGCCGCGTCGGACTCTTGCCGTCGCCGCCGTTTCTTGCCCCCTCCCCCAAGTTCTTTCCCCCCTATATATATAGCTGCCCCCCCCTCTTCCCCACCGCCACCACCGCCGCAGCCCCGCCGCCCGCCGTCGCCGCAAGCCGCCACCGCCGGCTGTTACGACGAGGTAGCCGCCGCCCGGTTTTCTTTTAGAAGACCGTTGGTTTTTTTAGAACCCTAGTCGTTTTTTTTCTTTAGATCGCTTTTATTAGATCGGTTTTCTGTTTTTATTCTCTGGTTTAGTTAACTTGTAAACATTCACCCGTTCGTTCGTTCTAACGAACGAATTCTTCGTTTAGTCTCAGCTGACGAACGTCCGTTCATTAAGCTGTTTTAGTTTTCTTTTTCGCAGTTATTTTCTGATCGCGATCTCTGATCCGATCTTCATTTTAGTTTAAATTTTCGCTCGTTTATCGGAATCAGGTGATTCAAGCGCCTGGAGTTTCATCTCTAAATTCTCTTTCCGTTTAACATAGTCACTCAAGTATTTGCCTCTGCTAAATTTGGACTATGGTCCAGATTGGTTCGGTAGTTGTTTCTCTTTCGTCGTTTGTCTTTCGTTGCTTTTTCTTTTGCCGTTTCTTTTGCAAACCGGAGTTCTTAAGTTGAACCTTCTGGTTAGATCTCACATTCGAGTTTTCCCCGTGCATTAGTTAAGTACTTATTGTTTGCTTGTTTGTTTGCGATAGAGTACCCAGAGTGCGCCGCTTGGTACTTTGAATCTCTAGGTTTTGCGGATCATCAGCAAGGCAAGTAACACTTTGACCATACTTTCCTATTACCCAGTTTTCATTGCATTAGTCAAACCCTCACACATTGCATGAGTAGGACTAATTAACTTGTGGGGTTGGGAAGTAGATTGAGGTAGTACCTATTACCTGCATTACATTCAAACCTTTGGGAGCTACTTCTACGTTTGCTGTTAGGACATGCTATGCTCGTAGACGTGGATTGGGTGAGTGTATCCATGACAGATGTGAGTTTGTTAATTAATGGTTCAACTTAAGGTGGCAACTTTAACACACATCTGGGTGGATTGAGGCATCTGGGTATTCCAGTGATTGCCTCCTTGTCTTTTGGACCGCCACCCAGGCTCAAAGGGATCATGAGATTATTCATACTAGAAACTTTCGTGTGCAGCCACATGCCAATATGGGCTCTGGCATAGTTGAGTAAGTTGTTGGAAACCTTTCCATGATGGGCTAGCAGATGCAGAGGGATTGTAGGTGTACCGGCATATCTATCTGGTTAAGGGGACCTCTTCGGAAATACTGTGTCTCGGTCATCCGTTTCTCAAACACCATGCAGTGCGAGAAACCAAACAGAGGCGATCGAGTCTTGTGGGGAAAAGTGCACAAACCTCTGCAGAGTGTACAAACTGATCATGATTAGCCGTGTCCCCAGTTACGGACGTCTTGAGTGTCTAGTACTTGGATATCATGTGAATCTCATCATGTTACTCTAATTAATTTTGTTGAGTTTAATGATGATTTTTAATTGGGGTTGAGAGGATGTCTATCTTCTCAACGATGTTTCAACTACCATGATAGTTAAATTAAAAGCTATTCCTTTGAAGTAGGGAAAAATTGGCTTTACGCAAAAACTGTAACCATAGAGCTTTCCACCAGCCATATTGCATATAGTATAGCTTTACTTTCATTGCTCTCTTGTGTTACTTTGCTAGCATATTCCATGTGCTGGCCCGTTTTCGGGCTGCAACGTTCATGTTGCAGACTTTTTAGACGACGAGTAAGGTGCCTTATAGGTCGTGGTTCTATACTCAGTGATGCCGTTGGAGTTGATGGACTCACTTATCTTCCAAGCCTTCTGCTGTTATCGTGTTAGATGACCTTAAGCCATTTTTATTGTAATAAGTTCATCGTTGGAACTATCGATGTAATAAGTGTGTGATTGCTACTCTGTTATAAATCCTTCAAGTACTATGCGTGTCAGCATTACTGATCCAGGGATGACACTGATGCACAGAGATTAGACTGTTTGAGGTCTGGTCGCTACACATTGTCACCTCGTCCTTAGCTAATCTTCGTTTAATCTGTAGCCGATGTTTCGAGTTACAAATATTAGCAACCGAACCAGTATAAAATACCAAGGTGCTAGTACGAGCATTAATAAGGTACACACCAATAACATGTATATCAAATATACCTTTGTTCACTTTGCCATCCTTCTTATCCGCCAAATACTTGGGGCAGTTCCACTTCCAGTGACTAGTCCCTTTGTAGTAGAAGCACTCAGTTTTAGGCTTGGCTCAAGACTTGGGTTTCTTCGCGGAAGTAGCAACTAGCTTGCTATTCTTCTTGAAGTTCCCATTCTTTCCCTCGCCCTTGTTCTTGAAACTAATGGTCTTGTTAACCATCAACACTTGATGCTCCTTTTAGATTTCAACCTCCGCAGCTTTGAGCATAGCGAAGAGCTCGGGAATTGTATTTTGCATCCCTTGCATATTATAGTTCATCACGAAGCCTTTATAGCTTGGTGGCAGTGATTGAAGAACTCTATCAATAACACTATCTTCATCAACTTTGCATCCAAGTTGAGTCATGTGATTGTAGTACCCAGACATTCTGAGTAAGTGTTCACTGATAGAACTGTTCTCCTCCATCTTGCAGCTATAGAACTTATTGGAGACTTCATATCTCTCAATTCGGGCATTTTCTTGAAATTTTAACTTAACCTCTTGGAACATCTCATATGCTCCATGACGTTCAAAACGTCTTTGAAGTCCCGATTCTAAGCCGTAAAGCATGGCACACTGAGCTATCGAGTAGTCATCAGATCGAGCTTGCCAGGCATTCATAACGTTCGGAGTTGCTCCTGCAGTAGGCCTGTCACCTAGCAGTGCTTCAAGGACATAATTCTTCTGTGCAGCAATGAGAATAATCCTCAAGTTACAGACCCAGTTTGTGTAGGTGCTACCATCATCTTTCAACTTAGCTTTCTCTAGGAACGGATTAAAATTCAAGGGAACGGTAGCACGGGCCATTGATCTACAACAACATAGATATGCAAAAACTATCAGGACTAAATTCATGATAAATTAAAGTTTAATTAATCATATTACTAAAGAACTCCCACTTAGATAGACATCCCTCTAGTGATCTAAATGATCATGTGATTCAAATAAACTAAACCATGTCTGATCATCACGTGATATGGAGTAGTTTTCAATGGTGAACATCTTATGTTCATCATATCTACTATATGCTTCATGCTTGACCATTCGGTCTCCAGTGTTCCGAGGCCATGTCTGTACATGATAGGCTCATCAAGTTTAAGCCAAGTATTCTGCATGTGCAAAACTGTCTTACACCCGTTGTATTTGAACGTAGAGCTTATCACACCCGATCATCACGTGGTGTCTTAGCACGATGAACTGTCGCAACGGTGCATACTCAGGGAGAACACTTGTACCTTGAAATTTTGTAAGGGATCATCTTATAATGCTACCGCCGTACTAAGCAAAATAAGAAGCATAATAAGATAAACATCATATGCAATCAAAATATGTGACATGATATGGCCTATCATCATCTTGTGCTTTTGATCTCCATCTCCAAAGCATCATCATGATCTCCATCGTCACCGGCTTGACACCATGATCTTCATCGTAGCGTCATGGTCGTCTCGCCAACTATTGCTATTACTACTATCGCTAACTCATAGTGATAAAGTAAAGCAATTACATGGCTTTCGCAATTCATACAATAAAGAGACAACCATAAGGCTCCTGCCGGTTGCCGATAATTTACAAAACATGATCATCTCATACAATAACGTATAACTCATCACGTCTTGACCATATCACATCACAACATGCCCTGCAAAAACATGTTAGACGTCCTCTACTTTGTTGTTGCAAGTTTTACGTGCCTGCTACAGGCTTAGCAAGAACCGTTCTTACCTACGCATCAAAACCACAACGAATTTTCGTCAAGTGTGCTATTTTAACCTTCAACAAGGACCGGGCGTAGTCACACTCGATTCAACTAAAGTTGGAGAAACTGACACCCGCCGGTCACCTATGTGCAAAGCACGTCAATAGAACAAGTCTCATGGTCATGTAATATTGGTCCGGTCCGCTTCATCCAACAATACCGTCGAATCAAAGTATGACATGCTGGCGAGAAGTATGACTATTATCACCCGCAACTCATTGTGTTCTACTCGTGCATATCATCTACGCATAGACCTGGCTCATGATGCCACTGTTGGGGAATGTAGTATTTAAAAAAATACTATGATCACGCAAGATCTATCTAGGAGAAGCATAGTAACGAGCAGGGAGAGTGTGTCCACGTACCCTCGTAGACCGAAAGCGGAAGCGTTTAGTAATGTGGTTGATGTAGTCGAACGTCTTCATGATCCAACCGTTCCAAGTACCGAATGTACGGCACCTCCGTGTTCAGCACACGTTCAGCTCGATGACGTCCCTCGAGCTCTTGATCCAGTTGAGGACGAGGGAGAGTTCTGTTAGCATGACGGTGTGGCGACGGTGTTGATGATGTGATTCGCGCAGGGCTTCGCCTAAGCACTACGACAATATGACCTGAGGTGGAATCAGTGGAGGGGGCACCGCACACAGCTAAAACAACTGTTAACTTGTGTGTTCTAGGGTGCCCCTGCCCCCGTATATAAAGGAGCAAGGGGGAGGCCGGCCGGCCCCTATAGGGCGCTCCCAAGGGGGAAATCCTACTCCTACTAGGAGTAGGAACCCTTCTTTCCTAGTCCAACTAGGAGAAGAAGGAAGGGAGGGAGAAGAGAAGGAAAGGGGGCGCCGCCCCTCCCCCTAGTCCAATTCGGACTAGGCCCATGGGGGGGCGCGGCCAGCCCTTGGCTACCTTCCTCTCTCTCCCCTAAAGCCCAATAAGGCCCGTTACTTCCCCGGTGGTTCCGATAACCCTTCCGACACTCTCATATTTATCCCGTGACCCCCGAAACTCATCCGATGTCCGAATAATATCGTCCAATATATCATTCTTTATGTCTTGACCATTTCGAGACTCCTCATCATGTCCGTGATCTCATTCGGGACTCTGAACAAACTCCGATCATCAAAAACTCATAACTCATAATACAAATCGTTATCGAACGTTAAGCATGCGGACCCTACGAGTCGAGAACTATGTAGACATGACCGAGACATATCTCCGATCAATAAACAATAGCGGAACCTGGATGCTCGTATTGGCTCCTACATATTCTACGAAGATCTTTATCCATCAAACTGCATAACAACATATGTTGCTCCCTTTGTCATCGGTATGTTACTTGCCCGAGATTCGATCGTCGGTATCATCATACCTAGTTCAATCTCGTTACCGGCAAGTCTCTTTACTCGTTTCGTAATACATCATCTCGTGACTAACTCATTAGTCATTTGCTTGTAAGGCTTATTATGATGTGTATTACCGAGAGGGCCCAGAGATACCTCTCTGACACTCGGAGTGACAAATCCTAATCTTGATCTATGCCAACACCACAAAATACTTTCGGAAACACCTGTAGAGCATCGTTATAATCACGCAGTTATGTTGTGACGTTTGATAGCACACAAGGTGTTCCTCCGGTATTTGGGTGTTGCATAATCTCGTAGTCAGAGGAACATGTATAAGTCATGAAGAAAGAAATAGCAATAAAACTAAGCGATCATAGTGTTAAGCTAATGGATGGGTCTTGTCCATCACATCATTCTCCTAATGATGTGATCCCGTTGATCAAATGACAACACATACCTATAGTTAGGAAACTCAACCATCTTTGATTAACGAGCTAGTCTAGTAGAGGCATACTAGGGACACTCTGTTTTGTCTATGTATTCACACATGCATCGAATTTCCGGTTAATACAATTCTAGTATGAATAAAAGACATTTATCATGATATATAAGGAAATATAAATAACAACTTTATTATTGCCTCTAGGGCATATTTCCTTCAAAAACAGCCACCATCCTACCATTATGGCATTTTCATAGCCATTCCGACATATATTGCCATGTAACTCCACCGTTCCATCATTATGAGTTTTTACCTGAGCAGTAATTTTTGAGTTGTAAGTAAATAAAAGTGTGATGATCATCATTATTAGAGGATTGTCCAATGTGAGGTTTATACGAAAAAGAGGCCAAAGAGCCCAAAATAAAATAAAATAAAATAAATGAGAGAAAAAGAGAGAAGGGACAATGTTACTATCCTTTTCCACACTTTTGCTTCAAAGTAGCACCATGTTCTTCATGATAGAGAGCAAGGTTGTCAGAATCGCGATTCTGTTGTACGATTTTATCACTTTACAATCCAAACTAACCCCTCTGATTCTACGACTTTAGTTCATAGAATCTACGTTTCTACGATCTTGATAGTGAAGATTCCACGATTTGCTATCCTACCATCAGGGCTCTGATCCAAAAGAACACAAACGATTCGTGTAAACAAGACGTGTGTGATATGCGGCAAACAGCCCACTTAGATGAACTATTTGTGATGAGAAATTATAACACATATGGTTACTACAATTAATTTGTGTGCGATTCTGTGTGTACAAAAAACTTTGAAAAATCCAAACTAGTTGTTTGCTGTGGCTAGGAGTATCTCACACGATGGGTCTGCGAGTACTCGTGTGCGATGATTAGTAAGTTGCACATACGTTTCCTTATGTTAACATGTGTGTGAATTTGCAATATGGACAATTAATATGCAAATGCCTTCTGGACATCTGTGCTGATTGCCACATCGAAAACATTGACGTCCTCTAATCTACCGCTCTAACATATTTAAGAGCTTGGCTAACAGCATTTGAGCAACATATATATAGTGGTTACACTTATTCAACAAAAGGAGGATCTTCATAGCATGGTTTTGACAACCATATGGTCCATATCTACATACTTAACATAGTAACAACTATCACATTTTAAGAGGTTGAGTGCCAACAACCATATGGTCCATATCTACATAATTAACATAGTAACAGCAAACATATTTTAAGAAGTTGAGGGCCAAAAACCACAACTAGCTGCTGGAAGCATCTTGATCACGGCGACTCGACATCTCGTCAATGAAAAGGAAGAACCCTCATGTGCCTTGGTAGAGCATGAGTAGAACAGTGTCTCCAATTTATTAATATGGATGCATTGCCACGACAAGCGAGAACTTTTTAATTTGAATGGTTCCATTTCTGCGGGAAATGCAGTGCCTTGCAATGGATTTGAATGGATGGCAATGAAGTGGACGAGGGTTTTCTTTTTCCTTTTGCATGTGTGGGTGAACACACACGGTTCGCAGAGGCGACAAAGATGAATCGTGTGCGATAGTAAATCACCGAGATTGAAGGGGAATCCAAATTTCCTTTGTACTTTGACCATGAGTTTTTTTCTATGATGAACTTAAACCCTACAAATCAACGTGTTAAAATTTGGCACTTTTCCTGGATCATTTGCCATATTTAGGGGATTATGTGCATTTTCTAGGCATTAATGCACATAATTCAAATTCAAACAATCGGTGCATGAAAAGGTGCACGAGAACGGTCTGGAAAACCTTGCATGTCCTATTTAGTAAATTTTCATGCCTTTTACAAGGAATGGGCAGAGATTTCACGGAAATGTGTGGCAATAGTCAACCACAAATGCATCATTTATTGGTTTTTTGATTCTACAAAAGTGAAATACATGCTCGAAAAACATGATGGTTGGCATGGTGCCATGGTATGGCCTCACCGTACCCTTGTAAAAAATTGATAAGGTTTGGCTTATGTCGTCGTGCACGCCCTTCATAGATCGAACCATCACCTAGGAAGTTTCATGGTTTCGAGGGGGAAATCACCAAGATTGAAGGAGCCGAAAATCCAAATTTCCTTCCTAGTTTGTCGTTCAGTTTTTTTCTATAATCAACATACCCCCTCCAATGCAACGTGTTCAAATTTTGCATTTTTCCGGGCTCATTTACCATATTTAGGGGATTATGTGCATTTTTTAGGCATTAATGCACATATTTCAAATTTGAACAATCGGTGCATGAAAAGGTGCACAAGAATGGTATGGAAAACCGTGCTCGTGCTATTTAGTAAATTATCATGCCTTTTACAAGGAATGGGCAGATATTTCAAGGAAATGTCTGGCAATAGTGAACCACAAACGCGTCGTTTACTGGGCTATCAACTATAGAAAAATGAAATACATGCTTGGAAAACATGACGCCTGGTGTGGTGCCATGGTATGGCCTCACCGTGCCCTAGTAAGAATTTGAGAATGTTTGCCTTATGTTGTCATGTACGCCTTTCATAAATCGAGCCATCACCGAGGAAGTTTCATGGTTTCGAGTGGGAAAACACCAAGATTGAAGGGGAATCCAGATTTCCGTCCTTGCTTGCCATTCAGTTTTTTCCAACGATCAATTTACCCCCTCCAATGCAACGTGTTCAAATTTTGCACTTTTTCGGGTCATTTACCATATTTAGGGGATTATGTGCATTTTCTAGGCATTAATGCACATAATTCAAATTCGAACAATCGGTGCGTGAAAAGGTGCACAAGAATGGGCTGGAAAACCATGCTCGTGCTATTTAGTAAATTATCATGCCTTTTACAAGGAATGGGTAGAGATTTCAAGGAAATGTGTGGCAATAGTCAACCACAAATGCGTCGTTTACTGGGTTATCAACTATAGAAAAATGAAATACATGCTTGGAAAACATGACATCTGGCGTGGTGCCATGGTATGGCCTCACTGTGCCGTGGTAAAAATTTGAGAAAGGTTGCCTTATGTCGTCATGCATGCCTTTCATAAATCGAACCATCACCGATGAAGTTTCATGGTTTCGAGGAGAAAATCACCAAGACTGAAGGGGAATCCAAATTTCCTTTGTTCTTTGTTCATGAGTTTTTTTTTCTACGATGAACATACACCCTCAAATCACCTGTTCAAATTTGGCACTTTTCCGGGTTCATTTACCATATTTACGGGATTGTGTGCATTTTCTAGCATTAACGCACATAATTAAAATTCAAACAATCGGTGCATTAAAGGGTGTGATGACCCACAAGTATAGGGGATCAATTGTAGATCTTTTCTATAAGTAAGAGTGTCGAACCCAACGAGGAGTAGAAGGAAATGACAAGTGTTTTTCAGTAAGGTAATGTCTGCAAGTGCTGAAACTATAAGTAGCAGAGTAGTTTGATAGCAAGATAATTTTGTAACGAGCAAGTAACGATAGTAATACAAAGGTGCAGCAAGATATCCCAATCCTTTTGATGAAAAGGACATGCCAAAACGGTCTCTTATAATAAGCAAAGCGTTCTTGAGTGTACACGGGAATTTCATCTAGTCACTTTCATCATGTTGGTTCAATTTGTGTTCGCTACTTTGATAATTTGATGTGTGGGTGGATCGGTGCTTAGGTGCTGTTATTAATTGAAAAAGCCTCCTACTTATGATTAACCCTCCCGCAAGCATCCGCAACTATGAGAAAAGTATTAAGAATAAATTCTAACCATAGCATTAAAGTTTTGGATCCAATCGGTCCCTTACGGAATAGCGCATAAACTGGGGTTTAAGTTTCTGTCACTCTCGCAACCCACCATCTAATTACTACTCCACAATGCATTCCCTTAGGCCCAAATATGGTGAAGTGTCATGTAGTCGACGTTCACATGACACCACTAAGGGAATCAGAATATACATACTATCAAAATATCGAACACATACCAAATTCACATGATTACTTGCAACATGATTTCTCATGTGACCTCCAGAACAAAGGTAACTACTCACAAATGATGAACATGCTCAAGATCATAGGGGTATTAAATAGCATAATGTATCTAAACATATAATCTTCCATCAAATAAACCATATAGTAATCAACTACAAGATGTAATCAACACTACTAGTCACCCACAAGCACCAATCTATAGTTCCAGTAACAAGATTGAACACAAGAGATGAACTAGGGTTTGAGATGAGATGGTGCTATTGAAGATGTTGACGAAGATAGCCCTCCCCAAGATGGGAGAGTTGTTGGTGATGATGATGACGATGATTTCCCCCTCCGGGAGGGAAGTTCCACCGACGGAATCGCTCCGCCGGAGGGCAAAAGTGCTCCTGCCCAAGTTCCGCCTCGAGATGGCGGTGCTTCGTCCCGAAAGTCTTATCCTTATTTTTTCTAGGTCAGAAGGGCTTATATAACCGAAGATGGGCACTGAAGGTGGGCCTGGGTGAGCACAACCCACCAGGGCGCGCCTGGGCTCCCTGGCGCGCCCAGGTGGGTTGTTCCCACCTGGTGGGGGCCCTCTGGTATTTCTTTACTCCAATATTATTCAAATAATCCATAAAAATTCTCCATGAAGTTTCATCTTGTTTGGAGTTGTGCAGAATAGGTGGCCTGAAGTAGCTTTTTTAGGACCAGATTTCTAGTTGCCGAAATTCTCCCCCTTGGTGCATTCCTTGCAAATTATGAGAGAAAACGCATTAGAATTACTCCAAAAAGTATTATTATGCATAATAACAACATAAATAACATCAATAAAACATGATGCAAAATGGACGTATCAGCTCCCCCAAGCTTAGACCTCGCTTGTCCTCAAGCGAAAACCGAAATCGAAAAACATGTCCACATGCTTTGAGAGAGAGGCGTCGATAAAAATAAAATACAGACATAGAAGCATCATGTTGATTATTATAACAGCAGCAAATTTAAACATGGGGCTTTTATCAAAGGACTTATATCATAGACTTCGCATGAATAAGTAACAGTTCATCACATAATTGAAGTATAAAGCATAAACTATATTAGAAACCAACAAACTATGTTTTCAGTCAACTTTGCAACTACAATTCATCATCTTTTCAGGAAAGGTCGCATATTAGAGCCTTTAGGCAAGTCCGCATACTCAACCATCATATAGTATTCTATGATTGCTAACACTCACCGCATACACATGAGCAAACTGTTTCAACCGGACACATAGAAAGATAGGGGCTTATGGTTTTTCCTCCCAACGTACTCACCTCAGGGGTGATGTCAACAATAGTAACTAATGTCACCCATATTCAACTGGACATATGTGCCTAGATCTTTCCTCACCACATGATGCTTGCCAAAGGATAAAATAAAAAGGGAATAGAGAGAAAACTTTGACTCTTTGCATAAAAGTAAAAGATAGGCCCTTCGCAGAGGGAAGCAGAGGTTGCCATGCGCTTATTTGTTTGTATGCTCAATACCTTAGTGCAAAAGAACGTCACATTGCATTGCCCCTTGTGATAGCAACCTTTATTATGTAGTTTGTCACTTTTATTCTTCACCATCACAAGTTCGTGCAACGCTCAATTTTCTCTTACACTAAATGATATCACACTTTTAGAAGCATTTTATTGCCTAATTGCACCGATGACAACTTACTTGAAGGATCTTACTCAATCCATACGTAGGTATGGCGGACACTCGAAAAAAGCTTTGGGTTTAAGGGTTTTTGGATGCACAAGTAGTATCTCTGCTTAATGCAGAGTTTTTGCCTAGAAAAGATATTGAGCAGGCACCACATGTTAAAGGATCTATGACAATATGACTTCTGTGTGAATATGAACAAACATAAATCATTAAGTTGTCTTCCTTGTCCAACGTCAACAATTTTGGCACATAATATTTTGATGGGGGCTCACAATCACAAAATATTTCTAGGATAGTATATTTATATGTGAATTTTCTCTTCCCTTATTAAATTTTCCATGAGTTGCATCATTGACCAATGTTATGTTTGTCAATATCTAATAAAATTTTCTACTTACACTTTTCCTTATGTGGTGCCATCACCTGCCATAAGATTAGCATATGATCTTCTTAATTTATTTCCTTTCTTTTATTCATTCAATTGTAACCTTTCTTTTTATTGCAAAAGGAAGGTAAAGAAAGCAAAAACTCAAAACTAAACTTTATTATATTTCTCACACACGATTACAAAGATATATCACTAAGCAAACACACAAAAAGAAGGGATCGAACTAAACTTTCATTTATTCTAAAGCAAAAGATCGAACTAGGATAAGTAAATGCAAAAGGATAGTAGGGATGATATGATACCGGGGCACCTCCCCCAAGCTTATAGAAAGCCAAGGGGAGTGCCCATACGCGATATTCAATTTTATTTTGGTGGTGAAGAAGATGGTGGTGGTGATGAAGTAGGTGCGATCTCATCCTTCAAGATCAAGAGGTTCTCCAATCTATGGATGACGCTCCGAAGGAAGATGATGTGCTCTCGATGAAGAATATTTTCACGAGTGATATATTTATTTTGCACATGAACTGTTTCAATGATCTGAAAGGCTTCAATATTAGTGGGAGTTAGAAGAGCATAGTAGGGTTTAAGGATATCTTCTTCTTCCTCTTATGTTGGCCGTGTCTGCTTGATTGCCGGTGCTTGCTCACTGATGACCTCCTTGCCTTTGTCACCGTCTGCAGCTTCTATGGCCCCCTCTCTCTTCAGCTTGATCTTCATTAGCCAAGCATCTTCTTCCATTCGGTTGGAGGAGGAGGAAGACATGATGCCGGGCTTGATAGATCTAACCGGAAACAGCAAGAAAAGAAAGCAGAAGATTTCTCCGTGATACGGTGGTCAATAGGTTCGGGGGGTATATAAAGATTTTTTTTATCTTGGGAAACAAGCAAGCTATAGAAAAACAGAGTCCGGAAGGTACCCGAGGTGGGCACAACCCACCTGGGCGCGCCAGGTGTCGGAAGGTACCCGAGGTGGGCACAACCCATCTGGGTGCGCCAGGTGCCGGAAGGTACCCGAGGTGGGCACAACCCACCTGCGCACGCCAGGCGCGCCCTGGTGTCTTGTGCCCACCAGGGTACGCTTCCTAGTAGTTTCTTATTTTCCTATTTTTGTAAATATTCCAAAACTGATAAAAAATATTTCGAAGTCCATTTACTTACCGTATCACGTACCTCCTTATTTTCACGATTATGGAGTGTTCTAGGAGGATTATTTTATGTGTTTTTCCGGTGTCATAGTTTGGATAATATTGCTTTCAACATTAATAGGCGTACCTGAGATATAATGCTTTATTCGTTGCCCATTAACAACCCTCGGGTTAGTACCTTCAGCATTATTTATTTCGATGGCTCTAGACCAATAAACCTCCTTGATAACATAGGGGCCTTCCATTTAGAGAGGAGTTTTCCTGCAAAGAACCTGAAACGAGAGTTGTACAAAAGAACAGATTCTCCGACTTTGAACTCACGCTTTTGGGTTCTTTTATCATGCCATGTTTTAACTTTTTCTTTAAATAACTTGGCATTTTTATAAGCTTGGGTTCTCCATTCATCTAGTGATCTAATATCAAATAACCTATTTTCACCAACAAGTTTGAAATCATAGTTGAGTTCCTTGATTTCCCAAAAAGCTTTATGTTCTAACTCAAGAGGCAAATGACAAGCTTTACCATAAACCATTTTATAAGGAGACATACCCATAGGATTTTTATAAGTTGTTCTATAAGCCGAAAGTGCATCATCTAATTTCTTAGACCAATTCTTCCTGGACCTATTGACAGTCTTTTGCAAAATGAATTTTATTTCTCTATTACTAAGCTCAACTTGACCACTAGACTTAGGATGATAAGGTGATGCAATTCTATGGTTAACATCATATTTATCAAGCATTTTACGGAAAGCACCATGAATAAAGTGTGAACCACCATCCATCATCAAATATCTAGGGACTCCAAACCTTGGGAAAATAACTTCCTTAAGCATTTTAATAGAGGTGTTGTGATCAACACTACTAGTTGGAATAGCTTCTACCCATTTAGTAACACAATCAACAACAACCAAAATATGTGTATACCCATTGAGGAAGGAAAAGGTCCCATGTAATCAAATGCCCAAACATCAAATGGTTCAACAACAAGTGAATAATTCATAGGCATTTCTTGACGCTTACCAATATTACCTATTCTTTGACATTCATCACAAGCTAAGACAAACTTACAGGCATCTTTGAAGAGAGTAGGCCAATAAAATCCAGACTGCAATACCTTGTGTGCAGTTCTATCTCCAGCATGATGCCCTCCATATGCTTCGAAGTGACACTTTTGAAGGATTTGTTCCTGTTCATGCTCAGATACACAACGTCTAATAATACCATCTACTCATTCTTTATAAAGATGTGGGTCATCCCAAAAGTAATGGCTTAAATCATAAAAGAACTTTTTCTTTTGTTGGTAAGTAAAACTAGGTGGTAAATTTTTATCAACAATGTAATTAGCATAGTCAGCATACCAAGGAGTAGTATTAGTAATATATATTGCAGCTAACTGTTCATTAGGAAAACTATCATCAATATGTAGTGGGTCATCAAGCACATTTTCAAGTCTAGACAAGTTATCGGCTACGGGGTTCTCAGCTCCTTTTCTATCAGTGACATGCAAATCAAATTCTTGGAGCAAGAGAACCCACTGAATAAGTCTAGGTTTAGCATCTTTATTTTCCATATGATATTTAATAGCAGCATGGTCAATGTGGACAGTTACTCTTGAATCAACAATGTAAGATCTAAATTTGTCACAAGAAAACACAACTACTAAGAATTCTTTTCCAGCGGTAGCATAATTCTTTTGAGCACTGTCTAGAGTTTTACTAGCATAATGAATAACATTTAGTTTCTTATCAATTATTTGTCCTAGAACAGCACCAACAGCATAATCACTAGCATCACACATAATTTCAAAAGGTAAGTTCCAATCAGGTGATTGTACTATAGGTGCAGAAATTAAGGCTTTCTTAAGTGTTTCAAAGCCTTCAAAGCAATCATCATAAAAAAAAGGAACATCCTTTTGTAAAAGGTTAGTGAGAGGCATAGAAATTTTAGAAAAGTCTTTGATAAATCTCCTATAGAAACCAGCATGACCTAATAAACTACGAATACCTTTGATATCCTTAGGACATGGCATTTTCTCAATTGCATCAACCTTAGCTTTGTCCACTTCAATACCCTTTTCAGAAATCTTATGGCCCAAGACAATACCTTCATTAACCATAAAGTGGCATTTCTCCCAATTCAAGTGTAGCGACCACAATCCGAATGGACCGAAGTATCTGTGTTTCTGTGTCATCCTGGATCGGTAATGCTGACACACACAGTACTTGAAGGATTTATAACAGAGTGGCAATCACACACTTATTACATAGAATGTCTCAAAAGAGAACTTATTACTAAAGTCTATGGCATAAGGCCATCTAACAAAATAACAGCGGAAGGCTTGGAAGATAAGTAGGTCCATCAATTTCAACGGCATAGCTGAGTGCATGACAAACGACCTAGCGCGTCTTACTCTTATTATGAAAAGTCTGCAACGTAACATGTTGCAGCCCGAAACGGGTCAGCACATGGAATATGCTGGCAAGATAACACAGTAGAGCAAGTAACAGAATAAAGGCTAACACTATATGCATATTTGGCTGGTGGAGGCTCTAAGGTTAAGGTTTTTTCATAAATCCAATTCTTCCCTACAACAAATGAATAACTTTAATTTTAACTATCATGGTAGTTGAAACATCATTGAGAAGGTACCTCCAACTCAATCCCAATTAAAGTAGTCATCATTAACCCAGCAAATTAGTTTTAGAGTGATGAGATCAACCAATAATTCAAGTACCGGATACTCAAGATGTCCATAACCGGGGACACGGCTGATCATGATTAGTTTGTACACTCTGCAGAGGTTTTCCACTTTTCCCGATAAGACTCGATCTCATCCGTTGATTTCTCGCACTGCATGGTGTTTGAGAAACGGATGACTGAGACAATGTCTTTCCGAAGCATTTACTCTTTGCCCCGGGTGGACCGGTACACCTACTTTCCCCTACATCTGCTAGTCCACCACTGAAAGAGCTCACACAACTTACTCATACTATGCCAGAGCCCATAATGGTATTGTGGCTGCACACGGAAGTTTCTAGCATGAATAGTCTTATGATCCTTTTGATCCTGGGTGGCATTCCATAGGATAATCACACGGTAACCCCGGGATTTCCTTGGACAACACTGGATTCTCTAGGTGCCCTGCAACCAATCCACCCAGATGTGTATTCAAGTAGCCACCTTAAGTTTAACCATTAATTAACAACTCACATCTGTCATGGATACTCTCAAGCCCAATCCACGTCTACGAGCATAGCATGGCAACCTAAGCATAACATAGAAGTAACTCCCAAGGGTTTGAAAATAATGCAGGTAATAGGTTCTACCTCAATCTACTTCCCCGTCGTGCCACCTGCTCCGCCTGCTGCACCTTAGGCGTCATTTGTGTATCTTTCATTTCCTATTTTTTTTCTTAAGACTTGGTAGGATTAGTCCGAACAATTCCACCCACTGGGTGTATTTGTAAGATATTGCTGGAAGGCAGACTTCGAGGCCTTTTGTTATAAATATTCTTTTAATTCTGCATATGTTTATGCTATTTGCTGGGTTCTAGAGTTAGCACTGTCCTTTGTTCCTTTGGGCGTTTTTCTTTTGCTGTTTCCTTTATCTGACGTCCCGCCAGCCAGACAGCCACTCTGTGGTCTGCGACCGGGTCAGGTACTTAGCTGTTTTCCGGATAAGCAAGTATCCTGCCCTCTGGAACGCGGTTTGGCTAAGCTAGAAGCCGGCCAACTTGTATGAAGGGTCGTCTTGCCCTATGCTTATTTTTCTTTAGCCATTTTTAATGTGGGCACCGCTTCCTGCCTTTGACTCCCGCTAGTCAGACATCCGCGTTCTGCGAGTCTGTGACTGTAGGTGGGAGAGGGCTTTGGATGCCGGCACATTACTTGTCTGACTTTTAAAGAAAAAGCTTTAAACATAGGGCCAGGCGGCAAGCCCCCGGGCCGTCTGCTTGGTCCCGGTGTCGGGCGAAGGAATGGAAATACTCATTCACAGGCATAAATCAGACCCACAAGTTAAGAGATCCTGCTCATGCAATGTGTGAGGGTTTGATCTAATGCATAAAAACTGGGTAACAAAGGGTATGATCAAGGTGTTACTTGCCTTGCTGATGGTTCACAAAACCTAGGGACTCGTAGTAGCACGCTTCGCACTCCAGGAATTCTATCGCAAGAAAACAATAACATACATAAGCAATCAAGCAAAGATGCACAAATAAAACTCCAAACGATAAGATCTAACCAGAAAGTTCAACTTAAGGACTCTGGTTTGTGAAAAGAATCAAATCAAACGGAGCAACAAAACTCAAACTGCGAAAGAAACAAGATCCGTTTACTAGATTGATCTAAAGTCAAATTTTACAGTAGCAAAACCTTGTTCAAGTTGGTTAAACAGAAAGAGGGCTTCGAGACGAAGACCTGGGCGCTTGAATCGCCTGATTCCGGCTTTCGAGTGAAAAGAAAAACTAAAAACAAGATCAGGGCAAAAATCACGATCGAAAATAATCGCGGAAAAAGCCCTGAAAAAGAAAACTGACGAACAGGCTAACGAACAAACATTTGTTGTCTGTGACTAACGGGCAAACAACGTTCGTTTAAAATGAACGTACGGGCGAGCGTCCGCTAAACAACTAAACCGAAAAAAACCAATCTATTTAAATAAAATAGATCTAGCGTTTCTAAAAAATGAACGGTTTAACAAAAAAAACGGCGGCTACCTCGGCAGCGGCACTCCGGCGGCTGGGGCGGCGAGGTGCGGCAGCGGGGCGGCGTGCGGGGGCGGCAACAGCAAGCGGCGGCGGCGGCTGCTGGCGGCGGCCGTGCAGGCGGCGGCGGTGCAGGCGGCGGTGTGGTGAGAAGGGGGCACGGGCGACGCTTTATAAAGGCCGGAGGGGGGCTGCTTGGGGAAGGGGCAAGGCGGCGGCAGTGTCCGGCTCGGCCACGACGGGCGGCGGGCGCGGGCGGACTCCCGGTCGGGGCCGGAGTCACCGTCGGCGCTGGGCCGGCTGGGCTTTGGCCCAGTCGTCCGAACCTTTCTTTTTTTCTTTTTCTTTTTAAATTATCCTGACGCGGAAAAACACGAAAATAAATTACTAAATGGAGACGAAATATTCTGAAATAAATTTTCACCGTCCTCTAATAAAGTTTAGGACAAAGTGAACATTTTTCCTGGACCTAAATGCAATTTTGAAAAACACGCCTTTTTCCTATGGAAATAAAATCACAAATAAATCCGAATAAAAACCAAAAGTGATTTTAATATTTTTCCTCCAATATTTCTTTTATTTTGGAGAAGTCATATTATCTCCGCTCATATATTTCATTGAGAAATATTATTAGGAGAGAAAAAGTATTAAAACCAAAGTGATCCCGTACTTGTATCTGAGAAAACTCAAATACGAAAACGGTAAAATCCCCAACTCTCTCCGTGGTTCCTTGAGTTGCTTAGAATTTTCGAGGATTGCGAGCACACAAATGCAATAAAATATGCAATGCAATATGATCTATGTATAACATTCCAAATTGAAAATTTGGGATGTTACAAACATACCCCCCTTAGAATGAATCTTGCCCTCGAGATTCGAGTTGGCTAGAAAATAGGTGTGGGTGGTCTTTGCGTAGATCATCCTCTCGTTCCTAGGTGGCTTCATCCTTGGTGTGGTGACTCCACTGAACTTTGCAAAACTTGATAACTTCTCTGCGGGTGACTAAGCTCGCAAACTCGAGGATCTTGACGGGTTTCTCCTCGTAAGTGAGATCACTATCCAACTGAATTGCTTCCAAGGGCACTTTGTCTCTTAAAGGAATATCGGCCATCTCTACATGGCACTTCTTAAGCTGAGAAACGTGAAACACGTCGTGAACTCCTGGCAATCCTTCGGGTAACTCCAACTTGTAGGCAACCTCTCCCATGCGTTCCAAAACACGGGAATCCCACAAATCTCGGGGCTAACTTTCCCTTAACTCCAAAATGTTTAACTCCTCGTAGAGGCGACACTCTCAGGTATGCGCTATCTCCTATTTCATAGACTATTTCCTTGCATTCGGGTCTACATAACTCTTCTGCCTGGACTGACCTACCTTCAGTCTATCTCGAATCAGCTTAACCTTCTCTTCTGACTCTTTGATCAGGCCTGGTCCAAACAACTGGCAGTCTCCGACTTCATCCCACATCAACAGCGTTCGACATCTCCTCCCATACAATGCTTCGAACGGTGCCATCTTCAAACTGGCCTGGTAACTGTTGTTGTACGAGAACTCCACATAGGGCAAGTTGCCATCCCAACTCAATCCATAATCTAGCGCACAAGCTCTCAACATGTCCTCCAGAATCTGATTGACTCTCTCGGTCTGTCCATCGGTCTGCGGGTGAAAAGCTACACTGAATTCTAGCCTAGTTCCCAAAGTCCGGTGTAGCTGATGCCAAAACTTTGAGGTGAATGGTGTTCCTCTATCTGATACAATGGTCCTCGGAACTCCGTGCAGACATACGATCCTGGTCATGTATATCTTGGCCAACTTCGCACTGGTATAAGTGGCTTTCACTAGGAAAATGTGGGCTACTTTGGTCAAGCGATCCACTACTACCCAGATTGAGTCATAACCCGATCTGGTCCTGGGCAATCCGGTGATAAATTCCATGCCAAGCTTATCCCACTTCCATTCGGGTATCGGCATAGGCTGTAGTAATCCTATTGGCTTCTGATGTTCTGCCTTCACTCTCTGGCATACGTCACATACTGCTACATACTCGGAAATATCCTTCTTCATTCCCGTCCACCAGAAATGTTCCTTCAAGTCCAAATACATCTTAGTGTTTCCGGGGTGTATCGAGTATGGCGAATCATGTGCTTCCTGTAATATCAACTTCCTGATCTCGGCATTGTTGGGCACATAGATTCGATCCTCAAACCACAAGGTGTCGTGTTCGTCCGGACGAAATCCTTTGGCTTTTCCTTCACTCATCTTCTCCTTGATATCGGCAATCTCTTTGTCATCCTTCTGGGCTTCTCGTATCTTTCCCAACAATGTAGACTGAACCTCCAATGTTGCAACAAAACCTCTAGGAACTATCTCCAAACAAAGCACCCTGAGATCTTCTGCTAACTCCTTTGGCAATCCTCCCTTCACTAGAGTATTTGCATAACTGTTCTGGCTCAAAGCATCTGCAACGACATTGGCCTTTCCGGGGTGATAGTGCAGCTTCATATCATAATCCTTTATAAGCTCCAACCATCTCCTCTGTGTGAGGTTCAGCTCCTTCTGAGTGAAAATGTACTTCAAACTCTTGTGATCCGTGTACACATCACAACGATTTCCAATAAGGAAATGTCTCCAGGTTTTGAGCGCATGCACAACTGCTGCTAGTTCCAAATCTTGCGTAGCATAATTCAACTCGTGCGGTCGAAGTTGACGAGAAGCATAAGAAACAACTCTTCCGTCCTGCATGAGTACTCCTCCAAGTCCTAAGCGTGAAGCGTTGCAATAGACTTGGAAATCCTTACATATATCGAGCAAGATCAGTACTGGGGCTGTTGTTAAACGTTTCTTCAACTCCTGGAAACTTTCTTTGCACTCTTCAGTCCATTTAAACTTTCTGTCGTTCTTCAATAATGTCGTCATAGGCTTTGCAATCTTGGAGAAATTCTCTATGAATTTCTGGTAATATCCCGCGAGTCCAAGAAAACTGCGGATCTCTCCAACTGAAGTGGGTGCCAACCACTTAGTGGCTGCCTGTACCTTGACGGGGTCCACTGCTATACCTTCTCCTAATATAACATGTCCTAAGAATCCAACTTCCTTCAACCAAAACTCACATTTGCTAAACTTGGCATGCAACTGATGTTCTCTGAGCTTCTCCAGAACCAAACGCAAATGCCCCTCGTGTTCCTCTTCGTTCTTCGAGTACACCAAGATATCATCAATTAATACCACGACAAACTTATCCGAGAATTCCATGAACACCTTATTCAGCATGCTCATGAAATAGGCAGGGGCGTTAGTCAATCCAAATGACATAACCGTATACTCATATAGCCCATACCTTGTGGTGAAGGCTGTCTTAGGTATATCCTTCTCTTGGATCTTGAACTGGTGGTATCCTGATCGTAGATCGATCTTGGAAAATACTTTAGCTCCTTGAAGTTGGTCAAAAAAATCATTGTTCATCGGCGGTGGGTACTTATTCTTAATCATCACTTCATTCAGTGCCCGATAATCAACGACCATCCGTAAAGATCCATCATTCTTCTCGACCAAGAGCACTGGGGCTCCCCAAGGTGATGAACTTCTTCTAATAAATCCTTTCTCCAATAACTCCTTAATCTGCTTTTTGATCTCCTCCAGATCATTCGCTGGCATCCGATATGGTCTCTTTGATATCGGTCCGGTGCCAGGCAATAACTCAATCAAAAACTCAATATCCCTATCCGGTGGCATGCCTGGTAGCTCCTCTGGAAATACATCCGGACAATCCCTTACTACGGGCACTTCCTCCTGAACAACTCCCGAGAGAGAATGTACTTGTGTCCTTTTAGGCGAATGCCTAGATACATACTTGGTCCTTTTTCCCTCCGGGGTGGTAAGTAAAATAGACTTACTGGAATAGTCGATGTTCCCTCCATACATCGATAGCCAATCCATACCTAGTATCACATCCAATCCTTGCGACTCCAAAACTATCCGATCTGAGGGGAAAACATGTCGTACAACGGTCAATGGCATCTAAAAACATCCTTGATGTGCCATATACTCAACTCCTGGGGAACTTACTAACATGGGGGTCTTAAAGACTTGGGTGGGCAACTTATGTCTATTCACAAATCCCCTCGAAATGTATGAATGCGATGCACCAGTATCGAAAAGAACTACTACGGTAAATGACTTAACCAAAAACTTATCGACAACTGCATCTGGTTGCTCTTCAACCTCCGCCACAGTCACGTGGTTCACTTGTCCTTTGTTGAATGGGTTGGGCTTCTTCCCGGCGCTTCCATTGCCGTTTGATACGTCCAAAACGTATCTATAATTTCTGCTTGCTCCATGCCTTTTTTGTGTGATATTGCTATGATATTTATGCACTTCCATACACTTTTGATCATATTTAGACTAACCTACTAATGGTTGCAAAAGTGCACAATGTTCTTGTTTTACACTTTATTGTGTAGGAATTACTTGGAAATTGACAAAAACGCAAAAGGAGTCGTATTGGAGTAGGACTCTGACTTTCCTGAAATCTGTCTGAAAACGTTTTTTAAAGATGGTCATGTTCCAGCCCGAAGACGACGTCAAACGGAAAAAGTCTACTTGCGGAAGTTGTGGGGAATTTCGAGGCGATGCTTCTGGATATAAAATTCGTCCAAATCGGAGTCTGGGCGGCCGAGTAAAGCCCGTTTTACTGAGGTCCAAAATCTGATGACGGGAATCCGAGAGTCTATATAAAGAGAGGAAACCTAGGTCAGCAAGGGCCACGAATTTTCCTCCTCCCAAGCCGCCGTCTTGGAGGGGAGACCAGCACCATTGCAGCACTATGCACAAGGAAGAAGGGGGGCCAAGGAGCCGCTGCCCCCTAGGGCCGCCGCCGCCCCTAGGGCCGTCGCCGTCTCCTCCTCGCCGCCGCCTCCTCGCGGGGCTGCACCTCTCCATCAACACCATCATCAACCTCCTCCTCACCATGTCCATGCGTGAGTAGTATTCTCCGAGGCCGAGGGCTCGTACATGTAGCTATGTGGTTATCTCTCTCTCCCATGATGTGATCTTCATTGTGATCATAGGCTATGTTAATCTAGGGTGGTCCCATGATATTTCCCCTTCCTCTATGTATTGGATTGATGTACTCACTTGTCTTTATCTAGTATAATCCCCGAGACCAAGGTGACAGTGGTCTATTGGACATGGATTAGAAAAATATTTTCATGAGTGATTTCCTCTCTTGTGTGTTGATTGAAGATTGAGAGTCTCTTGGTGCTTGTCTTTGACTATCCTTTAGATATGTTGTGGTGATTGTGGAACTCTCTTTGGATGGCCACGGTGACATTGGGAAATCCTTAGATTGAGAACTACGAACTTTGAGGTGTGCTTTTGTAGCCCTACATAATTCTCGTCCTCTCTTGACCACGAAGGAATGACCTCCGGGTGCGTCTCCATTGCATGTTTTATGGGAAATATCATGTGATTCAATTATGTTAATGTTGTTGGGAGTTGCCACTAGTGAAAGTATGATCCCTAGGCCTTGTTTCCACCATTGCAATACCATTTCACGTTTACCACTTGTTTGCTTGTTGCACTTTTTATTACAGATTTATATTACTTTGTTTTGCCATCCATATCACTTGCCATTTAACATCTCTTCTCCGAACTAGTGCACCTATACATCTGACAAGTGTATTAGGTGTGTTGGGGACACAAGAGACTTCTTGTATCTTAGTTGCAGGGTTGCTTGAGAGATACCATCTTCAACCTCTACTTCCCTGAGTTCGATAAACCTTAGGTCATCCACTTGAGGGATATTGCTGCTGTCCTACAAACCTCTGCGCTTGGAGGCCCAACATAGTCTACAAGAGTAGAAGCGTGTGTAGACATCAAGCTATTTCTGGCGCCGTTGCCAGGGAGGTGAGTGCTTGAAGGTATATCTTTAGATCTTGCAATTAAATCTTTTTGTTTCTTATTTTTATTTTCACTAGTTTTGCTTAATGGAAAACAACAAAAATATGAGAGAGCTTTATAAGCTCTACCTTGAACTTGGACATGATGTGTTCGAAGAGAAAATTAAAAAACCTTTGGAACTTTATTATTTGCATAAAAATCATGATGGTGGTGATGTTATTAGTATGTTTTTATTTAATATCAATATTGCTAATGACATGGAAAGCTCTAAGCTTGGGGATGACACGTTTGATGAACATGATATTTTTAGTCCCCCAACTTTTGAGGAGAAAATTTACTTTGATGATACTATGCCTCCTATATATGATGATTACAATGATGAATATGATATTTTCAGTCCACCTACTATTGAGGATAAAATTTATTATGATTATGATATGCCTCCTAAATACGATGATTACCATGATGGTTATGATAGTCTTACTCTCACTATTCCTAATAAGAAAGATTTTGCTTATATGAAGAGTAATGACACTTTTATGCTTTTGGATCATGGAAATAATGCCTTATGTGATAGTTATATTGTTGAGTTCATCCATGATGCCACTGAAATTTATAATGAGAGAGGGAGACATGGTTCTAAATATCTTAATAATAAGAAGTTTCCTCTTTTTATGGTGAATATTTTGAAGTTATGTTTGTTTTGCCTTCCTATGCTTATTGCTTTGTGCTTCAATGAATTATTCTATTGCAATATTCCTATGCATAGGAAGCATGTTAGGCTTAAATGTGTTTGGTATTTGCTTCTTGATGCTCTCTTTTGTTCTTCAACTCTTATTCCTACGAGAGTATCATTAAAGTCTTATGCCTAGCTTAAAGGCATAAAAGAAAGCGCTTTTGGGAGGCAGCCCACAATGAATAAATTTTATTTTGCTTTTGTTGTGTCTTGATGTAGTTACTACAGTAGCATCATCATTGTATCTTTACTTTTCAACTTTGTGCCAAGTGTAGCCTCTGATTGCAAGAAAATTCAAAAGTTGTGACGTGCTGTCCAGGAAACAGATTCTGTCCTTGGATAGAAAAATTCGTATAAAATCACCAGATCATCTTTTTGGTCTGAATTGTTTCGACAGCGTGCTCTATACAATTGGCTTTCGGGCGTCTGTTCTGAGTTTTTTGATTAGAGTTGCAGAAGTGCCCCGAAAAAATCATTTACTACCTGCTGGTCTGTTTTTCACAGATTCTGTCCTGTTTTGCCTTTCCTTCATTTTGCAAACCTTGAGCTTGCTTTTTCTTTGCAAAAACCTTTTGGCAATCTTGAGAAACAGTAGACCTTCAAGAATATCCTTATTTCCAGCAAGGAACAATTATTTTATTAAGGGTACTAACCTCGCTAATCAGATTGTGATGAGTTATGTATGAAGGGAGTTTTCAAGTGTGCGAGGGAAGATGATAAAAAGATTCAGGAGTGTCAAACGCTCAAGCTTGGGGATGCCCCCGTGCACCCCCAAGAAATATTCAAGAAGACTCAAGCGTCTAAGCTTGGGGATGCCCCCGTGCATCCCCTTCTCCATCAACAATTATCAGTTCGTCTTTCGTTCCACTATATTTTTATCACTTCATGTGTTATGTGCTATGCTTGGAGTGTCTTGCTTTTAGTTTCCTTTTTAGTTTTCTTTAGCTTTGCTTGCTGTCATAACGAGTTGGAACCCATCTTTCTTTGTGTGGGATAGAAACACACTCCACTTCAACCTGGAACACAACATAGAACTTTCATGTCTATCCTTGCTGTGTGTGTTCTTTGTCTTTCAATAGCTACTATCATGTTCAGCTCTTAGTTTTCATGCTTTACTTTTTAAAGAGCTTTTGTTTAGTTGGTCGCTGGAACTCTCTTTAGTTATAATGCTTATCTTGTTAAGAGAGTTGGCTTCTGTTACACTGGTTGATATGTCTATGATAAAAATGCTATGTGCATAATGGTGCTTAGTAGTTCATGTTTTCTTATGGTTAGTCACAAATAGCTGGGGGGTTCTCAATGTGTTATTGAAGTACCAACATGATTTGTTTGCCTATGATGTGGTATGGTTTAGTGATATCTTCCTCCAAGAATTTATTTCGATTGACTTGGCATATGCTCACGCATATTTAAGACTGTAAAGAAAGTCTATCAAGCCTTGATGATCTTTAATTTCTGAGTAGCGATATAACTTCCATGCCCGATTCAATGTTGCTTTGTCGCTCTGCATGATTATGACCGTCATTGCTCTTTTAGTTGGTCGCTCCCAGTCTTTTGCTAACCTTCGCCTGTACTAAGCGGACTGACTACTTGTGCATCCAAAATCCTTTAAACCAGTTATGCCATATGAGTCCACCATACCTTCCTATACATGGTATTTACCTTCCATTCCTAACGAAGACTTTCATGAACCATCTCGAAATTAATCAAAAAAAAGTATTTCTCTTTTGTGCCTCTGTTTTAGTTCATGAGGAAGTAGTAGTTAATTCATGATCTTTTTAAGTTGGACAAGCTTCACCCCGGGATTGCATGTCTAATGTGCAAACCCATAATACGAGAAGGAACTGGCATAGAGTGCGCCCGGCTCATTAAAAAATTATACAACAAACAAACCCTCCTTCATGCTTTGTTCATGATAAATCAGAAAACTTTGGCAGTGATAAACAAAGGAGATTAAGAGGATGTGATCGTCCTCATGCGGGAGCCATTCCTCGAAACTTGTCCAGCTCAAGAAGTGATTGAGTTATCTGCTAGCATTCATTGACGAAATATGCATATTCTAAAAAATAATTATTACCTCTGTTTTTAAAACCAAGAGCTCTGGTACATGTTTAGTTTTTGTTTTCGACCACGGGTTTTCAACCTTGCCAACAAAAGCCACGGTTCGAGAGTCTCCACCTTCTTTAAAGCACCAACTATTGAGAGCATGATTGTCATTCTGAGTATAATGTGCATTGTCCCAAAGTACCATTGTCTTTTGCATGATTATGATATCGTTTATTCTGAAATCATTGTATCTAGTCGTCACTTAAACTTTGTAGGTGCCCCTGCATTTATGTTTTGCTTCACTAAAGGGGGCAAGCGAGATATCACTTTGTCATATTTGCACACCATGCTCACTACAAATCTATTGAGTGTTTCAGTATCATATTGTAAAACTTTCAGTTCTTTGTGATCTTCTCATGAGGCAACTTAATTACTACAGATTCATTGTCTCAGTAAGCACTTGTCATGTGACTGTGAAAAGTTCTTATATGGTTAATAGCATGTCACCACAGAAATTATGCTTGTTATCATTTACCTACTCGAGGACGAGCAGGAATTAAGCTTGGGGATGTTGATACGTCCAAAACGTATCTATAATTTCTGCTTGCTCCATGCCTTTTTTGTGTGATATTGCTATGATATTTATGCACTTCCATACACTTTTGATCATATTTGGACTAACCTACTAATGGTTGCAAAAGTGCACAATGTTCTTATTTTACACTTTATTGTGTAGGAATTACTTGGAAATTGACAAAAACGCAAAAGGAGTCGTATTGCAGTAGGACTCTGACTTTCCTGAAATCTGTCTGAAAACGTTTTTTAAAGATGGTCATGTTCCGGCCTGAAGACGACGTCAAACAGAAAAAGTCTAGTTGCGAAAGTTGTGGGGAATGTCGAGGCGATGCTTCTGGATATAAAATTCGTCCAAATCGGAGTCCGGACGGCCGAGTAAAGCCCGTTTTACTGAGGTCCAAAATCTGATGACGGGAATCCGAGAGTCTATATAAAGAGAGGAAACCTAGGTCAGCAAGGGCCACGAATTTTCCTCCTCCCAAGCCGCCGTCTTGGAGGGGAGGACCAGCACCATTGCAGCACCATCCACAAGGAAGAAGGGGGGCCAAGGAGCCGCTGCCCCCTAGGGCCGCCGCCGCCCCCAAGGGCCGCCGCCGCCCCCTAGGGCCGCCGTCGTCTCCTCCTCACCGCCGCCGCCTCCGTGGCCGCCGCCGGCCGCCGCCTCCTCGCGGGGCTGCACCTCTCCATAAACACCATCATCAACCTCCTCCTCACCATGTCCATGCGTGAGTAGTCTTCTCCGGGGCCGAGGGCTCGTACGTGTAGCTATGTGGTTATCTCTCTCTCCCATGATGTGATCATCATTGTGATCATAGGCTATGTTAATCTAGGGTGATCCCATGATATTTCCCCTTCCTCTATGTATTGGATTGATGTACTCACTTGTCTTTATCTAGTATAACCCCCGAGACCAAGGTGACAGCGGTCTATTGGACATGGATTAGAAAAATATTTTCATGAGTGATTTCCTCTCTTGTGTGTTGATTGAAGATTGAGAGTCTCTTGGTGCTTGTCTTTGACTATCCTTTAGATATGTTGTGGTGATTGTGGAACTCTCTTTGGATGGCCGCGGTGACATTGGGAAATCCTTAGATTGAGAACTACGAACTTTGAGGTGTGCTTTTGTAGCCCTACATAATTCTCGTCCTCTCTTGACCACGAAGGAATGACCTTCGGGTGCGTCTCCATTGCATGTTTTATGGGAAATATCATGTGATTCGATTATGTTAATGTTGTTGGGAGTTGCCACTAGTGAAAGTATGATCCCTAGGCCTTGTTTCCACTATTGCAATACCATTTGTCTCACGTTTACCACTTGTTTGCTTGCTGCACTTTTTATTACAGATTTATATTACTTTGTTTTGCCATCCATATCACTTGCCATTTAACATCTCTTCGCCGAACTAGTGCACCTATACATCTGACAAGTGTATTAGGTGTGTTGGGGACACAAGAGACTTCTTGTATCTTAGTTGCAGGGTTGCTTGAGAGAGACCATCTTCAACCTCTACTTCCCTGAGTTCGATAAACCTTAGGTCATCCACTTGAGGGAAATTGCTGCTGTCCTACAAACCTCTGCGCTTGGAGGCCCAACATAGTCTACAAGAGTAGAAGCGTGTGTAGACATCACCGTTCCCGTTCTTAGCTTCGAACAGGCTAACGAACGAACGTACGGACGAACGAACGAACGTTCGTTGTCTGTGACTAACGGGAGAACAACCTTCGTTTAAAACGAACGTACGGACGAGCGTCCGCTAAACAACTAAACCAAAAAAACCCGAACCAATCTATTTTAAAAAATAGATCTAGGGTTTCTAAAAAAACCGAACGGTTTAACAAAAAAAGGCGCCTAACTCGGCAGCGGCACTACGGCGGCGGGGCGGATGGGTCAGCGAGGTGTGGTGGCGGGGCAGCGTGCGGCGGCGGCAACAGCAAGCGGCGGCGGCGGCGGTGCAGGCGGCGGCGGCACATGCGGTGGGGCTCGGCTCCGTCGGCGGGGTGGCGAGAAGGGGGCGGGGCCGGCGCTTTATAAGGGCCGGAGGGGGCCTGCTTGGGGAAGGGGCAAGGCGGTGGCGGTGTCCGGCTCGGCCATGACGGGCGGCGGGCGCGGGGCGGACTCCTGGTCGGAGCCGGAGTTGGCGGCGGCGCTGGGCCGGCTGGGCTTCGGCCCAGTCGGTCCGAACCTTTCCTTTTTTCTTCTTTTTTTAAATTATCCTGACCGATAAAAACACAAAAACAAATTACTAAATGGAGACGAAAAATTCCGAAATAAATTTTCACCGTCCTCTAATAAAGTTTAGGACAAAGTGAACATTTTTCCCAGACCTAAATGCAATTTTGAAAAACACGCCTTTTTCCTATGCAAATAAAATCACAAATAAATCCGAATAAAAACCAAAAGTGCTTTAAATATTTTTCCTCCAATATTTATTTTATTTTGGAGAAGTCATATCATCTCCGCTCATATATTTCATTGAGAAATATTATTAGGAGAGAAATATAATGAAAACCAAAGTGATCCTTGTATCGGTATCTGAGAAAACTCAAATACGAAAACGGTAAAATCCCCAACTCTCTCCGTGAGTCCTTGAGTTACTTAGATTTTCGAGGATCGCGAGCACACAAATGCAATAAAATATGCAATGCAATATGATATATGTATAACATTCCAAATTGAAAATTTGGGATGTTACATCAAGACAAGACTTGTTTGCTCACATCTCTGCAAAACTCGATCAAGATTGCTTAAACAATCATCAAAAGACTTCCCATAGATAGAGAAATCATCCATGAAAACCTCTACAACCTTTTCACAAAAGTCAGAGAATATTGCAGTCATACATCTTTGAAAGGTAGCAGGTGCATTTCATAAACCAAAAGGCATACGTCGCATAAGTTCTAAAGGGACAAGTAAAAGTAGTCTTTTCTTGATCAGGTTGAGAAACATGTATTTGGGAAAAACCAGAGTATCCATCAAGGAAGAAAAAGTGTGTGTGCTTAGATAATCTTTCAAGCATTTAGTCAATAAAAGGCAAATGGTAATGATCTTTTCTAGTAGCTTTATTTAATTTTCTGAAATCAATTACCATTCTATAACCTGTAACAATTCTTTGTGGAATAAGTTCATTCTTATCATTAGGAACAACAGTAATACCTTCTTTCTTAGGAACACAATGAACGAGACTTGCCCATCAACTATCCGCTATAGGATAGATTATACCTGCTTCAAGAAGTTTTAATATTTTTGTTCTTACCACTTCTTTCATCTTCGGATTTAATCGACGTTGATGATCGACAACGGGTTTAGCATCAGGTTCCATATTAATCTTATGTTGACATAGAGTGGGACTAATGCCCTTTAAATCATCAAGAGTATATCCAATAGCAGCTCGGTGCTTCCTTAGAACTTTCACTAATCATTCTTCTTCATGTTCTGAAAGGTTGGCACTAATAATAACGGGATATATCTTCTTTTCATCAAGATAAGAATATTTCAAAGTGTCAGGAAATTGTTTTAATTCAAACACATGATCACCTTTAGGTGGAGGAGGACCTCCTAGAGTTTCAATAGGTAGATTGTGTTTTCTAAGTGCATCTAGTGCCCCCTAGTTGGTTTTGGAGTATTGACGGCAAACGTGGTTGAGGGACTAATGTGTTTGTGAGAATTGCAAGATAACACAGGTAATAGTCCATCACTGATTCGGTTTACCTTCCAGAGATGACCCCTAAAAATGTGTGAAGACATTGAAGATAGTGGTGGCTCGTGAAGACATTCACGTGAAGATAATGACCTATGAAGACATTCATTGAAGACTATAGAATGCGAAAACATAGTTTCTTTCGTAGTTCTTTTTATTCTTTCTTGAGTCATAGGAACCACCGCACTATTAAGTGGGGTCCAAGTGAACATAGTCAGATGATTGAAGTGATGCTCAACCAATATCCTATGTCTTCGAACGAAGACAATGAGAGCAAATCTTATCCATAGTTGGATAAGTCAGCTTTACTTGGAACTCAAGCAAAGTTGCCGTGTGTGTTCAAAATCCTACCGTAGGACTCGTGCCAGTTCCTTAGTGACCAAGGGTCATTTCAGACTTATCATGTCGGGTTGCCTCCTGGCTATAAATAGCCCACCCCCTACACCATATATTGGTGGTTGCTTAGAGTTAGTGCATGGCTTTTGTCGTTTGAGAGCAACCCACCTCCGACGTCTTTGAGAGAAAAGATCCTTGCGAGGACAAAGCCCAAAACACCCGGAGCCAAAGAGTGTTAGGCATCACTGAAGTATTTCTGTCTGTGTGACCCGAAGACTTGTTACACTTGAGGACTGTGTATCCTCCAGCCGGTTAGGCGTCGCATTCTGAGCATCCAAGATTCATTGTGGATCGCCGGTGAACGAAGTCTGTGAAGGTTTGGAAGTCTACCTTGAAGACTTACTAGAGTGATTGGGCGAGGACTGAGTGTCCTTAGCTCAAGGGGAATAAGGTGAAGACACGGTCTTCAGAGTTCAATCTCAGCCTCCCTAACTAGATGTACAGTTGTCACATCAACTGGAACTGGTCTACCAAATTCCCTCGTCTCCAAGCTACTGGTTCTATCTTCCAACCCATTTACATTCTAGTTTGTCTTCGTGAAGTCATTGCTTGTATGTCTGATCTGTTTGACTTCACAGTGTGAAGATTGTCCCCTGTTTAGCTTCATCTATATCTTCCATCTTGATCCATGTTATCTATTTATCTATAGTCTCTATAATTTCTCTATGATGCTTACTTGACTATTGTGTGTCTAGAGTCATTTATCTTTCGCTGCTTATCATATAGGTTATATTCATCTGTCTGTCTTCAAAAGATATCGTGTTTTGAAGACTTTCGTAAAAATCGCCTATTCACCCCCCTCTAGTCGATAACTTGCACTTTAAATTGGTATGAGAGCAAGCTGCTCCCTTGTTCTGTGTGATTCGGTTTAACCACCTGGAGTTTTAGTTATGTCGACTGCAGGGATAATCAAAGTCTCTGTTGCGTGCCCTGTCTTCGATGGGACTGATTACCTCTACTGTAAGAATAAGATGCGCATGCATCTTGAAGCTATCAACAATGACCTCTGGTATGTCGTCAAGACTGGCGTTCCCCAGGCTGGTGAAGGCGTCACCCCTGCTGATGTCAAGAAGTTTGCTCAACTGGACTCAACCGCCAAGAACATCATCCATGGTCATCTGACCAAAGGACAGTACGGACGTGTGAGTGCACTGGATTCAGCCAAGCTGGTATGGGACTGGATGTCCAAGGTCAATGAAGGTGTCTCAACATAGAGAGACTCAAGGATTGATGTTCTTCGCAATCTCTTCAATCGCTTCAAGAGAAATGACAATGAAATGTCCAGATTACATTTGATCGCCTCACTGATATCACCAATGAGCTTCATGCTCTTGGCGCCACTGAAATCACCAAGCATGAAGTTGTGAAGAAGCTATTGAGGTCTCTTAATAGTTCATTTGGCACCTTGGCATTGATGATTCAAGAACGACCTGAGTTCAAAAGTCTTGATCCGTCAAACATACTTGAGAGGCTCAACACACATGAGTTCCAACTATCTGATAAGAGAGATATCTATGGCCCCAACTATGGTCGATCCAGAGCCTTGAAGGCTAAAGTTGTGTCCTCATCTGAAGAAGATTCTCACAGCTACTCTGGCGATCCTGGAGACATTGGTAGAGAACTAGCTATGCTTGTGAAAAAGTTTCAAAGGTTCTCAAGGAAGAAAAACTTCTGAATGTCTTCAAGATCCAGCTCAAGAAACGACGAGGCTTCCTCCTGTGACTACAAGAAGAGAACATGCCACAAGTGCAAAAAGTCTGGCCACTACATATCTGAGTGTCCTCAGTGGGACAATGAAACCAAGAAAAAGAAGAAGAGCAAGTAATATGACTCTGACGACAAGAAGAAGAAGAAATCCTCAAAGTCTTCTTCCAAGTATTCACTAAAGTCTTCATCTTACAAGAAGAGTTCATCTGGCAAAGCTCGTGCATTCATTGGCAAGGAAACGGATTCAGAGGAGGAGTCTACTTCTGAGGAGGCAGAGGTGGAATCTGAAGATGAATCTGATTCTGGCGTGGCTAGCCTAGCTCTGGCCTCGGCATTCGTCGCCAACTCCATCTTTAACACTGACAATAATGGTCACTCCATCGACGCCAAAGCAAATGATGAGGATGGCTCTTCTCCAACATATTGCTTCATGGCACGTGGTGCAAAAGTAAACTCACGCGATGCTTACTTTCAGACCTCAAGTGAAGATGACTCTGAATGTGAATCCAAACCCACCTATAAAACATTTGCTAAAATTGCAACTGAACAACAAAATGCTATGTAACATATTCAAATGTTGCTAGACAAGAGTGATGATCTGTTGGATATGGAAATGAATCGAACTCGGTCCTTAATTGAAGAGATAAAAAATCTTCATGTAAGGTACACTGAACTTGAAAGTTGTTATGAAACCCTCTCAGGTACTCATGAGAAGCTTTCCTATGATTATCTTCAAAGGAAGCAAGACATTGAGAAACTAAGAGTGTCTCATGATGATCTTCAAAAGGAAAATGATTCACTACCCGCCCAACAGATTAGTTCCGCTTAGGAAGACTTTGTGCCACCTTGCCTAAAATGTCTTGAGCGTGACAATGCTGTTTCTGTTGTTGAATGCTCTACTACTTCTAAAATTGCAATATCTTCAACTGTTGATGTGGTAACTAACCCCTCTGCTGAGGAAACCACTGCTATTGCAGATAAGAATGCTAGGTTGAAGACATTGCTTGAAACATGTGTGTAAAAAAGCCTCAAAGGGCATCAGACACTGTGTGATGTTCTCAAGAAACAGATTCTGAACCGAAACCCTAGGAAAGAGGGTGTTGGGTCTAAAAGGAAAATGAATGTTGATGGTTCTTACTGGAAGCCTGAGCAGTATCCCAAAACCACATGGGCTGCTGCAAAGGGTCCACCAGTAGATCCATCTACCTTATCTGGCTTCACTTGTGCTAACCCTATTGTCATTGACGAGTCATTTGACTCAATCTATAAACTATTCAAGGATCAGAACGGTAAAGTGTTTGCCAGGTTCATTGGAACTAACTGCAGGAATGGGTCACCTATGAAGAAGATCTAGGTTCCGAGAAGTCTTATCGAAAAGCTTCAAGTGAATATCATCACGACACCACCCGGAAAGAAGATCAACCCCAGACCAAAGGCTTCATATGGTCCAAAGACTTCATACAGACAAAGGACCACATCAGGTCACTCTAACGCAAATGTTTTGCAGGGAGATTGTCATCAGACTCATGAATATGAGCATGTTTCATCTAACCACTTTATTTATAAGACAAAGAACTTCTCTGCATATTCATATCAGTATTATTCATCTCCTGCAAAGCTATTTGTTAGGGCTCCCAAGCCAAAATTATCAGATGCTGCACTTAGACGTATTGCTTATAAGCCACCCCTAAAGATGGGGGTGGTTAATAAGAATTAACTTCTCTTGCGGGGAAAGGTCTCCAGCCGAAAATCAACTTTAGATGCCAATGCTGGGGAGCTAAATCATCTTGTGGGACGCAAGATTAAATGTCCAAATGGTCTAACCATGTATTTCGTCCCATGGTTTCTTGACAAGCTTCCTATCATGCCTAACAAGGATCTTAACTTTGATAGCATGCTTGTTCGTCAAATGTTTATGCTTCACACTTCTTTTTGTGAAGACTATGCCGCTAACTGATCTGTAGGGTACTGCCTCGGAAGCCACTGAATGGATAATCGACAGTGGATGCACCAACCACATGACTGGTGATCGACGTCTTCTCATGGACTCAACTCTACGTCCTTCTCCCAAAAGCCACATCACATTCGCAGATACTGGTAAAAGCAATGTATTGGCCTATTGGGTCTTGGTAGGGTTGCTATCTCAAAGGATCAACACATGGACAAAGTGACGCTTGTTGAGTCCCTTGGATACAACTTAATGCCAGTCTCTATGCTATGCGATCTAAACATGATTGTGATATTTGGAAAATATCGTTGCCTTGTGCAAGTCTCTAATCTTCGAAGGACATCGAAAAGGTGATCGGTATATAGTAGATTTCTCTGCAGGGCCACAGCTCGTACTTCAGAGTGTTGGCTTTGGAATCAAAGACTAGGTCATGCATGCATGAGGAACCTACATACTCTCGTCAAGAAGAAGCACGTCATAGGCATCAAGGGCGTCAAGTTCAAGAAAGATCATCTGTGTGGTGCTTGTGAAACCGGAAAGATGACTAGGGCCAAGCATCCCTCGAAGACAATCATGACTACATCTTGTCCCTTCGAGCTGCTTCACATGGACTTATTTGGCCCTACTCGCTACTCTACTCTCACTACTACTACTTATTTATATGGCTTCGTGATCGTTCATGACTACTCCAGATATACTTGGGTGCATATAATCCTTTATAAGACCGAAGTGCGGGATGTCTTCAGACAATTCACCAATCGAGCCATGAACAACTATGACATCAAGATCAAGCACATCAGAAGTGACAATGGAACTGAGTTCAATAATACATGCCTTGATACTTATCTTGATACATTGGGCATCACGCATGAGTTCTCCGCTCCATGCACACCTCAGCAGAATGGCGTCGACGCGTCGTTGAGCGCAAGAACAGGAGTCTCATTGAGATGGCACGTACTATGCTCGATGAATACAAGACACCAAGAAAGTTCTAGCCTGAAGCCATTGATACTGCATGCCACATCATCAACAGAGTTTATCCTCACAAATTCTTCAAGAAAACATCATATGAACTTCTGACTGGTAAGAAGCCAAACATCAGTTATTTCAAAGTCTTTGGTGCTAAGTGCTGGATCAAAGATCTGCATCACACTACCAAATTTGCACCGAAGCACATGAAAGTTTTATGCTTGGCTACGGAAAGGAGTCGCACACCTACCGGGTTTTCAACCTCTTTCACTATAAAGTGGTTGAAACCGTAGATGTGCGGTTTGATGAAACTAACGGCTCGATAAGAGAGCACTTGTCAAATGTGCTAGATGAAGCTTCTCCCAGTGAATCTATCAAACAAATGGGTACATGAGAAATTATACCCACCGAGGAACCAACTGAAGATGAAATCATTATCTCTCCACCTAATCATCTTGAAGACCATGCTCAACATGAAGCCAATCCTGAACAAGAAGATGATCAACAGCATGAGCAAAGTCTTCGCCCAGTTCATCCTCGGGTAGCTAATGAAGTCCAAGTGGAAAAGATTCTTGATAGCCTCGATGCAACTGGTCCACTTACTCGCTCAAAAGCAACTCAGCTAGCCTACTTTTGTGGACACTTTGCAATCGTTTCAATATCTGAACCCAAGAAAGTTGATGAAGCCTTTATGGAACCTGGATGGATTCAATCAATGCAAGAAGAGCTTCAACAGTTTGAGCTAAATAATGTATGGGAGCTTGTTAAGCATCCTGATCCATGGAAGAATAACATCATTGGCACCAAATGGATCTATCGCAACAAACAAGATGAGCATGCTCAATTTGTCAGAAACAAGGCTCGTCTCGTTGCTCAAGGTAATACTCAAGTAGAGGGAATTGACTTCGATGAAACCTTTGCTCCTTTAGCTAGGCTTGAAGCCATACGCATATTGCTTGCCTATGCCAACCACCATAACATATTTTTATATCAAATGGATGTAAAGAGTGCCTTTCTGAATGGAAAATTTGAAGAAGAAGTGTATGTTGCACAACCTCCTGGCTTTGAAAACCCAAAGCGTCCTGACATGGTTTACAAGCTCAACAAGGCACTATATGGCCTCAAACAAGCACCTCATGCGTGGTATGACACACTCAAAGACTTCTTGAAAAGCAAAGGCTTCAAACCTGGTTCACTAGATCCCACACTCTTCACGAAGACATATGATGGTGAACTGTTTGTATGCCAATGTAGGGACCACGAACCAAATGGATCAAAGTCTCTGTGTTCTGTGTCATCCCTAGATCGGTAATTCTGATACACACAGTACTTGAAGGATATATAACAGAGTGGAAATCACACACTTATCACATCGAATGTCTCAAAAGAGAACTTATTACAAAATATATGGCATGCGGCCATCCAACATGATAACAACGGAAGGCTTGGAAGATAAAGTGAGTCCATCAACTCCAACGGCATAGCTGAGTGCATGACAAACGACCTAGCGTACCTTACTCTTCTTCTAAAAAGTCTGCAACATGACATGTTGCAGCCCGAAACGGGTCAGCACATGGAATATGCTGGCAAGATAACACAGTAGAGCAAGTAACGGAATAAAGGCTAACACTACATACATATATGGCTGGTGGAGACTCTAAGGTTATAAGTTTTTGCATAAAGCCAATTTTTTCCTACAACAAAGGAATAAATTTATTTTAAGTATCATGGTAGTTGAAACATCATTGAGAAGGTTCCTCCAACTCAATCCCAATTAAAACCATCTTAATTAACCCAACAATATTAGTATAGAGTGATGAGATCAATCCAATAATTCAAGTACCAGATACTCAAGATGTCCATAACCGGGGACACGGCTAATCATGATTAGTTTGTGCACTCTGCAGAGGTTTGCGCACTTTTCCCCACAAGACTCGATCTCCTCCGTTAGATTTCTCGCACTGCATGGTGTTTGAGAAACGGATGACCGAGACACAGTCTTTCAGAAGCATTTACTCTTTATCCCGGGTGGACCCGTACACCTACTTTCCCCTACATCTGCCAGTCCACCACTGAAAGAGCTCACACAACATATTCAACTATGCCAGAGCCCATAATGGCATTATGGCTGCACACGGAAGTTTCTAGCATGAATAGTCTTATGATCCCTTTGAGCCTGGGTGGCATTCCATAGGTTAATCACACGGTTCCTCCGGGATTTCTTAGGACAACACTGGATTCTCCAGGTGCCCTGCAACCAATCCACCTAGATGTGTATTAAAGTAGCCACCTTAAGTTGAACCATTAATTAACAATCTCACATCTGTCATGGATACTCTCAAACCCAATCCACGTCTACGAGCATAGCATGGCAACCTAAGCATAACGTAGAAGTAACTCCCAGGGGTTTGATAATAAAGCAGGTAATAGGTTCTACCTCAATCTACTTCCCAGACCCACATGTTAAGAGATCCTACTCATGCAATATGTGAGGGTTGAACTAATGCATAAAAACTGGGTAATAAAGTGTATGATCAACGTGTTACGTGCCTTGCTGACGATTCGCAAAACCTAGGGACTCGTAGTAGCACGCTTCGCACTCCGGGAATTCTATCGCAAGCAAAAAATGGCATACATAAGAAACCAAGCAAAGATGAACGGGTAAATCTCAAATAAGAAGATCTAACCAGAAAGTTCAACTAAAGAACTCCGGTTTGCAAAAAGAATCAAATCAAATGGAGCAACGATACTCGAACTACGAAAAAACAAGATCCGTTTACTAGATTGAGCTAAAGTCAAATTTTACAGTACCAAAACCTTGTTCAATTGGTTAAACGGAAAGAGGGCTTCGAGACGAAGATCTAGGCGCTTCTTTCACCTGATTCCGACTAACGAGCGAAAAGTTAAACTAAAACGAAGATGAGGGAAGAAATCGCGATCGGAAATAATCGCGGAAAAACCATGAAAAAGAAAACGAGATGAACAGGCTAACGAACGAACATTCGCTATCTGTAACTAAACGACGAAAAGCGTTCGTTAAAACGAATGAACAGAAAAACGTCCGCTAAAAACACATAACCGAGAAAAACCGAACCGATCTAACAAAACAACCAATATATGGTTTTTTAAACAGAAAACCGATTTAAAAAAAACGGCGGTTACCTAACGGGTCGGGTTAACGGGCGGCGGAGCAGGTCACGGGCAGCAGGGCGGGCGGCTCCGGCATAGGGCGACGTGGCGGCTCCGGCGGTGGCAGGCTGCGGCGGCAGGCGGCGGTGGCAGCAGGTGGCAGCGACGCAGCAGCGGCGGCTGCACAACAGCGGCGGCGGCACTGGGCTGCGGCGGCGGTGGTGCGGTGGAGGCAACGGGGGCGGCGTATTTAAAGGGGGGAGGGGGCTTGCTTGTGGAGGGGGCAAGGTGGCAGCGGTGGCAGAGTCGGCCACGACGGGGGCGACGTGCGGGCGGCGGACTCCCGCCCGGAGTAGGAAGGCGGCGGCGCGGAGCTGGGCCGGCTGGGCTTCGGCCCAGTCGGTCCGAACTTTTTTTAAACAGATTCCACCAGAAAATCCTAGAAAAATAAATAAAAAACTAAAAAATGCCAAAACAAATTTTCATTGTCTAAATAAAATATTTAGAACGTGATGAACATTTTGTTGGCCCTAAAATGCAACTTTTAAAATATGCACCTTTTTCTAATTCAAATAAAATAGCAGAAAAACCAAATAAAATAAAATATTTGATTTTAATATTTTTCTTCCAATATTCCATTTAGTTTGGAGAAGTCATATTATCTCCTCTCATATATTTTAATATGAAATATTTTTGGAGAGAAAAACAATTAAAACCAAAATGACCCTCGTTCTGATATTTGAGAAAACTCAAATATGAAAACGATGAAATTCCCAACTCTCTCCATGGGTCCTTGAGTTGCTTACAATTTCGAGGATCACAACACACAAATGCAAATAAATATGATATGCAAGATGACCTATGTATAACATTCCAAATTGAAAATTTGGGATGTTACAAACCTACCCCCCTTAAGATGAATCTCACCCTTGAGATTCGGGTTGGCTAGAAAATAGGTGTGGGTGGTCCTTGCGTAGATCATCCTCTCATTCCCAGGTGGCTTCATCTTCGGCATGGTGGCTCCACTGAACTTTGCAAAACTTGATAACCTTGCTGCGGGTGACTCTGCTTGCAAACTCGAGGATCTTGATTGGTTTCTCCTGGTAAGTTAGATCACTATCCAGCTGTATAGCTTCCAGGGGTACTGTATCTCTCAGAGGAATATCGGCCATCTCAGCATGGCACTTCTTAAGCGGGGAAACGTGAAACATGTCATGAACTCCTGACAATCCTTCGGGTAACTCTGACTTGTAGGCAACCTCCCACATGTGTTCCAAAACATGGTATGGTCCCACAAATCTCGGGGCTAACTTTCCCTTAACACCGAAATGCTTAACACCTCGCAAAGGTGACACTCTCATGTACGCTCTATCTCCGATTTCATAGACTACTTCCTTATGTTTTGAGTCTGCATAACTCTTCTGCCTGGACTGAGCGACCTTCAGTCTATCTGGAATCAGCTTAACCTTCTCTTCTGACTCTTTGATTAGATCCTGTCCAAATAACTGGCGGTCTCCGACTTCATCCCACATAAACGGCGTTCGGCATCTCCTCCCATACAATGCTTTGAACGGTGCCATCTTCAAGCTGGCTTGGTAACTGTTGTTGTATAAAAATTCCACGTAGGGAAGATTGTCATCCCAACTAGATCCATAATCTAGCGCAAAAGCTCTCAACATGTCCTCCAGAATCTGGTTGAATCTCTCGGTATGTCCATCAGTCTGCTAGTGAAAAGCTGTACTGAACTCTAGCCTGGTACCCAATGTCTGGTGTAAATGATGCCAAAACTTTGAGGTAAACTGTGTTCCTCTATTTGATACGATGGTCCTCGGAACTCCGTGCAGTCATACGATCCTGGTCATGTATATCTTGGCCAACTTCGCACTGGTATAGGTGGTTTTCACGGGGATAAAGTGGGCTACTTTGGTCAAGCGATCCAGTACTACCCAGATTGAGTCATATCCCGATCGGGTACTGGGTAACCCGGTGATAAAGTCCATGCCAAGCTTACCCCACTTCCATTCGGGTATCGGCATAGGCTATAGTAATCCTACTGGCTTCTGATATTCTGCCTTCACTCTCTGACATACATCACGTACGGCCACATACTCGGCAATGACCTTCTTCATTCCCGTCCACCACAAACGCTCCTTCAAATCCAAATACATCTTAGTGTTTCCTAGTTGTATCGAGTATGGTGAATCATGTGCTTCTTGTAGTATCAACTTCCTGATCTCGGTGTTGTTGGGCACATAGACTCAGTCCTTGAACCACAAGGTGTCGTGTTCGTCCTCACGAAAACCCTTGGCTTTTCCTTCACTCATCTTCTCCTTTATCTCGGCAATTTCTTTGTCATCCTTCTGAGCTTCTCGTATCTTCCCCAATAATGTTGACTGAACCTCCAAGGTTGCAACAAAGGGACTATCTCCAAATGAAGCTCCCTAAGATCTTTTGCTAACTCCTTTGGCAATCCTCCATTTACTAGGGTATTAACATAACTCTTCCGGCTCAAAGCGTCTGCAACGACATTGGCCTTGCCTGGATGATAGTGCAGCTTCATATCATAATCCTTTATGAGCTCCAACCATCTCCTCTGTCTGAGGTTCAATTCCTTCTAGGTGAAAATGTACTTCAAACTCTTGTGATCCGTGTACACATCGCAATGATTTCCAATAAGGACATGTCTCTAGGTTTTGAGCGCATGCACTACAACTGCTAGCTCCAAATCATGTGTAGCATAATTTAACTCGTGCGGTCAGAGTTGACGGGAGGCATAAGAAACAACTCTTCCGTCCTGCATGAGTACTCCAAGTCCTAAGCGTGAAGTGTCGCAATACACTTGGAAATCCTTGCGTATATCTGGCAAGATCAGCACTGGCGTTGTCGTCAATCATTTCTTCAACTCCTAGAAACTTTCTTCGCATTCCTCGGTCCAATGAAACTTTGTGTCCTTCTTCAACAATGCCGTCATAGGCTTTGCAATCTTGGAGGAATTCTCTATGAATCTCCGGTAATATCCCGAGAGTCCAAGAAAACTACGGATTTCTCCAACTGAGGTGGGTGCCAACCACTCAGTGACTGCCTGCACCTTGATGGGATCCATTGCTATACCATCTCCTGATATAACGTGTCCTAAGAATCCAACTTCCTTCAACCAAAACTCACATTTGTTGAACTTGGCATATAACTGGTGTTCTCTGAGCTTCTCAAGAACCAAACGCAAATGTTCATTGTGTTCCTCTTCGTTCTTCGAATACACCAAGATATCATCAATGAATACCACGACAAACTTATCCAAGAACTCCATGCACACCTTATTCATCATACTCATGAAATAGGCAGGGGCGTTAGTCAATCCAAATGACATAACTGTATACTCATATAGCCCATACCTTGTGGTGAAGGATGTCTTAGGTATATCTTTTTCTTGGATCTTCAATTGGTGGTATCCTGATCGTAGATCGATTTTGGAGAATACTTTAGCTCCTTGAAGTTGGTCGAACAAATCATTGATCATCGGTAGTGGGTACTTATTCTTAATTGTCACTTCGTTCAGCGCCCGATAATCAACGACCATTCTTAAAGATCCATCCTTCTTCTCTACCAAGAGCACTGGGGCTCCCCAAGGTGATGAACTTCATCGAATGAATCCTTTCTCCAATAACTCCTTAATCTGCTTGTTGATCTCCTCCAGATCATTCGCTGGCATCCGGTATGGTCTCTTCAATATTGGTCCAGTGCCTGGCAATAGATCTATGATACGTCCATTTTGCATCATGCTTGTCTATTGATATTTATTGCATTATGGGCTGTTATTACTTGTTTTTCACCATACTGATGCCTTTTCCCTATTATTTTACAAGGTGAAGAGGGAGAATGCCAGCAGCTGGAATTCTGGGCTGGCAAAGGAGCAAACTATGGAAACCTATTATGCATAACTCCCAAAGCCCCGAAACTCCACAGAACACCGTTTCAGAATATATAAAAAATATCTGGCGAAAGAAGTTCACGAGGGGGGCCACCGGCTGTCCACGAGGGTGGGGGCACCCCCCCTCTCTGGGCGCGCCCCCTGTCTCGTGGGCTCACCGACGGTCCCCCGATGCCCATGTTCTCCTATATGAGGTGTTTTGACCTGGAAAAAATCATAAGGAGGCTTTCGGGACCAGACGCCGCTGTCTCAAGGCGGAACCGAGGCGGAAACCAATCTAGGGCTCCGGCAGAGCTGTTCTGCCAGGGATACTTCTCTCTGGGAGGGATAAATCGTCACCGCCATCATCACCAACAACTCTCCCATCTTGGGGAGGGCTATCTTCATCAACATCTTCACCAGCACCATCTCCTCTCAAACCCTAGTTCATCTCTTGTATCCAATCTTTGTACCCAAACCTCAGATTGGTACCTGTGGGTTGCTAGTAGTGTTGATTACTCCTTGTAGTTGATGCTAGTTGGTTTATTTGGTGGAAGATCATATGTTCAGATCCATTATGCATATTAATACATGCGACCTCTTGAGCTTGCGTTGTATTCCCTCGAAGAGGAAAGGGAGATGCATCACAGTAGCGTAAGTATTTCCCTGAGTTTTTGAGAACCAAGGTATCAATCCAGTAGGAGACCACACGCCAGTCCCTCGCACCTGCACAAACAAATAAGAACTTCGCAGCCAACGCGATAAGGGGTTGTCAATCCCTTTACGGTCACTTACGAAAGTGAGATCTGATAGAGATGATAGTTGATATTTTTGGTATTTTTAGTTTAATAAAACAACAAATAAAAGCGGTAAAAGTAAAGTAGATGTAGATTGATATGTTGAGAATAGACACGGGGCCCATAGTTTTCTCTAGTGGCTTCTCTCATAATAGCGATATTCTACGGCGGGTAAACAAATTATTGTCGAGCAATTGATAGAAAAGCAAATAATTATGAGACTATCTAAGCATGATCATTGTATATAGGCATCACGTCCGAGAAAAGCAGACGACTCCTGCCTGTATCTACTACTATTACTCCACACATCGACCGCTATCCAGCATGCATCTAGTGTATTGAGTTCATACGAACAGAGTAACGCCTTAAGCAAAATGACATGATGTAGAGGGATAAACTCAAGCAATATGATGTAAACCCCATCTTTTTATCCTCAATGGAAACAATACAATATGTGCCTTGCTGCCCCTACTGTCACTGGGAAAGGACACCGCAAGATTGAACCCAAAGCCAAGCACTTCTCCCATTGCAAGAACTATAGATCTAGTAGGCCAAACCAAACCAATAATTCGAAGAGACTTGCAAAGATACTATGAGCACACATAAAAGTTTCAGAGAAGAAACAAATATCTTTCGCAGATAACCTTGATCATAAACCCACAATTCATCGGATCTCGACAAACACACCGCAAAAAGAGATTACATCGAATAGATCTCCTCGAAGACCGAGGAGAACTTTGTATTGAGATCCAGAGAGAGAGAAGAAGCCATCTAGAAACTAGCTATGGACCCGAAGGTCTGTGGTAAACTACTCACAACTCATGGTGAGGGCGATGATGATGATGATGAAGGCCTCCGTGATGGATCCCCCTTCGGTGGAGCTCCCGAACAGGCTCCAAGATGGGATCTCCATAGAAACAGAAGCTACAACGGTGGAATTAGGGTTTTCCCTCTGTTCACGGAGATTCTGGGGTACGTGGACTTATATAGGAAGAAGGAGAGCACCGGGGGACGCTCGAGTGGGCCTCGAGGCAGGGGGCGCGCCCTGGGAAGGGGGGGCGCGCCCCCACCCTGGATTATAGTTGAATCATGGAACTATAAACGTCTGAAGCTGGAATTTCGTTTGAAGCTTGGGGGAGGCTTAAGTCAATGTTATATTAATGCCCAATCATGAGCTCTCAAGAGACATGATCATTCAAAATTTGTATGCTCGGCTTTCTCTAAATAATCGCTCCATGCTCGATACTTCTTGTTCTGGCTCTTATATGATGAAGACTGTTGAATTCAAATGGGATTTATTGGAAAGAATTAAATGCAACTCTGAAGATTGGGATCTCGACGAAGGTAAAGAGTCAGGTATGACCCCTAAGTTTGATTGTGTTAAAGCTTTTATGGATACCGATGTTTTTCGTGAGTTTAGCACTAAATATGGACTTGACTCTGAGATAGTAGCTTCTTTCTGTGAATCATTTGCTACTCATGTTGATCTCCCTAAGGAGAAGTGGTTTAAATACCATACCCCTATTGAAGTAAAAATAGTTGAACCTATTAAAGTTGAAGAAAAGACTATCACTTACAATGTTGATCCTATTATTCCTACTGCTTATATTGACAAACCACCCTTCCCTGTTAGGATAAAGGATCATGCTAAAGCTTCAAATGTGGTTCGTAAGAGTAATACTAGAACACCTACACCCCCAGAGAAAATTAAAGTTGAACCTAGTGTTGCTATGGTTAAAGATCTCTTGGTAGAAGATTTATATGGACATGTTATTTACCTCCAAGAGGAATCTGCTAGAATAGCCAAACCCAATGCTAGGAATAAACATAGACCTATTGTAGGCTTGCCTGTTATCTCTATTAAGATAGGATATCATTGCTATAATGGTTTATGTGGCGTAGGCACTAGTGCGAGTATTATCCCTCATACCTTATATAAAGAAATTATGCATGACATTGCACCTGTTGAGCTAGAAGGGATTGATGTTACTATTAAGCTAGCTAATAGAGACACTATTTCACGAGTTGGGATTGTTAGAGATGTTCAAGTTTTGTGTGGGAAGGTTAAATACCCTGCTGATTTTCTTGTTCTTAGTTCCACACAAGATGAATTTTGTCCCATTATATTGGGTAGACCCTTCTTGAACACTATTAATGCTAAGATAGACTGCATGAAAGATATTGTTACTGTTGGTTTAGGGGATATGTCTCATGACTTTAACTTTGCTAAATTCCATAGACAACCCCTTGATAAAGAACTACCTAGTAAGGATGAAATTATTGGTCTTGCTTCTATTGCTGTGCCTCCTAATGATCCTTTAGAACAATACTTGCTAGACCATGAAAATGATGTGCATATGAATGAGAGAAGGGATATAAATGAAATATTCTTTAATCAGGGACCCGTATTGAAAAAAAACTTGCCTTTTGAAATCCTAGGGGATCCTCCTCCACCCAAGGGTGATCCCGTATTTGAACTTAAACCTTTACCTGATAATCTTAAGTATGTTTATCTTGATGAAAAGAAGATATATCCTGGTTTTTTTGACTATGTACTGCAAGGCAACAGCCTCACAATTCTTTATTAAAACTTAAAACCCAAGCTAGGAGGGGATACAAAGTAAAGAAGTTTGTGAGAAAATATGTAGAGGGAAAAGAAAGAAAAAACTTACAACAAAGCTACTGAAGGGAGGCTATCCAAGAGAGAAGGCTATCCCTATATTTACATTTGATCCTGTGTGCTAACAAAGAAATATCATACACAAAGTTTATCTTCCAAGATCTGAAGCTGGGTTGCTCATTTCTGAAGATTTTGCCATTCCTTTGAATCCATATATTCCAAGTAGCAGTAAAAACTACTTCAGAGAAGAAAGGAAGGCCAAACTCATGTCTAGCCGCCAGGGCCATTGAGTGTGTGGTTTGGTTGCTGTTTGAGGTCCAAGAGATTCCAAGATAATTCCAAACTCTCTGGCTAAAGTTACAAGCAGAGAAAAGATGCACATGGTCCTCATGACTAGGTAAGTGACACAAAACACAGTTAGCATCTTGCACATGCCAGTGTCGTCGTTGCATCATATCCCTTGTATTTAGGCGATCCATCAAGAGTAACCAGCCAAAAACCTTAATCTTGAGAGTGCAGGAGCATTTCCAAATCCACTTGAATATAGGATCCACCACTAGATGAGAAAAAGTGAATTCATAGTAGAGCTTAGATTGGAAGGTGCCAGACTTGGAGGGCCACCTCAAGATATCTCTACTTGTTGGATCAATATGTATAGGAGCCAACAAAATCCGGAGCTGTTGAAGTTCATCAAAGGCTTCTACAGACAAAGGCAGGTGAAAATTGTGAACCTTAGTTGGCGTATCAAAAAAATCCTTGACGGTGATCAGGTCATTAATGACAAAAGAATAAAGACGCGGGAACCTAGTCCTCAAAGAGACTATTCTGTTATCAATGTGCCAAAGGTCCCTCCAGAATATTACAGTATCACCTGCATGTACTTGTGGGATAGCAAGGGTACAAAATTTGTCATAAAGACTGAGAACATTGCGCCACCAAAAAGAACCACAGCTAAGAGTAGCTTGAGGGGGCGATGATCCATAGTAAGAGTCCCAGATAAGATTGACCCAAGGTATATCCAACTTGTTGAAGAACTTGTATAAATGCTTCATGAGCAAGGCCTCATTCTGAGTACCTAGGTGTGTGACACCGAGCCCACCATACTTCTTGGGTTTACATATGAGGTCCGAGGCAGCCAAGGATTGACGAGGGGTCTCAGAGTTGCCCCTCCAAAGACATTGTCGCATGATCCGCTCTAATTGCTGGAGAATGCCTTTGGGCACAGATAAGGAACACAAAAAGTATATAGGCATGGATGCCAGGACCGATTGTAGTAATTGCAAACGACTACCTTGGTTCAACAGACATGATGAAGCTGATAGACGTCGCTCGAGACGATCCACAAGGGGCAACAGATCAGCAATGGATGGTCTAGAAGTACCCATAGGAAGACCCAGATAGGTGAAAGGCATCGAGCCCACCTCGCAACCCAAAAGTGCAACTATTCGAGAGCCCTCTTCCTCAGACAAGTTCAGAGGGATCAAAGACAATTTGCTGAAGTTTACTCTTAATCCAGTGGCCCGAGCAAATTCCTCAAGCATCTGTTTGAGAGGGAGGATCTGATCATCAGTAGCTGGAAGGATGATGAGCGTGTCATCCGCATATTGAACTATCAAATAATCATTAGAGCTGGTCGGAATGGGCATTTTGAGAATGTTTCTAGCACACATTTCATTCACCACTGATTGTAGGAGATCCGCCGCAATGACAAACAACAAAGGAGAGAGGGGGTATCCTTGATGGACACCAGTGCGACACGTAAAGTGCTGGCCAGGTACCCCATTTAACAGCATAGAAGAAGAGCCAGAGGATAACAGACCATCAACCCAACCATTCCAGCGATCATCGAAACTTTTGCACCGCAACATCTGGAGGATAGTCTCATGTTCGATGGTGTCAAACGCCTTGGTAAAGTCAAGCTTGAGGAGAACGATTGGCCGTTTAGAGGCTTTGCACTGATGGATATACTCAAAACACCAAGCAAGGCAATCCTGTATTGAGCGGCAGCGAAGAAAACCATACTGGTTTCTATGAATGCATTTAAGAATCACTTGTTGCAGTCTGTTAGCTAAGAGCTTTGTGAGAAACTTTAAACAAGTGTTGGTCAGTGATATTGGCCGAAAATCACCAACCACTTCCGGGATTAATTTCTTGGGAATGAGGGTGATTAACGAAGAATTCGGACATTCCAAGTCACATTTACCATCATAAAAAGCCCTCACAAGCATCATAAAGTCAGCTTTTAGAATAGGCCAACACGTCTTCAGAAATAAACCAGTGAAACCATCTGGCCCAGGAGCACGATCAATTGGCATATGTTTGATAACATCCTCCACCTCTTTATCAGAAAAAGGTCGTGACAAAGTTTCAAGCCCATCCACCTTCTAAATAAGGGAGTCTAGGTCGAAGCCCATTTGTATCCCCTTAGCACGGCCCATTCGCTGTTTAAAATTTGACCAGAATATTCCTGCCAATTGTTGATGATCAGAGATCACTTCTCCATCAACATTTCTGAGCGAGGAGATCATGTTCTTGCGATATCTCTCTGTTGCCATTGCATGAAAAAATTTAGTATTCTCTTCATCGACTTTGATAGACCTGATAGTGCAGCGTTGCTTCCAATAATGTATTGCATATGCAAAATTTCCTCCAGGAGAGCCTTGACAATACGCCGAAAGTTTGTTTCGGGCCAACTTAAAGGCCGAAGCTCTTCTAGTTCATCGAAATATAAGATAACCTTATTACAATCAGTAATAAGCACCTTGACTTTAGACAGGCTTAAATGCCACTTTTTGAGAACATAGCCCAGGGCTTTAAATTTGGCCGAGATCGTGGACGCAATATTTGCCTTTCTGAAATCTTTGTTCCACACTGCAGAAACACAGTCAAAGAAACCAGGGAGATCGATCCAGTAGTTTTCAAAGCGAAAAACTTTATCCTTGGGTATGCACGTAGCGATAGTGACAACGCAGGGAACATGATCAAAGGCAGTACGTGCCAGAGGAATTACCAAGGTATTGGGATGATCATAAGTCCGTGCAACCAAAGTAAAGAACCAATCAAGTTGCTCAAGCAACGGGTGCGTCTGCATATTAGACCAGGTAAATTGTCTACCCTTGTTCGGCAGTTCAATGAGGCCAAGGTGACCAATAACTTCATTAAACAAGAAAATATCATTAACATTGCCACCCGGTAAATTGCGATTCTCAAGCGATCTCATGAAATTAAAATCACCAAGTAGAAGCCATTTGTCATCTGCATTGATATTAAGGTTATAGAGCCATTGAACGAAATCATCTCGAGCAGGGCCCTGACACGGCCCATAGACAGTCACTAACTTCCAAATTTCCGACGTGTGCTTGGAACAGAACTCTAGAACAATGCCAAAAGTTTTTGCCACTATAAGATGACCATTAAAGAACGATGAATTCCATATAACCACGATACCACCAGAAGCCCCATTAGAAGGAACATAGGCAAAATTGTCAAAGCGTCGGGGGCAGAATTTTCGAAGAAAACGATGATCAATGTGCATACATTTGGTTTCCTGGAGGCATATAACGGAGCAACCACTTTCATCAATCTTTTGTTTAACAGCGAGCTGACGCGCTTCAGAGTTAAGGCCCCGTACATTCCAACAGAGGACTTTCCAATCTCTAGAGATGTTCTGATTCATTACAACTAAAGAAGAGAGAGCAGCAAAAGGGATCACACAGTGATCCACACCCAAACAACGAAATAAACCGCTCCATACATTTCAGCAAAATAAAGCAGAAATAAAGATAAATGGCGATTTGGGAGGTACGCCATAGACCCGAAGGCTTGAAATGACTACTGATCATCGGAACTCTTGCTGCTGCTAGCTTGAGAAGGATCAGCTACAAGCTTCTCCGATGTGAGATTCTCTGGGGCAATTTGCAGACGAGCTCCAATGCGCTGCAGGTCTTCGATCGCGCTGAGAGGTGGGAGCTCCTGACCATTCACCGAAGGAGCTTTGTTCCTACGTTTCTTGGGAGCAGGAGACTGCTTGCGCAGACCCACCTTCTGAATCGGAGCTCGACGAAAACCATCCTTCAGAGCGCTAAGACGAGCGCTCCGACGTACTTCACAAACCACCAGAGGCGTCACCGCCTTGCATCCCCGCTTCCTAGGCATCTCCTTCCTGGCTGTAAAATGGAAAGACTCAGCGATGGGTTCAGATATGTCATCAAAACACAGCGCGCGAGCAACATGTCTCTTCAAAGGGCGAGCCACGCAAGGGATGGGTGCCGTCTTCAGAGAAATCCGAAAATCAGATTCAGTGCAGTTAAGCTCCCAGGTGTTGAGAGGAAGAAAGATTGGCTCAAATGTAGGCCAAGAGACTGCCCTGGGTATCCCAGAGACCCACATGAAAGGCATCATCCTCTCAAAATTGCGCTGCCATTGCATAACTGGGGGCATCTCTGGCCCAAAGACTGTCAGAACCATTCCAATGTGCAGAGGGGGCTGCACCATAGGTGGTCGATACACCACAACATCAGCAACATGTTCGCCATTATTAACTGACACATCATACATTTGTAAGATCATAGACTCCTGAGACTGATTATCCTCAACTTGGTTCTCTTGAACCTGCTCCTGGTTGTCAATAGGTTGTTCATGAAAGCCCTGTTGCTGAACATTTTCAGGTTGGGGAACATCATTCCAACCGATTTCAGGAAACTCGGGCATGACCTAGTTGTGATTCTCAAACAACAAGTGTCCAGGGAGGGTGTGGGGGTTGCCATTGAAGGGCATGGGATCCTCATCAGTAGGCAAGACATCAGCAAATTCCGCAGACAAAATATAAACTAGGGTTGTTATTATTAGTGCTAACCTTTCAGAGCAGGAAGAAGAAAAAATATTGAAAACTTTGAAGAAGCACCGTGCTGCTATTGGATATACTCTGGAGGATCTTAAAGGCATTAGTCCTACTTTATGCCAACACAAGATAAAATTGGAAGGAAATGCTAAACCGGTTATTGATAATCAGCGACAGTTGAATCCTAAGATGAAAGAAGTGGTAAGGAAGGAAATACTAAAGCTTCTAGAGGTAGGTATTATCTATCTAGTTGCTGATAGCCAGTGGATAAGTCATGTCCATTGTGTCCCTAAGAAGGGAGGTACGACTGTCATTCCTAATGATAAAGATGAATTGATCCCGCAAAGAATAGTTACATGTTATAGGATGGTAATTGATTTCCGTAAGTTAAATAAAGCTACTAAGAAAGACCATTACCCCTTGCCATTTATTGATAAAATTCTAGAAAGGTTATCCAAGCATACTCATTTTTGCTTTCTAGATGGTTATTCTGGTTTCTCTCAAATACCTGTGTCAAAAGGGGATCAAGAAAAGACCATTTTTACTTGTCCTTTCGGTACCTTTGCTTATAGACGTATGCCTTTTGGTTTATGTAATGCACCTGCTACCTTTCAAAGATGCATGATGGCTATATTCTCTGATTTTTTGTGAAAAGATTGTTGAGGTTTTCATGGATGATTTCTCCATTTACGGAACTTCTTTTGATGATTGCTTAAGCAACCTTGATCGAGTTTTGCAGATATGTGAAGACACTAATCTTGTTTTGAATTGGGAGAAGTGCCACTTTATGGTTAATGAAGGCATTGTCTTGGGACATAAAATTTCTGAAAGAGGTATCGAAGTCGACAAAGCTAAAGTTGATGCTATTGAAAAGATGTCATGCCCTAAGGATATCAAAGGTATACGAAGTTTCCTTGGTCATGCCGGGTTTTATAGGAGGTTCATTAAAGACTTCTCCAAAATCTCCAGGCCTCTGACTAATCTCTTACAAAAAGATATTCCTTTTGTCTTTGATGATGATTGTCTAGAAGCATTTGAAATACTTAATAAAGCATTTATCTCTGCACCTATTGTCCAACCTCCTGACTGGAATTTACCCTTTGAGATTATGTGTGATGCTAGTGATTATGTTGTAGGTGCTATTCTATGACAAAGAGTTGATAAGAAATTGAATGTTATCCAATATGCTAGTAAAACTCTAGATAGTGCCCAGAAAAATTATGCTACTACTGAGAAAGAATTTTTAGCAGTTGTATTTGCTTGTGATAAGTTTAGACCTTATATTGTTGATTCTAAAGTAACTATTGACACTGATCATGCTGCTATCAAATACCTTATGGAAAAGAAAGATGCTAAACCTAGACTTATTAGATGGTTTCTCTTGCTGCAAGAGTTTGACTTGCATATTATTGATAGAAAGGGAGCTGAGAACCCCCTTGCAGATAACTTGTCTAGGTTAGAAAATATACTTGATGACCCACAACCTATTGATGATAGCTTTCCTGATGAACAATTAGCTGTCATAAATACTTCTCGTACTGGTCCATGGTATGCTGATTATGCTAATTACATTATTGCTAAGTTTATATCTCCTAGCTTCACATACCAGCAAAAGAAAAAGTTCTTCTATGATTTGAGACATTACTTCTGGGATGACCCACATCTTTATAAAGAATGAGTAGATGGTATTATTAGATGTTGTGTACCTGAGCATGAACAAAAACAGATCCTACACAAGTGCCACTCCGAAGCTTATGGAGGACACCATGCGGGAGATAGAACTGAACATAAGGTATTGCAATCCGGTTTTTATTGGCCTACTCTCTTCAAGGATGCCCGTAAGTTTGTCTTGTCTTGTGATGAATGTCAAAGAATTGATAATATCAGTAGACGTCAAGAAATGCCTATGAATTATTCACTTGTTATTGAACCATTTGATGTTTGGGGCTTTGATTATATGGGACCATTTCCTGCCTCTAATGGATACACACATATTTTAGCTGTTGTTGATTACGTTCCTAACTGGGTACAAGCTATTCCAACTAGTAGTGCTTATCATAACACCTCTATTAAGATGCTTAAAGAAGTTATTTTCCTGAGGTTTGGAGTCCCTAGATATCTAATGACTGATGGTGGTTCATAGTTTATTCATGGTGCTTTCGTAAAATGCTTGCAAAGTATGATGTCAACCATAGAATTGCATCCCCTTATCACCAACAGACTAGTGGTCAAGTAGAACTAAGTAATAGAGAGTTGAAATTAATTTTGCAGAAGACAGTTAATAGGTCTAGGAAGAATTGGTCCAAGAAACTTGATGATGCATTATGGGCCTATAGAACTGCATAGAAAAATCCTATGGGTATGTCTCCATATAAGATGGTATATGGAAAAGCTTGTCACTTACCTCTTGAGCTAGAACATAAGGCATATTGGGCTATTAAAGAGCTCAATTACGATTTCAAACTTGCCGGTAAGAAGAGGTTATTTGACATTAGCTGTCTTGATGAATGGAGAACCCAGGCCTATGAGAATGCCAAGCTGTTTAAAGAAAAAGTTAAAAGATGGCATGAAAAAATGATACAAAAGTGTGAGTTTAACGTAGGTGATTATGTCTTGCTATACAACTCTCGTTTAAGATTTTTTGCAGGAAAACTTCTCTCCAAGTGGGAAGGACCTTACGTTATCGAGGAGGTCTATCGTTTCGGTGCCATAAAGATCAACAACATTGAATGCACAAATCCGAAGGTGGTGAACGGCCAAAGAATCAAGCATTATATCTCAGGCAATCCTATAAATGGTGAAACCAATGTTATTGAAAAGATGCCATGCCCTAAGGATATCAAAGGTATACGAAGTTTCCTTGGTCATGCCGGGTTTTATAGGAGGTTCATAAAGGATTTCTCCAAAATCTCCAAGCCTCTGACTAATCTCTTACAAAAAGATATTCCTTTTGTCTTTGATGATGATTGTCTAGAAGCATTTGAAATACTTAAGAAAGCATTGATCTATGCACCTATTGTCCAGCCTCCTGACTGGAATTTACCCTTTGAGATTATGTGCGATGCTAGCGATTATGCTGTAGGTGCTGTTCTAGGGCAAAGAGTTGATAAGAAATTGAATGTTATCAAGTATGCTAGTAAAACTCTAGATAGTGCCTAGAGAAATTATGCTACTACTGAGAAAGAATTTTTAGCAGTTGTATTTGCTTGTGATAAGTTTAGACCCTATATTGTTGATTCTAAAGTAACTATTCACACTGATCATGCTGCTATCAAATACCTTATGGAAAAGAAAGATGCTAAACCTAGACTTATTAGATGGGTTCTCTTGCTGCAAGAATTTGACTTGCATATTATTGATAGAAAGGGAGTTGAGAACCCCGTTGCAGATAACTTGTCTAGGTTAGAGAATATACTTGATGACCCACAACCTATTGATGATAGCTTTCCTGATGAACAATTAGCTGTCATAAATACTTCTCGTACTGCGCCATGGTATGCTGATTATGCTAATTATATTGTTGCTAAGTTTTTACCTCCTAGCTTCACATACCAGCAAAAGAAAAAGTTCTTCTATGATTTGAGACATTACTTCTGGGATGACCCACATCTTTATAAAGAAGGAGTAGATGGTATTATTAGACGTTGTATACCTGAGCATGAACAGGAACAGATCCTAAGCAAGTGCCACTCCGAAGCCTATGGAGGACACCATGTGGGAGATAGAACTGCACACAAGGTATTACAATCCGGTTTTATTGGCCTACTCTCTTCAAGGATGCCCATAACTTTGTATTATCTTGTGATGAATGTCAAAGAATTGGTAATATCAGTAGACGTCAAGAAATGCCTATGAATTATTCACTTGTTATTGAACCATTTAATGTTTGGGGCTTTGATTATATGGGACCGTTTCCTGCCTCTAATGGGTACACACATATTCTACTTGCTGTTGATTACGTTACTAAGTGGGTAGAATTTATTCCAACTAGTAGTGCTGATCACAACACCTCTATTAAGATGCTTAAAGAAGTTATTTTTCGGAGGTTTGGAGTCCCTAGATATCTAATGACTGATGGTGGTTCACACTTTATTCATGGTGCTTTCCGTAAGATGCTTGCTAAATATGATGTCAACCATAGAATTGCATCCCCCTAACACCCACAAACTAGTGGTCAAGTAGAAATAAGTAATAGGGGGTTGAAACTAATCTTACAAAAGGCAGTCAATAGGTCTAGGAAGAATTGGTCCAAGAAACATGATGATGCATTATGGGTCTATAGAACTGCATACAAAAATCCTATGAGTATGTCCCCATATAAGATGGTATATGGAAAGGCTTTTCACTTACCTCTTGAGCTAGAACATAAGGCATATTGGGCTATCAAAGAGCTCAATTATGATTTCAAACTTGCCAATGAAAAGAGGTTATTTGACATTAGCTGCCTTGATGAATGGAGAACCCATGCCTATGAAAATGCCAAGCTATTTAAAGAGAAAGTTAAAAGATGGCATGACAAAAGGATACAAAAGCGTGAGTTTAACGTAGGTGATTATGTCTTGCTATTCAACTCTCGTTTAAGTTTTTTTGCAGGAAAACTTCTCTCCAAGTGGGAAGGACCTTACGTTATCGAGGAGGTCTATCGTTCCGGTGCCATAAAGATCAACAACATTGAATGCACAAATCCGAAGGTGGTGAACGGCCAAAGAATCAAACATTATATCTCAGGTAATCCTATAAATGGTGAAACCAATGTTATTGAAATCGTAACCCCGGAGGAATACATAAGGGACACTTTACAGAACGATTCAGCCTTCGAAAAGGAAGAGGTATGTGATACGGTAAGAAAACTAACTCCAACACAGTTCTAAAGGCAATTTTTCTCCGTTTTGGAATATTTAGAAAAATAGAAAAATAAGTGGCGGTACGGAAGAGACACGAGCCGTCCACGAGGGTGGAGGGCGCGCCCCCCTTCCCTGGGCGTGCCCCTGCCTCGTGGGCAGTTCGTGTGCCTCCCGGACTCCGATTTCTTGTATGTTACTCCTTTTGCTCGGTAAAAATTCATTATATATACTCCCGAAGGTTTTGACCTCTGTATCACGCAAAAATCCTCTGTTTTTGTTTTGAGTTGTTTCTGTCACAGATAAAAGCAATATGTCGTCTCAGGATTCAGAGGGAGAAAGCTATGTGGCGGATTTCCTGGCTGACCCTAAGGTCTATGGGGATTGGGAGCATTATGGTTGGACCACGGAGGGAGAAGAGGACCATGATCCCAAGGGAAAGGACTGGACCAGCTCAAATGAAGACGAAGTCCCACTACCTCAACCTGGGGACATGCATGTGGAGTTCAAAAAGTCAAGCCTCACCGACAGAGCAAACAATTCTAAGATCGAATTTATCCCTTTTCACCTCTTGCAGGAAAATAAGCAGGCACTATGCAAGAAAATATTGAACCTTGAGCGAGAGATCAATGACCTAAGGGAGCAAAATTCTGCCCGTAAGCGCAAGCTAAGGAAGAAGCCATCGTCACCACCCCCGAAGAAGGAGACATAATCATATGGGTATGGGCACTCCCCTTGGCAACTACCAAGCTTGGGGGAGTGACCCCGGTATCGTATCACCATCACTCCTATCTTTACCATTTTTCTTAGTTCGATCCTTTTGGTAGTATCCTGATCAAGTAGAATAAAGTTAGCATGATCTAGTTGTGAGCTTTTGCTTTATGATCTTTACCCTTTGTAATCGAGTCCGTGAGCTATATAATAAAGATTAGTGTTGAGTCAAGGGCTTGATTTCCTCACTTGGGTCATGATAAAAAGAAAGAAAATATGAAAAGTATCAAAGAGATCATATTGATCTTGTGGGAAGTAATGACTTCACATATAAGAGTATGATAAATAGAAGTTGTTGGGAGTTGACAAACATAGTTTTGGTCATCGTTGCAATTAATAGGAAGTAATAAAAGAAGAGAGGCTTCACATACAAATATACTATCTTGGACATCTTTTATGATTGTGTGCACTCATTAAAGTATGACATGCTAAATAGTTGATCTTGGACAAGGAAGACAACAAAATGGGTTATGTTTTCCTATATCCGAAATAAAGTATATTGTCATGGATCATCCAACATGTTGATCTTGCCTTTCCCCATCATGCTAGCCAAAACTCCTCGCACTAAGTAGAGATACTACTTGTGCTTCCATACATCCTTAAACCCAATTTTTCCATGAGAGTCTACCATACCTACCTATGGATTGAGAAAGATCCTTCCAAGTAAGTTGTCATGTTGCAAACTCGCTAAAATATGTATGATTTATTAGTGTGGAGGAAATTAACTTTATACGATCTTGTGATATGGAAGTAATAAAAGCGACGGACTGCATAATAAAGTTCCTTATCACAAGTGGCAATATAAAATGACGTTCTTCTATGCTAAGACTTTGTGCATCCAACCATAAAAACACATGACAGCCTCTGCTTCCCTCTGCGAAGGGCCTATCTATTATTCTTCCTTAAGAGTCAAGGTGAAATTCACCTTTCCTTTTAACATTTTATCCTTTGGTAAGCACACTGTGTTGGAAAGATCCTGACATATATACCCACTTGGATGTAAGTTTTCATGGTCTATTACTGTTGACATTACCCATGAGGTAAAAGGTTGGGAGGCAACACCATAAGCCCCTATCTTTCTCTGTGTCCGATTAAAACTCCATAACCATAAGTATTGCGTTACTGTGAGAAATTGTGAAAGACTATATGATAGTTGAGTATGTAGGCTTGCAAAAAGCTCTTATATTGACTCTTTCCGATGTTACGATAAATTGCAATTGCTTTAATGACCGAGATCAAAGTTTGTTAGTTTCCAATGAAGTTTATGATTCATGCTTGATATTGTGAATGAATTGTTACTTTAGCATAAAAATATGTCCACATGTTTAGAGATAGAGGTGTCGATAAAAATAAAATACGGACATGAGAGCATCATGATCATTCCTATAACAGCAACATATATATCGGCTTTCGCTTGAGAGCATCATGATCATTCCTATAACATCAACATCATGATCATGGACATATTTTTCGATATCGGCTTTCGCTTGAGGACAAGCGAGGTATAAGCTTGGGGGAGTTGATACGTCCATTTTGAATCATGCTTATATATTTGATATTTATTGCATTATGGGTTGTTATTACTTGTTTTGTCACCATACTTATGCCTTTTCCCTCTTATTTTACAAGGTTTACATGAAGAGGGAGAATGCCGGCAGCTGGAATTCTGGGCTGGAAAAGGAGCAAACTCTGGAAACCTATTCTGCACAACTCCAAAAGCCCCGAAACTCCACAGAACTCCATTTCAGAAAATATAAAAAATATCTGGCGAAAGAAGTTCACGAGGGGGGGCCACCGGCTGTCCACGAGGGTGGGGGGCGCCCCCCCTTTGGGCGAGCCCCCTGTCTCGTGGGCCCACCGACGGTCCCCCGATGCCCATCTTCTCCTATATGAGGTGTTTTGACCTGGAAAAAAATCATAAGGAGGCTTCCGGGACTAGACGCCGCCGTCTCGAGGCGGAACCGAGGCGGAAATCAATCTAGGGCTCCGGCAGAGCTGTTCTGCGAGGGATACTTCCCTCCGTGAGGGGGAAATCGTCACCGCCGTCATCACCAACAACTCTCCCATCTTGGGGAGGGCTATCTTCATCAACATCTTCACCAGCACCATCTCCTCTCAAACCCTAGTTCATCTCTTGTATCCAATCTTTGTACCCAAACCTCAGATTGGTACCTGTTGGTTGCTAGTAGTGTTGATTACACCTTGTAGTTGATGCTAGTTGGTTTATTTGGTGGAAGATCATATGTTCAGATCCATTATGCATATTAATACCCCTCTGATCATGAACAATATTATGTCTTGTGAGTAGTTACTTTTGTTCCTGAGGACATGGGAGAAGTCTTGCTATTATTAGTCATGTGAATTTGCTCTTCGTTCGATATTTTGATGAGTTGTATGTTGTCTCTCCTCTAGTGGTGTCATGTGAACGTCGACTACATGACACTTCACCATTATTTGGGCCTAGAGGAAGGCATTGGGAAGTAATAAGTAGATGACGGGTTGCTAGAGTGACAGAAGCTTAAACCCTAGTTTATGTGTTGCTTCGTAAGGGGCTTATTTGGATCCATATGTTTCATGCTATGGTTAGGTTTACCTTAATACTTCTTTTGGAGTTGCGGATGCTTGGATTAGAGGTTAATCATAAGTGGGAAGCTTGTCCAACTAAGGACAGCACCCAAGCACAGGTCCACCCACATACCAAATTATCCAAGTACTAAACGTGAATCAGATGATTGTGATGAAAACTAGCTTGACGATAATTCACATGTGTCCTCGGGAGCGCTTTCCTTATTATAAGAGTTTGTCCAAGCTTGTCCTTTGCTACAAAAAGGATTGGGCCACCTTGTTGCACCTTATTTACTTTTACCTTTTGTCACTTGTTACAAATTACCATATCACAAAACTATCTGTTACCTATAATTTCAGTGCTTGCAGAAAATACCTTAGGGAAAACTGCCTATCATTTCCTTCTGCTCCTCATTGGGTTCGACCCTCTTACTTATCGAAAGGACTACGATAGATCCCCTACACTTGTGGGTCATCAATCTATCAAAAACTCAATGTCCCGATCTGGCGGCATGCCTGGTAGCTCCTCTGGAAATACATCCGAATAATCCTTTACTACATGCACTTCCTCCTGAACAACTCCCGAGAGAGAATTTGCTTGTGTCCTCCTAGGCGCATGCCTAGATACATACTTGATCCTTTTTCCCTCCGGGGTGGTAAGTAGAATCGACTTACTGGCACAATCGATGTTCCCTTGACACGTCTCCAACGTATCTATAATTTTTTATTGTTCCATGCTATTATATTATCCTTCTAGGATGTTTTATGGGCCTTTATATATACTTTTACATGATTTTTGGGACTAACCTATTAACCCAGAGCCCAGTGCTAGTTTCTGTTTTTCTCTTGTTTTAGAGTATCGCAGAATAGGAATATCAAACGGAGCTCAATTGACCTGAAACACAACAGAGGTTATTTTTGGACCAGAAGAAGCCCAGAAAGTACCGAAGGAGGACCAGAAGGTCCACGGGCTACCCACGAGGGTGGGACGGCCCCCCTCCTGGGCGCGCCCCCTGCCTCGTGGACAGCCCGGAGACCCCCTTTACTTGTCCCCGACTCCAACACCTCCTATATATACTGAAATCTCCGGAAAATAACCTAGATCGGGAGTTCCGTCGCCGCAAGCCTTTGTTGCCACCAAAAACCAATGTAGACCCGTTCTGGCACCCTGCCGGAGGGGGGAATCCCTCTTCGGTGGCCATATTCATCATCCCGGCACTCTCCATGACGAGGAGGGAGTAGTCCACCCTCGGGGCTGAGGGTATGTACTAGTAGCTATGTGTTTGATCTCTCTCTCTCTCTCTCGTGTTCTTGAGATGGCACGATCTTGATGTATCGCGAGCTTTGCCATTATAGTTGGATCTTATGATGTTTCTCCCCCTCTACTCTCTTGTGATGAATTGAGATCTTATCGGATTGAGTCTTTGAGGATTTGAGAACACTTGATGTATGTCTTGCATGTGCTTATTTGTCGTGACAATGGGATATCACGTGATCTACTTGATGTATGTTTTGGTGATCAACTTGCGGGTTCCGTGACCTTGGGAATCTATGAATAGGGGTTGGCACATGTTTCCGTCTTGACTCTCCGATAGAAACTTTTGGGCACTCTTTGAAGTTCTTTGTGTTGGTTGAATAGATGAATCTGAGATTGTGTGATGCATATTGTGTAATCATGCCCACGGATACTTGAGGTGACAATGGAGTATCTAGGTGACATTGGGGTTTTGGTTGATTTGTATCTTAAGGTGTTATTCTAGTACGAACTCCATGATAGATCGAACGGAAAGAATAGCTTCGTGCTATTTTACTACAGACTCTTGAATAGATCGATCAGAAAGGATAACTTTGAGGTGGTTTCGTACCCTACCATAATCTCTTCGTTTGTTCTCCGCTATTAGTGACTTTGGAGTGACTCTTTGTTGCATGTTGAGGGATAGTTATATGATACATTTATGTTATTATTGTTGAGAGAACTTGCACTAGTGAAAGTATGAATCCTAGACCTTGTTTCCTATCATTGCAACACCGTTTATGCTCACTTTTACCTTTAGTTACCTTGCTGTTTTTATATTTTCAGATTACAAAAACCTATATCTACCATCCATATTGCACTTGTATCACCATCTCTTTGCCGAACTAGTGCACCTATACAATTTACCATTGTATTGGGTATGTTGGGGACACAAGAGACTCTTTGTTATTTGGTTGCAGGGTTGTTTGAGATAGACCATCTTCATCCTACGCCTCCCACGGATTGATAAACCTTAGGTCATCCACTTGAGGGAAATTTGCTAATGTCCTACAAACCTCTACACTTGGAGGCCCAACACCGTCTACAAGAAGGTTGCGTAGTAGTCATCATCCCTTTATACATCGATAGCAAATCCATACCTAGTATCACATCCAATCCTTGTGACTCCAAAACTATCAGGTCTGAGGGGGAAACATGGCGTCCAATGGTCAATGGCATCTGAAAACATCCTTGATTTGCCATATATTCAGCTCCTGGTGTGCTTACTAACATAGGGTTCATAAGTACTTTGGTGGGCAACTTATATCTATCCACGAATCCCCTTGAAATGTATGAATGCGATGCACCAGTATCAAAAAGAACTATTACAGTAAATGACTTAACCAAAAACTTACCGACAACAGCATCAGGCTGCTCTTCAACCTCCTCCACGTTCACGTGGTTCACTTGTCCCCTGTTGAAAGGGTTGGGCTTCTTCCTAGTGCTTCCATTGTCGTTACCATTCTTCACTTCCGGGCACTCCGTGTCGTAGTGTCCATTCTTCCTGCACTTGAAACAGGTAACGTGACCTAGATCCCTCTTGGCGGGTGTGGCTGGAGTGGAGCGGTTCTGATTATTGTTTGCTCCATTCCCATTTCCATTTTTGGGGCCATTGTTGTTATGAGAACTCCCTCAATTATGGGTGTGGCTTCCATGGTTATGAGTATATCCTCACGAGTTCAGGGTGAAACAGGGCTTCTGCTGGGCTCCATAATTACTCTTTCCTTGTCCATACTTCCTCTTGCGGCTCTCAATCTGCTGCTGCTTCCCTTCAATCATAAGAGCCTTATCTACCAACTCCTGGTAGTTGTTGAATGTTGCCACCATCAACTGTATGCTCATCTCATCGTTCAGCCCTTCCATAAACTTCTCCTGCTTTGCGGCATCTGTGGCCACATCATCAGGGGCATAGCGAGATAGAGTACTAATTAAACTCATCTACGTACTAAGCCACAGTACGATTTCCTTGGCGTAAGTTGCGAAACTCGCGCTTCTTCATACTCATAGCTCTAGTTGAGACATGGGCGGTGCGAAAAGCTTGCTGAAACTGATCCCAAGTGACATTGGCTATAGGGAAAGTGGATGTGTAATTCTCCCATCATGAGGCTGCTGATCCATCCAATTGATGTGTGGCAAAATGCACCTTCTCATCATCTGTGCAACCTACGGTGGTCAACTCCCTTCCCATCTTGCGTAGCCAGTCATCAACAACTATTGGCTCAACGCTACTAGAAAACACCGGCGGCTGCAACCTTAGAAAACGGGCTAGGTTGTCCACTGGTGGTGGTGGTGGAGGGTTGCTGTTGTTGTTGTTGTTGTTCTGATTGTTCTGGTTCTGGACAAGAAGTTGCATCAAAGTGTTCTGCTGCTGGATCAACTGAGTGAGCTCAGGGGGAAACTAAAATCCGGGCTCACGTCTCGAAGGCATCTGATGGGTTTAGAGGGAAGAGATTAGAATAGAAATGAGGTCTAGGGGGAAATTCACTACCCATATGCACATGAGACAAACACAATCATATCACACCAATCAATTTCAAGCAAGGGCATACAAAAAGATCTAAACTAACGTTACAAAAGTGCTCGGACTTCTACTATATGGGGAAAAACTACTATTCATATGGTGGTCATCTAGAAATTTTGATCGGTGGAAGATTCCATGATATCTGCTCCAGCTTCATCTTCATAGTCATCATATCTATCATCAGGGTCTGAGTCGGTGTCGTTGATGATGATATAGTCCTCAGAACGAATCTTCTTGGGTTCGTCTTCTTCTCCTCCTGTCGACGAATGTGATGGTTTAACTCTTGGATGAACGCTGCAATGGACATGTCCTTCCTGGTACTGATCATATCCCATTGCTCATCTCGGCGCCTGCATATCTGGTAGATAGTGTCCTTCAGCTCTTGTTTGTAGACTTCTCCAATTCATCCCATAACAATGTGGGTGGCCATGCTCTTACCTAGGCTTCAGGTTGGTGCATCAAAGGAAAACTCTATGGGCTCAGTGACTAGCATGAATGTCCTCCCGGGAATTTGAACTTGAACATTCCATCGCTCCTCTTCTGGTAAAGTGGTGGTGTGGGTCCCGGTGAAGCTTGGTATTCCGATGTTCAGGTACCTAGTGACTTCCTTCAAGTGTCGTCCAAAAGGTGTGTCTTCATCCGGTTGGGTGAACTTGTTCCTTGAGTCCACCATCCTAAAGAGTAGAAAATGGAGAGGAGTCAGAAATGAGTAAAGAAGAGTGACCTATGGTTTTTCTTAGTGGTCGTGTCCTACATTCAGCGTGTGCTCTGATACCATCTTGTAGCGACCATGATCCGAATGGACCGAAGTCTCTGTGTTCTGTGTCATCCCCGGATCGGTAATGCTGACATACACAGTACTTGAAGGATTTATAACAGAGTGGCAATCACACACTTATTACATCGAATGTCTCAAAAGAGAACTTATTACAAAATATATGGCATAGGGCTATCTAACACGATAACAGCGGAAGGCTTGGAAGATAAAGTGAGTCCAATAACTCCAACGGCATAGCTGAGTGCATGACAAACGACCTAGCGCACCTTACTCTTCTTGTAAAAAGTCTGCAACATGACATGTTGCAGCCCGAAACGGGTCACCACATGGAATATGGTGGCAAGATAACACAGTAGAGCAAGTAACAGAATAAATGCTAACACTACATGCATATATGGCTGGTGGAGGCTCTAAGGTTATAAGTTTTTGCATAAAGTCAAATTTTCCCTACAACAATGGAATAAATTTATTTTAACTATCATGGTAGTTGAAACATCATTGAGAAGGTTCCTCCAACTCAATCCCAATTAAAACCATCTTAATTAACCCAACAATATTAGTTTAGAGTGATGAGATCAATCCAATAATTCAAGTACCAGATACTCAAGATGTCCATAACCGGGGACACGACTAATCATGATTAGTTTGTACACTCTGTAGAGGTTTGCGCACTTTTCCCCAAAAGACTCGATCTCCTCCATTAGATTTCTCGCACTGCATGGTGTTTGAGAAACGGATGACCGAGACACAGTCTTTCAGAAGCATTTACTCTTTACCCCGGGTGGACCCGTACACCTACTTTCCCCTACATCTGCTACTCCACCACTGAAAGAGCTCACACAACATACTCAACTATGCCAGAGACCATAATGGCATTGTGGCTGCACACGGAAGTTTCTATCATGAATAGTCTTATGATCCCTTTGAGCCTGGGTGGCATTCCATAGGATAATCACACGGTTCCTTCAGAATTTCCTAGGACAATACTGGATTCTCCAGGTGCCCTGCAACCAATCCAACCAGATGTGAATTCAAGTAGCCACCTTAAGTTGAACCATTAATTAACAATCTCACATCTGTCATGGATACTCTCAAACCCAATCCACGTCTACGAGCATAACATGGCAACCTAAGCATAACGTAGAAGTAACTCCCATGGGTTTGATAATAAAGCAGGTAATAGGTTCTACCTCAATCTACTTCCCAGACCCACATCTTAAGATATCCTACTCATGCAATGTGTGAGGGTTGAACTAATGCATAAAAACTGGGTAATAAAGGGTATGATCAATGTGTTACTTGCCTTGCTGACAATCCGCAAAACCTAGGGACTCGTAGTAGCACGCTTCACACTCCGGGAATTCTATCGCAGGCAAACAATAGCATACATAAGCAACCAAGCAAAGATGCATGGGTAAATCTCAAATAAGAGGATCTGACCAGAAAGTTCAACTGAAGAACTCCGGTTTGCAAAAAGAATCAAATCAAACGAAGCAACGAAACTCAAACTACGAAAGAAACAAGATTCGTTTACTAGATTGAACTAAAGTCAAATTTACAGTACCAAAACCTTGTTCAGGTTGGTTAAACGGAAAGAGGGCTTCGAGACGAAGATCTAGGCGCTTGTTTCACCTGATTCCGACTAACGAGCGAAAAGTTAAACTAAAACGAAGATCAGGGCAGAAATCACGATCGAAAATAATCACGGAAAAACCATGAAAAAGAAAACGAGACGAACAGGCTAACGAACGAACGTTCGCTGTCTATAACTAAACAACGAAAAGTGTTTGTTAAAACGAATGAACGGACGAACGTCCGCTAAAAACACAGAACCGAGAAAAACCGAAATAATCTAACAAAAAAACCAATCTAGGTTTTTTTTAAAGAAAATCGATTTAAAAAAAACCAGCGGTTACCTAACGGGTCGGGTTAATGGGCGGCGGAGCGGGTCATGGGCGGTGGGGCGGGCGGCTCCGACGGTGGTAAGCGGTGGCACAGGCGGCGGCGGCACAGCAGTGGCGATGGCACTGGGCTGCAGCGGCGGTGGTGCGGTGGAGGCAACGGGGGACGGTGTATTTAAAGGGGGAGGGGGCTTGCTTGGGGAGGGGGCAAGGCGGCGGCGGTCGCGGAGTCGGCCATGGCGGGGGCGACGTGCGGGGGGCGGACTCCCGCCCGGAGTCAGAAGGCGGCGGCGCGGTGCTGGACCGGCTGGGCTTCGGCACAGTCGGTCCGAACCTTTTTTTAAAAATGGATTCCTCCAGAAAAATCCTAGAAAATAAATAAAAATCTAAAAATGCCAGAACAAATTTTCACCATTTAAATAAAATATTTAGAATATGATGAACATTTTTTTGTCCCTAAAATGCAACTTTTAAAATATGCACCTTTTTCTAATTTTTTTTTTGACACATCAAAACAGCAGGAGAGACTCCTACTGTTGTTTTTCCATTTAATATGCTATGAGTGCAAACAGAGAGTTGGCACTCAACAGCTAGCGTTTACATTGAAAATTACAGGGAGGGGCTGTCACCAGCAAAAGGGTGACCAAAAATAGAAGATGGGGTGCTAGATAGAGAGAGAGTTGCTAAAAACCCTCAAGAAAGCTAGGTTTTGAGGGGAGGTTCTATAACCTAAAATCACAAAGTCCTCTTTAAGTCTCCTCAGCCAGTCTATATGTGTGGGGATCACTCCTTCGAAGATCTTGTTATTCCTTTGTTTCCAAATGTTCCAGGCTGCCAAAATGGTTAAATCTTTGAAGAGAGGTCCATGCCACCCAGCTTTTGCCGTGTCAAACTTGCGCTGCAAGTCTTGATCATCGCCCCAACTTACACCCACTGTGTCCCAGCATGTCTTCGCGAACGGGCAGTCAAAGAATAAGTGTTTGTTTGTTTCCAGCACTCCGGAGTTACACATGGGACAATCATGATCCTCCCCAATGTGAAAGTGTCGCCGTTGTAAGAGATATCTGGTGTTTACCCGATCATTAAGCATTAACCACGCGAAGACCTTGTGTCTCATGATGCATTTTGTTTTCCATATTGAGGTGATGTATTGTGGGACCGTTATATTTCTGAAAACATAGGCATAAAACTTCCTCGGTTTGAATTGTGTATCCCCCCAACACATGATCCATTCATCGGTTTCCAAAGGGTCCAAAGCCATTTCAGCCACCACCTGGTGCAGATCGTTTAGCTCTCCCCGGGCTTCCACAGACAGAGGGAGCATGAAGTTGTCTGCAGCCGTATCATTATGGTAGAATTGTGCCAGAGAGATGTCCTCGTTAAGTGCAAACGAAAAAAGATGGTCATGAGTTTCTGCCAAAGGCCTGTCATTGATCCATACGTCCTTCCAGAGCAGGATCGTGTCACCCGCAGCTGGCACACAAGTGGTGATACCTCTGTAGATGTCTATGAGTGAAAAAACATCACGCCACCAGAACGATCCACATGGGGGTTTGGCATGCGGTGGTGTTTCGTCGTAATAAGCATTCCAGACTAGCAGGACCCAGGGAGTGTCATGCTTATGAATGAATTTGTGTATGTATTTGAGCAGCAGAGCTTTGTTCTGAATCTTCAAGTCAAGTATTCCCAATCCACCTTTCTTCTTTGGTCTGCAGACCATATCCCAGGCTGCCAAAGAGTTTGTTCTTGCATCTCGATCAATCTCTTTTCTCCACAGGCAATGTCTCCTCGCACGATCGAAAATCTCGATCAGCTTCAGCGGTAGCTTGAGCACACACATCGCAAAGGATAACAGCGACGACAGCGCTGAGTTAATGAGTTGCACCCTTTCACCGTATGATAGCCAGATGGCAGTCGCTGATAGCCTCCGTTCAATCTTGTCTACCAGAGGCATTAGATCTCTGATAGTTGGCCTGGTTGTGCCCAGCGGTAGCCCCAAATAAGTAAACGGCATCGAACCCACCTGACATCCCAAAACAGTAGCTAATTCCGCTGTTTTACTCACATTAACATTTATAGGCATTAGCTGCGATTTAGAGTAATTGATTTTCAGTCCAGTTGCTCGGGCATACGAGTCCAAAATCAGCTTTATCGTATTCAACTCACGCGAATCCGCCGGCAGCACAATTAAGGTGTCGTCTGCATACTGAATCACAGGGTAGTCTTCAGAGTCAGGTTGTGATATAGGTAGTGTGATGTGACCTTCCCTCCATGCTCTATTGATCAAAGATTGCAGCAAATCAGCCGCGAGCACAAACAAAAGGGGCGACACTGGATCCCCTTGTTTAACCCCACGTTTGCATTGGAACTCAGTACCAGGGATCCCATTTAAGAGAATAGATGAGGAGCCAGACTGAAGGATCTTTTGAATCCACATACACCACCGATCATCAAAACCTTTACACTGGAGCATATTTAGGATGAAAGAGTGGTCCATTGTATCGAACGCCTTCTCAAAGTCTAGCTTTAGGATAACAATCTCTTTACCCGAATGTTTGCATTGATGTAGGTATTCAAAGGCCCAGCCCAGACAATCTTGTATGGTTCTAGTTTTGATAAAACCATACTGATTTCGATGCACTACTTGCAGGATCCTTCGTTGTAGCCTTTCAGCAAGAAGTTTCGTAAGCACTTTTAGCACACAATTCATCAAAGAGATGGGTCTATAGTCATTTACCGATTCGGGGACAAGTTTTTTGGGGATCAGAGTAATTAGAGAGGTATTGATGCATTGAAGATTGATTTTCCCAGCCCAAAAGTCCTCAACTAGTTTGTAGAAATCCTCCTTAATAATATCCCAAGATATTTTTAGAAAAAGGCCGTTGAAACCATCCGGACCAGGTGCGCGATCAGCCGGCATATTTTTGATTACATTATCCACCTCCTCCTTTGAAAAAGGCGCAGACAAGTCTTCCAGATCAGGGCACTTAAGAACAATGTCAGCAAGCTCGAAATCATAGACCGGGGGCATGGAGATTCCCATCCGGCTCTTGAAGCAGGCAAGGAAAGCACTGGCTTTTTCATCATGATGTTCAATCACCTGGCCATTTTCCAAAACCAAATTAGCAATAGAGTTTCTTCTTAATCGTTCGGTAGCACGTGCTTGGAAATATTTAGTGTTTTCTTCACCCTTAACTGCCCATCTTACAGTATAGCGTTGTTTCCAATAATCACTTTGGTATTTCAGTAACCGCATGACATGTTTCTTTAAAATGTTTCTGAAATTTGTCTCTGGAATTGACAGTGGCCTGAGATCTTCCAAACTGTCCAATTGTAACAACAGATGGTTGCAATTTTCAAGCAACATTTTTAGTTTGGAGAGCGATCTGCTCCATTTCTTGAGAGCATATCGGAGTCTTTTAAGCTTAGCAGAAATCAGAGTGGCACTTGAGGATGCATTGAGAGGAGCATTCCAAGAATTGCTAACCACTTCCAAAAACCCAGGGTGAGAGGCCCAGTAATTTTCAAACCGAAATTTTTTTGACCTGGGGATCGCTGTCTCCACCGATAAAACACAAGGAACGTGGTCCGAAATCGGGCGAGCAAGAGGCTTAACCGTTGTATTAGGGAACTTCAGAGTCCATTCGGGTGTAGAAAAGAACCAGTCTAGTTGCTCAAGAAGCGGACACTCTTGCATGTTACTCCAAGTATATCGACGACCCTTGATAGGTATTTCAATCAAACCCACATGACTAATGATTTCATTGAATCTGATCACATCCTCAATATTGCCTCCAGGTAGGTTTCTATTTTCCAGCGAGCGCATGAAGTTAAAGTCTCCCATGAATAGCCAAAGATCTTCAGGTTCAAATGTAATATTATCCAACCAATCAGTAAAAGTAGCCCGTGTTGGTCCAGCACAAGGTCCATATATGTTAGATAAGAACCAACTGTCATTAGATTGGGTCGAAGTCAGTTTCAGAGTTATAGCAAAAGGGTAGTGATGAATGAGTTGTCCTGAGAACTGACTACTACACCACGCTATGAGAAGACCTCCCGAGGCGCCTTCCGATGGAACGAATTCGAATTTATCAAAACGCCTGGGGCAACATTTCCGAAGGAAGGAGTGATCAAAATCTGCCTTCTTAGTTTCTTGTAGACATATAATGGAGCAGTTCGATTCATCAATCTTGTTACGTAAGGCATCACACTTAGCAGTAGAATTTAAACCACGAATATTCCAGCACAAAATATTCCACAGTAAAGCAACCATCACAAATAGTACGGATAGCGATCAAAGAAACTTAGAACAGTTTTCAAAGAAAATAACTGAAAGATAAACTCTTCAGGCTTCATTCTGCTTGCTTCCACTCGGGGGCGCAAGCAGTTTATCTTCAGTGAGTTCTTCTGCAGGAATTGCACAAAGCGTGGTTCCAAGCTTCTGCAGAGTTGCAATTGATGTGTGGGCTGGAACCGATGCAGAGGGGCCTTCCGAGGGCATGACCAGTTGGAGTTGAGGCAAGGCAGGGTCCCGGCGTGGCTTGACATAAGACGTCTTGCGCTTCACATCCGCCATTGAAGGAGGTTTAAAACCCTGATAACGCGTTGTACGTACACTTCGGCGAACTTCAGACACATCCAGTGGTGTGAAGACCTGACGCTTTCTCTTATTGGTACAGACTTCCACATCCATATCCTGCGAATGCAAATCATTGTGCCACGGAGCTTCGCTGTGCTCAGTCCCATCCACGACCCTCAAGTTGGCGCATAGCAGTTGCAATTGTTCAGAGAAGAATTCAGAGCAGAGGGACCAAACTGCTGCTGGAAAGAAAATCGAAGAGGTTCCCGGATGAAACGGTGAGAAAGGGAAGATCGAGAAACAAGCACCACCCACAAGGCCTACCAGCACATTCTGAAGCCCTTCAGCAAACAAGAACCAAGTGTCATCAGTATCTTCCTTGTCAGCCATCCAACCAATCCTGGGAGTGAAAACCGAACAGTAGAAACAGAGAACGAAATTGAACCAATTATCTTCTGGTTCAGACACTTCCATGGTAGTGACATGCTCATTGAGTTGCACAAAGTTCAGTTCCCCCTGTGGAGAGCCCTGTATGAGTCGCTCGGCAGCATCTTCAATCATTTGAACATGTTCGTACCAAACTCTCATACCATCATCAAAGCCTGACTCTGCTTGCTGAATACCATCCATCATAGAAGGACCCTCATAGCCAGTGAAAGCTCGGAAGCTGAAACCACGATAGACTGGTGGCACTGGGGGCAAAACTGGCCACGCCCCCCAACCCTGTTGTGGGGGAGGAGGAGGAGGAGCAGCCTCCCAAGCATTTGCCGCATTTTGTAATTGCCAAACCTGAGCCTCATGATGTTGCTGCTGCATGGCGGTCAGGAAAGGAAGATGATTGGGGTGTGGGGATGCTCCCATAGGAGGAGGCGCTTCTTCATCACCAACAAGCCCCTGGCTCGGGTTTCTGCCATTGAGCACATAAATAGGAACTGTCCAAGATGTTCCAAGACCACTAATATCAGTAAAGCGCTTGATGATCAGACTGTAAGGGACCAAAGCAAGCTCGTTGATAAGAACTCGAACTAGCACTCTAGATTTACGATGACCAGGGCGGTGCCAGTACATGCATCTCCCAAAACACAAAACCGCTTTGATAATGTAATGTTCTGTTTGATAGTTGAGGGGGAACCCAAGCATCATAACCCAGGCATCACGCTCAATCACAGGCCTACGCATGTTAGGGCCCTCATCGTGCCGCAGTAGGGAGAAAGTAGAATGTTCATCGAGAGGTTGGGCTCCCCTACTGATCAGTGTATCCCGAACAACGCTATCATTGAAGCGAATCAGACCTACGCAGAAAGGATAGATCTCACCCTCAGATGTTGGAGCACCATGATCTTCAAGCAGCACCCGACGAACTTCAGCAAGCACTTCCTCACGATGCAGATCCGGCGGCGGTGGTTCCACGACCACGAGAGCATGGTGCGAATGGTCGAGTGGAGGATCATCGACCACCACCATGTTGCGCTGCAGCCGCCCAGCCGGGCTAAGTTGGATGTCCATCTCCCCAGGGAGGAACTGGAAGGGAAGCACTGGAAGGTTCGCCATGGAGGGGAGGGGCGAGGAGGGGAGGTCGAGGTGGGAGGCAGAACCGAGCAATGGGGTGCAAGGTGACGGCTGGGCCAGAGCTTTGCCTATGCCCTGGGGAAACGGGCGGGCGGAGATAGGTTGGTAGGGATGCGAAACGTCCGGGGCAAAACCGGCATTCTGTTGCAAAAAAGTAGGCGCATCCCTGTTTTTACGTTTAGCAATCCAAACCTTCTTAGTTATCCCGATTTTCCTTTTGACTCTCCAAACTTGCTTGTTGTGAACCATCTGTTGGTAAGAAATCCCTGAAAATCTGCCTTTGTTTCGTTTCTGCCAAAACAAGGTATTTTGAGATGGGTGTTTCCAAAAGGAAGAAGAAAGCTTTGCCTTTGCCTTTGTGTAAACACCTTTTTGAACCCATGCAAAATGCTTAGCAGGAAAAACACTAGCGAGACAGTCCCAACGTAGATGTCCACTAGCACCACATATATTACAGCTTTTAACATTTGGGAGGTTGCATGGAATACCTTTGGTGCTGTTTGATGGTGAAGAAGTTGAAGCACTGCTAGATGGATCAAACTTATTTGTGTTGGAGCAAAATTCTTTGACATGACCACGTTTTTCACAAAATAGGCAAACACATAACTTTTGATAGATGAAGTCCTTCGGCGGCAGTGAACGAAGATTAAGGACCGAGGAAATTGTTTCATCAGAATAACCCGCTTGCCGAAGGTCAAGAACTTCCTCGAGCTTTAACGTAGGAATATGATCCCAATAATAAGTAACAAAATTATCACCATAGAAACGTTTACCAATGACTTGTAGATTCTTTGAATAAGTAATTGGATCAAAACTCCCCAAAATAACTTGAATGCCAGTCCCAGTCGTTGATGAAATAGAAGGCCCAGAGAGTAACTTGTTATGCAAGGGTTTAAGGACGTGTGAATCACCGGGGGCATTAGTAACCAGATGAAATTTGGCCAGCTCAAACCTGGATGAACAATCACCCTGGGCACTAGATCGAAGAAAATCAAGGTCACATCGAATAGCCACAGGAGATCTGGCCGACACCTCCGGGATAACCTCATCAAGATGCCAATTCTCAGCTTGCCATGCATGATCCACCGAAGGTTTATATAATTGAAAATGACAAACAAAATTCGGCCAGACCCGATCTTTCAGCCCATAGATAAAATGTCCCACACGATTGGATGCCACCGAAAATCTGAAAGATCTATTGCCCAGCTGTTTCACGTTGAAACCCTTAGCCAAACCTCCAATACAACATTGTAAGACCACTCCAACCGACTCCTCTGAAAGAGGGAAGGAGGTGGAGGAGAAGGAGACGACCAAGAAGAATTCCTTGGATCCGGGAGTCTTGACGAAATGAACCGTAGATCTAAACTTGTCACGTACCTTTTGTTCCACCTTAAGTCCCGGTGCAAAATCCCAATGAAGGAGGTTTGCCATTGGATCTTGGTGGAAACAGAACTTACCATGCACGATCTAGGAGAAGGGTTAGAGGTGGAGATCGCCATGAGAGCCCGGGAGGAGGTGGAGGTGGAGGTGGTGGGGGGCGCCATGGGAGGAGGTGGAGGTGGGGGGGCGCCATGTGGGAGAAGTGCCTCCTTTACCTTTTTCTAATTCAAATAAAATAGCAGAAAAACAAAATAAAATAAAATATTTGATTTTAATATTTTTCTTCCAATATTCCATTTAGTTTGGAGAAGTCATATTATATCCTCTCATATATTTTAATATGAAATATTTTCGGAGAGAAAAACAATTAAAACCAAAATGACCCTCGTTCCGATATTTGAGAAAACTCAAATATGAAAACGGTGAAATCCCCAACTCTCTGAGTGGGTCCTTGAGTTGCTTAGAATTTTGAGGATCACAACACACAAATGCAAATAAATATGATATGCAAGATGACCTATGTATAACATTCCAAATTCAAAATTTGGGATGTTACAGCCAAATCTATGTGGATGACATTATCTTCGGATGCACTGACAAAAGATACAGTGATGAGTTTGGATACATGATGCAAGAGCAATATCAGATGTCCATGATGGGTGAGCTGAAGTTCTTCCTTGGTCTCCAAATTCGTCAATAGAAGAATGGCATCTTCATATCTCAAGAAAAATACCTCAAAGATTGCTTGAAGAAGTTTGGAATGCAAGATTGCAATGGGTACACGACGCCAATGCCAACCAAAGGTCAATTGGGCTCCAACGGCAATGGTAAAGAGTTCGATCAAAAGGTATACCGCTCCATGATTGGTTATTTACTCTACTGATGTGCATATAGGCCTGATATAATGCTTAGCGTTTGCATGTGTGCCCGATTCCAAGCAGCACCAAAGGAATCGCATCACCTCACTGTGAAGCGAATTCTTCGATACTTGGCTCACACCCCGACACTAGGATTATGGTATCCCAAGGGCTCTATATTTGATCTTGTTGGATTCTTAGATGCTGACTATGCTAGTGACAAGGTTGACCGCAAGTTCACATCAGGCACATGTCATGTTCTTCGACGATCTCTTGTCTGTTGGTCTTCAAAGAAGCAGAACTTAGTGTCTCTCTCCACCGCTGAAGTTGAATACATTGCTGTTGGATCTTGTTGCGCTCAGCTTCTCTGGATGAAGCAAACTCTTAAGGACTATGGCATCAACATCGTGAAGGTGCCTCTCTTCTGTGACAATGAGAGTGCCATCAAGATTGCTCACAATCTCGTTCAGTACTCGAAGACAAAGCACATTGAGATTCATCAGCACTTTCTCAGGGATCATGTGATCAAGGACATTGAAATCATACATGTCAACACCGAAGAGCAACTGGCAGATATCTTCACTAAGCCCTTGGATAAGAAAAGGTTTTGCAAGCTGTGATGTGAGCTAAATATCCTAGAATCCTCAAATGTCATGCGATTGGACACACATCTTAACGCTTATGCATTTTGATGACTTAGATGTGCAGCACACAAAGTAACATAGGTCTTCAATTCATGAAGACATACACTCTGAGTGTGAATACATTAATGTGGAATTCGACTCTGGAGGGCCACGATAATTGTGCGCCATGTCCTGGTCTAATACTTCCTATACGGTGGGTAACACCACCACCAAACTTTCTTGAAGTTTTCATTTGGCGTATTGACTGCATTATCTTCTTACTTGGTTTGTCTTCAACATTGTTTGTCTTCAAGATTTATCTTCTCAATGTTGATTTGTTTGGTTTCTCTGATATATCTATATAGGTGTTCTGTCCTCTACAACATTCACTTATAGCTATGTCTTCAAACTTTTTGGATCTAAGTGAATGTGACCGGACCCTAATCCTCTCTATGCTTAATCTCTCCAAACTCTCTCTATCTCTTCATATGCATTCTGTTGACACATGTCGGATGTCTTCACTGTGTCCTTGTTAGCTGAAGATATAGAGACACACAATTAAATTGTTTTCAATGCCTTATCATTTTTGCCCGAAAACCGAAGAAACCGAAACGTCTATCCGATAAATCAGGTGTGCGTGGGTCGTGGCTCAACTCTCCATAGGTTGCATGCTAGCCACGTGCCGTTCAGATGTGAACCGCCAGGGGCACCTGTGTAATTGCACTACACCGCCATCTCTCCTTATAAATACTTCCCCCACACGGTCATAATTCCTTCTCCCACCTCCCGCCATATCTCTCAACCCTAGTGCCTCTGTTAGCTCCAGTCGATGCCGGAGACGAAGCGCTTAGCTGCCGCGACTTCTTCGACGCCGTCTTCCCGCCGACCGCATACCTCATCTCTCCGCCGCTGCCGCCGTAGGTGTCTTCCGCCGCCAAGTTAGGGCACGGAAGATTGATTTGTTCGGCATCCATCTCGTCCCGTCTAGCAGTTCTTCAGTGCGGTAAATAAATCTCTCTTTTTATCGTCGCTTTTGATCCATCGAAACCAGGTAACTTCACCACAAGTGGTTTCTGTCCATCTGAAAGTTATTTCTTTCTGTATCCTTCTCTCATATCATGCAAGTATATCCACTTATGCCTCATTGCTAGTTAGATTCCTCACTTGTACTTATTCTTGGATTCATACAAATCTGGAACCAATTCACTCCTTATAAGTGAATGTCTTTGCCTTATGAGGTTAATGTCTTCAAACTGTTTTATCTTCAACATCTTCTGAGAATGCATATGACCTCTTCCCCTTCCCCCGGAGCTCTAATGCTGTCACAGGTACATGTCCGTGGGAGAATCCCTTGGTTCTTATAGTCTGCATTCATTTGCAGAATTATTACATCGTCACATTGAATTTCCGGAAGCCAGTTCATGTCTGACCAGTCGTCGGAAGACAAACAACTCCATGAAGCCTTTCCGTCTGAATCCAATGGCTTCTGAAAAACAGTCCAAGAAAGGTGGCAGGCAGAGACGTACTGACACTGCCAAAGATCTTTCTACGGATCTATTCACCATGTACAAGTCTGATCTAGAAGAGACATATGGAGAACACAAATCTCGAATCCAATGGATACGAAGATATTGGGCAGAACAATGGTTTCTATACCGATTTGTGACTCCTTAATATGCAACCAAGAACGCTATCCGCCCTCCATGGGGTTATATCGTCTACAAGAAGCTTCAGCCCAAAAATATGTCTGAAGCCATTGCCAAGAACTTCTATCCTTGCATGGTTAGAGGACCGATGCCTTCGAATGCTGACCCATCTAGTCTTCGATGGTGTCATGATGATGAATTATTTGAAGAAAACTACAAGTTTGCCAAGAACTCTGTAACCCAGAACAGGGAGGAATTTGGAATTAACTTCAATCCTGGTCCATCTCGGTCTCGTTCTGATGGAACATGTGAAGCCAATGACAATCGTGTTGGCCCCTTCAATGGCCTTGATGGACTGCTATCCCACATCGCTGCTCAAAGGGCGACTGTGGAGGATGTTACTGAAGACATGGAACGTGAGGATGTTCCTGAGTCTATGAAGCCCAAGAAGAAGTCAAAGGCTTCTAAACCTGTTGCTGCTCCAAAGGCTTCAAGTGTGAAGCCCTTGAAAACTGTACCTCCTGAATCAAGTGTGCAGTCTAAGGATCACTCTCGCATCTCTCAGAGGTCCAAGCAGCTAGTGAAGCCATCTGGTCAAGGACTCACTCCAGGCAGCATTCTGCGCAATGATGATGGCATAATAGATCCGTCTAGCGATGAAGATATTGCTGATGATGCCCTCGAGATGTTGATCAAGAGCAAGCAACAGGCCGAAATCTTCAATGATTTGCCTCTCTTTGACACTGATATCATAAATAACTTCATTGATGAGTGGTTTGAGGATACATCTCTTTCCCTTGATGATATCTAGCTTCCCATTGATATCAGTGTGACTTTTCAAGGATATATTGTTCATGAACTGACTGTTGCATAGAAGGTTATTGAGCAGAAGAACAAAATTGATCATGAAAAGGCTCTATTCAGGAAGCATATGGCAAGCCTCAGTGCTCAAGAAGTTCAAAACTTCAAGACTATGATGGCAGATCTCAAGGCTGAATTTGCCAAGCACCATATTGTTCCAAGAGGCTCCAGGGAACGTCTCAAGCACTATGCTGAGAAATGCGTCCAAGCCCATAATGAAGCTGTAAAGAGGAAAGCTCTTGGCCGTCCAGGCATTGACCCCAAGCTGGCCGCCAATAAGCTAAAGAAGAAGAAGAAGCATGCTGCTGAAGACACTGAAGCCCCAAGGTAGGAGAGACCTATCATTGTCTTCCCTGTTAGTATGACTGGCTCTAAGCCAAAGGTTCCATCAGCAGCTTCTGACCAAAAGAAGACCAGTCAGGCTGAAGCTGAAGCTAAGAAACGAAAGCATCTTGATGCTTCTGATGCTGCTCCTTCTAAGAAGAAGTTGAAGACAAAAGCTTCAAAGGCTTCACAAAAGCCTCGCGCCTCCTCTATAGAACCTCTGGTTGTTGAACCCATATTTGCTGCCCTGCCAGCCTCCTCCAACCGTGAACATCGTCTTATTGTACATGAGCCTGCTACCACACAGGCTCATCAGACTGAAGAGATTCCAGCTGCTAACTCTCCGGCGGCTGAAGACGTTGGTCATGATGACAATGTTGGCGATGATGAAGTCCTACCTCAACTTGAACCCCAACTAGTTCAATCACCTGCTCTCAAGAGCAGTAAACTCATAAGCATTGGCGGTCCCATGATGCCAATTGCTCAAGATGAAGTTTGGGAAGAGCAACACCCGAACACCCCCCTACATGAAGTCATTCCTCGCACTCCGCCATCTCTTGTTACCACTCCGGTACTTGAGACTCCAAAGGAAACACGCGAAGAAGACATGGAGCAGACCAATGCTTCACCAATAGCATCGCCCAAGTTTCGAAGGCTTCGCAAAGGTCTCAGGCCTCAAGCCTCCATGTCCAGCATTCCTGAAGATGAAGTACAAAACTCAAGCTCATTAGCACATCAAGTGTTTCCTAACGCCATTCCTTCAGTGTCTGCTCCTTAATCCGAAGCCAAGGCGGCTGAAGACATTCCGGCTGCATCAGCCGGTGAAGAAAAGGAAGAAAACCGTGAAGTCACTCCCCCTCCCCAAGAAATAGTTGTGCAAGAAGAAGTGCCCGTTATGCAAGAACCCACTCCCCAAGATTCTGTTGTGCATGAGTCTCCTCTTCCCGAAGCCACTGATAGTGAAGAAAATGTGGCTGTCCCTCCAATGACTACTGAAGCCAATGACACTATCATGGCTGAAGACAATGTGCAGCATGAAGTCATTGTTGCTCCTGAAGTGATTGTTTCCTCCCCTGTACCTCACACCATGTCCCAAGCCTACAATCGTGACGGAGAGCTCGTCATTGTCAGGTGGCCAACACTGACGCCTCCTGCTCCCGGACCACAATATGACTATCATGTGGAGCGAAGGCCTCAGACGCAAAAGCCAAAGCCCAGATTGCTCAGGCTTCCAAGCACTACAACGACACAAGGATCTTTCAGTGTGCTCAGCTTCAGAGAGAACAACACTTTCTTTGACTCTGACAAGTACCCGTACAAGAATCCAAGCATCTCTTCTGATAGGTTCTGGAGCTTTCAGCAACGACGCTATTACTCTTGCATTTTGTACAATCAGGACCGGATCTTTCCACACCAATGCCTTGATTGTGATGCCATTACTGGACTGCCATGCCTTGAAGAAGCCCTTGACTGCTTCCGAGATGTTGGATTGCTTCCATTTGTCACTGCCAAGGAACATTGGAACGAAGAGCTTCTCTTGCAATTATATGCTACTCTTCATATCAGAGGCTACAACAGGGATCCGAAGACATGGGTCCTTGAGTGGATGACAGGGGATATTCATCATGAAGCCAAAGCTTAGACTCTTCTTGAGCTTACTTCCCTGCCAACTCCTGGTGAGTTATACGAACCAGGTTGTTCTCTTTATCAAAAGGAGTTGGAGAGCATCTTCAAAAAGGCTAAGCCCAACATGAGTGAAATTCTCAGTATGATGAAGCCATTGCCCTTGGAAGCTGATTATCCCAAGGAATTCTTCGTCAAGGACCTCGAGTATCTGCCTCGTACCATCTATCATATTCTGAGGTGTACTCTCTGGCGAGTTAAGGGACATTCCTCTGAAGCCAAACTGGAGGGCATCATGAAGACTTTGGTATTTTACATTCTCAATGGCATCAGACTCAATATGCATGACTTATTCATTCATCAACTAGCTGCATGTGGTATTTATCTGTTTGGCCTCAACTTCTATGCTCCATGGATCATGCGGCTCATTAAGCTTCACTCCATTGTCAACTATCAAGCATCTGCACGCAATCATATTGTCTTTTTGCCTGAAGTTGATATTTCTTATGAAGCCATCTATCCTGAGCCTGCCAAGCAACCCCTTCAAGTGCTCTATGTTGATCATCAAAGCTTCACATAGCATGTTGAAGGTATCTATGTGCCTAATGCAAATGTCTCTGCTTATCCTCTGGCTGGAAATCTGCGCCTATCGCATCGTGCCAACACTGATGCCACTGGTAGCACAATTGCTCAAAGGCCTAAGAAGCGTCCTCACGTCCTCAATGACCGAGAGCTTCTAGTTTCACTTCACCAGAAGCAGGATAAGCACCATGATTGGTTGAAGTGGAAGATGCAAAGTCTTCTCACTGACATGAATCGCATTCGCAACTTGGCTACCAAGAACTCCTTCGTTGCTCATGAAGCATGTCGGCGGTCCTGGAAGAGTCTCACATTGCTTTATTCTAATGATGATCTTCAAGCAGATGGCTTCACCGAGCGCTTCAAGTTTGACTCCAGGCCTCCACAATCTGCGACTTGGCACCCGACTCCCTCAATTGAAGATTCTGAGTATTCATCTTCGGCTCCAACTGTTGTTGCTCATGTCATCGATGAAGAAGACGACGCCACTTCTCCAGCAATCGCTTCACTGCATCACGACTCTGCATCAGGCCCTTCTGCACCGCCCAACTCCAACGTCGACCCGGCTGCACCAGCATCTTCACCGCTTGGGAACGCATAGATACTTTATGTCTTAAAACCTTTTTGGTCCTTACTGACAAAAGGGGGAGAAGCATACGAGTTGATAGTCTTCAAGTGGGTCTATATATGGGTCGGGTGCCTTATTTTTTGATAAGTTCTTACAACTCTCATTTTGAAACATTTGGCTCTTGAGTTGTAAAACTTCAACTTGGTGGTCGTCTGCTACATTTTTTGTTGTTCTTCTGGTTGGTTAAATATATATCCTATGCGCATGAAGTCATTCAGCAGATGCCCATTTTCATTATGCATATCATTATCTTCAATACATCTGTGTATGCATGATGGATTGTCTTCATAACATAGAGGGAGATCTCCACAAAGCAAAACCTGCCATGTGCCTTTGCATTCAAAAGCAATTTTCCTATATGCACATCTTCAGGGGGAGCCCTCTCAATCTCATGAAGTCAATGACCATGTTATCTACACTTTCACCTATTTTATCCCCGTTGAAAACTTCAACCTGTTTGTCATCAATCACCAAAAGATGGAGATTGTAAGTGCATATAGTGCCCCCTAGTTGGTTTTGGAGTATTGACGACAAACGTGTTTGTGAGAATTGCAGGATAACACAGGTAATAGTCCCTCACTATTCGGTTTACCTTCCAGAGATGACCCCTAAAAATGTGTGAAGACATTGAAGACAGTGGTGGCTCGTGAAGACATTCACGTGAAGATAATGACCTATGAAGACATTCATTGAAGACTATAGAATGCGAAGACATAGTTTCTTTTGTAGTTCTTTTTATTCTTTATTGAGTCATAGGAACCACCGCACTGTTAAGTGGGCTCCAAGTGAACATAGTCAGATGACTGAAGTGATGCTCAACCAAAATCCTATGTCTTCGAACGAACACAATGAGAGCAAATCTTATCCATAGTTGGATAAGTCAGCTTTACTTGGAACTCAAGCAAAGTTGCCGCGTGTTGCTACCTCTTGAGCTTGCGTTGTATTCTCTCGAAGAGGAAAGGGAGATGCAGCATAGTAGCGTAAGTATTTCCCTCAGTTTTTGAGAACCAAGGTATCAATCCAGTAGGAGACCACGCGCGAGTCCCTCGCACCTGCACAAACAAATAATAACTTCGCAGCCAACGCGATAAGGGGTGGTCAATCCCTTTACGTTCACTTACGAGAGTGAGATCTGATAGAGATGATAATTATATTTTTGGTTTAATAAAACAGCAAATAAAAGCAGTAAAAGTAAAGTAGATGTAGATTGATATGTTGAGAATAGACCCGGGGGCCATAGTTTTCTCTAGTGGCTTCTCTCATGATAGCGATATTCTACGGCGGATAAACAAATTACTGTCGAGCAATTGATAGAAAGCGAATAATTATGAGACTATCTAGGCATGATCATTGTATATAGGCATCACGTCCGACACAAGTAGACCGACTCCTGCCTTCATCTACTACTATTACTCCACACATCGACCGCTATCCAGCATGCATCTAGTGTATTGAGTTCATGCGAACAGAGTAACGCCTTAAGCAAGGTGACATGATGTAGAGGGATAAACTCAAGCAATATGATATAAACCCCATCTTTTTATCCTCGATGGCAACAATACAATACGTGCCTTGCTCCCCCTACTGTCACTAGGAAAGGGCACCGCAATATTAAACACAAAGCCAAGCACTTCTCCCATTGCAAGAACTATAGATCTAGTAGGCCAAACCAAACCAATAATTCGAAGAGACTTGCAAGGATATTATGAGCACACATAAAAAGTTCAGAGAAGAACCAAATATCTTTCATAGATAACCTTGATCATAAACCCACAATTCATCGGATCTCGACAAACACACCGCAAAAAGAGATTACATCGAATAGATCTCCTCGAAGACCGAGGAGAACTTTGTATTGAGATCCGGAGAGAGAGAAGAAGCCATCTAGATACTAGCTATGGACCCGAAGGTCTGTGGTAAACTACTCACAACTCATGGTGAGGGCGATGATGATGATGATGAAGGCCTCCGCGATGGATCACCCTCCTGGAACAGGCTCCAAGATGGGATATCCACGGGAACAGAAGCTACGGCGGTGGAATTAGGGTTTTCTCTGTGTTGTTGGAGTTTCTGGGGTACGTAGGTATATATAGGAAGAAGGAGGGCACTAGGGGCCACACGGGCCAGCCTCGAGGCAGGAGGCGCGCCCTGGGAAGAGCGGCGCACCCCCCACCCTCGAGGGCAGCCCTTCTGTCCCCTGACTTGGTCCTGAAGTTTCCCGTGCGTGATTTTCTCCAAAGTTATCTCTCGCGAAGGTTTCATTTCGTTTGGACTCCGTTTGATATTCCTTTTTTGCAAAACCCTAAAATAGGCAAAAAAACAGCAATCTGGACTCGGCCTTTGGGTTAGTAGGTTAGTCCCAAAAATGATATAAAAGTGAATGATAAAGCCCATTAAACATCCAAGACTTCATTAATTATAGCATGGAAAAATCAAAAATTATAGATACGTTGGAGACGTATCACGTGTGTTCAAAATCCGACCGTTGGACACGGGTCAGTTCCTTAGTGACCAAGGGTCATTTCGGACATATCATGTCGGGTTGCCTACTGGCTATAAATAGCCCACCCCTACACCATAAATTGGTGGCTGCTCAGAGTTAGTGCATGGCTTTTGTCATTTGAGAGCAACCCACCTCCGACACCTTTGAGAGAAAAGATCCTTGCGAGGACAAAGCCCAAAACACCTAGAGTCAAAGAGTGTTAGGCATCACTGAAGTCTTTCTGTCTGTGTGACCTAAAGACTTGTTACACTTGAGGACTGTGTATCCTCCAGCCGGTTAGGCGTCGCGTTCTGAGCATCCAAGAGTCATTGTGGATCACCGGTGAACAAAGACTGTGAAGTTTTGGAAGTATACCTTGAAGGCTTACTAGAGTTATTGGGCGATGACTGGGTGTCCTTAGCTCAAGGGGAATAAGGTGAAGACACGGTCTTCAGAGTTCAATCTCAGCCTCCCTAACCAGACGTACATTTGTCACAACAACTAGAACTGGTCTACCAAATTCCCCTCGTCTCCAAGCTACTGGTTCTATCTTCCAACCCATTTACATTCTAGTTTGTCTTCATGAAGTCATTGCTCGTATGTCTGATCTGTTCGACTTCATAGTGTGAAGACCGTCCCCTGTTTAGCTTCATTTATATCTTCCATCTTGATACATGTTATCTAGCTATCAATAGTCTCCGTATTTTATCTATGATGCTTACTTGACTATTGTGTGTCTAGAGTCGTTTATCTTCCGCTGCTTATCATATAGGTTCTATTCATCCGTCTGTATTCAAAAGATATCGTGTTTTGAAGACTTCCGTAAAAATCTCCTATTCACCCCCCCCCCTCTAGTCGATAACTTGCACTTTCATGTTTAAGCAGAGGACGTTGCTCAAAGAAAATATCATCTATTTCATTTGTTTCATGCATATGTAAATCATTTTCATGGTCTAGCAAATATTGTTCTAGAGGATCAGTAGGAGGCACAATAATAGAAGCGAGACCAATAATTTCATCTTTACTAGGTTATTCTTTTTCATGCAGCTTTCTATTAAACTTGGAGAAATTATATTCATGAGACTCATCACCAAAACTAACACCGACAGTTTGTTTCTTACAATCTATTTTAGCATTAATGGTGTTCAAGAAGGGTCCACCAAAGATAATGGGACAGAAGTCATCTTGTGGGGAACCAAGAACAATAAAATTAGTAGGATATTTTATTTTCCCACACAAGACTTCAACATCTCTAACAATCCCAATTGGTGATATAGTATCTCTATTAGTAAGTTTAATAGTGACATCAATGTCTTCTATCTCTGCGAGTGCTATGTCATTCATAATTTCTTGATATAAAGAGTAGGGAATAACACTCACGCTAGCACCTATGTCACATAAACCATGATAGCAGTGATCTCCTATTTTGACTGAGACAACGAGCATGCCAACAATAGGTCTGTGTTTATCTTTTTATCAGGCTTGGCAATTCTAGCAGCTTCTTCATTAAAGCAAATAACATGCCCATCTACGTTTTCTTCCAAGAGATCTTTGACCATAGCAATATTAGGTTCTACTTTTATTTGTTCATCCGGTTAGGTGTTTTGATATAACTTTTGTTAACCACAGTTGAAACTTTAGCATGCTCCTTTATCCTAACAGGAAAAGGTGGTTTCTCAATGTAAGCAGTAGGAACAACTGGATCAACATTATAAAGTATAGTTTCTTCTTTAACTGGTACCGGTTCTTTAATTTCTTCTTTAATAGGTGGGTGATATTTAAACCACTTCTCTTTAGGGAGATCAACATGAGTAGCAAAAGATTCACAAAAGGAGGCTACTATCTCACAGTCAAGTCCATATTTAGTGCTAAACTTTGAAAAAGCATCAGTATTCATAAAAGATTTAACACAATCATACATAAGATTAATACCCGACTCTTTACCTTCGTCGAGTTCCCAATCTTCAGAGTTGCGTTTAACTCTTTCCAAAAGATCCCACTAGAATTCAATAGTCTTCTTCATAAAAGAACCAGCACAAGAAGTATCAAGCATGGATTGATCATTACGAGAAAGTCGAGCATAAAAATTCCGAATAATAGTTTCTCTTGAGAGCTCATGATTGGGGCATGAATATAACATTGACTTAAGCCTCCCCCAAGCTTGAGCGATACTTTCTCCTTCACGAGGCTAAAAATTATATATGTAATTCTGATCACGATGAACTAGATGCATAGGATAATTTTTTTGGTGAAACTCCATTTTCAATAGGTTCCAGTTCCAAGATCTAATATCATCGCATAGCCTATACCATGCTAAGATAAATGAAAAACCTTCTTCATAACTTGATCTCCGGGTAAACCTGCAAGCTTAAACAATCCACAAATTTGTTCCACATATATCAAGTGCATATCAGGATGTTCGGTTTCATCTCCTGCATAAGGATTAGCTAGCAGTTGTTCTATCATACCCGAAGGGATTTCATAATCAATATTTTCAGTAGGTGCAGCGGGTTGAGGGGTAGTTAATTGTGGTTCCGGTCGAGGTGAAGATACCCCGAACAAACCCCTCAAAGGTTTGTTCTCCATAGTAACAACTGACAACAAATTTCAGCACACTATATGAATGTTTCCTTACCAATTTCCACCTACCAGAAGTGCTTCACTCCCCGGCAACGGCGCCAGAAAATTGCCTTGATGACCCACAATTATAGGGGATCAACTGTAGCTCTTTTCGATAAGTAAGAGTGTCGAACACAATGAGGAGTGGAAGGAAATGACAAGTGTTTTTCAATAAGGTAATGTCTGCAAGTGCTGAAATTGTAAGTAGCAGAGTAGTTTGATAGCAAGATAATTTTGTAATGAACAAGTAACAATAGTAATAGCAAAGGTGCAGCAAGATAGCCCAATCCTTTTGAGGCAAAGTACAGGCCAAAACGGTCTCTTATAATAAGCAAAGCGTTCTTGAGGGTACACTGGAATTTCATCTAGTCACTTTCATCATGTTGGTTCAATTTGTGTTCGCTACTTTGATAATTTGATATGTGGGTGGATCGGTGCTTAGGTGTTGTTCTTACTTGAACAAACCTCCTACTTATGATTAACACTCCCGCAAGAATCCACAACTACGAGAAAAGTATTAAGAATAAATTCTAACCAAAGCATTAAACTTTTGGATCCAATCGGTCCCTTACGGAATAGCGCATAAACTGGGGTTTAAGCTTCTGTCACTCTCGCAACCCACCATCTAATTACTACTCCACAATGCATTCCCTTAGGCCCAAATATGGTGAAGTGTCATGTAGTCGATGTTCACATGACACCACTAAGGGAATCACAACATACATACTATCAAAATATCGAACACATATCAAATTCACATGATTACTTGCAACATGATTTCTCCCGTGACCTCAAGAACAAAGGTAACTACTCACAAATGATGAACATGCTCAATATCAGAGGGATATTAAATAGCATAATGGATCTGAACATATAATCTTCCACCAAATAAACCATATAGTAATCAACTACAAGATGTAATCAACACTACTAGTCACCCACAAGCATCAATCTATAGTTCCGGTAACAAGATAGAACACAAGAGATGAACTAGGGTTTGAGATGAGATGGTGCTGTTGAAGATGTTGATGAAGATAGCCCTCCCCGAGATGGGAGAGTTGTTGGTGATAATGATGACGATGATTTCCCCCTCCGGGAGGGAAGTTCCCCCGGCGAAATCGCTCCGCCGGAGGGCAAAAGTTCTCCTGCCCAAGTTCTGCCTCGAGACGGCGGCGCTTCGTCCTGAAAGTATTATCCTTATTTTTTCTAGGTCAGAAGGGCTTACATAACAGAAGATGGGCACCGGAGGTGGGCCTGGGTGAGCACAACCCACCAGGGCGCGCCTGGGCTCCCTGGCGCGCCCAGGTGGGTTGTGCCCACCTGGTGGGCCCTCTCTGGTACTTCTTTAATCCAATATTCTTCAAATAATCCATAAAAATTCTCCGTGGAGTTTCAGCTTGTTTGGAGTTGTGCAAAATAGGTGGCCTGGCGTAGCTTTTTCAGGTCCAGATTTTCAGCTGCCGGAATTCTCCCCCTTGGTGCATTCCTTGCAAATTATGAGAGAAAAGGCATTAGAATTACTCCAAAAAGCATTATTATGCATAATAACAACATAAATAACAGCAAGAAAACATGATGCAAAATGGATGTATCGGGGTGCACAAGAACGGTCTGGAAAACCATGCTCGTGCTATTTAGTAAATTCTCATGCCTTTTACAAGGAATGGGCGGATATTTCGATGAAATTTGTAGCAATAGTCAACCACAAACGTTTGCTTTGTAGCAATAGTCAACCACAAACGTTTGCTTATTGGGTTTTCAACTATAGAAAAATTAAATAAATGCTTGAAAAACATGACGCCTAGCATGGTGCCATGGTATGGCCTCACCATGCCGAGGTAAAATTTTGAGAAGGTTTGGCTTATGTCGTCATGCACGCCCTTCATAAATGGAACCATCACCGAGAAAGTTACATGCTTTTGAGAGGGAAATCACCAAGATTGAAGGGGAATCCAATCTTCGTTCTTTTCCCTTGAGTTTCTTGCTACGATGAACATACACCCTGCAAATCACATGTTCAAATTTGGCACTTTTCTATACTCATTTACCATATTTAGGGGATTATGTGCATTTTCTAGGCATTTAGCGCATATAAATTTATTCCAGCTACAGCTGCACGAGTGTGATGTGAGGGGCGTGGATTGCCGTCAGATCGCGACGCATCCTACGATGCACACGTGCGATCCACATGACTGGGGTTACGTCCAATCATAGTGCAACACACAATAGGCTCAGCGCACACTGTTTCCGAACGCGACAGAGATGAACCGTGTGCGATAATGAATGAGCAAGATTGTGAGGGAAGCCAAATTTCATTCGTCATTTGTCGTTTAGCTCTTAAAAACCACCGCACTGTACAGCTGTCCGGCCACTCCATCCCAGTGCTCTCTCCAAGCGTCATTCATGGCACCACGACGCATAATAACTGGTAAGGAAGCGATGGCATCCCGCCACGCCGCGTTCCTCGCCGCCCGCGACTGCACACATGGTAAGGAAGCAATGGCATCGCATCGCACCGAGTTCATCGCCGTCGACAACCGCACAAGTACGTGGGCGGACTTCGATGCTGCCATGGCCGAATGGGCGGTGGATCTAGAGGCGGCCAAAGCCGCATAGAAGGTGCGGAAAAGGCACAAAGCAGTCAAGAATAGAGAGTCCCGCCGCCACAAGAAAGTAGAGGTCACACGCCGTGCTGAGGAGAGCTCGATGGAGATCGAAGCACAGTGGGCTGCCGCCTACAAGGCCGGGAAGGAGAACGACGGTGTCTGGCTAGCATGCCCCGATGCCAGGATGTGAGAAGTAGTTAGTGTGTGTGTCGCTTGTAAGTTCGTATGATTAATTATGAGCATCTACTAGTACTACATACGTAGTAGTTTTAGAGCAAATTACCAATAGTGCTTTAAGTTGGTACTATCTATTATTAACATACAATGTCGGTAAGCGCATCCTTTGAGGGCTTTGAGCGTTTATTAGCATGTGTTCACTGAAGTTTTGTAGCCGCACCCCGGCCCTAAATACTCCTGAAACGTCCACCCCCAGCCAACGGAGACTAGAGCTGGCTGCAACTGGTTTTTAGTCCCACCTCGCTGCGAGAGTTGGCAGCAAACTTCTCTCTTGTTGCATAGGATCAAATCTGGCTGTGCGAGCGAGTCAGGTTTACACTTGATTGCATTTTATAAACCGATCATTGTTCATCGGGTGTCACCTTGCCTCATTCATGTACATTGAATAATCCTTACACAATGAAAGAGATTTTTGAAATTAGGTGTTGTTGGAGATGTTGATAGATATAAGATTTATTAGAAGATCACAAAACACACGGTTTCTATGGCGTACCCGTGTGCGTTTATTTTTTGCGTTAATGATCCATAATTCAGTTACATGTGCGATGTTTCCTAATAAAGCAAGTGTACCATTGACCGAAAAATCAACTACACGTGTACATTTATTTGGAGAAGGGGTCTACCAATTTTCTCTTTTCTCGCACACAAGTATTTTACGCGCTTCGTCTGAGTTGTGTGTTTTCCCCACCCAAGTTCCAAGTTTCGCGGCAAAATTTTCATTATGTGCATGATTTCAGAATTTATTCCTCCCACCACAGCCCCACCCATCAAATTTCCTCAGTATCTCCCCCTCCCCCCTACCGGCAACTCAAACCGCCACCGCTGCAACCACAGCTTCAACCACATCTATGTTCTGCCCGAGCATCGTCATTCTAGTCAGGTAACCCACCGATCTCTGTCACGGCCCTGGCCTGATTGCTTAAATAGCGCCTGCAAAACATCATCATGCCTCCAAATCCCCACCGCCCCTGTCTCCAGAGCGTCACCGCGCAAGCCCAACCACATATCACATGGAGGTTGAGGAGTTGATGGCGGTCGATGGCGCAATGGCCGCTGTGCGTGTTGACCCAGAGGAACACCTCGCCTCCGCCGACTTGGTGCAGGCTCTGGCCCAGATGAAGTGCCCCAACGACTACCCCCGGGACTTAGCAGGTATTTTCTGACCAGCTCAATCTTACCAATACCACTTGCAATGGCTATGTTTTGTACGGTTGATGTATTAAGCATGTACGTGCATTGTTTATTTCAGTACTGCACACTATGTGATGTTCAAATATTAACTGTCGAGCTCAATTTCACCACTACTAGCAACAAACTTACAATACATGACTCAGGATATCACTTGAGATGCAGCCCATTTGCTATTTTTGGTGGATGCTAACCCCGTTGTACTTAACATGCATGTCCATGTACTTACGCATGGTCATAACGTGCGATGTTGTTGCTTGCAGTCGAGGTTAGCTGCATCCCATGTCTTTCAGTATTTCACATCATTTGTGCAATTGCAGTTTAACTTCTAACATTTACTGGTTGCCTATAGGTACACATGTCAGCGACATTGATCCATGCTTTGACCTAGAGGAACAGCTCGCCTCCGCCGCCGCTGACTTTGGGCGGGCTTTGGACAAGATGAAGTGCCCCAACAACTACCTCTCCGGACTTACCAAGTATGAACTCACCAGTTCAATCTTACCAATACCAGTTGCAATTAATGGCTATGTTTTGTACGGTTGATGTATTAAGCATGTTGTAGTAAACACGCCTAACACATTTTAGCTATTTTCCCTACCTTTTTATAGACAACTAGGCCATTCTCTGCTCTAGCAGCACCGGTCGTGCGATGTTTAATTCTGCCAATTGCATTTTTTATCAGTACCGGTTTCAATGGCTATTAAGCATCAAGCAATTAACAGTTGTATCCATTTTTTAACAGTTGTATTTCAATGGCTAGAAACTTACAAAACATGATTTGGATATTGTTAAGCCTGTTGCAATTAATAGTTGTATCCATTTTTTTATCTGTCCATTTGCTACCGTGCTACTCTCCGCAATGAAGATATACTGGAGATTCTGCCCATTTGCTCTTTTTAGTGGATGCTAACCCTGTTGTACTTAACATGCCTTTCCATGTACTTACGCAGGGCCATAACGGGCGATGTTGTTGTTTGCCGTCGAGGTTAGCTGCATCCCATGTCTTACAATATTTTACATCATTTGTGCAATTGAAGTTTGGCTTCTAACATTTACTTGCTTCTTGTAGGTACACATGTCAGTGGCACTAACCTACTCTTCGACCCAAAGGAACATCTCACCTCTGCTGCAGCCAACTTGGGGCGGGCTCTTGTCTATGTGAAGTGCCCCAGCAAGTACCCCTCAGGACTTGCCAAGTATGAACTCACTGGTTGAATCTTACCAATACCGGTTGTAATGGCCATGTTTTTTTATAGTTCATGTATTAAGCATGTTGTACTAAACACGCCTAGCCTGTCTTATCTATTTTCCCTACCTTCTTATAGACAACAGGGCCATTCTCTGCTCTAGCAGCACCTGCCTTGCGATGTTTAACTCTAACAATTTCATTTCTATCAGTACGAGTTTCAATGGCTATACTAGGTTGTCTGTTGCAGTAAACAATTCTATCCATTTTTAACCCATCCCTTTGCTATCGTGCTACTCTTTTGCAATGAAGATATCACTACAGATGCTGCCATTTTATTACCATTTGATATTTTGGGTGGATGTTAACCCTGTTGTAGTTAACATTGGCTTTCCATGTACTTACACAGGGCTACAATGGATGATGATATTGTTTGCCGTCGAGGTTAGCTGCATCTCATGTCTTATACAACATTTGTTCCTAAATATAAGTATTTTTAGAGATTCCAATATAGAATACATACGGAGCAAAATGAGTGAATCTAGATTCTAATCTAAACAATGTCTATAATTCTATATATATCTATATGTAGTTCATATTGAAATCTCTAAAAATACTTGTACTTAGGAACATAGGTAGTTGTATTTTACATCATTTGTGCAATCTTGGTTTAGCTTCTAACATTTACTAGTTGCTTGTAGGTACATATATGAGCATTACTGATCCACTCTTCAATCCCTTTTGTGTATGGGGCAATGAGATATTCATGAACAAGCATCAAGTGAGGCAACTAAGAAAGATTGTTAGGCGAAAGAAACGGGTGATGGGAATTAAACACTTTATTTACAGTTTGTCCAAGACAACGGTGAACTTTAGGATGGTAAGTAATGTGTTGCCTTCTCCCCCTACCCACAACAAGTTACACTATTAGACCTGAGTGACTGAAATTGTTCTCTTTTCAGTGGTTTCCGAAGCTATTTACTAATGATTACCTTGCAAACTACATGACCGGAGTGGAGGCAACTAAGGTTAAAGTATATAATTCATGCTACCATGATAATGCTCTAGAAATCTTCTTGGAGGAGGTGAAGGATCGGCGGGCAATCGTGACAAGGGGTTGGACAAAAGTTGTCTGTGCCTATGGCATGCAGGAGGGCACATTATGCGCATTCCGCTTCTTCAACACCATCGGCAGCCAAAATTATTTACACTTGTCTCTTCACCTTTACCGCCTCTAAATATTGTGGTTCATCATAGTTAATTGATGTCTAATCCTATAATTATTGAACATATTGTACTGAGAATTTTATTTATGGATTGGTTGTTGAATCATTGTGCTGAGAATTTGAATTCTACGTTTCATATTTGAAAATTTCCAATTCGAATAATAAGTTACATGGGAAAATAAAATTATACAGGAGCAAATAAAATAATGTGCACACGGTTAGAAAGAAAACACCGTGTGTGATGAAAAATAGAGAACAGACGGTTTTTTGACGTGAAACGTTTGCGATGCCCGACGGACACACACACGGTTTCGTCTCATATGCGTGTGCGATTCATGGTAACACAGTAAATGGTTCAAACATGTGTGTGTGTGATAGGAATACCTATCGCACACAGTTATGAAAATGGACACGTTGGCATTAGTAGAGGCACCACACACATTTTATATTCTTGAACTGTGTGCGATAATATGCCTATCGCAAACACATCGTTAGTTAAATGTTGATGTCCACTTTTTTCACACGACTATAGCGGCGTAATCGTTTGCGATGTCTTTTGTATCTGAAACGTAACATCGAGACATAACGTGTGCGACTGGGGCGACTTCTCATACGTTTATTCTATGGCGATCCTCAGTAGCCGCTCACCTATCCCCGACGGTTTTTGGATTGTGTGGGAAGGAATCCCTATCGCAATCACTCACTCGGCGACGGTTCAGAATGCCATCACGGAAAGGGGTTAAAAACCATTTTTATAGCACGTTACAGTACCAGTGTATAAATCCTAAAATATCCCCCCTACATCAGAAAGAGAGCAAAAGGTACTTTTCCAACGACGCAAGCCTCTGACTTTGTGAGATCCCTTCTTGGGGCCTTTATCGGTACTTTGTCGGAGGGGGATTCAATCATGGAGGGCCTCTACATCAACCTTGCTGCCATTTTGATGATGTGTGAGTAGTTTATCACAGACCTACGGGTCCATAGCTAGTAGCTAGATGGCTTCTTCTCTCTGTTTGATATTCAATACAATGTTCTCCTCAATGTTCTTGGAGATCTATTCGATGTAATCTTCTTTTGCGATGTGTTTGTTGAGATCCGATGAATTGTGGATTTATGATAAGATTATCTATGAATATTATTTGACTCTTATATGCATGATTAAGATAGTGCCTTTTCTTCAGACCTCGAAACATGAGGAAAAATTACTTCTCTTAGGAACACATACAAGAAAAAGGATAACGGTATCCCTCCCATTAACTACTTCATTTTCATTTATGAATTTCGTAGTAATAGAAATCCATGTCCTACCGAGATAGAATTTAGAACTTGCTATCCTCTTGCCTAATAGGCAAAGATTGACCTACGGGTGCGAGAACTATGTAGACATGACCGAGACTCATCTCCGATCAATAACCAATAGCGGAACCTGGATGCTCATATTGGTTCCTACATATTCTACAAATATCTTTATCGGTCAAACCGCATAACAACATATGTTGTTCCCTTTGTCATCGGTATGTTACTTGCCCAAGATTCGATCGTCGGTATCATCATACCTAGTTCAATCTCGTCACCGGCAAGTCTGTTTACTCGTTCCATAATACATCATCTCGTGACTAACTCATTAGTCGTTTGCTTGCAAGGCTTATTACGATGTGTATTACCGAGAGGGCCCAGAGATACCTCTCTGACACTTGGAGTGACAAATCCTATTCTCGATGTATGCCAACAGCACAAATAGCTTCGGAGACACCTATAGAGCATCTTTATAATCACCCATTTATGTTGTGACGTTTGATAGCACACAAGGTGTTCCTCCGGTATTCGGGAGTTGCATAATCTCATAGTCATAGGAACATGTATAAGTCATGAAGAAAGCAATAGCAGTAAAAATAAACAATCATAGTGCTAAGCTAACGGATGGTCTTATCCATCACATCATTCTCATAATGATGTGATCCCATTGATCAAATGACAACACATGTCTATGGTCAGGAAACATAACCATCTTTGATTAACGAGCTAGTCTAGTAGAGGCATACTAGGGACACTCTGTTTTGTCTATGTATTCACACATGTATCAAGTTTCCGGTTAATACAATTGTAGCATGAATAATAAACATTTATCATGATATAAGGAAATATAAATAACAACTTTATTATTGCCTCTAGGGCATGTTTCCTTCAGTCACCCACTTGCACTAGAGTCAATAATCTAGATTACATAGTAATGATTCTAACACCCATGGAGTCTTGGTGCTGATCATGTTTTGCTCGTGGAAGAGCCTTAGTCAACGGGTCTGCAACATTCAGATTTGTATGTATCTTGCAAATTTATATGTCTCCCTCCTTGACTTGATCGCGGATGGAGTTGAAGCGTCTCTTGATGTGCTTGGTTCTCTTGTGAAACCTAGATTTCTTCGGCAATTCTATTGCTCCAGTGTTATCACAGAAGATTTTCATTGGACCCGATGCACTAGGTATTACACCTAGATCGGATATGAACTCCTTCATCCAGACTCCTTCATTTGCTGCTTCCGAAGCAGCTACGTACTCCGCTTCACACATAGATCGTGCCACAACACTCTGCCTGGAACTTCACCAACTGACAACTCCATCGTTCAACAAAAATACATATCCGATTTGTGACTTAGAGTCACCCGAATCGGTGTCAAAGCTTGAATCGACATAATTGTTTACGACAAGCTCTTTGTCACCTCCATAAACGAGAAACATATCCTTTGTCCTTTTCACGTACTTCAGGATATTCTTGTCCATCGTCTAGTGATCCACTCCTGGATTACTTTGGTACCTCCCTGCTAAACTTATAGCAAGGCACATATCAGGTCTGGTACACAGCATTGCATACATGATAGATCCTATGGCTGAGGCATAGGGAATGACTTTCATTTTCTCTCTATCTTCAAAAGTGATCGGGCATTGAGTCTTACTCAACTTCACACCTTGTAACACAGGCAAGAACCCTTTCTTTGGTTGATCCATTTTGAACTTCTTCAAAACTTTATCAAGGTATGTGCTTTGTGAAAGTACAATTAAGCGTCTTCATCTATCTCTATAGATCTTGATGCCCAATATATAAGCAGCTTCACCGAGGTGTTTCATTGAAAAATTCTTCTTCAAGTATCATTTTATGCCATCCAGAAATTCTATATCATTTCCAATCAACAATATGGCATCCACATATAATATCAGAAATGCTATAGAGCTCCCACTCACTTTCTTGTAAATACAGGCTTCTCCAAAAGTCTGTATAAAACCATATGCTTTGATCACCTCATTAAAGTGTATATTCCAACTCCGAGATGTTTGCACCAGTCCATAGATGGATCGCTAGAGCTTGCACACTTTGTTAGCGCCTTTAGGATCGACAAAACCTTCTGGTTGCATCATATACAGCTCTTCTTTGAGATATCCATTAAGGAACGCAGTTTTGACATCCATTTGCCGAATTTCATAATCATAAAATGCGGCAATTGCTAACATGATTCGGACAGACTTAAGCATCGCTACGCGTGAGAAAGTCTCATCGTAGTCAACTCCTTGAACTTGTCGAAAACCTTTCGCAACAAGTCGAGCTTTGTAGACAGTAACGTTACCGTCGGTGTCAGTCTTCCTCTTGAAGATCCATTTATTTTCAATGGCTTGCCGATCATCGCGCAAGTCAACCAAAGTCCACACTTTGTTCTCATACATGGATGCCATCTCAGATTTCATGGCCTCAAGCCATTTTGCGGAATCTGGGCTCATCATCGCTTCATCATAGTTCGTAGGTTCATCATGGTCTAGTAACATGACTTCCAGAACCGGGTTACCGTACCACTCTGGTGCGGAACGTACTCTTGTTAACCTACGAAGTTCAGTAGTAACTTGATATGAAGTATCATGATCATCATCATTAGCTTCCTCACTGATTGGTGTAGGAATCACTAGAACTATTTTCTGTGATGAGCTACTTTCCAATTTGGGAGAAGGTACAATTACCTCATCAAGTTCTACTTTCCTCCCACTCACTTCTTTCCAGAGAAACTCCTTCTCTAGAAAGGATCCATTCTTAGCAACGAATATCTTGCCTTTGGATCTGTGATAGAAGGTGTACCCAACAGTTTTCTTTGGGTATCCTATGAAGACACATTTCTCCGACTTGGGTTCGAGCTTATCAGGTTGAATCGTTTTCACATAAGCATCGCAGCCCGAAACTTCAAGAAACGACAACTTGGGTTTCTTGCCAAACCACAGTTCATAAGGCGTCGTCTCAACGGTTTTAGATGGTGCCCTATGTAACGCCCGGATAATTAAGCTACAGTAATCCTCCGCTAATGATGCCACGTCACCACTGTTACTATTGCTAATCCTCGCTTGATCCAAATCTTAGTTCGAACTCAAATTCGGATTTAAGCTTAAAGTTCAAATTCCTCAAATATTCAAAATAAAATGTTCAAAGTGTGGCAAATATTCCATAACTAATTATGGTGGTGACCCAACATCTTTTGTAAAGTATTGAACAACCCTTTTGAGAATATAATAGGGTTTAAACAATTAATTAAATGCCTATTGAATAATAATAATTGCAAACTATTTTAATTAAATATTAAACTAAATGTTGCAGTGGTATAATTAGTAAAACCAAGTCATGTGTTGTCCCTATGATTTTTAAAGCTAATTGTTGTTAAAAAGGAATTATAATAAAACTAAAGCTGTAAAAAGAAAGGGTTGAACAAAAGCAGAAAGCCCCCGCTCCACTGTTTCCCTAGGCTTCGATCCACCCAGCCGGCCCATGTCACCGTGGGGATAAGACCGAGCTTCGCCCCCTCTCCTCGTCAGCTCCGTGGGATATTTCCCCCCTCTTCCTCTCCCACCTCACGCTGCTCTCGTCTCATCGCACAAGGCCGAGCCGCCGTCGACATGCATCACCTCACCCACGAGCTCTCCTTCGTCCTCATGCCTGGAGACCGGCCCCCACAGCCTCGTCGAGTTCTGCTACACCCTCTACGCCGACGTAAACAAGCCGGAGGCCACTCCATCGCGGATCCTCGTCGTCTTCCACCTCGGACACCGCCGCCCTCGCCGTCGAAATCCGGCCACCTCGAGCCTCCCTCGAGCCAGCGTTGCTCCTCTACAGGCTCCTGGTGAGCCCCCCCCCCCCCCC
>LR738709.1:437948050-438006262 GCA_902687465.1 Secale cereale
CAACCGCCGCCGTTGGCCTCGCCTTCACAGCCTCCCTCTACCGGCTGCTTCTGCCGCCTCTAGTGCCGTTGCCGATGCCGCCTGCTGCCACCACCGACCCGCGTTCGCCGCGTTCGCCGCGGCCCCCCTCCGCCCCTGCCCACGTGGCTGCGCCGCCCCCGCTCTCCCCTCCACTCGCCGGCCGGCCGCCCATGCCGCCGCGCCTAGCTCCGCTCCGGCCGAGCCCAGCGCCCAGCGCCCAGCCGCGACGCCCCATCCTGCTCCTCCCTGCCCCATGCTGCTGCCCCGCCGCGCTCCAGCCACCACTGCAGCCGCTCGCTGCTCCGGCCGGCTTCTGCCGCGGCTACCGGCTCCACCGCCGCGACCGTAGCCGCCCCGTCCCGCTCCTCCGCCTGCCTCGCCCACTGGCGCGCGCGTCGCGCCGCTCGGGCCGTCCCTGCCGGCCGCCCGCAGTGCCCTCCCGCCCCGGCGCTGGCGCCCGCCGGCCGCCCCCGCGGCCCCAGTCGGGCGAGCCCCGCCGGCCAGTGCCCGTTCCGGCGCCGAACTGCCGTCGCCGGCCGCCAAGATGCCGGCCGCTCCCGCCCTCGCCTCAGCTGGCCTCGGGTGCGAGCGCCCGCACCCGTGCGCCCGATAACCCGCCCCGTCTAGGCCCCCTAGGCCTATGACATCCGGGCCCCAGCCCCTTTAAAAAAAAGGTTTAAAAAAAGACTTTTAAAAAAATAATGATAAAATTAATAATTAATTAACTAGTTAATTAACTTAATTAATCGTGCTTAATTAGTCTAATGAGCTAGATTAGTTTAAATAAAGCTGTTAGTTAGTCTGTACCTATGATAGACGGGACCCACACGCCAGGTTTGAATTAGTCAACCTGTTGACCTGCTGACGTCATGGTGATGTCATGCTGACATCACCTTTTTACTGTTCTGGATAATGTCTGTTTGAAATGAATTAAATAAATTCTAGATAATGCTTTAAACTTTAGAAAATCATATAAAATAATCTGTAAGTCGGATGAAAATGTTTTATATATGAAAATCGCTCAGAACGACGAGACGAATCCGAATACGTGGTCCGTTTGTTCTCCACACGTCCCTAGCATAGCAAACGTTGAACTTTCCTCTCCGGTTCATCTGTGAGACAGACGTCCGGAACCGGGAAAACTTTCTCGGATGTTATCCCCCTTCGCCGGTATCGTGTAGCACCGCGTTAGAACACCCTAGCACTGCGTGTTAACTTGCTGTGCTTCTTTATTGCATCTGTATGCTTTGTATTTATTGTTTCTTCCCCCTCTTCTCTCCGGTAGACCCCGAGACCGATGATGCCCCGGTGATCAACTACGATGTTGATGACCCCTCCTTGCCAGAGCAACCAGGCAAGCTAACCCCCTTTGATCATTCCGATATCGCCCATTCTCTTCTCTCTTATGCTTGCATTAGAACTGCTACTGCTTTTTGTATGATCCTATTCTGATGCATAGCCTGTTGTTGTTACTGCTTTCATACCTTACATGTTTATACTAGACTGCTTAGTATAGGCTGGTTAGAGATGACCCCCTACCTTGTCCCGACTGCCCCGCTGGATTATCAGAAGGCCCGATCAACGGGATCGAAGACCAGGACCCGGCACCGCACATCACTTTCCCCCTTAGTTGCTGGACACTACTGGGTTACTATCGAGTGCCGAGGGTGAGACCTCATCAGCACTTCTGATGTTAACCTTGTAGGTTAGTTCATCGGTTGTGGTCATCGAGGGTGATTCCTCTTTCTCCACTCCCGATAACGACACTGTCATGCAACTCCTCAAGAGTGGACCTCGAGGGTGACTCCTCTTTCATTCACCTTGACGATAAACATCAGGTGGAATTCCATCGAGGGTGATTTCCTCAGGTTTTCCTTTGGTGTCAGACACACAGTTACTATGGTTACTATGACTTACACTGAACCTGGTTACTAAAGACGGGTCGACCCTGAGGGGTACCCGCGCGAGCTTAATTGCGAGTGATGTGTAGTCGGGTTGACCTGGAAGGTGCCCGCGAGATAATACGAGGCGTGGCCGGGCACTCGCCCTTGCCGCAATTTCTCGAGACGGGGCGATGGGGTCACATCTTTCGTGAGTCTCTGCTCGTTACCGCGCGTTCCCAAGACACTAAACGGTTTGGATATTTGATCCGAGGGGCCTCTGGCCTGATAGCGCTAACCATCACGTGGGCATAGTATGGGCGTTCTGCGTCGTATGCATCAGCCGAAGCTTAACTGACGTCATTGCGACTGAGCGGCGCGCGCCGGGTTGGACTGGTTAGGCTCGTACCTTTTTAAAGGTGGTTGCTAGGTCTGCTCACCGGCCGCGTACGCAACGTGCAGGAGTTCCCGGGGCGATTGGCCCATGACGCCTGGGGGCATAGGGTTTAGTCCGGCGTGCATGACCTCTTTATTAAGCCTAGGTCGGGTTGCGGCGTATTGTTTGGCCGTGGGCGGGCATGACCTGATGGTGTGTCCGTCCGGAGTTAAGCAAGCGTGTTGGGTAAGTTGGTGCACCCCTGCAGGGAAGAAAACATCTATAGATAGCCTGTCCTACGGTAACGGACACTTGGAGTTGTATCCCGATGGCTACAACTAGAACTGGATGATGAGGCATTGTTTGGATATATTGCTTCGGGAGTCGAGAAAGGATCCCGGAGCGCTGGAACAACAACATAAATATGACTTATGATATACTACTCTACTCCCCCCTGTTGCTGCAAGACGGTGGTTTCCAGAAGATGCTAGTCTTCGATAGGGCTAGCTTCTCCCCCTCTTATTCTGGCATTCTGTAGCTTAGTCCACAAATACTACCCCTTTTCATTGATATTGATGCATATGTAGTGTAGATCCTTGCTTGCGAGTACTTTGGATGAGTACTCACGGTTGCTTTGCTCCCCCTTTTTTCCCCTTCTTTCTTCTTGCTGGTTGATGCAACCAGATGGTGGAGTCCAGGAGCCAGACGCCACACTTGACGACTGCTACTACCCCGACGAAGCCTGCTACTACGTGGAGACAACTGACGACCAGGAGTAGTTAGGAGGTCCTAGGCAGGAGGCCTTGCCTTTTCGATCGTGTTGTTTTGTGCTAGCCTTCTTAAGGCAAACTTGTTTAACTTATGTTTGTACTCAGATATTGTTGCTTCCGCTGACTCTTGTGTTTTCGAGCTTATGTATTCGAGCCCTCGAGGCCCCTGGCTTGTAATATAAAGCTTGTATTATTTTATTTGTGTCTAGAGTTGTGTTGTGATATCTTCCAGTGAGTCCTTGATCTTGGTCGTACACATTTGCGTGCATGATTAGTGTACGGTCAAATCGGGGGCGTCACACCCTATTTAATGTGAATGCAGTTGTCTCTAAAGCATAACCCAAAAACGATAGTGGTAAATCAGTAAGAGGCATCATAGATTGCACCATATCTAATAAAGTACGGTTACGATGTTCGAACACACCATTACGCTGTGGTGTTCCAGGTGGCGTGAGCTGTGAAACTATTCCACATTGTTTCAAATGAAGACCAAACTCATAACTTAAATATTCGCCTCCGCGACCAGATTATAGAAACTTTATTTTCTTGTTACAATGATTCTCTACTTCACTCTGAAATTCTTTGAACTTTTCAAATGTTTCACACTTGTGCTTCATTAAGTAGATATACCCATATCTTCTCAAATCATCACTGAAGGTCAGAAAATAATGATACCCGCCGCGAGCCTCAACACTCATTGGTCCAAATACATCAGTATGTATGATTTCCAATAAGTCAGTTGCTCGCTCCATTGTTCCGGAGAATGGAGTTTTAGTCATCTTGCCCATGAGGCATGGTTCGCAAGCACCAAGTGATTCCAAAAGTCCATCAGTATGGAGTTTCTTCATGCACTTTACACCAATATGACCTAAACGACAATGCCACAAATAAGTTGCACTATCATTATCAACTTTGCATCTTTTGGCTTCAATATTATGAATATGTGTATCACTATGATCGACATCCAACAAAAATAGATCATTCATCAAGGGTGCATGACCATAAAAGATATTACTAATATAAATAGAACAACCTTTATTCTCTGATTTAAATGAATAACCGTCTTGCAATAAACAAGATCCAGATATAATGTTCATGCTCAACGCTGGCACCAAATAACAATTATTTAGGTCTAAAACTATTCCCGAAGGTAGATGTAGAGGTAGCGTGCCGACGGCAATCACATCGACTTTGGAACCATTTCCCACGCGCATTGTCACCTCGTCCTTAGCTAATCTTTGTTTAATCCGTAGCCCCTGTTTCGAGTTACAAATATTAGCAACTGAACCAGTATCGAATACCCAGGTGCTACTACGAGCATTAGTAAGGTACAGATCAATAACATGTATATCAAATATACCTTTGTTCACTTTGCCATCCTTCTTATCCACAAAATACTTGGGATAGTTCCGCTTCCAGTGTCCAGTCCCTTTGCAGTAGAAGCACTCAGTTTCAGGCTTGGCCCCAGACTTAGGTTTCTTCACGGGATTAGAAACTGGTTTGCTATTCTTCTTGAAGTTCCCTTTCTTTCCCTTGCCCTTTTTCTTGAAACTAGTGGTCTTGTTAACCATCAACACTTGATGCTCCTTTTTTATTTCTACCTCCACAGCTTTGAGGATAGCGAAGAGATCGGGAATAGTCTTCTGCATCACTTGCATATTATAGTTCATCATGAAGCATTTATAGCTTGGTGTAAGTGATTGAATAACTCTATCAATAACACTATCTTCATCAACTTTGCATCCAAGTTGAGTCATATGATTGTAGTACCCAGACATTCTGAGTAAGTGTTCACTGATAGAACTGTTCTCCTCCATCTTGCAGCTATAGAACTTATTGGAGACTTCATATCTCTCAATTCGGGCATTTGCTTGAAATATTAACTTCAACTCTTGGAACATCTCATATGCTCCATAACGTTCAAAACGTCTTTGAAGTCCCGATTCTAAGCCGTAAAGCATGGCACACTGAACTATCGAGTAGTCATCAAAACGAGCTTGCCAGACGTTCATAACGTCCGGAGTTGCTCCTGCAGCAGGCCTGTCACCTAGCGGTGCTTCCAGGACATAATTCTTCTGTGCATCAATGACGATAATCCTCAAGTTACGGACCCAGTCCGTGTAGTTGCTACCATCATCTTTCAACTTAGCTTTCTCTAGGAACGCATTAAAGTTCAAGGGAACGGTAGCACGGGCCATTGATCTAATACAACATAGATATGCAAAAACTATCAGGACTAAGTTCGTGATAAATTAAAGTTCAATTAATCATATTACTAAAGAACTCCCACTTAGATAGACATCCCTCTAGTCGTCTAAATGATCACGTGATCCAAATCAACTAAACCATGTCCGATCATCACGTGAGATGGAGTAGTTTTCAATGGTGAACATCTTATGTTGATCATATCTACTATATGATTCACGCTCGACCTTTCGGTCTCCAGTGTTTCGAGGCCATGTATGTACATGCTAGGCTCGTCAAGTTTAACCTGAGTATTCTGCATGTGCAAAACTGTCTTACACACGTTGTATTTGAACGTAGAGCTTATCACACCCGATCATCATGTGGTGTCTCTGCACGACGAACTTTTGTAACGGTGCATACTCAGGGAGAACACTTGTACCTTGAAATTTTGTAAGGGATCATCTTATAATGTTATCGCCGTACTAAGAAAAATAAGAAGAAGAATAAGATAAACATCACATGCAATCAAAATATGTGACATGATATGGCCATCATCATCTTGTGCTTTTGATCTCCATCTCCAAAGCATCATCATGATCTCCATCGTCACCGGCTTGACACCATGATCTTCATCGTAGGGTCATGGACGTCTCACCAACTATTGCTACTACTACTATCGGTAACTCATAGTGATAAAGTAAAACAATTACATGGCCTTCACAATTCATACAATAAAGAGACAACCATAAGGCTCCTGCCTGTTGCCGATAATTTACAAAACATGATCATCTCATAGAATAATGTATAACTCATCACGTCTTGACCATATCACATCACAACATGCCCAGCAAAAACAAGTTAGACGTCCTCTACTTTGTTGTTGCAAGTTTTAAGTGGCTGCTACGGGCTTAGCAAGAACCGTTCTTACCTACGCATACAAAACCACAACGATTTTTCGTCAAGTGTGTTGTTTTAACCTTCACAAGGACCAGGCGTAGTCACACTTGATTCAACTAAAGTGAGACAGACAGACACCCGTCGGTCACCTTTAAGCAACGAGTGCTCATAACGGTGAAACCAGTCTCGCATAAGAGTACGCGTAATGTCAGTCCGGGCCGCTTCATCTCACAATATCGCCAAATCAAAGTATGACATGTTGGTAAGCAGTATGACTATTATTGCCCACAACTCATTGTGTTCTACTCGTGCATATCATCTACGCATAGACCTGGCTCATGATGCCACTGTTGGGAACGTAGTATTTCAAAAATTTCCTATGATCATGCAAGATCTATTTAGGAGAAGCATAGCAACAAGCGGGGAGAGTGTGTCCACGTACCCTCGTAGACCGAAAGCGGAAGCGTTTAGTAACGCGGTTGATGCAGTCGAACGTCTTCGCGATCCAACCGATCCAAGCATCAAACATACGGCACCTCCGCGTTCAGCACATCTTCAGCTCGATGAAGTCCCATGAACTCTTGATCCAGTTGAGGTCGAGGGAGAGTTCCGTCAGCACGACGGCGTGGTGACGGTGGTGATGAAGTTACCGGCGCAGGGCTTCGCCTAAGCACTACGACGATATGACTGAGGTGTGTAACTGTGGAGAGGGGCACCGCACACGGCTAAGAAATCAACTTGTGTGTATATGGGGTGCCCTGGCCACGTATATAATGGAGGGGTGGAGGAGAGGGACGGCCTCTCTATGGCGCTCCCAAGGGAGGAGTCCTAATTCCACTAGGAGTAGGATTCCCCCTTTCCTAGTAGGAGTAGGAGAAGAAGGAAGAGGGAGAGAGGGAGAAAGGAAAGGGGGGCCGGCCCCCCACCCAATTCGTATTGGGCTTGTGGGGGCGCGCCTTCCACTAGGCTGCCTCATCCTCTCTTCCACTAAGGCCCAATAAGGCCCATTGACTCCCCGGGGGGTTCCGGTAACCTCCCGTTACTCTGGTATTTATCCGGTGACCCCCGGAACCCTTCCGGTGTCCGAATATAACCTTCCAATGTGTCAATCCTTATGTCTCGACCATTTCGAGACTCCTCGTCATCTTTGTGATCACATCCGGGACTCCAAACTAGCTTCGGTACATCAAAACACATAAAGTCGTAATACCGATCGTCGTCGAACGTTAAGTGTGCGGACCCTACGGGTTTGAGAACTATGTAGACATGACCGATACTCATCTCCGGTCAATAACCAATAGCGGAACCTGGATGCTCATATTGGTTCCTACATATTCTACGAAGATATTTATCGGTCAAACCGCATAGCAACATACGTTGTTCCCTTTGTCATCGGTATATTACTTGCCCGAGATTCGATAGTCAGTATCATCATACCAAGTTCAATCTCGTCATCGGCAAGTCTCTTTACTCATTCCATAATACATCATCTTGTGACAAACTCATTAGTCGTTTGCTTGCAAGGCTTATTACGATGTGTATTATCGTGAGGGCCCAGGGATACCTCTCTAACACTCGGAGTGACAAATCATATTTTCGATCTATGCCAACACCACAAACACCTTCGGAGACACCTATAGAGCATATTTATAATCACCCATTTATGTTTGTGACGTTTGATAGCACACAAGGTGTTTCTCCGGTATTCGGGAGTTGCATAATCTGATAGTCATAGGAACATGTATAAGTCATGAAGAAAGCAATAGCAGTAAAACTGAATGATCATAGTGCTAAGCTAACGGATGGGTCTTGTCCATCACATCATTCTCATAATTATGTTATCCCATTGATCAAATGACAACACATGTCTATAGTCAGGAAACATAACCATCTTTGATTAACGAGCTACTCTAGTAGAGGCATACTAGGGACACTCTATTTTGTCTATGTATTCGCACATGTATCAAGTTTCCGGTTAATACAATTGTAGCATGAATAATAAACATTTATCATGATATAAGGAAATATAAATAATAACTTTATTATTGCCTCTAGGGCATATTTCCTTCACCCCAAACTTTAAGAAACGACAACTTTGGATTCTTGCCAAACCACAGTTCATAAGGTGTCGTCTCAACAGATTAAGATGGTGCACTATTTAACATGAATGCAGCTGTCTCAAATGCATAACCCCAAAACGATAGTGGTAAATCGGTAAGAGACATCATAGATCGCACCATATCTAATAAAGTACAGTTATGACGTTCGGAGACACCATTACACTATGGTGTTCCAGGTGGCGTGAGTTGTGAAACTATTCCACATTGTTTTAAATGAAGACCAAACTCGTAACTCAAATATTCGCCTCCGTGATCAGATCGTAGAAACTTTATTTTCTTGTTACGATGATTCTCTACTACACTCTGAAATTCTTTGAACTTTTCAAATGTTTCAGACTTGTGTTTCATCAAGTAGATATACCCATATCTGCTCAAACCATCTGTGAAGGTCAGAAAATAACGATACCCGCCACGAGCCTCAACACTCATCAGACCGCGTACATCTGCATGTATTATTTTCAATAATCTTTGGCTCGCTCCATTGTTCTGGAGTACGGAGTTTTAGTCATCCTGCCCATGAGGCATGGTTCGCAAGCATCAAATGATTCGAAAAGTCCATCAGCATGGAGTTTCTTCATGCGCTTTACAAAATATGACCTAAATGGCAGTGCAACAAGTATGTTGCACTATCATTATCAACTCTCCATCTTTTGGCTTCAATATTGTGAATATCTGTATTACTACGGTCAAGATTCAATAAACCATTCACCTTGGGTGTATGACCATAGAAGGTTTTATTCATGTAAACAGAATAACAATTATTTTCTGACTTTAAATGAATAATCGTATTGCAATAAACACGATCCAATCTTGTTCATGCTCAACGCAATCACCAAAAAATATTTATTTAGGTTTAACACTAATCCCGAAAGTACAGGGAGTGTGCGATGACGATCATATCAATATTGAAAGTACTTCCAACACACATCGTCACCTGACCTGCAACTAGTCTCTGTTTATTCTGCAACTCCTGTTTTGAGGTACTAATCTTAGCAACCGAACAGGTATCAAATACCCAGGGGTTACTATGAGCACTAGTGAGGTACACATCAATAACATGTATATCAAATATACCTTCGTTCACTTCGCCATCCTTCTTATCCGCCAAATATTTGGTGTAGTTCCGCTTCAAGTGACCATTTTCTTTGCAGTAGAAGCACTCAGTTTCAGGCTTGGATCTAGCTTTGGGCTTCTTCTTGGGAGTGGCAACTTGCTTGACGTTCTTCTTGAAGTTCCCTTTCTTTCCCTTGCCTTTTTTTCTTGAAACAAGTGGTCTTGTTTAACCATCAACACTTGATGCTCTTTCTTGATTTCTACCTTCGCTGATTTCAGCATCGCGAAGAGCTTGGGAATCGTTTCCATCATCCCTTGCATATTATAGTTCATCACGAAGTTCTAGTAGCTTGGTGATAGTGACTAGAGAACTCTGTCAATCACTATCTTATCTGGAAGACTAACTCCCACTTGATTCAATTGATTGTAGTACCCAGACATTCTGAGCACATGCTTCATAACCCACAAGTGTAGGGGATCAGTTGTAGCCTCTTTCGATAAGTAAGAGTGTCGAACGCAAAGAGGATCTAAAGGCAGAACAAATATTCCCTCAAGTTCTATCGACCACCGATACAACTCTACGCACGCTTGACGTTTACTTTACCTGGAACAAGTATGAAACTAGAAGTTGTTTGTAGTTTTTGTGGGATAGGTTTGAAAGAATATAAAGAGCACGCACATATAAACTAGGGGCTGTTAAGATAAAGAAGCAATAAAGTTAATATAGTGAGTGTGGAAAAGTGGTGGTAGGAGTTGCAAAATTGCCCCTAAGCAATTGACTACGTTACTAGACCGATAGCAAGTTTTATGTGGGAGAGGCCACTGCTAGCATGTCATCCCTTACTTGGAATTCTATGCACTTATGATTGGAACTATTAGCAAGCATCCGAAACTACTAACGTTCATTAAGGTAAAACCCAACCATAGCATTAAGATATATTGGTCCCCCTTCAATCCCGTGTGCATCAATTTCTACGCTAGGTTGAAGCTTCTGTCACTCTTGCCCTCCAATACGTAGTCCTATCAACATACAACTAACCCTATGGTGTGATCCATGTGCGCGCTCATATGATGGGCACCAAAGGACAGCAACATAACCACAAGCAATTTAAATCAATCATAGCAATTCACCAATCACCGATAGGAGAACGATAATCTACTCAGACATCATAGGATGGCAACACATCATTGGATAATAATATGAAGCATAAAGCACCATGTTCAAGTAGAGGGTACAACGGGTTACGGGGGAGTGGACCACTGTAGATAGATGGGAAGGTGATGGAGATGTTGGTGAAGATGACGGAGGTGTTGGTGTAGATCGTCGTCACACGATGATGGTCCCGGTGGCACTCCGGTGCCACCGGAAGCGAGGGGGAGAGAGCCCCCCTCCTTCTTCTTCCTTGACCTTCTCCCTAGGTGGGAGAAGGTTTTCCCCTCTGGTCCATGGTCTCCATGGTGTGGGAGGGGCGAGAGCCCCTCCGAGATTGGATGTGTCTCTCTGTCTCTCTCTGTTTCTGTGTTCCCAGATTCTGGCCCTTCGCCGTTTCTTATATTCCTGGAGATCCGTAACTCTGATTGGGCTAATTTTTTGACACAATTTTTATCTGGATATTAGCTTTCTTGTGGAGAAAGAAGGGCATCAACCACTATACGGAGTGGCCACGAGAGCCCAGGGCGCTCCTGCCCCTGGTGGGCGTGCCCCCTGCCTCGTGGCCCACTCAGGCATCGTCTCATGTTGGTTCCGCTTCCCAAAATTCACATATATTCCAAAAAAAATCTCCGTCCATTTTCATTCCGTTTGGACTCCGTTTGTTATGGATATTCTGCGAAACAAAAAACGCGCAACAAACAGGAACTGGCACTGGGCACTGGATCAATATGTTAGTCCCAAAAAACAGTATAAAAAGTTGCCAAAAGTATATGAAAGTTGTAGAATATTGGCATGGAACAATCAAAAATTATAGATACGACGGAGATGCATCAGCATCCCCAAGCTTAATTCCTGCTCGTCCTCGAGTAGGTAAATGATAAAAAAGATAATTTTTGATGTGGAGTGCTACCTAGCATAATCTTGATCATGTAATCTAATCATGGCGTGAATATTAAGACACGATTGATTCAAAGCAATAGTCTATCATTTGACATAGAAGAATTTAATACTCGGGCATCCCAACAAACAATCAAGTCTTTCAAAATATCAATGCTAAAGAACGTTATCCCTACAAAATAATATAGTCTTTTATGCTCACTTTTCTTAACACAAGGTACCACTCATGCCTATCCCGGTGTCAGCCAAGCAATTGTTTTCATACTTTACTTTTTCGAACCTTTTCAACTCTTCACGCAATACATGAGCGTGAGCCATGGACATAGCACTATGGGTGGAATAGAAGGTGGTAGTAGACAAAAGGAGGGAGAAAGTCTCACATCAACTAGGCGTATCAATGGGCTATGGAGATGCCCATCAATAGATATCAATGTGAGTGAGTAGGGATTTCCATGTAACGGATGCACTAGAGCTATAAGTGTATGAAAGCTCAAAAGAAAACTAGTGGGTGTGCATCAACTTGCTTGCTCATGAAGACCTAGGGCATTTGAGGAAGCCCATCGTTGGAATATACAAGCCAACTTCTATAATGAAAATTCCCACTAATATATGGAAGTGACAACATAGGAGACTCTCTGTTATGAAGATCATGGTGCTACTTTGAAGCACGAGTGTGGAAAAAAGATAGTAGCATTGTCCCCTTTTTTCTTTTTTTTGGCCTTCCTTTTTTTATTTGGCCTTTCTCTTTTTTTGGCTTTTATTTCTTTTTTCTTTTGGCCTTTCTTTTTTTTTCTTTTTTTCAAGGGACAATGCTCTAATAATGATGATCATCACACTTCTTTTACTTACAACTCGATATTACAACTCGACACTAGAACAAAAATATGACTCTATGTGAATGCCTCCGGCGGTGTACCGGGATGTGCAATGATCTAGCGTAGCAATGACATCAAAAAAACGGACAAGCCATGGAAACATCATGCTAGCTATCTTACGATCATGCAAGGAAATATGACAATGATGGTGTGTGTCATAATAAACGGAACGGTGGAGTTACATGGCAATATATCTCGGAATGGCTATGGAAATGCCATAATAGTAGGTATGGTGGCTGTTTTGAGGAAGGTATATGGTGGGTGTATGGTACCGGCGAAAGTTGTGTGGTACAAGAGAGGCTAGCAATGGTGGAAGGGTGAGAGTGCGTATAATCCATGGACTCAACATTAGTCATAAAGAACTCACATACTTATTGCGAAAAATCTATTAGCCCTCGAAGCAAAAATACTACGACGCATGCTCCTTGTGGGGAGGTTGGTAGGAGTTAACCATCGCGCGCCCCCGACCTTCACACAAAGATAAACAATCCAAATACAATGCGCGCCAATTTGGTTACATAGTTAGGAGACCATACATGCATGCTTCAGGGATCACAAACCTTAACACCAATATTTTTACTAGACCACAATCATTCACTAGTACCTCCCACATATTAGCATCTCTATATCGCAAAACTATTGCAAGGAATCAAACATATCATATTCAGTTATCTGCAAGTTTATGTAGGATTTTATGACTAACCATGTGAATGACCAATTGATGTCAACTCTCTAAATAGATATAAGTGAAGCAAGAAAGTTTTAATTCTTTCTACAAAAGTTATGCCCACGCTCTAACAATGATAAGTGAAGCAAAAGAGCATTCTACCAATGGCGGTTTTCTATGTGAAGAGAAACAGGCAATCCAAACTTCAAATGATATAAGTGAAGCACATGAAGCATTCTATAAAGCCATACTCAAAAGATATAAGTGAAGTGCAAAGAGCATTCTATAAATCAACCAAGGACTATCTCATACCAGCATGGTGCATTTCTTAAAATAAAAATAAAAAGCACACGACGCTCCAAGAGTTTACGCATATCATGTGAATGCAAAGAATCCGAAAACATACCGATACTTGTTGAAGAAAGATGGGATGCCTTCCGGGGCATCCCCAAGCTTAGACGCTTGAGTCTCCTTGAATATTTACTTGGGGTGCCTCGGGCATCCCCAAGCTTGAGCTCTTGCCTCTCCTCCTTCTACTCATATCGAGACCTCCTCGATCTTCGAACACTTCATCCACACAAAACTTAACCGAACTTTTAGTGGCGGGGTTAGTGCATATGATCAATAAAATCCCATCATGTACTGCTCTAACATTATTGTATAATTATGAACAAACATTACCCACAGTATGCTATCACAATTCTATGGCCCCAAGTCAAGGAGGCATCAATAAGAATTCAAACATATGCAAATAATGAAGCTATAACAGCAATCTGTGAAAACATGACAGTTTGTAGTAATATGAACATTAACCATACTTCTGTAACCCTAAAAATTAAGGAAACATTAGGAAAAATCAAGAATTTGTATAGAAAGACTTTGCAAAAAGTTTCAGATCCTTTTAACGTTCCAGTAAAGAATGTAAAATCGCGCACTACAGCCAAAGTTTCTGTTTTTGCACCGCACAAGCCAACAAGCAGTTTAATCATCCTAAAGGAAACTCTTGGCACATTATTTTTATAATACAATGGAATTGTACAAGGGGATAATTATTTGTATTGAAAAGTTTCTGTAATCAAGGTTCACAAAGTTTCCATGGGCATGAACAAAGTTCAAGGCTAGCTCCCACTTTAACAACGCTCGTATTTCTCACTTTCACTTTTCTTTTTGAAAAAAGTTTTAGGTTCCCCTCTTTATTTATTTTTTGTTTTTAAACTTTATAAAAGCACACAACAAAAATAAATGACTCTCTAAAACTTCCGGGTTGTCTCCATGGCAGCGCTTTCTTTAAAGCCATTAAGCTAGGCATATAGTGCTCAAGTAATGGATCCACCCGGATCCCAAGGTATATCAAAGCCAATTTTAATTAGCAATGATTTGGCATTTAGTAGTGAGCACAAAGTGATATGTGTCATGCAACGACGAAGTCTAACTCTCTTCATATGCATCATCATGTCATACAAGAACAATTCATGCACATCAAGTAAAGGCCAATGCATAGTATAAACAGTTTCTTGCAATTTTATTGTGTTGGAAACATAGAGAGGCGGAGATGTAGTTCCTCTCTCATAATAATTGCAAGTAGGAGCAGCAAGCACATGCATATTATATTCATCAAAATCATCATGTGTAACGGAAAAAGGCAACCCATCAATATAATCCTTAATAAGTGCAAACTTCTCCAATATAGTGTCGTTTGGAGAATTCAAAAAGATAATAGCAACTATCTCATGTTTAACATAAGGAACTATAGCAAGTTCACCTCCATAAGCATAATTCATATTGGCATCTTGGCCACAAGCATAGCAAGCATCATCAAAAAGGGATATTTCAAAAAAAACAACGGGATCATAGCAATCATCATAGCAATCATCCTTCGGTAAGCACGAAGGGAAATTAAATAATGTATGAGTTGAAGAGTTACTCTCATTAGAAGGTGGGAACGGGTAGCTAATCCGCTCTTCCTCCTTTTGTTCTTCGCTCTCCTCCTCATCTTTTTCATCCAATGAGCTCTCAATGTCATTGATTTCTTCTTCCATAGACCTGCAAAATATTAGTGTCTTCTTGGACAGCGGAGACCTTTTCAATAAACGCATCAATATTGGAGTTATATTCATAATTAAAATAGCAATATTTCAATATAGCAAGATTTTCAGGCCTATAAACATCATCATCAAAAGCATCATTCTTTCTAAACAGAGATTCAATTTCATAAGCACCCTTAAAAGCAACAAATTCTTCTATTTGTTCCCAATCATAATAATCATATATACCATTAGCATAATAAGCTAAGGTTTCATTATCATTAAATTTGCATGAAAAGGGAAGGTGCGGAGCCTTCATCCTAGAGCAACAAGTATAATCATATCTCAAGCATAGTTGCCGAGCATACCAATGCAACAAATGAATTTGATCCCATAGCAGTTTTCCTTTTTGTGTCAAGCGATAATCCCTAAAGTATTCACGTTCATCCAACGTTACTCCCATTACATAGTTGAATGGGGTTTTCTCGGGATTATCAAAGTAGTACATAATATCTTTCACATAATGAGCATCGAGGGTTTTAGGAGGTTCCCCATCTCCATGAGTAGCAAGTACACCTAAGTTTTTTGGTATTTCGTGTTCCATATCCATAACTAAAGATAGAGAACAACATAGAACAGCAAATAAAATCTACATAGTGATAAAGCAAACAAGCACACATGAGAATATTCATCCCACGCTATTGCTCCCCGGCAACGACGCCAGAAAAAGGTCTTGATAACCCACAAGTGTAGGGGATCAGTTGTAGCCTCTTTCGATAAGTAAGAGTGTCGAACCCAACGAGAAGCTAAAGGCAGAACAAATATTCCCTCAAGTTCTATCGACCACCGATACAACTCTACGCACGCTTGATGTTTACTTTACCTAGAACAAGTATGAAACTAGAAGTAGTTTGTAGTTTTGGTGGGATAGGTTTGCAAGAATATAAAGAGCACGCAAATATAAACTAGGGGCTATTAAGATAAAGAAGCAATAAAGTTAATATAGCGAGTGTGGAAAAGTGGTGGTAGGAGTTGCAAAATTGCCCCTAAGCAATTGACTACGTTACTAGACCGATAGCAAGTTTTATGTGGGAGAGGCCACTACTAGCATGTCATCCCTTACTTGGAATTCTATGCACTTATGATTGGAACTATTAGCAAGCATCCGCAACTACTAATGTTCATTAAGGTAAAAACCAACCATAGCATTAAGATATATTGGTCCCCCTTCAATCCCGTATGCATCAATTTCTACGCTAGGTTGAAGCTTCTGTCACTCTTGCCCTCCAATACGTAGTCCTATCAACATACAACTAACCCTATGGTGTGATCCACGCGCGCGCTCATATGATGGGCACCAAAGGAAAGCAACATAACCACAAGCAATTTAAATCAATCATAGCAATTCACCAATCACCGATAGGACAACGATAATCTACTCAGACATCATAGGATGGCAACACGTCATTGGATAATAATGTGAAGCATAAAGCACCATGTTCAAGTAGAGGGTACAGCGGGTTACGGGAGAGTGGACCGCTGTAGATAGATGGGAAGGTGATGGAGATGTTGGTGAAGATGACGGAGGTTATGGTGTAGATCGCCGTCACACGATGATGGCCCCGGTGGCACTCCGGTGCCACCGGAAGCGAGGGGGAGAGAGCCCCCCTCCTTCTTCTTCTTCCTTGACCTTCTCCCTAGGTGGGAGAAGGGTTTCCCCTCTGGTCCATGGTCTCCATGGTGTGGGAGGGGCCCCTCCGAGATTGGATATGTCTCTCTGTCTCTCTCTGTTTCTGCGTTCCCAGATTCTGGCCCTTCACCGTTTCTTATACTCACGGAGATCCGTAACTCCGATTGGGCTGATTTTTTGACACGATTTTTATCTCGATATTAGCTTTCTTACGGAGAAAGAAGGGCATCAACCGCCTTACGGAGTGTCCACGAGGGCCCAGGGTGCGCCTGCCCCTGGTGGGCGTGCCCCCCTGCCTCGTGGCCTAGACGGGCATCGTCTCATGTTGGTTCCGTTTCCCAAAATTCACATATATTCCAAAAAAATCTCTGTCCATTTTTATTCCGTTTGGACTCCGTTTGGTATGGATATTCTACGAAACAAAAAACATGCAACAAACAGGAACTGGCACTGGGCACTGGATCAATATGTTAGTCCCAAAAAATAGTATAAAAAGTTCCAAAAGTATATGAAAGTTTTAGAATATTAGCATGGAACAATCAAAAATTATAGATACGACGGAGACGTATGAATGCTCACTAGCTGAGCAATTCTCCTCCATCTTGTAGGAAAAGTATTTGTCAGAGGTCTCACACCTCTCGACATGGGCATGAGTGTGAAATACCAATTTCAGCTCTTGGAACATCTCACGTGCTCCGTGGCATTAAAAACGTTTTGAAGTCCCGGTTCTAAGTCGTAAAGCATGGTGCACTAAACTATTAAGTAGACATCCTTTTGAGCTTTGCCAAACGTTCATAACGTTTGCATCTGCTCCTGCAATAGGTCTGTCACCTAGCGGTGCATTAAGGACATAATAATTTTGTGCAGCAATGAGGATAATCCTCAGATCACGGACCTAGTCTGCATCATTGCTACTAACATCTTTCAACTTAGTTTCTCTAGGAACATATCAAAACATAGGGGAGCTACAACGCGGGCTATTGATCTACAACATAATTTGCAAATACTATCAGGACTAACTTCATGATAAATTAAAGTTCAATTAATCATATTACTAAAGAACTCCCGCTTAGATAGACATCCCTCAAGTCATATAAATGATCACGTGATCCAAATCAACTGAACCATGTCCGATCATCACGTGAGATGGAGTAGTTTTCAATGGTGAACATCTTATGTTGATCATATCTACTATATGATTCATGCTCGACCTTTCGGTCTCCAATGTTCCGAGGCCATGTCTGTACATGTTAGGCTCGTCAAGTTTAACCCGAGTATTCTGCATGTGCAAAACTGTCTTACACCCGTTGTATTTGAACGTAGAGCTTATCACACCTGATCATCACGTGGTGTCTCGGCACGACGAACTGTCGCAACGGTGCATACTCAGGGAGAACACTTGTACCTTGAAATTTTGTAATGGGTCATCTTATAATGCTACCGCCGTACTAAGCAAAATAAGTGACATGATATGGCCATCATCATCTTGTGATTTTGATCTCCATCTCCAAAGCATACTCATGAACCCCATCGTCACCGGCTTGACACCATGATATTCATGGTAGCATCATGGTCATCTCGCCAACTATTGCTACTGCTACTATCGCTAACTCATAGTGATAAAGTAAAGCAATTACATGGCTTTCGCAATTCATACAATAAAGAGACAACCATAAGGCTCCTGCCGGTTGCCGATAATTTACAAAACGTGATCATCTCATACAATAATGTATAACTCATCACGTCTTGACCATGTCACATCACAACATGCCCTGCAAAAACAAGTTAGACATCCTCTACTTTGTTGTTGCAAGTTTTACGTAGCTGCTACGGGCTTAGCAAGAACCGTTCTTACCTACGCATCAAAACCACAACGATTTTTCGTCAAGTGTGTTGTTTTAACCTTCATCAAGGACCAGGCGTAGTCACACTCGACTCAACTGAAGTTGGAGAAACTGACAACCGCCAGCCACCTATGTGCAAAGCACGTCGGTAGACCTAGTCTCATGAACGCGGTCATGTAATGTCTGTCCGAGCCGCTTCATCCAACAATACCGATGAATCAAAGTATGACATGCTGGTAAGCAGTATGACTATTATCGCCCACAACTCATTGTGTTCTACTCGTGCATATCATCTACGCATAGACTTGGGTCTTGATGCCACTGCTAGGGAACGTAGTATTTCAAAAAAAAATCCTACGATCACGCAAGATCTATCTAGGAGAAGCATAGCAACAAGCGGGGAGAGTGTGTCCATGTACCCTCATAGACCGAAAGCGGAAGCGTTTAGTCACGCGGTCGATGTAGTCGAACGTCTTCACGATCCAACCGATCCAAGTACCGAACGTACGGCACCTCCGTGTTCAGCACACGTTCAGCACGATGACGTCCCTCGAGCTCTTGATCCAGTTGAGGATGAGGGAAAGTTTCGCCAGCACGATGGCGTGGTAACGGTGATGATGAAGTTACCGGCGCAGGGCTTCGCCTAAGCACTGTAACAATATGACCGAGGTGTATAACTGTGGAGGGGGGCACCGCACACGGCTAAGAGATTGTCAGTTGTGCTTTGGCGTGCCCCCTGGCCACGTATATAAAGGAGGGAGAGGAGAAGGCCGGCGACCAGGTTGGGCGCGGCCTAGGGGTGTCCAACTAGGATTCCCAATCCTAGTTGGAGTCCCCTTCCTTTCCAAGAGATGGAGAGAGGGAAGCAGGAGGAAGGGGAGAAGGAAAGAGGGGGTGCCGCCCCCTCCCTAGTCCAATTCAGACTTGCCATGGGGGGTGCGCTGCCTCCCCTTGTGGACCTTCTCTCCTTTCCACTAAAGCCCATTAAGGCCCAATACTTCCCCGGACGAATTCCCGTAACTCCCCGGTACTTCCAATATATGAATCTTTACCACTCAACCATTTCGAGACTCCTCGTCATGTCCGTGATCTCATCCGGGACTCCGAACAAACTTAGGTCATCAAATCACATAACTCATAATACAAATCGTCATCGAACGTTAAGCATGCGGACCCTACGGGTTCGAGAACTATGTAGACATGACCGAGACACATCTCTGGTCGATAACCAATAGCGTAACCTGGATGCTCATATTGGCTCCTACATATTCTACGAAGATCTTTATCGGTCAAATTGCATAATAACATACGTTGTTCCCTTTGTCATCGGTTTGTTACTTGCCCGAGATTCGATCGTCGGTATCATCATACCTAGTTCAATATTGTTACCGGCAAGTCTCTTTACTTGTTCCGTAATACATCATCTCGTGACTAACTCATTAGTCACTTGCTTGCAAGGCTTATTATGATGTGTATTACCGAGAGGGCCCACAGATACCTCTCTGACACTCGGAGTGACAAATCCTAATCTTGATCTATGCCAACACCACAAACACTTTCGGAAACACATGTAGAGCATCTTTATAATCATCCAGTTACGTTGTGACGTCTGATAGCACACAAGGTGTTCCTCCGGTATTCAGGAGTTGCATAATCTCATAGTCAGAGGAACATGTATAAGTCATGAAGAAAGCAATAGCAGTAAAATAAACGGTCATTGTGCTAAGCTAACAGATGGGTCTTGTCCATCACATCATTCTCCTAATGATGTGATCATGTTGATCAAATGACAACACATGTCTATGGTTAGGAAACACAACCATCTTTGACTAACGAGCTAGTCTAGTAGAGGCATACTAGGGGCACTCTGTTTTGTCTATGTATTCACACATGTATCAAGTTTCCGGTTAATACAATTCTAGCATGAATAAAAGACATTTATCATGAAATAAGGAAATATAAATAACAAATTTATTATTGCCTCTAGGGCATATTTCCTTCACATGATGTATCATAGGTTGCACGCTAGTCATGGCATAGTTTTCTACCGGCCCGGGGACACGGACTGGACAATAATAGGTAATGATAATTCAATCAGTAACTGCTTCGTCGACTTTGCCTACTTCGATGGCAAGATGTTTGCTATGGACAGGAACTGAGTCACGACGGTGTTCGACGATGTGACACTCAAGATCCGCTACCAGATCGACGTGCCACCAGCGACGTCAAACTTTGGCTTGCGGTAGTATCCCTGGATAGAGAGGTTTGAGTGCCTTCACCTTGTTGCACTGCCATACAAGCTACTTTTCGTCAAGGTCTTGATGAATTCATACCACTCAGATGACCCACATGGACCATTTCTTCGAGTAGGCGTGTGAGTCTGAGGAAGATGACAGGCTCGCTTGGCGCAAGATGAGAGGAGACGAAGGAATCGAAGGCAACTACGAAATATTCATGGATGCTTACCATGCCACCTTTAGCAACAGCGGTGATGGCAGCAGAACTCAAATATACCATGCTGATAACCGAAAATTCCAAATGGATACCGAGCTCCATGGAGGACTTTATTTGAAAACTTCAAACTTCAAATTTTCAGTTTCAATAAATTTTTAAAATAAATACACATATACCTAGATACATAATGTACATGTGTGAAAAATTTCAAGTCAAAATATATTAAAACGTGAGCTACACAAATAAGACAAATCTGGGGCTTTTTAGCATATGTATTGTTCATCTTTAAAGTCTATGATTTGGGTTTTTTTGTGCAGCTCACAATTTAAGGTATTTCATTCTGAAATTTTTCACACATATACTTTCCATCCTTGCATAAATGTGTATTTTTTTCAGATTTTTTTGAAACCAAAATTTATGAATTTTAAAATTTTCAAAATAAAGGGCTCCATGGAGCTCGGTCTCCAAAATGCCCTACTCACTGATAACGAGCTCAATGGCGGAGCTTAGTGCATTCCCAGGGGTGTTGTGCCCCCCCCCTCCCAAGATTATCACAGGAAAGCACAAATATTTTTGAGATTGGGTTGATATTAAGAATTTTTGTGTACTTGCCAACTCATATATTGTACTTGCCCCCCCCCCCAAACAACTCTAGCGAGCTCCACCACTGAACGAGATCTTTGGCTTTGTTGGTTGTTTTCGTGGATACTGCTACAACATGTAGGATAAGAGCATCTCCAGCCATTGCCCCCCAGGAGGCTTAAAAATTACCGCCTGGGGGCGAGCCGACGCTAAAATCGGTGCTAGGGATGATTGGGTTCCCAACCGCCACCCCCAAACAACCTTTTTTAAAAACTTTAAAAACATTCGGCAAACAAGACATACATTTAGCGACATTTAGGCGTTCCATAGGTTTTTACATATAGAAAACATGAGATTCTACTTCAATAAACAAAATACTACGTGCCTAAAGGCCAAAGATCTGGTTGAACGCGGCGTAGTCGCCTTCGTCGTCGTCCTCCTTCTTCACCCTGCTGATGGACCCCTCGCCAGGGTCACCTTGCCGGACTGGTTTGGTCGGCGGTGCCGCATCGTCGGCGCTGTCCTCGAGCACGATGACGCCTCCCTCCTCGCGGCCACGATGGTGCACGGCGTTCTCCTCGAGGGCGCGACACTGGTGGTTCATCTCCAGCTGCGCCCAATCTTCCCGCGCCCAGTTCATGGAGGACTCCTCGTCGATCGACTCGCTCTTAACGCATGCGAGTCGAGGCTCGCTCTTCACAACGACGAGCCTAGGCTCCTGATGCGTCTCCAACGTATCTATAATTTTTTATTGTTCCATGCTATTATATTATCATTCTTGGATGTTTTACAATCATTTTATAGTCATTTTATAGCATTTTTTGGTACTACCCTATTGACATAGTGCCAAGTGCCAGTTGTTGTTTTCTGCATGTTTTTTACATCGTGGGAAATCAATATCAAACGGAGTCCAAACACCGTGAAACTTTTTGGAGAATATTTATGGGCCAGAAGACACCCAATGGTTCAGAGCTGCACCTGCGGGGTGCCCCGAGGGGGGAACAACCCCACAGGGCATGCCAGGCCCTCCTGGCGCGCCTAGGTGAGTTGTGCCCACCTCGGTGGCCTCCCGCACCGCCTCTTTGCTCTATAAATACTCCGATATTCCATAAACCCTAGAGGAGTCGAAGAAATTCTATTCCAGCCACCGTAGAGTGCAGAACCACCAGATCCAATCTAGACACCATCACGGAGGGGTTCACCATCTCCATTGGTGCCTCTCCGATGATGTGTGAGTAGTTCCTTGTAGACCTACGGGTCCGTAGTTAGTAGCTAGATGGCTTCCTCTCTCTCTCTTTTGATTATCAATACAATGGTCTCTTGGAGATCCATATGATGTAACTCTTCTGCGGTGTGTTTGTTGAGATCCGATGAACTTTGAGTTTATGATCAGATCTATCTTTTTATATCCATGAAAGTTACTTGAGTCTTCTTTGATCTCTTATATGCATGATTTCTTATAGCCTCATATTTCTTCTCTGATATTTGGGTTTTGTTTGGCCAACTTGATATATTTATCTTGCAATGGGAAGAGGTGCTTTGTAGTGGGTTCGATGTTACAATGCTTGATCCTAGTGACAGAAAGGGAACCGACACGTTATGTATCGTTGCTACTAAGGATAAAACGATGGGGTCTATTTCTACATAAATATATCTTGTCTACATCATGCCATCGTTCTTATTGCATTACTCCGTTTCTCCATGAACTTAATATACTAGATGCATGCTAGATAGCGGTCGATGTGTGGAGTAATAGTAGTAGATGCAGGCAGGAGTCGGTCTACTAATCTTGGACGTGATGCCTATATAATGATCATTGCCTGGATATCGTCATAATTATTTGAAGTTCTATCAATTGCCCAACAGTAATTGTTTTCCCACCGTTTGCTATTTTCTCAAGAGAAGCCACTAGTGAAACCTATGGCCCCCGGGTCTCTTTCTCATATTATTTGCCTTTGCAATCTACTTTTCCTTTGCTTTTATTTTCAGATCTATTAAACCAAAAACCCAAAAATACCTTGCTTCAATTTATCTTATTTGGCGTTCGATCTATCAATATTTACAACTCTATCACGTCTGTTACCCGAAAGGGATTGACAACCCCTTTTACACGTCGGGTTGCGAGTATTTGTTATTTGTGTGTAGGTGTTGTTTACGTTGTGTTGCTTGGTTTCATCACTGAGGGAAATACCTACCGCTGCTATACTGCATCATCCCTTCCTCTTTGGGGAAAAAACCGACGTAGTCCTAGCAGTCATCAAAAGGAAACTTCTGGCACCGTTGCCAGGGAGCACCTTCAACATATACCAGGTTCCTAATCACAAATCTCATCTCCTCACAATTTACATTATTTTCTATTTGCCTCTCGTTTTCATCTCCCCCACTTCACAAATATTTGCCGGGTTTTTTGCGCCCTCTTTTTCATTCGCTAATTTCTTGCCAGATCTGTTTTTGCATGCATTTTTGTTTGCGTAGTCATGATGCCTCAAAGAAAATATTATGATGTTCCTTACCCCAATATTTTGCTTGAAATTGAGAAAAGTGCAAAGGAATACATGACTACACAATTTGAGCATAATAAATATTTTACCGAAGAACTCAAGGAGCACTCCGTTGTGCTTGATGCTATAACAAAACAACTTGATGATATTAGTAGAGAAGTTTGCAATCTCCAATCTAAATATGCTTTTGCTGAAAGTTTGCTAGGAAAAATGTCTGATGCACAAGCAACTCTGGTAAATCAAATGGCTGCTAAACCAATCTTGTTAGAAGATAAAAATGATGAAGATATTAAAATGATTAGTGTTTCTTATATTGATTCTTTGTTTAGTAAAGTTCGACTTGATGATAAAGGGACTGGAGAAGAATCAACTTTAGGTAGAAGGCGTCCTAATATTTCAAAGATTGAAAATCTTATAGAGAAAGTTGATAAAAGTGAGTTTGGAGAGGTCAAGACTTTAACTAGTGATGTGCCCACTATCTTGGATTACAAAGACTTTGAATTATGATAGTTGCTCCTTGATTGATTGTATTTCTTTGTTGCAATCCATGATTAATTCACCCCATGCCTATGAACAAAATAAAGCTTTTACTAAACATATTGTTGATGCTATGATGAAAGCTTTAGATGATAAGTTGGAATTAGAAGTATCAATTTCTAGAAAGTTGCATGATGAATGGGAGCCTACTATCAAAATAAAAATTAAAAATTATGATTGTTTTGCTTTGTGTGATTTGGGTGCTAGTGTTTCCACGATTCCGAAATCTCTTTGCGATGTTCTTGGTCTTACCAATATTGAAGATTGCTCTCTTAATTTGCATTTGGCGGATTCCACTATTAAAAAGCCTTTGGAAAGGATCAATGATGTTCTTATTCTTGCAAATAGGAACTATGTACCCATAGACTTCATTGTTCTTGACATCGATTCCAATCTGTCTTACCCTATTATACTTGGTTGACCGTTTTTGCGCACTATTGGTGCGGCGATTGACATGAAGGAAGGGAATATTAAATTCCAATTTCCTATGAGAAAGGGCATGGAACACTTCCCTAGAACCAAGATCAATTTGCCTTATGGATCTATAATGAGGCAACTTATGGAACATCCAACAAGGATGACAACACTTGAAATCTTGGTATCATGCCTAGCTAAGGGCGTAAAACGATAGCGCTTGTTGGGAGGCAACCCAACTTGTATCTTTTTGCGTTTTGATTTCCTTGCTGTTTTCAATAAAATACCCTTTAATACCTATGTTTAGACGTGTTTTTGTGGTTTGAATAAAGGTGTGTGCCAAGCAAATCCTTAGGATCATGTTGGGTGTTAGTAGTTTTGATCTTGCTGAAAAATAGAAACTTTTGCGCTCACGAGAACAATTATCATTTTTAACAGAAGAGTGCTTTTAGGTTGATTCTTTTTTGGAGAAGATTAATTTACAAATTGCCCGCATGGCCCTATTTTTTCAAGATTTTAGAGTTACATGTGTATTCAAAACTTCCAGATTACTACAGACTGTTCTGTTTTTGACATATTATGTTTTTATTGTGTTATGTGCTTGTTTTGATGATTCTATGGTTTTCTTTGATGAGTTTTTGCCATAGAAATGTTGGAATACAGTAGATATAATACAAATACAAAATACGAATTGATTTACTACAGTACTTATAGTAGTGATTTGTTTTCTTATACTAACGGATTTCACGAAAGTTTTGTTGAGTTTTGTGTGATTAAAGTTTTCAAGTTTTGGGTTGTCTTACGATGGATGAAGGAATAAGGAGTAAGAAGAACCTAAGCTTGGGGATGCCCCGGCATCCCAAACCATTATCAAAAAGAGAAGCAAGCAACTAAGCTTGGGGATGCCCCGGCATCCCAAGCCATTATCAAAAAGAGAAGCAAGCAACTAAGCTTGGGGATGCCCCCGAGTGGAATCCCCTCTTTCTTCTAACGACCATCGGTATTTTCTTGAAACTATATTTTTATTCGTCACATGATATGTGTTTTGCTTGGAGCGTCTTGTATGATATGAGCCTTTGCTTATTTTGTTTTGCTTTTTAAGTCACCAATCCTTGCTGTACACACCTATTAGAGAGAGCCAAAAGTATGCCATGTCTTGTTAGAATACCTCTCTATGCTTCACTTAAATTTTTATGAGCTATGGATTTGCTCTAGTGCTTCACATATATCTTTTTGAGCACGGTGTGCTTTAGCATTTTTGAAGAAATACTCTCTTGCTTCACTTAGATTTATTTGAGAGTTAGTAAATTTTTAAGAAATTCTCTCTTACTTCACTTAAATTATTTTGAGAGAAAGAAAAAAAATTATGCTCATGATCTTCCTTATATTTGTTTGAGCTTATCAAAAGCAACACATGAAAATTAGTTCCAAAGTGATAGATATCCAAGAAAGATATAATAAAAAAATCATGAAGATCATTGGACAAAATAAACTTGATTCCATGTAATAGTTTTGAGACATGATGATATGATATGTGAGTCATGTTAATGAGTAATTATGCTTTAGTAAGAATATTAGTGTTAAAGTTTGTGATTCCTTATGCAAGCACGAAAGTCAATAATCATGCAATGAAATTACATCATACTTGTGGTGCATTATTCACTGTTATTTATGCTCAATGCTCGCTTATGAGATTATTCGTTTCATGGTTGGTCCCTTCCCAGTCTTTTGCTAGCCTTCATTTTGCACTAAGTATGATCACTACTTGTGCATCCAAAATCCTTTATCCCGGTTTTGCCACAGGAATCCACCATACCTACCTATATGCGGTATTCCCTTGCCATTCTAAGCAAATTGGTATGTGCCATCTCTAATTTTCAAAATAAATATCCCTTTTGTGTGCCCGTACAGCTCACGAGGCGGTGAGAGGTGGCCAATATTTTCCATGCTAGATGTGTTATTCTCACGATGAGTGTTTATTCACTTGTCATTGCACGAGATTAAAGCAAAGGTATTAGGCATGCCCAATCCCAAAATGAAAAACAAATTTACTTTATGTTGTCAAATAATAAATTCCTTGGAAAGTGTTGGTATGGAAGGCAACCGTGGATTCGGCTAGCCATGGCTTGTGAAAGTTTGGTGGAAAAAGAATAAACTTTATTTTATATTTGGGAACCGCCTATGATATATCTAGCATGGAAAGTGTTGGGAACCTCAAGTCGTTTTCGTTGGTGGGAAAAGTACACCTCCCAAAATATTTTATCTCTCAATTTAAGCTTTGAGCTCTGGCAACTCTACAAATCCCTACGTCCCTCTACGAAGGGCCTTTCTTTTACTTATGCAATTTTTATTTTGAATTTGAGTCTACATCTTCTCTTATAAAGCACCAACTAGGAAACACTATGATCGTACTTGAGCACTGGTTATAACTAATATGCGAGTGTGTTTCATGAATGCATCAATGGTTGAGCATGATGGGCTAGGGATAACTTATTTTAGCATTGATATTTTGAAAGACATGGTTGCTTGTTGATATGTTTGAGTATTTAAATCTCATGCCAAAACTAGACTATTGCTTTGAACCATATAAAAGTCCAAATGTCCATGCAATAAAGAAAAGAATATAATATGACATGATAGGAAGCATTCCACATCAAATTCTGTTTTTTATCATTTACCTACTCGAGGACGAGCAGCAATTAAGCTTGGGGATGTTGATACGTCTCCAACATATCTATAATTTTTTATTGTTCCATGCTGTTATATTATCATTCTTGGATGTTTTACAATCATTTTATAGTCATTTTATATCATTTTTTGGTACTAACCTATTGACATAGTGCCAAGTGCCAGTTTCTGTTTTCTGCATGTTTTTTACATCACAGGAAATCAATACGAAACGGAGTCCAAACACCGCGTAACTTTTTGGAGAATTTTTATGGGCCAGAAGACACCCAATGGGTCAGAGCTGCACCTGGGGGTGTCCCGAGGGGCGCGCCCAGGTGGGTTGTGAAGGAAATATGCCCTAGAGGCAATAATAAAGTTATTATATATTTCCTTATATCATGATAAATGTTTATTATTCATGCTAGAATTGTATTAACCGGAAACATAGTACATGTGTGAATACATACACAAAACAGTATGTCCCTAGTATGCCTCTACTAGACTAGCTCGTTGATCAAAGATGGTTATGTTTCCTAGCCATAGACATGAGTAGTCATTTGATCAACGGGATCATATCATTAGGAGAATGATGTGATGGACAAGACCCATCCGTTAGCTTAGCACTATGATCGTTTAGTTTTACTGCTATTACTTTCTTCATGACTTATACATGTTCCTATGACTATGAGATTATGCAACTCCCGAATACCGGAGGAACACCTTGTGTGCTATCAAACATCACAACGTAACTAGGTGATTATAAAGATGCTCTACAGGTGTCTCCGAAGGTGTTCGTGGTGTTGGCATAGATCAAGAATAGGATTTGTCACTCCGTGTGTCGGAGAGGTATCTCTGGGCCCTCTCGGTAATACACATCATAATAAGCCTTGCAAGCAAATGACTAATGAGTTAGTCACGAGATGATGTATTACGGAACAAGTAAATAGACTTGCCGGTAACGAGATTGAACTAGGTATAGAGATACCGACGATCGAATCTCGGGCAAGTAACATACGATGACAAAGGGAATAACGTATGTTGTTATGCGGTTTGACCGATAAAGTTCTTCGTAGAATATGTAGGAACCAATATGAGCATCCAGGTTCCGCTATTGGTTATTGACCGGAGATGAGTCTCGGTCATGTCTACATAGTTCTCGAACCCGTAGGGTCCGCACGCTTAACATTTGATGACGATCGGTATTATGAGTTTATGTGTTTTGATGTACCAAAGGTAGTTCGGAGTCCCGGATGAGATCGGGGACATGACGAGGAGTCTCAAAATGGTCGAGAAGTAAAGACCGATATATTGGACGACTATATTCGGACATCAGAAAGGTTCCGAGTGATTTGGGTATTTTTCGGAGTACCGGAGAGTTACGGGAATTCGCTGGGGAGTATATGGGCCTTATTGGGCTTTAGGGGAAAGGGAGAGAGGAGGTTGCGCCCCTCCCATGGCTTGGTCCGAATTGGACTAGGGAGAGGGGCTGCACCCCCTCCTTCCTTCTCTTCTCTTTCCCTTTCCTTCTCTCCTACTCCTACTACTTGGAAGGGCTCCTAGTTCTACTAAGAAAGGGGGAATCCTACTCCCGGTGGGAGTAGGACTCCCCTAGGGCGCGCCATAGAGAGGGCCGGCCCTCCCTCTCCTCCACTCCTTTATATACGGGGGTAGAGGCACCCCATAGACACACAAGTTGATCAGTTGATCTCTCCCAACCGTGTGCGGTGCCCCCTCCACAGTATCACACCTCGGTCATATCGTTGCAGCGCTTAGGCGAAGCCCTGCGACGGTAACTTCATCATATCCGTCACCACGCCGTCGTGCTGACAAAACTCTCCCGTGAAGCTCAACTGGATCAAGAGCTCGTGGGACATCATCAAGCTGAACGTGTGCTGAACGCGGAGGTGTCGTATGTTCGGTACTTCATCGGTTGGATCGCGAAGAAGTTCGACTACATCAACCGCGTCACAAGACGCTTCCGCTCCTGGTCTACGAGGGTACGTAGACACACTCTCCCCCTCGTTGCTATGCATCTAGTAGATAGATCTTGCGTGATCGTAGGAAAATTATGAAAATACTACGTTCCCCAATAGTGGCATCATGAGCCAGGTCTATGCGTAGATGATATGCACAAGGAGAACACAAGTGAGTTGTGGACGATACTAGTCATACTGCTTACCAGCATGTCATACTTTGCTTCGGCGGTATTGTGAGATGAAGCGGCACGGACCAACATTACGCGTACGCTTACATGAGACTGATTTCACCGTTATGAGCACTCATTGCTTAAAGGAGACTGGCGGGTGTCTGTCTCTCTCACTTTAGCTAAATCAAGTGTGACTACGCCCGGTCCTTGTGAAGGTTAAAACAGCACATACTTGACGAAACATCATTGTGGTTTTTGTATGCGTAGGTAAGAACGGTTCTTTCTAAGCCCGTAGCAGCCACGTAAAACTTGCAACAACAAAGTAGAGGACGTCTAACTTGTTTTTGTAGGGCATGTTGTGATGTGATATGGTCAAGACATGATGAGTTATACGGTTTTGTATGAGATGATCATGTTTTGTAAAGTTATCGGCAACTGGCAGGAGCCATATGGTTGTCGCTTTATTGTATGAAATGCAATCGCCATGTAATTGCTTTACTTTATCACTAAACAGTAGCGATAGTCGTAGAAGCAATAGTTGGCGAGACGACAATGATGCTACGATGAAGATCAAGGTGTCGCGCCGGTGACGAAGGTGATCATGACGGTGCTTTGGAGATGGAGATCAAAAGCACAAGATGACGATGGCCATATCATGTCACATATTTTGATTGCATGTGATGTTTATCTTATTATGCTTCTTATTTTGCTTAGTACGACGGTACCATTATAAGATGATCCCTTACAAAATTTCAAGGTATAAGTGTTCTCCCTGAGTATGCACCGTTGCGAAAGTTCGTCGTGCCGAGACACCACGTGATGATCGGGTGTGATAAGCTCTACGTTCAAATACAACGGGTGTAAGCCAGTTTTGCACATGCAGAATACTCGGGTTAAACTTGACGAGCCTAGCATATGCAGATATGGCCTTGGAACACTGGAGACCGAAAGGTCAAGCGTGAATCATATAGTAGATATGATCAACATAAGATGTTCACCATTGAAAACTACTCCATCTCACGTGATGATCGGACATGGTTTAGTTGATTTGGATCACGTGATCATTTAGATGACCAGAGGGATGTCTATCTAAGTGGGAGTTCTTCAAGTAATATGATTAATTGAACTTTAATTTATCATGAACTTAGTCCTGGTAGTATTAGCATATCTGTGTTGTAGATCAATAGCTCGCGATATAGCTCCCCGTTTATTTTATATGTTCCTAGAGAAATATAAGTTGAAAGATGTTAGTAGCAATGATGCGGACTAGGTCCGTGATCTGAGGATTATCCTCATTGCTGCACAGAAGTATTATGTCCTTGATGCACCGCTAGGTGACGAACCTATTGCAGGAGCAGATATAGACGTTATGAACGTTTGACAAGCTCGGTATGATGACTACTTGATAGTTTAGTGCGCCATGCTTTACGGCTTATAACCGGGACTTCAAAAACGTTTTGAACGCCACGGAGCATATGAGATGTTCCAAGAGTTGAAATTAGTATTTCATACTCATGCCCGTGTCGAGAGGTATAAGACCTCTGACAGTACATTGCCTACAAGATGGAGAAGAATAGCTCAACTAGTGAGCATGTGCTCAGATTGTCTGGGTACTACAATTGCTTGAATCAAGTGGGAGTTAATCTTCCAGATAAGATAGTAATTGACAAAGTTCTCTAGACACTATCACCAAGTTAGTAGAACTTCGTGATGAACTATAATATGCAAGGGATGACGAAAGTAATTCCCGAGCTCTTCGCGATACTGAAATCGGCGAAGGTAGAAATCAAGAAAGAGCATCAAGTGTTGATGGTTAACAAGACCACTTGTTTCAAGTAAAGGGCAAAGGGATAGAAGGGGAACTTCAAGAAGAATGACAAGCAAGTTGTCACTCCCGTGAAGAAACCCAAAGCTAAACTCAAGCCTGAAACTAAGTGCTTCTACTGCAAAGGAAATGGTCACTTGAAGTGGAACTGCCCTAGATACTTGATGGATAAGAAGGATGGCAAAGTGAACAAAGGTATATTTGATATACAAATTATTGATGTGTACTTTACTAGTGTTCATAGAAACCCCTGGGTATTTGATACCAGTTCAGTTGCTAAAATTAGTAACTCGAAACAAGAGTTGCAGAATGAACAGAGACTAGTTAAAGGTGAAGTGACGATGTGTGTTGGAAGTGGTTCCAAGATTGATATGATCATCATCGCACACTCCCTATACTTTCGGGATTAGTGTAGAACCTAAATAAATGTTATTTGGTATTTGCGTTAAGCATGAATATGATTTGATCATGTTTGTTGCAATACGGTTATTCATTTAAAGTCATAGAATAATTGTTATTCTATTTACATGAATAAAAGCCTTCGATGGTCATACACTGTAACACCCCAAAATTTTAACGATGTTTTATTAATTAAAATTTTGCCAGGAAATTAAAATTTTCACTTGCTAGTTTCTTCTTTTGATTTCAGGACCTCCTTTTCCTATTATGTTGGAGTTTTTACCTCAAGTGATAGCCCTCCATTTATTGTTAGACTCTCTTGTACTCTTATTGAAGCTTTTCTGTTATCATTATGGATTAACTATATTTTAATTTCCCTAATCTCCTTCACTCTAAAATTGTTTCCCCTTAAAATAAGGCCCCATTTGAACTACAACCCTTGGATAGGTTTATCTAAAATTCCAACTAAAATTTGGGGATGTCATATGATGTTATTAGATCACTTTTATGAAAGAATATATTTGTTTGATTTAATATTTTGAGCTCCACAACATGATTTCCAATCTAGTCCAGTAGGCAGTTTTGCACTACAACCCCATTAAATTCTTCCCTTATGCTTCTACCAAAATTTTGGGATGGTCATATGAGTATATTATTCAACTTTATGCAAAAAACCCATTTGAGTCCTTTGGAAAGATTGAGTGAATCAACCTCTTTTCTGTTCTGGTCCAGTTTGGCATCTTGCACTACAACCCTAGTTTATCTTGCTCCAGTGCTCTTGAGTTTCCTCCTGCTTGTAGCCCATCTTACAAAACCCTTAAGTCCAGAAGAGTGGACCCTTTGGGACATTTTTAGTTCATGAAACAATGCCATCCATTTCCTGTCCAGAACTGTAGTTTTGCAAAACTTGCACTGGCAAGTTTCTGGTCTTGCTCAACTAACTTCGCCATCATAACCTTCACCTAAAGAGACCCTGATCTGGAAATTTTGGCCACCAGAAGAAGTGCCCACATGCTCATAGCATTCTGTCAAGCACTTGGTATGCATGAATAGTTTTGACATGAGTTTTGTGTGGCGCTGTGATCTTGACCCTCGGTGCCTAATGCCATGTCCACTAACCTCTCCTCAACCCCTAAACCACACCTACTAAATCCTAGCTCCATCCAAGCTCTCTAGCTAGCAGAGGCATTTCGTCGAGCGACTCGTGTGCGTGCTCTGGGCGCGCCCAGAGCGCATGTTCTGCACGCGCGCGCACCGAGCCGCCGCGTCCCTCGGTCGACGCCTCGCGCACGCTTTGGCCGCTCCCCTCGCACCAGCAGCACGCCATCCTCATCCCTTTGCCGCAGCGACAGCCCTGACACTCCACAGGGCCGCCGTCAGGTCGGCCGCGGCGGCTAGCAGGCAGCTCCGGCAGATCCTGCTGCGGGCACAGCCGCCCAAGCCACCAGCGCCCGCCACCTGCCCCCTGGAACAGCCCCAGTGCGTCAGCGAACTTGTCCCCGAGCGTGCGTTGCCGCCATGTCGCCCTGAGCAACAGAACGCCGGTCGCCGGCATCCTTATCCACGGCCGCCGCGGAACCGCCTTCATCCGCCTATTTAAGGAGGCCCCGAGCTCCTCCGCGGTCTCAGGCAACCCCAGCCATCCCACAGAGCACTCACATTGCAGCCAATCGCCTCGAGGAGGCTTCTTCCCCAACTCCGGCGAAGTACAGCCGCCGCCGCTGTCCAGTTCAATAAGACTCAGCCCGAGCCCCTCTCGTCCAACTAGCATCACCACTCGACTCCATTCAACCTTGCGGAGCTGCCCAGCGTCTCAAACAAGCTCTAGAGCCACCGCAGGTCGGAACCCCAATTCCACCCGAGGCCGCCGTCCGCCGCGAAGCTCGTCACCGGTGCGTTCCTCCACCTCCGTCACCTCCTCGACCACCGGGAGGACCGCCCCAGTCTGGCGGATCCATCCCCGCACCCGAACGCCCTCGAGGCGCCACCGTTCGCCGGCGTCGATTGCCGGAGCAGCGCTGCCCTTCGGCTAGAGGAAGAAGGAGGCGGGGGCGACTGGTCAAACCTGACCCGTGGGCCCCCGAGCCCCTCTGTCAGCGAGCCAGCGCCCACCCACGCGCACATAAGTGGAGGCGCAATCCCCCAGAGTACGTCTCCACCTTTTCGAAAGCGCATTTCCAACCGTAACGTTTTCCTTTTCTGTTTTTATTCTAAAACCAGAATTTGAGTAAACTTTGACTGGCAATATCTTTTTAAATATAAATCCAAATGATTTGATTCTTTTTCTGTTGTTCCCCAAATATTGTCTAGTTTATTTTCATGTTTATTTCAAAAATTTCCAAGCAACTTTTTTGTGCTGCGTTTAGTCTATGTATTGATTTGGTATTATTTCAAATAGGATTTTTGAAGAGGGACAAACTTCCAAAAAGTATTGGAATGCATTTCTCCTCCCCTCTACTTGAAGGCAAGCATTATTGAACCCTGGTTTAACGCATGTGGTGCTTGTTGGCACGTTTGCATTAATATGGAAGTGTTCATTTTCATATCATATGTGGTGACATGATCACACCCATGAGAGCATGAGGTGCAACTCTTGCTAAGGAGAACCTGTTTGCATAACGGTGATCCCCTTCGTATGCCTGTCAAGCCTAACGGAAGGAAGTCGTGAAAGTCACGGTCTTGTGTAGACGCGAGCTTGTCACTAGCTCCCCATCGGGATGGTGGGATCCGGTACGGCTTGTTAAGGCAGGACGGATGGTGTTTTCCGACTGTTGTTGCAAAACATTTTGGTTTTGACTAATCATATAAGTAAAGCTGAAACCTCCTAAGTCGACCATAGATCGAGTCTTGTTCCAGTAACCCCCATACTTGCTTGTGCTACCACTTGTCCCTGCCGCGGGAAGGGTACGGTTCAGTAAGTGTCAACCCCCTGTCCTAGCACACACCGTACAGAGAGGCCAGGGTGGAAGATACCGGTTGCAACCGGTAGGCAGGCCACCTGGTCCGGGGGCATGGGTGTTTCCGGTTGGGACCGAAATGGGGGCACCCCTTAGAGCGCGCAATAGAAATGTGATCCCATGCTACGCGAGGTTGTAGCCTCCCCACTCAGAGTTTGCTTGACGAGTGTCGTGGGTGATTCCAGACACTGGTAAGTTAAGCTGGCGTGTGCAAGACAGGCGAGTTTTCAACTAAAAGACCGCAGACGGTATTAGTCCGATGGACTAAAGAAAACCGTTACTCGTGGGTAAAGAGTACACCCTCTGCAGAGATATAAAACCTATTCGAATAGCCGTGTCCATGGTTAAGGACTACAGTCTGGGATGGGTCGAGTGTCGGTCTTCGGAGGGGAAATCTGTTTAAACGAGCATATTAATTATGATCTGAGACAGGTAAAGATTTTGATTCATTATTATTATGGACTGACCTATCATCTTATTTGAGACAAGGAGTATCCTTGGGACGGTTCTACCTCCTGGATAGTCCCTATTATTTATTTTCTATTATAAGCCCTTTCTGTGGCGTCGCTCAGACGCCCGACTGTGGCATACTTGTTATTTACCTTCCTTATAAGCCCATTCTGTGGTGTCGCTCAGACGCCCGACTGTGACATACTTGTTATTTACTTTCCTTATAAGCCCATTATGTGGTGTCGCTCAGACGCCCGACTGTGGCATACTTGTTATTTACTTTCCTTATAAGCCTATTCTGTGGTGTCGCTCAGACGCCCGACTATGGCATACTTGTTATTTACCTTCCTTATAAGCCCATTCTGTGGTGTCGCTCAGACGCCCGACTGTGGCATACTTGTTATTTACTTTCCTTATAAGCCCATTCTGTGGTGTCGCTCAGACGCCCGACTGTGGCATTCCTTTTATTTATAAGCCCTTTTCGTGGTGTCGCTCAGACGCCCGACTGTGGCAAGAACATTATTTATTTCTTTATCACTCTCTGTTTGCATATGCCCTTTTATTCGAATGACCTGCTCGCATTTAGGACTGTTATATCATTACCATCATAGTGATCATCTTCTAATCTTGAGCATGATTACGTCTCATCCATGTTCTTAATGTTTGCGAGTACATTCAAAGTACTCACTGGCTTGTCCCTGGCTATTGTCTTGGCCAGATTCCTTGCGCGGGAAGGAACGACGCGATGACAGCCCGGAATCCTCGTATGTGGAGATAGCAGCCTCGCGAAGATAGGAATTAACCTGGTCAGCTGTTCCTGTGGGAAATGGAGTCCCATAGTCACGGTTGAATCACAAACCGCTTCCGCCATCAGCCACTAGAAACCCTGTGTTGTACTCATAGGCCAGAATGGTCTTGTACTACAGAACTTGTATTTTGCTTGGAATCCCTGTAACAAGTTGGTGCCTCATCAGCTAACAGTAATCCTGGGGCTGGTGAGCACAAGGTCCGCTTTGGGGAATTAATATCCCAAAAACCCGGTCCTGACAAACTTGGTATCAGAGCCAGGCTGACCATTGGCTAATCCTATCTTTGCCAGGTCGAAAAACTTAGGTAAACCAACCCACCAGACCTTAACCAAACCCCGGCCAAGCTTCCCGGGTAAGATAGTCACACAGTGACCGACACCTAAATTGCCTCATTCGCAAGCGTGCGAAGGAAGACTCCGTCCCCTTTTTCTATAAAAAGGGCGCGCTAGCCTCAACCCAGCACGGCACAGCCTCTACCCCAAACCAAGCCATAATTCCAGGACCCATCGTCCACAATGAAACCACAGCAACCAACCTTCATGACCATGCTCGCAGACCTCACCCGTCGTGCCTTTGCGATGGAAGAGCCCCCAGAATATGTGGTGTACCAAGAGAACCATCAATTCTGGGCCACTGTGCACGTCTATGGTAGGGGTCTATCGCCAGAACGCCCCTACAGGTTCACCGAAAGGACCACTTCCTTTGAGCCGCAAGCCCTCCAGCTAGCTGCTCGAGAGGCTATAGTTCAACTCCGGCACTTGTCACCCAGAGTCAACTGTCGCCAATTCTACTACTACCCCAGCCGTGATGGGTATGGTAGGCCACCCCGAGTTGCCAACGGAGACCACAATGCGGATCCTGCATTGTTGCATCTGGTGCGCTATGTAAGTGCACTAGAGGAACTGCTCGATCAGATCACCCTAGATCTGATCACGGCCCATGGAGAACTAATCCACAGAGCCCCAGCAAGAAGAGAAGGTGAGCCCAACCCCGACAACCCAGTCGTGTTGTTCGGACAACCGATCGAGACCCCGAGGCCTGCCCCAGCCATCAACCAAAGTGTTGTGGTGACCCCAGAAGTGATTTGTCGCCTCCTAGGAACTCGCTCCAGCGGGATTTGGGCCAACAACCCCCGCAATGGTCATCATCCTTACCCCGACCCTGCAGTCCCTCAACTCCCTCCAGCTAACCCCGACAGTGAAAACCGCGGAGAAGCCCCGACGTCCGCAGGGCACGCCCGCTTAGATGTAAACGAGGTAGACTAAATCGCTCAAGTAGCGCCACGTCCTGGTATGTCCATGCCTGTATCTGTGTGATCTTGTGCCGCTATATATTTAAATACGGTCTACCCGTGCGCCCCTTTTTTCCATATAGCCATGCAAGAGTACGTTGGTGTACGACTGCCTTTTTATTATAAGTGTAACCACCAAAATCACCCCGCCGACACCTACAGTTATACGTCACTTTTGCGGGACATGTGTCCCTGTGACATTGACCCCGAACCCATAGAGCAGAACCGACAAGATAGTTGCGCTCTCACGGTAGCCGTTCTTTTTCTTTTACTACAGGTATAGGAAGGTTATTTGTGGGACATTGCTTTGTGACTATTGGATTATTTCTTTTCATTACAGCCCTTAGCAAATCTCGAGGACGAGATTTTTCTTAAGGGGGGTAGTGTTGTAACACCCCAAAATTTTAACAGTGTTTTATTAATTAAAATTTTGCCAGGAAATTAAAAGTTTCACTTGCTAGTTTCTTCTTTTGATTTCAGGACCTCCTTTTCCTATTATGTTGGAGTTTTTACCTCAAGTGATAGCCCTCCATTTATTGTTAGACTCTCTTGTACTCTTATTGAAGCTTTTCTGTTATCATTATGGATTAACTATATTTTAATTTCCCTAATCTCCTTCACTCTAAAATTGTTTCCCCTTAAAATAAGGCCCCATTTGAACTACAACCCTTGGATAGGTTTATCTAAAATTCCAACTAAAATTTGGGGATGTCATATGATGTTATTAGATCACTTTTATGAAAGAATATATTTGTTTGATTTAATATTTTGAGCTCCACAACATGACTTCCAATCTAGTCCAGCAGGCAATTTTGCACTACAACCCCATTAAATTCTTCCCTTATGCTTCTACCAAAATTTTGGGATGGTCATATGAGTATATTATTCAACTTTATGCAAAAACCCATTTGAGTCCTTTGGAAAGATTGAGTGAATCAACCTCTTTTCTGTTCTGGTCTAGTTTGGCATCTTGCACTACAACCCTAGTTTATCTTGCTCCAGTGCTCTTGAGTTTCCTCCTGCTTGTAGCCCATCTTACAAAACCCTTAAGTCCAGAAGAGTGGACCCTTTGGGACATTTTTAGTTCATGAAACAATGCCATCCATTTCCTGTCCAGAACTGTAGTTTTGCAAAACTTGCACTGGCAAGTTTTTGGTCTTGCTCAACTAACTTTGCCATCATAACCTTCACCTAAAGAGACCCTGATCTAGAAATTTTGGCCACCAGAAGAAGTGCCCACATGCTCATAGCATTCTGTCAAGCACTTGGTATGCATGAACAGTTTTGACATGAGTTTTGTCTGGCGCTGTGATCTTGACCCTCAGTGCCTAATGCCATGTCCACTAACCTCCCCTCAACCCCTAAACCACACCTGCTAAATCCTAGCTCCATCCAAGCTCTCTAGCTAGCAGAGGCATTTCGTCGAGCGACTCGTGTGCGTGCTCTGGGCGCGCCCAGAGCGCAGGTTCTGCACGCGCGCGCACCGAGCCGCCGCGTCCCTCGGCCGATGCCTCGCGCACGCTTTGGCCGCTCCCCTCGCACCAGCAGCACGCCATCCTCATCCCTTTGCCGCAGCGACATCCCTGACACTCCACAGGGTCGCCGTCAGGTCGGCCGCGGTGGCTAGCGGGCAGCTCCGGCAGCTCCTGCTGCGGGCAGAGCCGCCCAAGCCACCAGCGCCCGCCACCTGCCCCCTGGAACAGCCCCAGTGCGTCAGCGAACTTGTCCTCGAGCGTGCGTCGCCGCCACGTCGCCCTGAGCAACAGAACGCCGGTCGCCGGCATCCTTATCCACGGTTGCCGCGGAACCGCCTTCATTCGCCTATTTAAGGAGGCCCCGAGCTCCTCCGCAGTCTCAGGCAACCCCAGCCATCCCACAGAGCACTCCCATTGCAGCCAATCGCCTCGAGGAGGCTTCTTCCCCAACTCCGGCGAAGTACAGCCGCCGCCGCTGTCCAGTTCAATACGACTCAGCCCGAGCCCCTCCCGTCCAACCAGCATCACCACTCGACTCCATTCAACCTTGCGGAGCTGCCCAGCGTCTCAAACAAGCTCTAGAGCCACCGCAGGTCGGAACCCCAATTCCACCCGAGGCTGTCGTCCGCCGCAAAGCTCGTCGCCGGTGCGTTCCTCCACCTCCGTCACCTCCTCGACCACCGGGAGGACCGCCCTAGTCTGGCGGATCCATCCCCGCACCCGAACGCCCTCGAGGCGCCACCGTTCGCCGGCGTCGATCGCCAGAGCAGCGCTGCCCTACGGCCAGAGGAAGAAGGAGGCGGGGGGCGACTGGTCAAACCTGACCAGTGGGCCCCCGGGCCCCTCTGTCAGCGAGCCAGTGCCCACCCACGCGCGCATAAGTGGAGGCGCAATCCCCCAGAGTACGTCTCCACCTTTTCGAAAGCACATTTCCAACCGAAACGTTTTCCTTTTCTGTTTTTATTCTAAAACCAGAATTTGACTAAACTTTGACTGGCAATATCTTTTTAAATATAAATCCAAATGATTTGATTCTTTTTCTGTTGTTCCCCAAATATTGTCTAGTTTATTTTCATGTTTATTTCAAAAATTTCCAATAAACTTTTTTGTGCTGCGTTTAGTCTATGTATTGATTTGGTATTATTTCAAATAGGATTTTTGAAGAGGGAGAAACTTCCAAAAAGTATTGGAATGCATTTCTCCTCCCCTCTACTTGAAGGCAAGCATTATTGAACCCTGGTTTAACGCATGTGGTGCTTGTTGGCACGTTTTCATTAATATGGAAGTGTTCATTTTCATATCATATGTGGTGACATGATCACACCCATGAGAGCATGAGGTGCAACTCTTGCCGAGGAGAACCTGTTTGCATAACGGTGATCCCCTCCGTATGCCTGTCAAGCCTAACGGAAGGAAGTCGTGAAAGTCGCGGTCTTGTGTAGATGCGAGCTTGTCACTAGCTCCCCGTCGGGACGATGGGATCCGGTACGGCTTGTTAAGGCAGGACGGATGGTGTTTTCCGACTGTTGTTGCAAAACATTTTGGTTTTGACTAATCATATAAGTAAAGCTGAAACCTCCTAAGTCGACCATAGATCGAGTCTTGTTCCAGTAACCCCCATACTTGCTTGTGCCACCACTTGTCCCTGCCACGGGAAGGGTACGGTTCAGTAAGTGTCAACCCCCTGTCCTAGCACACACCATACAGAGAGGCCAGGGTGGAAGATACCGGATGCAACCAGTAGGCAGGCCACCTGGTCCGGGGGCATGGGTGTTTCCGGTTTGGACCGAGAGGGGGCACCCCTTAGAGCGCGCAATAGAAATGTGATCCCATGCTACGTGAGGTTGTAGCCTCCCCACTCAGAGTTTGCTTGACGAGTGTCGTGGGTGATTCTAGACACTGGTAAGTTAAGCTGGCGTGTTCAAGACAGGAGGGTTTTCAACTAAAAGACCGCATACGGTATTAGTCCGATGGACTAAAGAAAACCGTTACTCGTGGGTAAAGAGTACACCCTCTGTAGAGATATAAAACCTATTCGAATAGCCGTGTCCATGGTTAAGGACTACAGTCTGGGATGGGTCGAGTGTCGGTCTTAGTGTCGGTCTTCGGAGGGGAAATCTGTTTAAACCAGCATATTAATTATGATCTGAGACAGGTAAAGATTTTGATTCATTATTATTATGGACTAACCTATCATCTTATTTGAGACAAGGAGTATCCTTGGGACGGTTCTACCTCCTGGATAGTCCCTATTATTTATTTTCTATTATAAGCCCTTTCTGTGGCGTCGCTCAGACGCCCAACTGTGGCATACTTGTTATTTACCTTCCTTATAAGCCCATTATGTGGTGTCGCTCAGACGCCCGACTGTGGCATACTTGTTATTTACTTTCCTTATAAGCCCATTATGTGGTGTCGCTCAGACGCCTGACTGTGGCATACTTGTTATTTACTTTCCTTATAAGCCCATTCTGTGGTGTCGCTCAGACGCCCGACTGTGGCATACTTGTTATTTTCCTTCCTTATAAGCCCATTCTGTGGTGTCGCTCAGACGCCTGACTGTGGCATACTTGTTATTTACTTTCCTTATAAGCCCATTCTGTGGTGTCACTCAGACGCCCGACTGTGGCATTCCTTTTATTTATAAGCCCTTTTCGTGGTGTCGCTCAGACGCCCGACTGTGGCAAGAACGTTATTTATTTCTTTATCACTCTCTGTTTGCATATGCCCTTTTATTCGAATGACCTGCTCGCATTTAGGACTGTTATATCATTACCATCATAGTGATCATCTTCTAATTTTGAGCATGATTACGTCTCATCCATGTTCTTAATGTTTGCGAGTACATTCAAAGTACTCACTGGCTTGTCCCTGGCTATTGTCTTGGCCATATTCCTTGCACGGGAAGGAACGACGCGATGACAACCCGGAATCCTCGTATGTGGAGATAGCAGCCTCGCGAAGATAGGAATTAACCTGGTCAGCTGTTCCTGTGGGAAATGGAGTCCCATAGTCACGGTTGAATCACAAACCGCTTCCGCCATCAGCCACTAGAAACCCTGTGTTGTACTCATAGGCCAGAATGGTCTTGTACTACAGAACTTGTATTTTGCTTGGAATCCCTGTAACAAGTTGGTGCCTCATCAGCTAACAGTAATCCTGGGGCTGGTGAGCACAAGGTCTGCTTTTGGGAATTAATATCCCGAAAACCCGGTCCTGACATACACCCAATGAAAATAGTTTGTTGGATCTCGATCGTAGTGATACACATATTCATAATATTGAAGCCAAAAGATGCAAGGTTAATAATGATAGTGCAACTTATTTGTGGCACTGCCGTTTAGGTCATATTGGTGTAAAGCGCATGAAGAAACTCCATAGTGATGGACTTTTGGAATCACTTGATTATGAATCACTTGGTGCTTGTCAACCATGCCTCATGGGCAAGATGACTAAAACTCCGTTCTCCGGAACAATGGAGCGAGCAATAGATTTGTTGGAAATCATACATACTGATGTATGTGGACCGATGAGTGTTGAAGCTCGTGGCGAGTATAGTTATTTTCTGACCTTCACTGATGATTTGAGCAGATATGGGTATATCTACTTGATGAAGCACAAGTCTGAAACATTTGAAAAGTTCAAAGAATTTCAGAGTGAAGTAGAGAATCATCGTAACAAGAAAATAAAGTTTCTACGATCTGATCGTGGAGGTGAATATTTGAGTTACCAGTTTGGTCTTCATTTGAAACAATGTGGAATAGTTTCACAACTCATGCCACCCGGAACACCATAACGTAACGGTGTGTCCGAACATCATAACCGTACTTTATTAGATATGGTGCGATCTATGATGTCTCTTACCGATTTACCACTATAGTTTTGGGTTATGCATTAAAGACAGCTGCATTCATGTTAAATAGGGCACCATCTAAATCCGTTGAGACGACGCCTTATGAATTGTGGTTTGGCAAGAAACCAAAGTTGTCGTTTCTTAAAGTTTGGGGCTGCGATGCTTATGTGAAAAAGCTTCAACCTGATAAGCTCGAACCCAAGTCGGAGAAATGTGTCTTCATAGGATACCCAAAGGAAACTGTTGGGTACACCTTCTATCACAGATCCGAAGGCAAGATATTCCTTGCTAAGAATGGATCCTTTCTAGAGAAGGAGTTTCTCTCGAAGGAAGTGAGTGGGATGAAAGTGTTGGGGAACGTAGCATAATTCAAAAAAATTCTACGCTTTCACCAAGATCCAACTATGGAGACATCTAGCAACGAGCAAGTAAGAGTGCGTCTACATACCGTTATGTAGATCGCGTGCGGAAGCTTTCGAAGAAGCGTGGATGAAGTAGTCGTACTCTTCGCGCTCTTTGTCACCGATGATCTAGCGCCGAACGGACGGCACCTCCGCGTTCAACACACGTACGGTGCAGCAACATCACCTCCTTCTTGATCCAGCAAGGGGGGAGGAGAAGTCATCAGAGATCCGGCAGCACGACGGTGTGATGACGGATGCAGTGGAGATCGCAGCAGGGCTTCGCCGGGCGCCCTGCGTGGGAGTATGGAGGTGTGACGGGAGGGGGAGAGGCGCCAGGGCAAGGGTGCAGCAGCCCTCTCCCCTCCCACATATATATAGGGCCAGGGGGGTGCGCCAGGGCCCCTGCAGATCCAATCTGTAGGGGGGGCGGCGGCCAGGGGGGAGTCCTTGCCCCCCAAGGCAAGTGGTGGCCCCCCTCCCCTTAGGGTTTTAACCCTAGGCGCATGGGGAGGTGGGCCACTAGTGGTGCACCAGCCCAGAGGGGCTGGACACTTCCCCTTGCGGCCTAGGGGCCCCACCGGGATGGGTGGCCCCACCCGGTGGACCCCCGGGGCCCCTCCGGTGGTCCCGGGACACTCCCGGTGACCCCCGGAGATCACCCGTTGGCCGAAACTGGACTTCCTATATATCAATCTTTACCTCCGGACCATTCCGGAACTCCTCGTGACGTCCGGGATCTTATCCGGGACTCCGAACAACTTTTGGGTTTCCACGTGCATTTATCTCTATGACCCTAGCGTTACCGAACCTTAAGTGTGTAGACCCTACGGGTTCGGGAGACACGTAGACATGACCGAGATGACTCTCCGGTCAATAACCAACAGCGGGATCTGGATACCCATGTTGGTTCCCACGTGTTCCTCGATGATCTTCATCGGATGAACCACCGTGTCAAGGATTCACTCAATCCCGTATGTTATTCCCTTTGTCCATCGGTACGGTACTTGCTCGAGATTCGATCGTCGGTATTCCCGATACCTTGTTCAATCTCGTCATGGCAAGTCTCTTTACTCGATCCGTAATCCATCATCCCGTGACTAACTACTTAGTCACATTGAGCTCATTATGATGATGTCTTACCGAGTGGGCCCAGAGGTACCTCTCCGTCATACGGAGTGACAACATCCCAGTCTCGGTTCGTACCAACTCAACAGACACTTTCGGAGATACCCGATGCGTACCTTTATAGCCACCCAGTTACGTTGTGACGGTTGGCACACCCAAAGTACTCCTACGGTATCCGGGAGTTGTACAACCTCATGGTCTAAGGAATAAATACTTGACACCGAAAAGCTTATGCATTACGAACTATACGATCTCGTGTTATGCTCAAGTTTGGGTCTTGTCCATCACATCATTCTTCTAATGATGTGATCCCGTTATCACTGACATCTCATGTCCATGGTCAGGAAACCGTGACCATCTGTTGATCAACGAGCTGGTAACTAGAGGCCTACCAGGGGCTCATTGTGGTCTGTGTATTCACACATGTATCGCTGTTTCCGTACAATACAATTCAAGCATGAATAACAGACAATTATCATGAACAAGGAGATATAATAATAATGCTTTTATTATTGCCTCTAGGGCATATCTCCAACAGTCTCCCACTTGCACTAGAGTCAATAATCTAGTTACATTGTGATGAATCGAACACCCATAGAGTTCTGGTGTTGATCATGTTTCGCTCGTGAAAGAGGTTTAGTCAACGGGTCTGCGACATTCAGATCCGTATGCACTTTACAAATATCTATGTCTCCATCCTGAACATAATTCCGGATGGAGTTGAAACGGCGCTTGATGTGCTTGGTCTTCTTATGAAACCTGGGCTCCTTGGTAATAGCAATAGCACCAGTGTTGTCACAGAAGAGAGTCATCGGGCTTGACGCGCTTGGAATGACTCCTAGGTTGGTGATGAACTCCTTCATCCAGACTCCTTCCTGCGCTGCTTCAGAAGCAGCTATGTACTCCGCTTCACATGTAGACGCTGCCACCACGCTCTGTTTGCAACTGCACCAGCTGACTGCCCCTCCATTCAAAATATACACATATTCGGTTTGTGACTTAGAGTCATCCAGATCTGTGTCGAAACTAGCATCGACGTAACCCTTTACGACGAGCTCTTCGTCACCTCCATAAACGAGAAACATATCCTTAGTCCTTTTCAGGTACTTCAGGATGTTCTTGACCGCTGTCCAGTGTTCCGTACCGGGATCACTTTGGTACCTCCCTACCAAACTTATGGCAAGGTTCACATCAGGTCTGGTACACAGCATGGCATACATGATAGAACCTATGGCCGAGGCATAGGGAATGACACTCATCTTTTCTCTATCTTCTGCCGTGGTCGGCGACTGAGCCTTGCTCAATCTCATACCTTGCAAAACAGGCAAGAATCCTTTCTTTGACTGATCCATATTGAACTTCTTCAATATTTTGTCAAGGTATGTACTTTGTGAAAGACCAATGAGGCGTCTCGATCTATCTCTATAGATTTTGATGCCTAATATCTAAGCAGCTTCTCCAAGGTCCTTCATTGAAAAACTTTTATTCAAGTAGGCCTTTACATTTTCCAAGAATTCTATATCATTTCCCATCAGCAATATGTCATCCACATATAATATGAGAAATGCCACAGAGCTCCCACTCACTTTCTTGTAAATACAGGCTTCTCCATAAGTCTGTATAAAGCCAAACGCTTTGATCACTTCATCAAAGCGAATATTCCAACTCCGAGATGCTTCCACCAGCCCGTAAATCGAGCGCTGGAGCTTGCATACCTTGTTAGCGTTCTCTGGATCGACAAAACCTTCCGGTTGCATCATATACAACTCTTCCTTGAGGAAGCCGTTAAGGAATGCTGTTTTGACGTCCATTTGCCATATCTCATAATCATAGAATGCGGCAATAGCTAACATGATTCTGACTGACTTCAGCATCGCTACGGGAGAGAAAGTCTCGTCGTAGTCAATCCCTTGAACTTGTCGATAACCCTTAGCGACAAGCCGAGCCTTATAGACGGTCACATTACCATCCGCGTCTGTCTTCTTCTTAAATATCCATTTGTTTTCTATGGCGTGCCTATCATCAGGCAAGTCCACCAAAGTCCATACTTTGTTTTCATACATGGATTCTATCTCGGATTTCATGGCTCCAAGCCATTTATTGGAATCTGGGCCCGCCATCGCTTCTTCATAGTTTGAAGGTTCACCGTTGTCTAACAACATGATTTCCAGGACAGGGTTGCCGTACCACTCTGGTGCGGAACGTGCCCTTGTGGACCTTTGAAGTTCAGTAGTAACTTGATATGTTTCTTCATGATCATTATCATTAACTTCCTCCCTTGTCGGTGCAGGCACCTCAGGAACAGTTTCCTACGCTGCGCTACTTTCCGGTACAGGAGGGGTGACTGTCACCTCATCAAGTTCTACTTTCCTCCCACTCACTTCTTTCGAGAGAAACTCTTTCTCCAGAAAGCATCCATTCTTGGCAACAAAGACTTTGCCTTCGGATCTGTGGTAGAAGGTGTACCCAATTGTTTCCTTTGGGTATCCTATGAAGACGCATTTTTCCGATTTGGGTTCGAGCTTTTTAGGTTGAAGTTTCTTGACATAAGCATCGCAACCCCAAACTTTCAGAAACGACAGCTTCGGTTTCTTGCCAAACCAAAGTTCATACGGAGTCGTCTCAATGGATTTCGACGGAGCCCTATTTAAAGTGAATGTGGTAGTCTCTAAAGCATAACCCCAAAAAGATAGCGGTAAATCGGTGAGGGACATCATAGATCGCACCATGTCCAACAGAGTACGATTTCGACGTTCCGACACACCGTTACGTTGAGGTGTTCCAGGCGGTGTCAATTGTGAAACAATTCCACAGCTCCTAAGGTGTGTGCCAAAATCATGACTTAAATATTCACCCCCACGATCCGATCGCAAGAATTTATTTTTCTGTCACGTTGATTCTCAACCTCATTCTGAAATTCCTTGAACTTTTCAAAGGTCTCAGACTTGTGTTTCATGAAATAGATATACCCGTATCTACTCAAGTCATTCGTGAGGGTGAGAACATAACGGTAGCCTCCGCGAGCCTCAACACTCATTGGACCGCACACATCGGTATGTATGATTTCCAACAAGTTGGTTGCTCGCTCCATTGTTCCGGAGAACGGAGTCTTGGTCATCTTGCCCAAGAGGCATGGTTCGCACGTGTCAAATGATTCATAATCAAGAGACTCTAGAAGTCCATCTGAATGGAGCTTCTTCATACGTTTGACACCAATATGACCAAGGCGGCAATGCCACAAGTATGTGGGACTATCATTATCAACTTTACATCTTTTGGCATCTACACTATGAATATGTGTATCACTACGTTCGAGATTCATCAAAAATAAACCATTGACCAGCGGGGCATGACCATAAAACATATCTCTCAAATAAATAGAACAACCATTATTCTCCGATTTGAAAGAGTAGCCATCTCGCATAAGACGAGATCCAGAAACAATGTTCATGCTCAAAGCTGGTACTAAATAACAATTATTGAGGTTTAAAACTAATCCCGAGGGTAGATGTAGAGGTAGCGTGCCGACGGCGATCACATCGACCTTGGAACCATTCCCGACGCGCATCGTCACCTCATCCTTCGCAAGTCTCCGTTTATTCCGCAGCTCCTGTTTTGAGTTACAAATGTGAGCAACTGCACCGGTATCAAATACCCAAGAGCTACTACGAGTGCTGGTAAGGTACACATCAATAACATGTATATCATATATACCCTTGACGTTGCCGGCCTTCTTGTATGCTAAGTAGTTGGGGCAGTTCCGCTTCCAGTGACCCGTTCCCTTGCAATAAAAGCACTCTGTCTCAGGCTTGGGTCCATACTTTGGCTTCTTCCCGGCAACAGGCTTGCCGGGCGCGGCAACTCCCTTGCCGTCCTTCTTGAAGTTCTTCTTGCCCTTGCCTTTCTTTAACTTAGTGGTTTTATTGACCATCAACACTTGATGTTCTTTCTTGATGTCCACTTCCACTGATTTCAGCATCGAATACACCTCGGGAATGGACTTCTCCATCCCCTGCATATTGAAGTTCAGCACGAAGCTCTTGAAGCTTGGTGGGAGCGACTGGAGGATTCTGTCAACGATCGCTTCATCTGGGAGATTCATTCCCAGCTGAGACAAGCGGTTGTGCAATCCTGAAATCTTGAGGATGTGCTCACTGATAGAACTGTTCTCCTTCATCTTACAGCTGTAGAATGCGTCGGAGACATCATATCTCTCGACTTGGGCATGAGCTTGGAAAACCATTTTCAGCTCTTCGAACATCTCATATGCTCCGTGGTGCTCAAAACGCTTTTGGAGCCCTGATTCTAAACTGTAAAGCATGCCGCACTGAACCAGGGAGTAATCATCACTACACGACTGCCAGACGTTCAAAACGTCTTGGGCCGCATCGGGAGCAGGTGCATCACCTAGCGGTGCTTCTAGGACATATGATCTCTTGGCAGCTATGAGGATAATCCTCAGGTTACGGACCCAATCCGTATAGTTGCTACCATCGTCTTTCAGCTTGGTTTTCTCTAGGAACGCGTTGAAGTTGAGGGAAACCTGAGCGTGGGCCATTTGATCTACAAGAGATATTGTAAAGAATTTAGACTAAGTTCATGATAATTAAGTTCATCTTAATCGAATTTTAATGAACTCCCACTCAGAATGACATCTCTCTAGTCATCTAAGTGATACACGATCCGAATCGACTAGCCCATGTCCGATCATCACGTGAGACGGACTAGTCATCAACGGTGAACATCTTCATGTTGATCGTATCTTCTATACGACTCGTGTTCGACCTTTCGGTCTTCCGTGTTCCGAGGCCATGTTTGTACATGCTAGGCTCGTCAAGTGAACCCTAAGTGTACCGCGTGCGTAAATCTGTCTTACACCCGTTGTATGCGAACGTTAGAACCTATCACACCCGATCATCACGTGGTGCTTCGGAGCAACGAACTTTAGGAACGGTGCACAGTTAGGGGAAACACAATACTTGAAATTTTAGTGAGAGATCATCTTATTTACTACCGTCGTTCTAAGTAAACAAGATGCATAAACATGATAAACATCACATGCAATCAATTAAAGTGACATGATATGGCCAATATCATCTTGCTCCTTGGATCTCCATCTTCGGGGCACCATGATCATCTTGTCACCGGCTCGACACCATGATCTTCATCATCATGATCTCCATCATCGTGTCTTGAAGAAGTCGTCACGCCAACTATTACTTCTACTACTATAGCTAACGTTTAGCAATGAAGTAAAGTAATTACATGGCGTTATTCAGTGACACGCAGGTCATACAATAATTAAGACAACTCCTATGGCTCCTGCCGGTTGTCAAGTTCATCGACATGCAAGTCGTGATTCCCTATTACAAAAACATGATCAATCTCATACATCACATATATCATTCATCACATCTTCGTTTTGGCCATACCACGTCACATAGCACATGCTGCAAAAACAAGTTAGACGTCCTCTAATTGTTGTTGCAAGTTTTACGTGGCTTCTATAGGATTTCTAGCAAGAACGTTTCTTACCTACGCCAAAACCACAACGTGATTTGTCAACTTCTATTTACCCTTCATAAGGACCCTTTTCATCGAATCCGATCCGACTAAAGTAGGAGAGACAGACACCCGCCAGCCACCTTATGCATCTAGTGCATGTCTGTCGGTGGAACCAGTCTCACGTAAGCGTACGTGTAAAGTCGGTCCGGGCCGCTTCATCCCACAATACCGCCGAATCAAGATTGACTAGTGACGGTAAGAAAGTTGAACAAACTCAAAAGTCCACAACTGCTTTGTGTTCTACTCGCGCAAGATGCTACGCATAAAACCTAGCTCAGATGCCACTGTTGGGGAACGTAGCATAATTCAAAAAAATTCTACGCTTTCACCAAGATCCAACTATGGAGACATCTAGCAACGAGCAAGTAAGAGTGCATCTACATACCGTTATGTAGATCGCGTGCGGAAGCTTTTGAAGAAGCGTGGATGAAGTAGTCGTACTCTTCGCATTCTTCGCCACCGATGATCTAGCGCCGAACGGACGGCACCTCCGCGTTCAACACACGTATGGTGCAGCAACGTCACCTCCTTCTTGATCCAGCAAGGGGGGAGGAGAAGTCGTCAGAGATCCGGCAGCACGACGGCGTGATGACGGATGCAGTGGAGATCGCAGCAGGGCTTCGCCGGGCGCCCTGCGTGGGAGTATGGAGGTGTGACGGGAGGGGGAGAGGCGCTAGGGCAAGGGTGCAGCAGCCCTCTCCCCTCCCACATATATATAGGGGCCAGGGGGTGCGCCAGGGCCCCTGCAGATCCAATCTGCAGGGGGGCGGCGGCCAGGGGGGAGTCCTTGCCCCCCAAGGCAAGTGGTGGCCCCCCTCCCCTTAGGGTTTTAGCCCTAGGCGCATGGGGAGGTGGGCCACTAGTGGTGCGCCAGCCCAGAGGGGCTGGACACTTCCCCTTGCGGCCTAGGGGCCCCACCGGGATGGGTGGCCCCACCCGGTGGTCCCGGGACACTCCCGGTGACCCCCGGAGATCACCCGTTGGCCGAAACTGGACTTCATATATATCAATCTTTACCTCCGGACCATTCCGGAACTCCTCGTGACGTCCGGCATCTTATCCGGGACTCCGAACAACTTTCGGGTTTCCACGTGCATTTATCTCTACGACCCTAGCGTTACCGAACCTTAAGTGTGTAGACCCTACGGGTTCGGGAGACACGTAGACATGACCGAGACGACTCTCCGCTCAATAACCAACAGCGGGATCTGGATACCCATGTTGGTTCCCACGTGTTCCTCGATGATCTTCATCGGATGAACCACCGTGTCAAGGATTCACTCAATCCCGTATGTTATTCCCTTTGTCCATCGGTACGGTACTTGCCCGAGATTCGATCGTCGGTATTCCCGATACCTTGTTCAATCTCGTCATGGCAAGTCTCTTTACTCGATCCGTAATCTATCATCCCGTGACTAACTACTTAGTCACACTGAGCTCATTATGATGATGTCTTACCGAGTGGGCCCAGAGGTACCTCTCCGTCATACGGAGTGACAACATCCCAGTCTCGGTTCGTACCAACTCAACAGACACTTTCGGAGATACCCGATGCGTACCTTTATAGCCACCCAGTTATGTTGTGACGGTTGGCACACCCAAAGTACTCCTACGGTATCCGGGAGTTGTACAACCTCATGGTCTAAGGAATAAATACTTGACACCGAAAAGCTTATGCATTACGAACTATACGATCTCGTGTTATGCTCAAGTTTGGGTCTTGTCCATCACATCATTCTTCTAATGATGTGATCCCGTTATCACTGACATCTCATGTCCATGGTCAGGAAACCGTGACCATCTGTTGATCAACGAGCTGGTAACTAGAGGCCTACCAGGGACTCATTGTGGTATGTGTATTCACACATGTATCGCTGTTTCCGTACAATACAATTCAAGCATGAATAACAGACAATTATCATGAACAAGGAGATATAATAATAATGCTTTTATTATTGCCTCTAGGGCATATCTCCAACAGAAAGTGGAACTTGATGAGATAATTGTGCCTTCTCCCGAATTAGATAGTAGTACATCACAGAAACTAGTTCTAGTGATTCCTACACCAATTAGTGAGGAAGCTAATGATGATGATCATGAAACTTCAGATCAAGTTACTGTTGAATCTCGTAGGTCAACCAGAGTACGTTCCGCACCAGAGTGGTATGGTAACCCTATTTTGGAAGTCATGTTACTAGACCATGATGAACCTACGAACTATGAGGAAGCGATGATGAGCCCAAATTCCACAAAATGGCTTGAGGCCATGAAATCTGAGATGGGATCCATGTATGAGAACAAAGTGTGGACTTTGGTTGACATGCCCGATGATCGGCAAGCCATTGAAAATAAATGGATCTTTAAGAGGAAGACTGACGCCGATGGTAATGTTACTGTCTACAAAGCTCGACTTGTTGCGAAAGGTTTTCGACAAGTTCAAGGTGTTGACTACGATGAGATTTTCTCACCCGTAGCGATGCTTAAGTCTGTCCGAATCATGTTAGCAATTGCCACATTTATTAAAATTTGGCAAATGGATAACGAAACTGCGTTCTTTAATGGATTTATTAAAGAAGAGTTGTATATGATGCAACCAGAAGATTTTGTCAATCCTAAAGGTGCTAGCAAATTGTGCAAGCTCCAGCGATCCATCTATGGACTGGTGCAAGCATCTCGGAGTTGGAATATACGCTTTGATAAGTTTATCAAAGCATATAGTTTTATACAGACTTGCGGTGAAGCCTGTATTTGCAAGAAAGTGAGTGGGAGCACTACAGCCTTTCTGATAAGTATATGTGAATGACATATTGTCGATCGGAAATGATGTAGAATTTTCTAGAAAGCATGAAGGAGTGTTTGAAAGGAGTTTTTCAAAGAAAGACCTCGGTGAAGCTGCTTATATATTGAGCATCACGATCTATAGATAGATCAAGACGCTTGATAAGTTTTTTCAATGAGTACATACATTGACAAGTTTTTGAAGTAGTTCAAAATGGATCAGTCAGAGAAGGAGTTCTTGCCTGAGTTGTAAGGTATGAAGTTGAGTAAGACTCAAAGCCCGACCTCGGTAGAAGATAGAATGAAAGTCATTCCCTATGCCTCAGCCATAGGTTCTATAAAGTATGCCATGCTGTGTACCAAACCTATTGTGTACCTTACCATGAGTTTGGCAAGGAGGTACAAAAGTGATCCAGGAGTAGATCACTGGACAACGGTCAAAATTATCCTTAGCATTGTAGACATAGAAATTTGCGAAATACATACAGATCTGAATGTGTCAGACCCGTCGACTAAAGTTCTATCACAAGCAAAACATGATCACACCTTACTACTCTTGGGTGTTAATCACATAGCGATGTGAACTAGATTATTGACTCTAGTAAACCCTTTGGGTATTGGTCACATGGCGATGTGAACTATGGGTGTTATTCACATAACGATTTGAACTATCGGTATTAAATCACATGGAGATGTGAACTAGATTATTGACTCTAGTGCAAGTGGGAGACTGAAGGAAATATGCCCTATAGGCAATAATAAAGTTATTATTTATTTACTTATATCATGATAAATGTTTATTATTCATGCTAGAATTGTATTAACCAAAAACTTAGTACATGTGTGAATACATACACAAAACAGTATGTCCCTAGTATGCCTCTACTAGACTAGCTCATTGATCAAAGATGATTATCTTTCCTAGCCATAGACATGAGTTGTCATTTGATCAATGGGATCACATCATTAGGAGAATGATGTGATGGACAAGACCCATCCGTTAGCTTAGCACTATGATCGTTTAGTTTTACTGCTATTGCTTTCTTCATGACTTATACATGTTCCTATGACTATGAGATTATGCAACTCCCGAATACCGGAGGAACACCTTGTGTGCTATCAAACATCACAACGTAACTAGGTGATTATAAAGATGCTCTATAGGTGTCTCCGAAGGTGTTCGTGGTGTTGGCATAGATCAAGAATAGGATTTGTCACTCCGAGTGTCGGAGAGGTATCTCTGGGCCCTCTCGGTAATACACATCATAATAAGCCTTGCCAGCAAATGACTAATGAGTTACTCACGAGATGATGTATTACGGAACGAGTAAAGAGACTTGCCGGTAACGAGATTGAACTAGGTATAGAGATACCGACGATCGAATCTCGGGCAAGTAACATACCGATGACAAAGGGAATAACGTATATTGTTATGCGGTTTGACCGATAAAGATCTTCGTAGAATATGTAGGAACCAATATGAGCATCCAGGTTCCGCTACTGGTTATTGACCGGAGATGAGTCTCGGTCATGTCTACATAGTTCTTGAACCCGTAGGGTCCGCACGCTTAACGTTTGATGACGATCGGTATTATGAGTTTATGTGTTTTGATGTACCGAAGGTAGTTCGGAGTCCCGGATGAGATCAGGGTCATCACGAGGAGTCTCGAAATGGTCGAGACGTAAAGATCGATATATTGGACGACTATATTCGGACATCGGAAAGGTTCCGACTGATTCGGGTATTTTTCGGAGTACCGGAGAGTTACGGGAATTCGCTCGGGAGTATATGGGCCTTATTGGGCTTTAGGGGAAAGGGAGAGAGGAGGCTGCGCCCCTCCCATGGCTTGGTCCGAATTGGACTAGGGAGAGGGGCTGCGCCCCCTCCTTCCTTCTCTTCTCTTTGCCTTTCCTTCTCTCCTACTCCTACTACTTGGAAGGGCTCCTAGTTCTACTAGGAAAGGGGGAATCCTACTCCCGGTGGGAGTAGGACTCCCCTAGGGCGCGCCATAGAGAGGGCCGGCCCTCCCTCTCCTCCACTCCTTTATATACGGGGGTAGAGGCACCCCATAGACACACAAGTTAATCAGTTGATCTCTCCCAACCGTGTGCGATGCCCCCCTCCACGGTATCACACCTCGGTCATATCGTTGCAGCGCTTAGGCGAAGCCCTGCGACGGTAACTTCATCATATCCGTCATCACGCCGTCGTGCTGATGAAACTCTCCCGTGAAGCTCAACTGGATCAAGAGCTCGTGGGACGTCATCAAGTTGAACGTGTGCTGAATGCGGAGGTGTCGTACGTTCGGTACTTGATCGGTTGGATCGCGAAGAAGTTCGACTACATCAACCGTGTCACAAGACGCTTCCGCTCCCGGTCTACGAGGGTACGTAGACACACTCTCCCCCTCGTTGCTATGCATCTAGTAGATAGATCTTGCGTGATCATAGGAAATTTTTGAAAATACTACGTTCCCCAACAGGTTGTTCCCACCTCGATGGCCTCTCGCACCGCCTCTTTGCTCTATAGTTACTTAGATATTCCGGAAACTCTAGAGGAGTCGACGAAATTCTATTCCAGTCGCCGCAGAGTCCAGAACCACCAGATCCAATCTATACACCATCACGGAGGGATTCACCGTCTCCATTGGTGCCTCCCTGATGATGTGTGAGTAGTTCCTTGTAGACCTATTGTTCCATAGTTAGTAGCTAGATGGCTTCCTCTCTCTTTTTTGATTATCAATACAATGATATCTTGGAGATCCATATGATGTAACTCTTCTACTATGTGTTTGTTGGGATCCGATGAACTTTGAGTTTATAATCGGATCTATCTTTTTATATCCATGAAAGTTATTGGAGTCTTCTTTGATCTCTTATATGCATGATTTCTTATAGCCTCGTATTTCTTCTCCGATATTTGGATTTTGTTTGGCCAACTTGATCTATTTATCTTGCAATGGGAAGAGGTGCTTTGTAGTGGGTTCGATATTATGGTGCTTGATCCCAGTAACAAAAAGGGAACCGACACGTGTGTATTGTTGCTAAAACGATGGGGTCTATTTCTACATAAATAGATCTTGTCTACATCATGTCATCGTTCTTATTGCATTACTTCGTTTCTCCCAGGGGCGGAGCCAGGATTTAGACATAGGGGGGGCGAGACAACAACGAAGCCCAGAATTTTTTTGTGTCTCACAAACTACATAAGAGTTTTTATATCCAGATATAACTCCCGATCTGGCAGGTCTAGCTATAGATTATAGTATTGAACAACTCCATGTGCGTGCCATGTAGATGAAGTTGGTAATCGAACTACTCCAAAATACGACATAAAGTACCCTGGTATGGAACGTTGTCATGTGTATGTTTAAGAAGACATAACCAAATCATGTATAACTAAATAGCAGGATTTAGCTTGCGTTCATATAGTTTTGAATTGAAAGTCAATCACTGCTTGGGACGCCACTTACATTTACTTGATATACTTGATATATGTCAACGCAAACATACAAAAGCATATAGAATCAATATGTGGTGTATTAGAAAAAAGTGAGCAACGTCTCAAGAATACATACCTTGCTAGAGTATCAAATCCAGCCCCGGCAATCCCTCGGGGAAAAAAAATCAAATCCAGCCCCGGCTCTTCCCATCTGCTCGGATGAGCATTGTTTCCGCAGGCCGCAGGCATGCGGCAATCATCGCTGGTCAAGCATGGAAGGGTTCCGGGTTTCGAAAGATTGTGCGCGCCTATGCTGGCGACGATGGTCGATGATAACGATAGCCCTATCCTGGCGTGGGTGGCGGCGGCAAAGAGATCATGTGGAGCTTGATTAGGTCGAACTGCACGGAATAGAAACGAACGGCCTGTATGTGTGTGCATTACAGATCGATCGGTGATTCACGCACGGGAAAACCACCAGAACGCCATTTGTTTTGGGCTTGGGCCAGCCAGGAATGTATGCACGCATGGATAAAGGCATGTACCCCTTTGCTAATGGGCGGTACCTACTAAGTAGCAATCAGTAGATTAGTATTAGCCCCCCCTAATAATCCATGGGGGTGGCCGATCCATGGGGGGGGGGGGCTCGCCCCCGCTCGCCCCCCTACTGGCTCCGCCCCTTGTTTCTCCATGAACTTAATACACTAGATGCATGCTAGATAGCGGTCGATGTGTGGAGTAATAGTAGTAGATGCAGGCAAGAGTCAGTCTACTAATCTTGGACGTGATGCCTATATAATGATCATTGCCTGGATATCACCATAATTATTTGAAGTTCTATCAATTGTCCAACAGTAATTGTTTTCCCGCCGTTTGCTATTTTCTCGAGAGAAACCACTAGTGAAACCTATGGCCTCCAGGTCTTTTTCTCATATTATTTGTCTTTGCGATCTATTTTCCTTTGCTTTTATTTTTCAGATCTATTAAACCAAAAACCCAAAAATACCTTGCTGCAATTTAACTTATTTGGCGTTCGATCTATCAATATTTACAACTATATCATGTCAGTTACCCGAAAGGGATGGACAACCCCTTTTACACGTCGGGTTGCGAGTATTTGTTATTTTTGTGCAAGAGTTGTTTACGTTGTGTTTCTTGGTTCTCCTACTGGTTCGATAACCTTGGTTTCATCACTGAGAGAAATACCTACCGCTGTTGTACTGCATCATCCCTTCCTCTTTGGGGAATAACCGGCCTAGTCCTAGCAGTCATCAGCTTCGTCTTCGGTTTGACGAGGCAGGGCGGAGCTGAGGAGGAGGCGCGGCCGCCCTCATTGATAACAATGACGACGCTGCGGGTGCGCCTCCCGAGCGGCGTTTCTGCGGGCTCCGCCTTGACGAAGATGAGCGCCGGCGAACCAGAGGAGTGGGAGGAGGACCGAGAGGAGGACCCGCCGAGCATCCTCCTCGGCAGCCACAAACCACCGCTCCGGTCGCCGCTCCAGCGGACGGCCGGGGCCGCCGGGTACTCGAGCGGCGGATCATTGCCGCCCTCGAGGTGCTCGAGGATGGCGTGGAGTGTGCGACCGGGGGTGCGCTACCACAGGCGGCGGCAATCGCTGTTGTTGCGCCCCCGCACCACCGGCGCGTTGTTGATGAAGGCAAGCCGCTCCGCATGCCGGCGTTCGAAGTACGCCGCCCACACCTCGTGGTTGTTGACGGCGTACTGCGGGAGGGCCCGTTCCTCCTCCGACGGGGAGGCCCGCGCGCGCTCGATCTCGGCGTGGAAGTAGGTGGGGTGCTCGACGATGGACAGAGGGGGGACGGGTACGCCCCCGGCGCTGAGCCTCCATTGTCCCGACGCGCGCACGTCGGGGGTGCGGGGTAGTTCGCTTCGTAGAGGAGGTGGGATTCCCACTCGTGCAGACAACGGCAGCCGAAGCCGTTGGCCCCTACCGCGTCGCCGGGGAACCGCTCGCACATTTCTAGATGGGGAGGGAGGGAAAGAGAGGTCGGCCGTGGCGAGAGAGGAGGTTGCGAGCTGGTGCTTTCACCGGCGAGGAGGGGTGGTTTTTATAGTGGTCG
>LR738709.1:438006313-438087136 GCA_902687465.1 Secale cereale
TCGCCGCACTACGCCGCCCGTGAGGAATCAATGGGAAGGCTGACCGGCGGCAACCTTGGCATTGATTCCCCGCGGGAGGTGATGAGGATGACGAGGTGCGGTGATCGCTGACTCGACAGGCCCGCCGTTCTTTGGCGCAAAAAACGATTGCCCCGGCGCCCCAAGCGCCCCCAGTGCTTCGGGTTCGACCTGGGTCCACCGGCACCAGTTTCGGGTCTAACCAACGAAAAATGGGCTTCTGGGACGCGACTGGAACATTTTTCCGATGCCAACGACAAAAAAAAGTCTCGGACGGTCTGTTGGGGACGCGGTTGGAGATGCTCTAACAAGATGGAGGGCATATACCGGCCACCAGAGGATGACTACAACGAGTATTATTCAACTAAGCCTAGTTAATTAGTTTGTGCCCTAGTCAGTTTTTTTCCGTTGCTAGCCGGGTTCGTCGGTTTCTTATACTGGGAAGAAAGATACTTTAATCTTGACGTAATATATTGATGTTTACAAACAAAAAGTCAAATTTATACGAACCTAGTTGGTTTGTGGCCCAGTCTGTTATCTCCCTGTTATTTTTTACTAGGATTTGGTTGTTCATGAGGGTGTATTTTTGACCTCACAAATTGAGCTCTTCTTCCTTATCGTCCGTGGTACCCAGCTCCAACGATTACGATGAGGGTCCGGGTTTAGGTTAACCCGTGCCTTGGCCATTGTTGTATTGTACACGTCTCCTGGCGTGGCGGACGTACACTGCCACCACGTCATTCCTATTTCCTGCCGTGTACCCCACGTGTCCCACCCGCTGCCACACGCCGGCAGGTCGTAAGCCCGAAGGACGTGCCGCCGCTTGAGCTCAGTCTTCATATAGTCGCGCGGCGCACCCCCTGCAGAGCACCCAGTGTGGCCATAGACCATAGTTGTGAACAGAGAAGAGCTACGATCCCGAACACGCCGGAGATCGAGAATTCGAGATGGGCTGCGACGACAAGTGCGGGTGCACCGTCCCGTGCCCCGGCGGCACGGGCTGCAGGTGCACGTCAGCGAGGAGCAGCGCGGCGGCGGAGCACACAACGTGCGGGTGCGGCGAGCACTGTGGGTGCAACCCGTGCGCGTGCGGGCGCGAGGGGACGCCGTCCGGGAGGGAGAACAGGAGGGCCAACTGCTCCTGCGGCGCGGCCTGCAACTGCGCTTCATGCGGCTCGACGACCGCCTGATCGGTGGTCGACGCGTCGACGCGCCACTAGTCGTGAACTGATGCACTAGTAGTAGAGCTAGCTACTGAGTTAGCCATAAATAAGTGCCGCTGAGCCGTGATCAGTCACATGTGGGCGTGTCGTGTGTATTACAGGCCTGTTTGGTTTGCAGCCTAAGCTTGTCACACCTAAGTAGTCGTGTCATAATAGCTTAGGCATGTGTTTGGTTTATTGCCACACTTGTGGCTTGTCACATTTTTCTAGCCACTTGATCCACATGTCATAGGCTCAACTTTTTGCCAAATCTTGCCACACTTGTGGTGGTCATTTTGTGAGCCACACTTTTTTGGCAGCCACACTTTGCCTAAGTTTAGTTGTGGCAAAGTTAGCCATAAACCAAACAGGCCCTACCTACCTACTCGCATCAGTGTGTAAGAACGAATAAATAGTTTATGTGTGTTATTTTCTCTTTTTGTAGATAGTTGAAGTCTTTTGGCTTGTTACAAGTTTTATTACTTGCAAAACAATTGAAGTTCCGCAATTTTCTGAAGTCGAAAATTTGACCCAAGTCTAAAGAAAAATCTATTGAAATCTATAATGTAAAATATGGTATATCTTTACTTAATTAATAAGAGTCGATTACACCTATGGTGCTAGAATTTGACACAAATGATCACTTTTTTTTTGGGATAATGGTGCTAGAATTTGACACAAACGATTACTTTTTTCTTGAGGTACACAAACGATCATTTTGGTGATGCTAAAAGTTGTGGCATACATCAAAGTGATGCAAAAGTTGACTTTAACGATACACAAACGAACACTTTGGGCTAAAAGTGATGCAAAAGTTGACTTTAACGTGAACACTTTTCCAGTTCCCGTGTATGCAATGCATAACAAACTTATATGTATTTAACTTCGAAGCATGTGGAATTTAAAACGGGCTGCTGATACAACAGCCCATTTTAGACCAGCTCGGTATTTTCTATTTTATTTGTAGAAAGTATGTAAATTGTAATCTTAGTAAAATATAAACTTTGAATATTTCTGTGCACAAATATACATACGAATGAAATAACTTATTTCAAAAAATTGTTCACGTATTATTTTGAAAATAATCATATATTATTAAACCTACAATTCAGAAAGTTATTTTAGTTATAAGAACATTTTAATCACTCGCACGTTTGTATAGTTCAATGTTTGTATTATTAAATGTATTCATATTTTAAAATTTAAAATGTTGATATTAATATTAATTTTTAATAATTTAAGTATTACCCATGAGTGTATGATATTTTATATTGATTATTGTTTTTAATATTAATTAAATATTTTTTGATAATACACGGATATATTTTATATTTTTATTTGATAATCATAGTTTGTACATCTAATATTTATAACACACAATTATTTGAACATAATTTTTATTACTTGTGTTTTAGAAAAATAAATGAAAAACAAACCGGTGAAAATTGGGCCGCAGTATCAACAGCCATTTAAGATCCACGTGGATACTGATTAAGTACAAATAACGTCCTTTTTCGGATTGAACATGGTAGCGTGGTGGTTGCAATGGCTATCTTGCTATCATGATAGGTGCTTCCAAACTTTTAGTTTAATTTTCACTCTTTCCCGACAGGCGGGACTGTCTAGTCTTAGAACTTTTTTTAAATCATCCATGTCAGCAGAGTTTTTTTATAATATTTCTAGGGTGTTTCTGGAAAACAAATCACACACCCCCCCCCTCCCGGTCCTAAGAGCGGGCCCTACGTGTGTAGTCAGTGTTGATTCTGTATACAAGCGAAAGTCAAGTTTTTGCACCACTTCAATGTATGCCATAACTTGTAGCACTAAAGTGACTGTCTGCGACTGCGACAAGTTCTAACACCATCACTGTAATTGACTCAATTTAATAATAAAACGACTATCGCTTATGTCCGTACGTCATCGATATTTGAAAAGCCCCTCACTTTTTATATAATCCAACCCGATAGGTCATATAGGAATAAACCTGGAGGAGAAAAAAAAAAGCTCACGATATCGTCCATCTCCAACGCGAACGAGTGGGCAACTGAGAAAACAATCCGCCGCTGCTTTTTCCCTCACCCCTCTCTTCCGATCTCACTCACCCCGTCGCTTTTCGCCTGATTTTCTCCATAATCCCACATCGCTAATTTATAGTGAATTTCATCGGTTTATATACGTGTGCCTTGGTGATTCAACAAGAGGGAACATAAATCAACGGAGGAACCAACCCAGAGAGGTGTGCAGCGAAGCGATCAAACTTGGGATTCAAGAGGAAGAAATTGATTAGAAAAGACTCGGGGCGAATTTGCCCGGAGGGGAGCAACCCTGGCCTCGCTTGGCCAGGAGCTCGTGGTTGGGACGGTGTTGTGGCCCCTCGTCGGCTGCAGTGGCTTGGAGGTGCTAGACCGAGGCGGCGGCGACGCACAGGTGGGGGTGGGGCGAGCGAAATCAAGCAGCATCGACACGCGAGCTCAAGGCGGCGGCGTTTATGGCGCCCTCCATGGCAAGCAGGGGAGGCAAAGGGGGCGTGCTAAGAGTCGTAGGGCGCAGCAGGAGGAGAGGAGGAAGCAGGGGGGAGCCAGCGGATGTGTAGCTAGCACCCATGGTTGGGGTGGTGCGGGGGGAACCAGGGGAGCTGGGAGATATGGCGGCATGCGCCATGACGATGGGTGCAGGCGGCAGCGGCGGCGTGTCTCGGGGAAGGTTGGGGAAGTGGGGATATTTGGCATCACGAAAAAATGGGGAGATAAGGCTCTGCGAGGTTGCGTGTGAGTCCATACAGGCAGGAGGAGCGCTAGCGACGAGGCTGCTGGTTTCTCATACACCAGCCGATAGCCGTGCTCGACTTTTTTCGAAAACCCTAAAAAGCTCTGGCGACTAGGGTTTGGCGGACCTGAAGGCGCCCCAGGACCAGATCAGCGGGGTGCACCGGGACTTCCGCCGGCCGGAGATGGCAACATCGTCCGGCAGCGGCGGCGCGGCGGCAAGGGGCGCCTTGTCGCCCAGATCAGCCAAAGCGCGCTTGGAGGAACAACTAGGGAAACTCGATATCTCTGAGGAGGAGGCTACGCCTCTGGTTCTAGATGATCGCGTTCAGGAGGCGCCGGAGAGATGGATGGTGGCCGGAAAGATCCTCCACCGCAACAAACTTCATATCAACACAATCTCTAACGCTCTCCGGCCTGCGTGGGGAAACCCTAAGGGCCTGGTCTTTCGCATAGTAGGGGAGAATATGTTCGTCGCGGAGTTCGCTACGCGGCGCGACTGTGATCGTGTGTGGGATGGATCCCCATGGCACATCAGCAAGAACGCAGTCGTACTGTCGGATTTCGACGAGTGCATGTGCCCTTCTGAACTCAAGTTCGACAAATTAAAAGTTTGGGCCCGTGTTGTTAATCTTCCATTCAATCTGCGGAACGACGCATGGTGAAAAGCTATTGCAAAACAGATTGATAAGGAGGCCACTTCGATCCACTTCGACCATGAGGGCGGCTACCTGCGAGCTCGCGTTACTTTGGACGTAGCCAAACCTCTCAGGAGGTGGATTTTGATTGATTTGGCAAGGAGGGGTACCACAGATCCTTTTGACATCCAGTATGAAAACATACCCCACTTCTGCTTTTCCTGTGGTCGCCTAGGCCACTCAGATCTATTCTGCCCGACGCCTGGCACAAGAGATGAGAACGGAGACCTGCCGTTCGGCAAAGGACTCAGGCCGCCGGAAGAGAAAAAGGGAGCTACATCATCTGAGAGTTCTTCGAAGCCCCAACAGGCAAGATCTAGTAAGAATGACACCAGGAACTCCAGTACTGCAACAGATGGTGGATCGGAGGTAACCTCACCCATGAAACGCAAATCTGCACCTAAACGGAAAGTCGGACCTCCTACACAAGTTTACCGTCGAGTGGACCTTCCTCTCCTGACAAACCACGCTACAACAAACAGTGAGGGGCAGGACACCACGGCGAAATCTATGCCCCTTGAGGGCGATGGCAAGGAGGAGGATGATGTGGTGACTGAACCAAAAAAGAAGAAGCCCACACCAAGCAATTCAGGAACATCGGCAAAGGCTGCTGGACAGCCCTGCCCGTCCCAATGATTTGCCTAAGCTGGAACTACCGGGGGCTTGGGAACCCCGAGGCAGTTCGCGAGCTTCGCAATGTTATGAAGCAAGAAGGGCCCGTGTTGGTCTTTGTTATGGAGACGAAGATCAATAGGAAACGTGTTGAGAACTTGAAGCAGACTTTGGGGTTTGCTGGCTGCTTCGCAGTGGATAGCAATGGACTTAGTGGGGGCATCGGTCTCTATTGGTCCAAAGATGTCTCTGTCGAGCTCAAGAACTATAGTTCGGCACACATTGATGTTGTGGTGCGCGATTGCTTGGATAACTCTGCTTCTTGGAGATTTATAGGCTTCTATGGACCGCCACGAGCTGAGAACAGACACCACAGCTGGCGGTTCCTCCGTACCCTACATGGTCTGCCACACTCAGCGTGGCTATGTATGGGTGATTTTAACGAAACCCTTTATGGGAATGAGCATTTCAGTCGTGCTGCACGACCGGACTGGCAAATGAGAGCTTTTCGTGATGCCACGGATGATTGTGCTCTCCAGGACCTTGGTTGGTCAGGAGTCCCGTACACCTGGGATAACCGGCAATCTGGAGATGCTAACGTTAAAGCCCGGCTGGATCGGGCCTTTGCCAACGAGGAATTCAGACAGAGATTTGAACACACTCGTGTGCGCCATGTTTGCTCAGTAGAATCTGACCATTGCTTTGTGGTGGTCGATCTACGGCGAAAAAATTGCAACAACAACTCACATATGCATAAACCCTTTCGTTACGAGAATGTATGGCAGTCCCATAGTGATTATGAGCAGATGGTTTCTGACAATTGGCGTGGTCAAGTTCGGCAGCCAGGTTTATATGGCATAATGGACTCGCTTGAAGCCCTACAGCGTACACTAGCACCATGGGGAGCCCGTGAGTTTGGGTGCCTGAGCAGAAATGTCAGGCAGCTTCGAAAACAACTTGATAGACTATGTTGCCAATCTGTGGGACGTGGCCCATCCGATGAGGAAAAGGCAACCATGTCAAAACTCCGAGAAGCTTTGCGACTAGAGGAGATATGGTTGAAACAACGCTCTCGTGTTCCCTGGCTGCGGGAAGGGGATCGCAATACGGCCTACTTTTAGGCGCAAGCAAAGCAACGTAAACGCATCAACAAGATCGCAAATCTGCAGTGATCGGATGGCTCGGTTTGTGCCTCGGGAGATGAAGATAAGGAGGAAATTCTAGCTTTCTACCAAGCACTATACACCTCCCAAGGTTTTAGCAACAATGATGATTTGCTATCACAAGTACCTAGCCGGGTCACACCGGCTATGAATGACCTGTTATCCAAACCGTACGAAGCCTCGGAGATTACTACTGGACTCTTTCAAATGGCGTCGTCGAAGGCGCCTGGGGTAGACGGATTCACCGCAGGGTTTTATCAGCGCCACTGGAACCTGTTGAAAGATGGCATAATTCCGGCAGTGCTTGATTTTCTAAATGGTGGTGAGCTACCAGCTGGACTAAACGACACTTCCATTACGTTAATTCCAAAGGTACGTCATCCACAAAGTATTTCACAATATCGGCCCATTGCATTATGCCCAGTCCTCTACAAAATCGCCGTCAAGGCGATCACTAACCGGCTGAGGCCATGTATGGACGAGATTGTCAGTGAAGAACAAAGTGCTTTCGTCCCGGGTCGCTTGATCACGGACAATGTCCTGGTGGCATATGAAAGTGTTCATACGATGAAAATATGGAAGAAAGGAAGAAACTACTCGTGGGCAATCAAACTTGACATGATGAAGGCATATGACCGCGTCGAGTGGCATTTTCTCGAAGCCATGCTTTTGAGACTTGGTTTTGCCGGCAATCTGGTAAAGCTAATTATGAAATGCGTTACCTCAGTTCGATTCTCTGTTCGAGTGAATGGGGAGATGCTGCCTTTTTTACTCCCTCCAGAGGCCTTCGGCAGGGCTGCCCTATATCACCATATCTCTTCCTGTTATGCGCTGAAGGATTTTCTTCGCTGCTGAAGTACTATGGGAACTATATTGACCGTGGTATCCGAGTCGGCTTCAGAGCACCGTGGGTGAGTCACTTGCTATTCGCTGATGATAGCCTGATTTTCATCAAGGCGAGCCCTGAGAGTGCATCTTGGCTAAATGAGATCCTCAGGATTTACGGAGAGTCTTTTGGCCAATGTGTCAACAGAGCAAAAAGTTCTATCTATTTCAGCCCCAACACGCCGGCTGCTCTCAAAGGAAATCTGAAACAGATCCTAAATGTTCATTCAGAAGCTTTTTCAGAAAGATATCTTGGCCTACCCACTGCTGTTGGCAGAATTACCAGCGGTACGTTCGACCACATAGTAGACAGGGCAAGGGACAAGATGCAGGGCTGGTCAGAAAGATTGTATGCCTGTGCAGGTAGAGAAACCTTGATCAAATCCATCGCCCAGGCAATCCCAACTTTCAGTATGACCTGTTTTCTACTTACAAAGAAGGTGTGCAAGAACTTGCGATCGAGTATGGCAAAATTTTGGTGGGGGAGCTCGCTGGATCGACGCTCCTTGCACTGGATAGCGTGGGACAAACTTGCCACACCCAAAGTTAAGGGCGGGATGGGCTTTCGCGACCTTCGACAGTTTAACCTAGCCCTGCTAGGGAAACATGGTTGGAGATTCATGACAAACCCGGAAGCCCTTTGTACAAGAGTGATGAAGGGGAGGTACTTTCCGGACTCAGAGTTCATGCAAGCTACCACCCCGAAATCATCATCAGCCACTTGGCGAGCCATTGTTGCCGGACGAGAAGCTCTCAAAGTTGGCCTCATCAAGCGGATCGGTGATGGTGCATCCACCTCGGTCTGGAACGACTGATGGATCCCATCGACTGTCACCATGACACCGTTATTCAGGCCTCCCAACATGCCGATCCTCACAGTCGGAGAACTCATTGATCATGACAACGGGACCTGGAAACGTGACCTCATCCGTTCAACGTTCATCGCACCGGATGCAGAGGCAATCCTGAATATTCCCCTCAGGCAAGGCGGCGGTGCAGACTATCTAGCATGGGCACACGAACGATCGGGCATTTACTATGTCAAAACGGCCTATCGAGCTCTAATGAATCAAAAAGAGCGTGCAACTCTAGAAGAAGGGCAGATAGCGGAACCATCAACGGACGAACAACAGATGTGGAGTGCTCTTTGGAAATTAAAAGTGGTCCCTAAAGTTAGGGTTTTTTGGTGGAGAGTGGTTCGTGGGATCATCCCGGACGAGTGTACACTCAAACACCGACATATCAAAGAAACAAGCATATGCAAACTGTGCCTTGACATGGACGAGGACCTGATACATGCTCTGATCCATTGTTCTCACGCAAGGCGGTTCTGGGAGGAGGCGAGCCTGCTCTTTGAGATCCGGCTCCTGCAGCTTCACCCCAATTCTTGGGCAAGAGACATATTGTGTGATCGGCGATTTTCTGATAAGGATCGCGCCACGATCATCACGGTGATGTGGGCGATTTGGATGTCCCACAGCAGATATACGCATGACCAGGAGATCATTGATCCTGCCAGTTCGGTCAGGAGAATTCGCGAAGATCTTGCGTTGCTTGATATACCCGGACAGGCTTTTATACCTATACTGGGCCATGGCTGGCGACCTCCAGAGGGAAACTTCATCAAGATCAACACTGATGCAGCGATCCATCGAGACACATACACTGCAGGCATTGGATGCCTAGCCCGCTCTTCCTCGGCATTCTTGGGTGCATGGTGCAAACCCCACCTAGGGGTCACTGATCCGTTCATTGCTGAGGTGCTCTCCATTCGCGAGGGTACCATCTTCGGCCGTCTCCGCGGCTACACGCACGTGCAACTGGAATCCGACTGTCTAGAGGCAGTTGACCTCTAGAACTCTGGCTACACCGACCACTCGGTTGTAGCACCCATTCTAGCTGAAGTTAGAGAGCTCTCTCTTAGTTTTTCTTCTTTCAGTATTACTCATGTAACTCGATCCGCTAACAGTCCCGCACATTTATGTGCTAAGCGTGCTTATACGCTGAATGGGACTAAAAGCTGGCTGGACACCACTCCTAGCTTCCTGGTTAGCAGCCTCCTGGCTGACTGCCCAACGAACGCCTTCGTTTAAATAAAGCTCTCTAAAGTTCCCCGCAAAAACAAAATGTGTGTGGCTAGGTTTTTTTAGACACTTTGTTTCAGACTAGCATGCACGCATCTTCGTTGTTCCTGTTTTGAGTAGTTTGGACTCTTTTTTTTTGCGAGATTAATAAGTTGAATCCTTCAAGTACCGATTAAAATCTCCGGGTCCATCACGCGGACATGTTACTGTGCACATTTTTTTTCTCCGAACTATGCACACAATTGCCCTTTTTCTTTAAGGTTGAATTTCACTATGTTTATGTCCCTCATGAACTCATGTGGACTAGCTATGAAGGAAAACCAACAATTCCATCCAGGTAAAAAAAAAAATCATTTTTTCTGTTTTATTTCTACTTTTTCCTACTTTAAATAATTTGGAACTTCAAAAAAATTCACAAATTTAAATAACTGAGAATTTTGAAATATTTTTTCAATTAAAAAATGCTCAGAATTTTTCTAAAAATTGCAACATATTCAAAAAATGTTCGCCACTTTGAAAAAAAAATCAGAAAATAAAAAAACTACATAATTTTGAAAACAAATCCATGCATTAAAAATTATTAATGAAATTTAACAGAAGGTTTGCCAATTAAAAAATGTTCATGCATTTTGAAAAATGTCCTAAAATTTTAAAAACAGTTTGTGAATTATAAAAGATTTTATTGATTCATAATATGTTTGCTGATTTATAAAATGTTCATGCATTTCAAAAAATGTTCATCAATTTAAAAAAAATAAGTCCACCAATTTCGAAAAAAGAATTGTTCGCTGATTCGGAAGAAAACGCTTAAAAACAATTCACAATTTTAAAAAATGTTTGTAAATATTAAAACATGTTCATGATTTTTGAAAATGTTCCCAATTTTTTTAAAATGTTCATGAATGTTAGAAGGTATGAAAATTGTCCCACTCATTGAAGAGATCAAAGACTTGCTAGCCTTGGTGGAGGATTGTGTGTGTGCTGGGCTAGAAGAACGGCCAACTGGCTGTTAATAACTAGCTAGAGAAGACAATTTAAATAAGGCTATTGAAATAATCAATTCTGCTTCTATGCATCCTTCTAAACACATGAGATCTCTTCATTCCTCCAAGAGCGATACAATGTACATATTTATCTACAATAAGCTTTAAAAAAATAGAGTGCCCGACAAGATTCAAACCAGCAGTTATACGCTTAGTACAAGCATGCTAACCAACTGAACTACATCCTTGTTATGTCTAGCTGCCTTTTTTTTTCTCTTCTTCAAATATAAGAAAAACCAACGCGAGCATGTTTCTTTTATTAATGTTTTATGTTTGTTTGTCTGCTTTTTCTTCTGCTTTTCTCTTTGTTTTTTTTTCATTTTCATTTATTTTTAAAAATTCATGAACCACTTTCAAGTCCTGAACATTTTCTTAAATCCATCAACTTCGTTTCAAATCCATGAACATGTTTTCAAGTCAGTAAATTTTTCAAATTTGTGAACATTTTCTTAAATTTATGAACTTTGTTTCAAATACATGAACATTTTTCTAAATTCATGATATTTATTGAATCCATGAACGCTTTTTAACTTTTACGAATCTTTTTCAAAAGCCTGCATTTTTTTCAAATTTGTGAACATATTTTATCAAAATTAACAAAAAATATATTCAAATTTACGAAGGCTTGGGCTGGCCCAACATGAACCTGACGGGAGTGACACTGTCCCGTAGTTCGGCCGAGGCCTACGCATTTATCTTTTCTCCTTTTTCATTTTTATTTTCTTTTTTCATTAACTCATTTTTCTCATTTTCGAACTTTATTTTTCTTTTTGAAACCTGTTCATAATTTTGAAATATTATTTGAACCACGAAAATATAATCTTGTTTTCAAATATTGAATACATTTAGAGAAATTCTGGAATTTTAAAAAATGTGCCCGTTTAGAAAAAACTCAAATTTAAGAAATGTTTGCCTTTTAAAAAATTGATAAATTTCTATATATGTGGTTCGCAATATGTGTTCAATATCAATTGTTTGGAAATTGTGAACAACTTCAGAAAAAATGTTCTTGTTTGTAAAAAGGAATCATACACAATTTGAAATTATAAAATTGTTGACCAATTTCATGAAATAATTAGAACATAACAATTCATGTTGATTGATAATGACGGAAATTGCAAATAATAGATGCATTCAAATCAGGAAAAAATGCATGCTTAGGGATGCATCTGTCTAGCCTAGTCTAGCACATTCCTCTGAACTGGTGTGTTTTTTGGACTATGGTTAAATGACCTCAACTTGTTTCAGCAGCGTGGCACAAACATATGAGGCAACCAATTTGAACTAAAACCACGACGAGTAAATCGAAATGAAGAGAGTAGGTTTGGAACAAATTTCAACACCATATACAGGTTGTGTCACGTTCAGACATTTATCGGACATTTTTAGCCAACAACACTCCATAAAATGCAAGAATCGTAAAAAAAACTCGAACAACTTGACATGGTGTCTTGAGTTGATCATACAAATAAAAACCGACTGATGTCGAGAAGCAACGTGCTCTCAAGCGGAGTCATCAGACTTACCTGGACATCCTGTGTTGAACATGGTGTTCTTTTGAACATTCTTGAAATGGTCTCAACTTTTGCTGACCGGTGGGCATGCCCATGGTAGGCATCTATACCAGGTTTGAAGAAAAAGTATTTAAAATCATAGTTTGGAAAGCTAGTTAAAACATTTATTTTGATCTTTTAACATAAGTAATAAATACCAAGGGATAAATATTCAAAGCAGTAGATGATTTTAAACGCATTTGATAATTTTACAGAAAAAAGAATTTATAATCATTATTTAAAACAGTCACTAGAAACTTGTATTTTTGAAATCAAACAGGAGAAAAATGAATCATAAAAAAAATAGCAAAGAAAATAAAACGCTTAGGCCTTTGCCCATCCAGGGAACTACATCGCTCCCGTCGGGCGCGTGTTCTGCCGAGTCAAGAGCTCGCGGATTAGAAAATTTTCATCATTTTGTTTTTAAAAATTCGTGGATTTGGGTTTTGGGGTAAATTTTCATGAAAAAGTTGCCAAAAATGTTCCCGGTTTTGGGAACCAAGGCTTCCCAGCCAGTTTTTTTTCGGATTTAGTGAACCGTCTAGGAGGTCGTGAACCATATTTTTTTCTTTTTATCTTCTCTCCTGTTTTTTCTATTTTCTTTTTTGTTTACTTTGACTTTTCGTTTTTTTATATTTATTGTTTCTTTTTCTCATAAATTCAAAAATACAATTTTGTTGTTTGCAATTTCTGTATTTCTTATTTTTCAAGAAAAAATCATTTGCCAAAAGAAAACTTTGACAAAGGTTCAGAATTTCCTATTCGCCATATTTATTAATCGATGCCCAAAAAATCAAGAAAATGATTAGAATTTCCAAATCTTGTTTAGTTTTCAAAATTTGTTCATCTTTATTAATCAATTTTAAAAAAAAATACAATGTTCAAAAATAAGAAAAATATTCGTAAATTTAGAAAAATGATCACGTTCTCGAATTTGTTCAAAGTTCGCAAAAGTGTTCCTGTTTTAAAACAATCACAGATCCAAAATATGTTCACTTTTGCAAAATTGGTTCAACTTTTTGAAAATATCTCTGTTTCCAAAATTCGTACAACAATTCCAAAAAAAATCCATTTTTCAAATAAAAAATCACAAATTCAAAAAATGGTTTGGGAGTTTCAAATAATGTCCATGCTTTCAAAATTTGTTTGGAATTTAGAAAATGTTATAGTTTTAAAAAACATTCTACACAAATACAAAAAAATTCGGTGAAATTCAAAAAAATGTTTCAATTTTTTTCGTATTTTTTGAAAATAAAATCAGAATTTCAAATTTGTTACTGTTTTTTTAAATACTTTTGTTCAAAATTTTGTTCGCACTTTTTAGAAAATGTTTGTGTTTGACAATTCTGAGCAATTTTAAGAGACATTATTTGTTTGGAAATTTATATGCAATTTTTAAAATATTAATATTTGTATTTTGAACAAAAAAGAAAAAAGAAAAACCTGAGCGAAAACCATGAATGAAGGAGTTGTGTTTTTTTTGTTAGAGTTATCTATCTCGCACAGCAAGAAGAAAACAAGGTTAGTCGGCACACCAGATAAGCTATCTCAAATGATTTGTGCTTACACATAGTCCATGAGGACTGTAGTTCAAATCCCATGTCTGGCATCTACTTTTTTTTAAGGTTAAAGCAAAAAAGAAAAAAAAAACTAAATGGAGTGAGCCCAGGAGTGTGCGTCAGGAATTGTACGAACTATGACGTATACATTCTACATATGAAAGTGGGTACAATTTGCGAAATGTCTGCACTACCTTTATATGTTTAGTGAGTGGGGGCGTACGGAAGTTGGAATCCTATGTGTAAGACTTGGTTTCGTGTTTCTCCTGATTTGTATTAGTGACATTATCGCGGTGGAAATCATCGGGTAGTTTACAGGGTTCGAGTTCTGGGGCTCAACCATTATACCTGGTCCCAACTACATCCAGATTCATATTAGTACAAATTTGAGTGAATTGAATGACGAGTGTGTCGAGCCAAACAATTTTTTTTTTTACAAAAAGGCCTAAGGCTATATATTAAGATTAAAATATGACCTTGCAAACAAACGCATATAAAAAATACAATTACAATCAAAGTCATGGGAATGCCAAAGTCTTCTTCCTTGTGCATCCACTAGTGGCACGTCGTGAGCTTAGCTCGACGTCACCTCTGGGCCGCCGCCTTGGTGGAGCTTTTTTTTAACCTAGAAGCTTATAGAAGCAGCGGTCGGAAAGTTACTGATGCAGACCAAGAGATGCCGACGGTCGTGATATGTGAAGCAAATCGTCGTCTCGGAGAAAAGAACATTGATAAGGACCTGTAAAAACTCTGAAGACCACAAAGCCGGCCGAATCCAAACACATCCAGTGAAAACCTAAACTGACCAGATACCAAAAGAACCATAAGAGACACAAAACTTTACACCCCGCGCGTACGCGCGCTGGTGGTAAGCATACCAACGAAATGGGATAGAGCGGGAAGACATTTTTCCTAAACTTTGAAAACGACGCCACCACGCTGTCTCAAACCAAACGTGGAGACTCCTAAGAAAAATCTGAGACAAATTACCCATGTTGTTATATGCCAAATCCGGATCTGCGATCGCACTTATCGTCTATGGCCATGCACTAACATTGACTTCTCTTATGGCCTAGCAAGGCCGGTCAATGTAGAAACTCATCGTGTTAGATTCGTTTGGCCGATGCCGGCTTCACCAACCTCCTAATGATGACTTCTACTCGAGCCCTCACATCCTTCTTCGACCGCAACAGCCCTCGAAGACTTCCTAGCAAGACGCCGCTAAAGCGAACCTCCCCATCAGGGCCGCACAGGACTTGCCCGACGACATGACTGGCAATGGCTGGGGTTTGCATGAATTTCATGGCCCGCTCACAAAGCATTACGATTGCATCTTTGATCTTTCCTTCTACCCGTGTAGAGCCAAACTACAAGGACGCGTTTAGTAGCCTGCATTAGGCCCATCCAGCCCCTCGCGGGATGAAAATGGGTTGTTTCGATGCATGCGTTTACTATTTGGCCTGCTGTGATTGAGGCACAACCGCATTTCGGGTGTTTAGCAAGATGGATATCATTACATCATACCATTACATACATAGATGGGTATACAACAATCCATACAAATCACATGAATACAACAACATCAATACAAGACATCCGACTACGGATGCAAACATGAAAAGCATAACGACATCCATCCTGCTATCCCAGGCTGCCGACCAGGAACCTAACCCAAGACTGACGAAGCAGAAGAAGAAAGAACTCCAACACAAGTACATCGCTCTCACGTCAAGTCATTGAAAACCCGCACCTGCAACTGTTGTTGTAGTATCTGTGAGCCATGAGGACTCAGCAATCCCATAATCATGGGTATCAAGACTAGCAAAGCTTAATGGGTATGGAGAGGTTAAGTGGTGAGGTTGCAGTAGCGGCTAAGCACATGTATGGTGGCTAACTTACGAGTACAAGAATAAGATGAGCATCTACGCAAACGGTCGCAAACTAGTAATGATCGCTAAAGATCTTGAACTACCTACGAGTCAAACATAACCCCATCGTGTTCTCTTCTCAATGTGAAAAGAGACGGTCACGCGGTTGTGTGTGTTTTAATTCGGATCCTCTGTCAAATTTTCTACAACCGGACATTAACAAATTCCAATCCGCCACATTACCGAGGGCTATCCCAACTTAGCCCATAACAAGCTCTCATGATCAGCAGAGGTAAAAATAATAATACCCATTATCTTAGGGACTACCTGATCAGACTCGGAATCCCGGTGCACAAGAAATTTCGACAATGGTAAAACAAGTCCAGCAAGACTTCCCGACGTGCCGACACCCTGATAGTAGCCGCGATATCTCATCTCAGGCCACGACCAGATGAGCGATCCTATGGGAGCCAGACCTCGAGTTTCCCCATGGTGGCCCCGCAGCACCCCCGTTTCGGACCAACACCATTAGCACTGGCCCCCCTGTATGTGGAAGAATCCTCGGGTAGCGCTAACTCCCTATGCAATTTAATTAATTAATTAAGTTTTTATATGTTGCAAATTAAAACCAATGTTGGGCCTTGCTGGAGGAGTTTTATTCAAAGACAAACTGTCAAGGGGTCCCCATATACCCAAGCGCGTTAGGAACGCAAACTCAAGGAACATAACGCCGGTTTATCGGTTCTTAAGGTGGCATGAGTGGAACAAAACACCGAGCAAAAGGCCAAGCCTTCCACCCATTGCCAAGTATATAGGTGTGTTAATATATAAGAGATATTGTGATATTCCAACAAGACAAGTTACAACATGGAGCAATCTTCATCTTCACCTGCAACTAACAACGCTATAAGAGGGGCTGAGCAAGTGGGTAACAAATCCCAACAATAGTTTGCTGGGAAGGTGTCAAAGGTTAGAGGTTTCATGGCAACAAGGAGAGGCTGACAACAAAAGATAGGTACCGCAACATATAGCGATAGCATCGAGACATCTAGCATAGCAATGATAGTAAAGGTATCCAAGGAGACGGTCATCTTGCCTGTTAAGTCCACGGAGGGATCATAACCTTGCTCCTCAAACTCAGTCTCGACAGGAACCTCGAACTCCGAATCGTCACCGGGCTCTAACCAACACAACAATACAAACACCGGAACAACAATCAATCACCATGCAATGCTCAATCACATGATGCAAGGCATGATGCATATGTGCATGGACATGATATGATGCATCTCCAAGGAACATGATGAGTGCATATGTGACATGGCAATATGCAAGAACACAAAACATGTAGGGGGCACATCATGCAAAAGAAAGCAAGATCAAGAATATACACATATGTAGTTATCTAGGTGAACTATCCAAGCCCCTAACAAGTTTTAAAAGTTGCTTAGCATGGCAAGGGGTGCAACTAAGAACAACAACATCATGCAAGCATTTTAAATGGGCCGGAAGGAACAAACAACAATTCCGAAAACTCCCATGTACATAAAAAGGAATATGGAAGAGATCCGTGACAACCATATTTTAGAGTTGTTAAACATGGAAAGTAACATCACCATGTTAATCTACACATTTTTCCACCCCAAATACATATAAAGTTTGTCAAATTTGGAGCTACGGTTATTTAGTTATGAATTAAACAAGTTTGAACATGTCATTTGCAAAATATATTCAAACTGTATTTTAAATGTTTTTATCATGGCAACAAACTGCATATAAATAATCTACACTAAAAGCTAAGCAGTTTTCATATATAAAACATTTTGAACATATGCAAATTTAAAAAGATATGATAAATTCAAAATGCAAACAAAATTTAAAAGAAACAAAAACAAAACAGAAAAGAAAACACTGAACAGACTGGTCCAGGACTAGCCACAGTCCCTGATCTGTGGGTCCAGGCGTGGCTGAGGTGGCAGCGTGGGTGTGGAGATGTGCGTGTGTGCACTGAGTCGCTGCCAGGTGGGGCCTGGATGTTAGCGGGACAGAGAAAAGCAAAAATTGGGCATAATCCACCGGCCCTGCAGGGATTCGAACTCAGGCCGCTGTGTTGCAAACGAGAGACTCAAGCCACTGGGCTAGTATGTGTGTGTTTGACAGAGAAGAGGAGCAATGTCTGAAATATATTCAGAGCAGAGAGGCCAGGCACTGCACTCCGGCGAACAGAGACGGTGGGCAAGCGCGTCGCGGCGGAGGTGTGAAATGACTCCACAGAGGGGTTCCGCATCCCTTGGTGCCACTAAACACACCAGATGACGATGAAGTCGACGCTGGCGACAACAAACAGAGCGCCGACGACGAGCTGCGGCGAAGCACAAACAGGACCTAGTGGCGCGGTGGGAACCTGCAACAACTCCTACGCGACACGGCGGATACACTGACCATGCGAGGACGGGCTATGGAGGTTGAAACACTCGTCGAAGACGAGGTCCAACGACGGTGAGCTTGGGCGCACGACGACCTAGCAGCTAGAGCGAGCGATCGAGGGGGAAAAGTACATGGGGAGGACCAGAAGCTCACCACGAACACGAAGAGGTGCTCGGATTGTCGGGAGGAGGTCGGAGTCGACGGCGAGGACGATCGAACACCCGCGGTGGCCGGAGTTGAAGACGAGGAAGAAGAAGTCGTAGGAGAGGCGTTCGGCTCCGTGTAGTGGACATCGTGGACGTAGTCGACGACCGGGAAGACGATGGACACCGTCGGCGAGGCAGAGGAGGGCGGGGAGCACGCCTGCGACGAGGCCTTGCTCTCAGATGCGTTCGGGACGGCGGTGGCGCGGCAGATCTGGTGGCCTAGAGCTCACCTGGTGGCAGGGAGAGGAAGAGGGGAACCCTAAAGGGTTGGTGGACGCGGTGGGTAGCTTTGTGGGGGCCCGGATGGCTGGAGGAGCACGGCATCGTCGCGCCCGTGGCCATGTGAGTGCGCGGCGAGAGCTGGGCGAAAAGGTGGGTGCGGGTGTGCTGTTCACCAATGCTGACTAGCGGGGCCAGGTGTTGGAAATATGCCCTAGAGGCAATAATAAAATGGTTATTATTATATTTCCTTGTTCATGATAATTGTCTATTGTTCATGCTTTAATTGTATTATCCGGAAATAGTAATGCAAGTGTGAATACTTAGACCACAACATGTCCCTAGTAAGCCTCTAGTTGACTAGCTCGTTGATCAACAGATGGTTACGATTTCCTGACCATGGACATTGGATGTCATTGATAACGGGATCACATCATTAGGAGAATGATGTGATGGACAAGACCCAATCCTAAGCCTAGCACTAGATTGTGTAGTTCGTTTGCTAAAGCTTTTCCAATGTCAAGTAACTTTTCCTTAGACCATGAGATTGTGCAACTCCCAGATACTGTAGGAATGCTTTGGGTGTACCAAACGTCACAACGTGACTGGGTGGCTATAAAGGTGCACTACGGGTATCTCTGAAAGTGTCTATTGGGTTGGCACGAATCGAGACTGGGATTTGTCACTCCGTGTGACGGAGAGGTACCTCTGGGCCCACTCGGTAGGACATCATCATAATGAGCTCAATGTGATCAAAGAGTTGTTCACGGGATGATGTGTTATGGAAACGAGTAAAGAGACTTGCCGGTAACGAGATTGAACAAGGTATCGGTATACCGATGATTGAATCTCGGGCAAGTATCGTACATATAGACAAAGGGAATTGCGTACGGGATTGATTGAATCCTCGACATCGTGGTTCATACGATGAGATCATCGAGGAGCATGTGGGAGCCAACATGGGTATCCAGATCCCGCTGTTGGTTATTGGCCGGAGAGTCGTCTCGGTCATGTCTGCGTGTCTCCCGAACCCGTAGGGTCTACACACTTAAGGTTCGGTGACGTTAGGGTTGTAGAGATATTAGTATGCAGTAACCCGAAAGTTGTTCGGAGTCCCAGATGAGATCCAGGACGTCACGAGGAGTTCCGGAATGGTCCAGAGGTAAAGATTTGTATATAGGAAGTCCAGTTTCGGCAACCAGGAAAGTTTCAGGGGTCACCGGTATTGTACCGGGACCACCGGAAGGGTCCCGGGGGTCCACCCGGTGGGGCCACCTATCCCGGAGGGCCCCATGGGCTGAAGTGGGAAGGGAACCAGCCCCTGGTGGGCTGGTGCGCCCCCCCATGGGCCTCCCCCTGCGCCTAGGGTTGGAAACCCTGGGGGGTGGGGGCGCCCCACCAAACTTGGGGGGCAAGTCCCCCCCCCCTTGGTCGTCGCCCCCCTTGAGATTGGATCTCTAGGGGCCGGCGCCCCCTAGGGCCCCTATATAAAGAGGGGGGAGGAAGGGCTGTACACCCAAGCCCCTGGCGCCTCCCTCTCCCCCCTGCAACACTTCTCCCTCTCGCTGAGCTTGGCGAAGCCCTGCCGAGATCCCCACTGCTTCCACCATCACGCCGTCGTGCTGCTGGATCTCCATCAACCTCTCCTCCCCCTTGCTGGATCAAAAAGGAGGAGGAGTCTCTCCCAACCGTATGTGTGTTGAACGCGGAGGTGCCGTCCGTTCGGCGCTCGGCCATCGGTGATTTGGATCATGACAAGCACGACTCCATCAACCCCGTTCTCTTGAACGGTTCCGCTCGCGATCTACAAGGGTATGTAGATGCACTCCGCTCTCCCTCGTTGCTAGATCACTCCATAGGTTGATCTTGGTGTTGCGTAGAAAATTTTAGAATTCTGCTACGTTCCCCAACAGTGGCATCAGAGCTAGGTCTATGCGTAGTATCTTGCACGAGTAGAACACAAAGTAGTTGTGGGCGTCGATTTGTCAATTCTCTTGCCGTTACTAGTCTTATCTTGATTCGGCGGCATCGTGGGATGAAGCGGCCCGGACCGACCTTACACGTACGCTTACGTGAGATAGGTTCCACCGACTGACATGCACTAGTTGCATAAGGTGGCTAGCGGGTGTCTGTCTCTCCCACTTTAGTCGGATCGGATTCGATGAAAAGGGTCCTTATGAAGGGTAAATAGAAATTGGCATATCATGTTGTGGTTTTGGCGTAGGTAAGAAACGTTCTTGCTAGAAACCTATAATAGCCACGTAAAAACTTGCAACAACAATTAGAGGACGTCTAACTTGTTCTTGCAGCATGTGTCGTGTGATGTGATATGGCCAAAAGGATGCGATGAATGATATATATGTGATGTATGAGATTGATCACGTTCTTGTAATAGGAATCACGACTTGCATGTCGACGAGTGTGACAACCGGCAGGAGCCATAGGAGTTGTCTTATTTTATTGTATGACCTGTGTGTCACTGAAAATGCCATGTAATTACTTTACTTTATTGCTAACCATTAGCCATAGTAGTAGAAGTAATGTTTGGCGAGACGACTTCATGAAAACACGATGATGGAGATCATGATGATGGAGATCATGGTGTCATGCCGGTGTCGATGATGATCATGGAGCCCCGAAGATGAAGATCAAAAGGAGCAAAATGATATTGGCCATATCAAGTCACTATTTTATTGCATGTGATGTTTATCATGTTTTTACATCTTATTTGCTTAGAACGACGGTAGTAAATAAGATGATCTCTCACTAAAATTTCAAGAATTGTGTTCCCCCTAACTGTGCACCGTTGCTAAGGTTCGTTGTTCCGAAGCACCACGTGATGATCGGGTGTGATATGCTCTAAAGTTCGCATACAACGGGTGTAACCGTGTAAGCCAGATTTACACACGCAGTACACTTAGGTTTTACTTGACGAGCCTAGCATGTACAGACATGGCCTCGGAACATGGAAAACCGAAAGGTCGAACATGAGTCGTATAGAAGATAGGATCAACATAAAGATGTTCACCGTTGATGACTAGTCCGTCTCACGTGATGATCGGACACGGCCTAGTCGATTCGGATCATGTATCACTTGGATGACTAGAGACATGTCTATCTGAGTGGGAGTTCATTAAATTTGTTTAGATGAACTTAATTGTCATGAACATAGTCTAAAATCTTTACAATATGTCTTGTAGATCCAATGGCACACGCTAATGTTGCCCTCAACTTCAACGCGTTCCTAGAGAAAACCAAGCTGAAAGACGATGGTAGCAACTATACGGATTGGGTCCGTAACTTGAGGATCATCCTCATAGCTGCCAAGAAGGCATATGTCCTCGAAGCACCGCTAGGTGATGCACCCGTTTTCCCAGCAGCTCAAGACGTTATGAACGCCTGACAGTCGCGTAGTGATGATTACTCCCTGGTTCAGTGCGGCATGCTTTACAGCTTAGAATCGGGGCTCCAAAAGCGTTTTGAGCAGCACAGAGCATATGAGATGTTCCAAGAGCTAAAAATGGTTTTCCAAGCTCATGCCCGAGTCGAGAGATATGAAGTCTCCGACAAGTTCTACGGTTGTAAGATGGAGAAGAATAGTTCTGTCAGCGAGCATATACTCAAATTGTCTGGGTTGCACAATCGCTTGTCTCAGTTGGGAATTAATCTCCTAGATGAAGCAGTCGTTGACAGAATCCTTCAGTCGCTCCCACCTAGCTACAAGAGCTTCGTGATGAACTTCAATATGCAAGGGATGGATAAGTCCATTCCCGAGGTGTATTCAATGCTGAAATCAGCGGAGGTGGAGATCAAGAAAGAACATCAAGTGTTTATGGTGAATAAAACCACTAAGTTCAAGAAAGGCAAGGGTAAGAAGAACTTCAAGAAGGACGGCAAAGGAGTTGCCACGCCCGGTAAGCCAGTTGCCGGGAAGAAGCCAAAGAATGGACCCAAGCCTGAAACTGATTGCTTTTATTGCAAGGGAACGGGTCACTGGAAGCGAAACTGCCCCAAATACTTAGCAGATAAGAAGGCCGACAACGTCAAAGGTATATGTGATATACATGTTATTGATGTGTACCTTGCCAGCGCTCGTAGTAGCTCATGGGTATTTGATACCGGTGCAGTTGCTCACATTTGTAACTCACAGCGGGAGCTGCGGAATAAGCGGAGACTGGCGAAGGACGAGGTGACGATGCACGCCGGGAATGGTTCCAAGGTCGTTGTGATCGCCGTCGGCACGCTACCTCTGCATCTACCTTCGGGATTAGTTTTAAACCTCAATAATTGTTATTTAGTACCAGCTTTGAGCATGAACATTGTATCTGGATCTCATTTAATGCGAGATGGCTACTCATTTAAATCCGGGAATAATGGTTGTTCTATTTATATGAGAGAAATGTTTTATGGTCATGCCCCGCTGGTCAATGGTTTATTCTTAATGAATCTCGAACGTGATGTTACACATATTCATAGTGTGAATGCCAAAAGATGTAAGGTTGATAATGATAGTCTCACATACTTGTGGCACTGTCGCCTTGGTCATATTGGTGTCAAACGTATGAAGAAGCTGCATGCAGATGGACTTTTGGAGTCTCTTGATTATGAATCATTTGACATGTGCGAACCATGCCTCTTGGGCAAGATGACCAAGACTCCGTTCTCTGGAACAATGGAGCAAGCAACCAACTTATTGGAAATCATACATACCGATGTGTGCGGTCCAATGAGTGTTGAAGCTCGCGGTGGCTATCATTATGTTCTCACCCTCACAGGTGACTTAAGCAGATATGGGTATGTCTACTTGATGAAACACAAGTCTGAGACCTTTGAAAAGTTCAAGGAATTTCAGAATGAGGTTGAGAATCAACGTGACAGAAAAATAAACTTCTTACGATCAGATCATGGAGGAGAATATTTGAGTCATGAATTTGGCACGCACCTAAGGAACTGTGGAATTGTTTCACAATTGACGCCGCCTGGAACACCTCAGCGTAATGGTGTGTCCGAACATCGTAATCGTACTCTGTTGGATATAGTGCGATCTATGATGTCTCTTACCGACTTACCGCTATCATTTTGGGGTTATGCTTTAGAGACTGCCGCATTCACTTTAAATAGGGCACCGTCTAAATCCGTTGAGACGACACCGTATGAACTTTGGTTTGGGAAGAAACCTAAGTTGTCGTTTCTAAAAGTTTGGGGATGCGATGCTTATGTCAAGAAACTTCAACCTGAAAAGCTCGAACCCAAATCGGAAAAATGCGTCTTCATAGGATACCCTAAGGAAACTATTGGGTACACCTTCTACCTCAGATCCGAAGGCAAGGTCTTCATTGCCAAGAATGGATCCTTTCTGGAGAAAGAGTTTCTCTCGAAAGAAGTGAGTGGGAGGAAAGTGGAACTTGATGAGGTGATAGTCACCCCTTCCGAACCAGAAAGTAGCGCAACGCGGGAAGATGTTCCTGTGGTGCATGCACCGACTAGGAAGTTAATGATAATGATCATGACGCTTCAGATCAAGTTACTACTGAACTTCGTAGGTCCACAAGGACACGTTCCGCACCAGAGTGGTACGCCAACCCTGTCATGGAAATCATGTTGTTAGACAACGGTGAACCTTCGAACTATGAAAAAGCGATGGTGGGCCCGGATTCCAACAAATGGATTGAAGCCATGAAATCCGAGATAGGATCCATGTATGATAACAAAGTATGGACTTTGGTGGACTTGCCCGATGATCGGCACGCCATAGAAAATAAATGGATCTTTAAGAAGAAGACTGACGTGGATGGTAATGTGACCATCTATAAGGCCCGACTTGTCGCTAAAGGTTATCGACAAGTTCAAGGAATTGACTACGACGAGACTTTCTCTCCTGTAGCGATGATGAAGTCCGTCCGAATCATGTTAGCAATTGCCGCATTCTATGACTATGAGATATGGCAAATGGACGTCAAAACGGCATTCCTTAATGGCTTCCTCAAGGAAGAACTGTATATGATGCAACCGAAAGGTTTTGGCGATCCTGAGAATGCTAACAAGGTATGCAAGCTCCAGCGCTCAATCTATGGGCTGGTGCAAGCATCTCAGAGTTGGAACATTCGCTTTGATGAGGTGATCAAATCGTTTGGGTTTATATAGACTTGGGGAGAATCCTGTATTTACAAGAAAGTGAGTGGGAGCTCTGCAGCATTTCTCATATTATATGTGGATGATATATTGCTGATGGGAAATGATGTAGAACTCTTGGAAAGCATAAAGGCCTACTTGAATAAGTGTTTTTCAATGAAGGACCTTGGAGAAGCTGCTTACATATTAGGCATCAAGATCTATAGAGATAGATCGAGACGCCTCATTGGTCTTTCACAAAGCACATACCTTGACAAGATATTTAAGAAGTTCAATATGGATCAATCCAAGAAAGGGTTCTTGCCAGTATTGCAAGGTATGAGATTGAGCACAACTCAATGCCCGACCTCGGCAGAAGATAGAGAAAAGATGAGTGGCATCCTCTATGCCTCGGCCATAGGTTCTATTATGTATGCCATGCTGTGTACTAGACCTGATGTGAACCTTGCCATAAGTTTGGTGGGGAGGTACCAAAGTGATCCCGGTATGGAACACTGGACAACGGTCAAGAACATCCTGAAGTACCTAGAAAGGACTAAGGATATGTTTCTCGTTTATGGAGGTGACGAAGAGCTCGTCGTAAAGGGTTACGTCGATGCTAGCTTCGACACAGATCTGGATGACTCCAAGTCACAAACCGTATACGTGTATATTTTGAATAGAGGGGCAGTCAGCTGGTGCAGTTGCAAGCAAAGCGTCGTGGCGGCATCTACATGTGAAGCGGAGTACATAGCTGCTTCCGAAGCAGCACAGGAAGGAGTCTGGATGAAGGAGTTCATCACCGACCTAGGAGTTATTCCAAGCGCATCGGGCCCGATGACTCTCTTCTGTGACAACACTAGAGCTATTGCCATTGCCAAGGAGCCCAGGTTTCACAAGAAGACCAAGCACATCTAGCTCCGTTTCAACTCCATCCGGAATTATATTCAAGATGGAGACATAGATATTTGTAAAGTGCATATGGATCTGAACGTCGCAGATCCGTTGACTAAACCTCTTCCACGAGCAAAACATGATCAACACCAGAACGCTATGGGTGTTCGATTCATCACAATGTAACTAGATTATTGACTCTAGTGCAAGTGGGAGACTGTTGGAAATATGCCCTAGGGGCAATAATAAAATGGTTATTATTATATTTCTTTGTTCATGATAATTGTCTATTGTTCATGCTTTAATTGTATTATCCGGAAACAGTAATGCAAGTGTGAATACTTAGACCACAACGTGTCCCTAGTAAGCCTCTAGTTGACTAGCTCGTTGATCAACTGATGGTTACGGTTTCCTGACCATGGACGTTGGATGTCATTGATAACGGGATCACATCATTAGGAGAATGATGTGATGGACAAGACCCAATCCTAAGCCTAGCACTAGATCGTGTAGTTCGTTTGCTAAAGCTTTTCCAATGTCAAGTAACTTTTCCTTAGACCATGAGATTGTGCGACATCCGTATACTGTAGGAATGCTTTGGGTGTACCAAACGTCACAACGTAACTGGGTGGCTATAAAGGTGCACTACGGGTATCTCTGAAAGTGTCTGTTGGGTTGGCACAAAATGAGACTGGGATTTGTCACTCCGTGTGACGGAGAGGAACCTCTGGGCCCACTCAGTAGGACATCATCATAATGAGCTCAATGTGGTCAAAGAGTTATTCACGGGATGATGTGTTACGGGAACGAGTAAAGAGACTTGCCGGTAACGAGATTGAACAAGTATCATACTAATAGACAAAGGGAATTGCGTACGAGATTGATTGAATCGTCGACATCGTGGTTCAACCGATGAGATCATCGAGGAGCACGTGGGAGCCAACATGGGTATCCAGATCCCGCTGTTGGTTATTGGCCGGAGAGTCGTCTCGGTCATGTCTGCGTGTCTCCCGAACCCGTAGGGTCTACACACTTAAGGTTCGGTGACGCTAAGGTTGTAGAGATATTAGTATGCGGTAACCCGAAAGTTGTTCGGAGTCCCGTATGAGATCCGAGACGTCACGAGGAGTTCCAGAATGGTCCGGAGGTAAAGATTTGTATATAGGAAGTCCAGTTTCGGCCACCGGGAAAGTTGCGTGGGTCACCGGTATTGTATCGGGACCACCGGAAGGGTCCCGGGGGTCCATAGGGTGGGGCCACCTATCCCGGAGGGCCCCATGGGCTGAAGTGGGAAGGGAACTAGCCCCTGGTGGGCTGGTGCGCACCCCATGGGCCTCCCCCTGCGCCTAGGGTTGGAAACCCTGGGGGTGGGGGGCGCCCCACCAAACTTGGGGGGCAAGTTCCCCCCTTGGCCGCCCCCTTGAGATTGGATCTCTAGGGGCCGGCGTCCCCCTAGGGCCCCTATATAAAGAGGGGGGAGGGAGGTATGTACACCCAAGCCCCTGGCGCCTCCCTCTCCCCCCCTGCAACACCTCTCCCTCCCGCCGAGCTTGGCGAAGCCCTGCCGAGATCCCCGCTGCTTCCACCATCATGCCGTCGTGCTGCTGGATGTCCAGCAACCTCTCCTCCCCCTTGCTGGATCAAGAAAGAGGAGACGTCTCTCCCAACCGTACGTGTGTTGAACGCGGAGGTGTCGTCCATTCGGCGCTCGGTCATCGGTGATTTGGATCATGACGAGTACGACTTCATCAACCCCGTTCTCTTGAACACTTCCGCTCACGATCTACAAGGGTATGTAGATGCACTCCCCTCTCCCTCGTTGCTAGATGACTCCATAGATTGATCTTGGTGTTGTGTAGAAAATTTTAAATTTCTGCTACATTCCCCAACACCAGGGTGGCCACGTGGGCGTACAGGCGCGTGGGTAAGGGGGTCCTGCGGTGAGAAGAGGAGAAAGAGACGCGCGTGGAGCTAGGCTGGCGTGCTGCTGGGCTGAGGGGGAAACCGAGGCCCAAGTGGGCTGGCTGCGCTGCTGCTGCTGCTGCTGCTGGGCCGCTGGCTGCTGCTCTTTCTTCCTTTCTTTTTCCTTTCTTCAGGCAGAAAATGAAAAACAAAAAAGAAAAAAGGGCTAGGGAAGGAGATAAAATGATATAAAAATATCTCCATGCTCTTGGAATTATGCCCTATTTTATAAAAATGACTTGGGCATTTTTAGAGGTAGAAAAATAAAACAAGTTTGAATTGGATTCAAACTTCTGTCATTTTTGAACCTGACCAAAACATTTTAGAATAGAGTGAGGTTTTGCACAGTGACTTAGGACAAGGTGCCATAGAAGTTGGGAGAAGATGAACATTAAAGGAAGAGGGAGAAAGGCACTTGCAAATCTTAAAGAAGGGAATAAAGAGAGAAGGGGAGGTGATGAAATTTGAGGGGCTTGTGGGATGAGCAAGCCCTAGCATCAAACCACCATGACATGAGCAAGAAAAATTCACTTGACAACACAAGGATGAGAAAAACACAATGACAATATGAAATGCCATATGATGTGCCCATGATGCAATGATGGTGATGAAGCAACATGCATGATGATGCAATAATGGAAACATGACAATGCAATAAGATGACAAGGCATAATTGAAAAAGAACCCCCAAGGAAAGGATAAGGATCAATGGGTAAATGTATATATTGCCATATAAGGAAGTTTTACATCTGGGGTGTTCCAAACTCTCCTCCACTATGAAAAGATCTCGTCCCGAGATCAAGGACTGAAAGGAAGCGGGATACTCGGAACAGAGATGATCTTCTCGTTCCCATGTAGCTTCTCGATCGGTATGGTGTGACCACGTCACTTTCAAGAATTTGATGGACTTGTTGCGGGTCTTGCACTCAGTTTCTTCATGGATAGCAACGGAGTGCTCACGATAAGACAAGTCTTGCCGAAGATCAATCTCTTCAAAAGGAATGGTGCGTTCAGGCGTCTTGAAGCACTTGCGGAGTTGTGACACGTGAAACACATCGTGCACATTTGCAAAGTTGGAGGGAAGCTCGAGTTGGTAGGCTAGATCGCCTCTCTTGCCAATTATCTTGAAAGGGCCAACGTATCTTGGAGCAAGCTTGCCCTCGATACCGAACCTCTAGTGCCCTTCATAGGAGAAACACGGAGATAGACATGATCTCCAATGTCGAAAGCCAAGTCATGATGCTTGACGTTGATGACCCACAAGTGTAGGGGATCTATCGTAGTCCTTTTGATAAGTAAGAGTGTCGAACCCAACGAGGAGCAGAAGGAAATGATAGGCAGTTACAAATTATAGGTAACAGATAGTTTTGTGATAAGGTAATTGGTAGCAAGTGACAAATGGTAAAAGTAAATAAGGTGCAGCAAGGTGGCCCAATCCTTTTTGTAGCAAAGGACAAGCCTGGACAAACTCTTATATAAAGGAAAGCGCTCCCGAGGACACATGAGAATTATCGTCAAGCTAGTTTTCATCACGATCATCTGATTTGCGTTCGGTACTTTGATAATTTGGTATGTGGGTGGACCGGTGCTTGGGTGCTACCCTTACTTGGACAAGCCTCCCACTTATGATTAACCTCTAATGCAAGCATCCGCAACTACAAAAGAAGTATTAAGGTAAACCTAACCATAGCCTGAAACATATGGATCCAAATCAGCCCCTTACGAAGCAACACATAAACTAGGGTTTAAGCTTCTGTCAGTCTAGCAACCCATCATCTACTTATTACTTCCCAATGCCTTCCTCTAGGCCCAAATAATGGTGAAGTGTCATGTCGTCGACGTTCACATGACACCACTAGAGGACAGACAACATACATCTCATCAAAATATCGAACGAAGACCAAATTCACATGACAACTAATAGCAAGACTTCTCCCATGTCCTCAGGAACAAAAGTAACTACTCATGAGACATAATATTCTTCATGATCAGAGGGGTATTAATATGCATAATGGATCTGAACATATGATCTTCCACCAAATAAACCAACTAGCATCAACTACAAGGAGTAATCAACACTACTAGCGACCCACAACTACCAATCTGAGGTTTGGGTACAAAGATTGGATACAAGAGATGAACTAGGGTTTGAGAGGAGATGGTGCTGGTGAAGATGTTGATGAATATAGCCCTCCCCAATATGGGAGAGTTGTTGGTGATGACGGCGGTGACGATTTCCCCCTCCCGGAGGGAAGTACCCCCGGCAGAACAGCTCTGTCGGAGCCCTAGATTGGTTTCCGCCTCGGTTCCGCCTCGAGATGGCGGCGTCTGGTCCCGAAAGCCTCCTTATGATTTTTTTCCAGGTCAAAACACCTCATATAGGAGAAGATGGGCATCGGAGGCCTTCCGGCTGGCCCACGAGGCAGGGGGCGCCCCTGGGAAGGGGGCGTGCCCCCCACCCTCGTGGGCAGCTGGTGGCCCCCCTCGTGGACTTCTTTCGCCAGATATTTTTTATATTTTCTGAAACAACGTTTTGTTGATTTTCAGGGCTTTTGGGGTTGTGCAGAATAGGTTTCCAGAGTTTGCTCCTTTTCCAGCCCAGGATTCCAACTGCGGGCATTCTCCCTCTTCATGTAAACCTTGTAAAATAAGAGAGAAAAGGCATAAGTATTGTGACAAAACATGTAAGAACAACCCATAATGCAATAAATATCAACATATAAGCATGATGCAAAATGGACGTATCAACTCCCCCAAGCTTAGACCTCGCTTGTCCTCAAGCGAAAGCCGATATCGAAAAATATGTCCACAAGTTTAGAGATAGAGGTGTCGATAAAAACAAAATACGGACATGAGGGCATCATGATCATTCTCATAACAGTTACTAAAGTAAATGTAGTCATATGATTCTTATGCTAAAGTAACAAATCATCCACAATATCAAGTATGAATCATAAACTTCATTGGAAACTAACAAACTTTGATCTCAGTCATTGAAGCAATTGCAATTTATCGTAATATCGGAAAGAGTCAATATAAGAGCTTTTCAGCAAGCCTACATACTCAACTATCATATAGTCTTTCACAATTGCTCACACTCATGCAATACTTATGTTTATGGAGTTTTAATCGGACACAGATAAAGATAGGGGCTTATGGTGTTGCCTCCCAACCTTTTACCTCAAGGGTAATGTCAACAGTAATAGATCATGAAAACTTACATCCAAGTGGGTATATATGTCAGGATCTTTCCAACACAATGTGCTTGCCAAAGGATAAAATGTAAAAAGGAAAGGTGGATTTCACCTTGACACTTATGAGACAGGAATAATAGATAGGCCCTTCCCAGAGGGAAGCAGAGGTTGTCATGTGTTTTTATGGTTGGATGCACAAAGTCTTAGCATAGAAGAACTTCACTTAGCCACTTGTGATAAGGACCTTTATTATGTAGTTCGTCGCTTTTATTACTTCCATGTCACAAGATCGTATAAAGCTAATTTATCCCACACTAATAAATCATACATATTTTAGCGAGTTTGCAACATGACAACTTACTTGGGAGGATCTTTCTCAATCCATAGGTAGGTATGGTGGACTCTCATGGCAAAACTGGGTTTAAGGATATGTAGAAGCACAAGTAGTATCTCTACTTAGTGCGATGAGTTTTGGCTAGCATGAGGGGGAAAGGCAAGCTCAACATGTTGGATGATCCATGACAATATACTTTATTTCAGATATAAGAAGACATAACCCATTATGTTGTCTTCCTTGTCCAACATCAACTCTTTAGCATGTCATACTTTAATGAGTGCTCACAATCATAAAAGATGTCCAAGATAGTATATTTGTATGTGAAGCCTCTCTTCTTTTATTACTTCCTATTAATTGCAACGATGACCAAAACTATGTTTGTCAACTCCCAACAACTTTTACTTATCATACTCTTATATGTGAAGTCATTACTTCCCACAAGATCGATATGATCTCTTTGATACTCTTTATGTTTTCTTTCTTTTTATCATGACCCAAGGTGAGGAAATCAAGCCCTTGATTCAACACTAATCTTTATTATATAGCTCACGGACTCGATTACAAAGGGTAAAGCTCACAAAGCAAAAGCTCACAACTAGATCATGCTAACTTTATTCTACTAGATCAAGATACTACCAAAAGGATCGAACTAAGTAAAACGGTAAAGATAGGAGTGATGGTGATACGATACCGGGGTCACTCCCCAAGCTTGGCAGCAGCCAAGGGGAATGCCCATACCCATATGATTATGTCTCCTTCTTCGGGGGTGGTGAGGATGGCTTCTTCCTTAACTTGCGCTTAAGAGCAGAATTCTGCTCCTTTAGATCATTGATCTCTTGCTCAAGGTTTAATATCTTCTTGCATAATGCCTGCTTGTTTTCCTGCAAGAGGTTAAAAGGGATAAATTCGATCTTAGGTTTCTTTACTCTATCGGGGAGGCTTGACTTTTTGAACTCCACATGCATGTCCCCCGATTGAGGTAGTGGAAATTCGTCTTCCTCTGAGCTGGTCCAATCCTTCCCCTTGGGATAATGGTCCTCTTCTTCCTCAGTGGTCCAACCATAATGCTCCAAGTCACCATAGACCTTAGGATCAACAAGGAAATCAGTCACATAGCTTTCTCCCTCCGAATCCTGGGACGACATGTTGCCTTTATCTGTGACAGAAACAACTTGAAACGAAAACAGAGGATTTTTGCGTGATACAGAGGTCAAAACCTTCGAGAGTATAAATAATGAATTTTTACCGACCAAAAGGAGTAAGCCACAAGAAAACGGAGTCCAGGGGACAAACGGGGTGCCCATGAGGCAGGGGGCGCGCCCTGGGAAGGGGGGCGTGCCCTCCACCCTCGTGGACGCCTCGTGTCTCTTCCAGACTGCGGTTTATTTTTCTATTTTTCTAAATATTCCAAAACGGAGAAAAATTGCCTTTAGAACTGTTTTAGAGTCGGTTTACTTACCGTATCACGTACCTCTTACTTTTCGGAGGCTGAATCGTTCTGGAAAGTGTCCTTTATGTATTCCTCCGGGGTTACGGTTTCAATAACATTAATTTCAACATTTATAGGATTACCTGAGATATAATGTTTGATTCTTTGACAATTCACCACCTTCGGATTTGTGCCTTCGAAGTTGTTGATTTTTATGGCACCGAAACGATAGACCTCCTCGATAACGTAAGGTCCTTCCCACTTGGAGAGAAGTTTTCCCACAAAAAATCTTAAACAAGAGTTGAATAGCAAGACATAATCACCTACGTTAAACTCACGCTTTTGTATCCTTTTGTCATGCCATCTTTTAACTTTTTCTTTAAATAGCTTGGTATTCTCATAGGCCTGGGTTCTCCATTCATCGAGACAGCTTGTCAAATAACCTCTTTTCGTCGGCAAGTTTGAAATCATTATTGAGCTCTTTGATAGCCCAATATGCCTTATGTTCTAGCTCAAGAGGTAAGTGATAAGCTTTTCCATAAAGCATCTTATACGGAGACATATCCATAGGATTTTTGTATGCAGTTCTATAGGCCCATAATGCATCATCTAGTTTCTTGGACCAATTCTTCCTAGACCTATTAACTGTCTTTTTCAAGATTAATTTCAACTCCCTATTACTTAGTTCTACTTGACCACTAGTCTATGGGTGATAAGGGGATGCAATTCTATGGTTGACATCATACTTAGCAAGCATCTTACGGAAAGCACCATGAATAAAGTGTGAACCACCATCGGTCATTAGATATCTAGGGACTCCAAACCTCGGAAATATAACTTCTTTAAGCATCTTAATAGAGGTGTTATGATCAGCGCTACTAGTTGGAATAGCTTCTACCCACTTAGTAACGTAATCAACAACAACTAAAATATGTGTGTACCCATTAGAGGCAGGAAAATGTCCCATATAATCAAAGCCCCAAACATCAAATGGTTCAATAACAAGTGAATAATTCATAGGCATTTCTTGACGTCTACTAATATTACCAATTCTTTGACATTCATCACAAGATAAGACAAACTTACGGGCATCCTTGAAGAGAGTAGGCCAATAAAAACCGGATTGCAATACCTTGTGTGCAATTCTATCTCCCGCATGGTGTCCTCCATAAGCTTCGGAGTGGCACTTGCGTAGGATATATTCCTGTTCATGCTCAGATACACAACGTCTAATGATGCCATCTAATCCTTCTTTATAAAGATGTGGGTCATCCCAGAAGTAATGTCTCAAATCATAGAAGAACTTTTTTCTTTTGCTGGTATGTGAAGCTAGGAGGTATAAACTTAGCAACAATATAATTAGCATAATCAGCATACCATGGAGCAATACGAGAACTATTTATGACAGCTAGTTGTTCATCAGGGAAGCTATCATCAATAGGTTGTGGGTCATCAAGTATATTCTCTAACCTAGACAAGTTATTTGCTACGGGGTTCTCAACTCCCATTCTATCAATAATACGCAAATCAAATTCTTGTAGCAAGAGAACCCATCTAATAAGTCTAGGCTTATCATCTTTCTTTTCCATAAGGTATTTGATAGCAGCATGATCTGTGTGAATAGTTACTTTAGAATCAACGATATAGGGTCTAAACTTATCACAAGCAAATACAACTGCTAAAAATTCTTTCTCAGTGGTAGCATAATTTCTTTGGGCACTATCTAGAGTTTTACTAGCATATTGGATAACATTCAATTTCTTATCAACTCTTTGCCCTAAAACAGCTCGTACATCATAATCACTAGCATCGCACATAATCTCAAAGGGTAAATTCCAGTCAGGAGGCTGGACAATAGGTGCGGAGATCAGTGCTTCCTTAAGTATTTCAAATGCTTCTAGATAATCATCATCAAAGACAAAAGGAATATCTTTTTGTAGGAGATTAGTCAGAGGCCTGGAGATTTTGGAGAAGTCCTTAATGAACCTCCTATAAAACCCGACATGACCAAGGAAACTTCGTATACCTTTGATGTCCTTTGGGCATGGCATCTTTTGAATAACATCAACTTTTGCTTTGTCAACTTCAATACCTCTTTCAGAAATTTTATGTCCCAATACAATGCCTTCATTAACCATAAAGTGGCACTTCTCCCAATTTAAAACAAGATTAGTGTCTTCACATCTCTGCAAAACTCGATCAAGGTTGCTTATGCAATCATCGAAAGAAGTTCCGTAAATGGAGAAATCATCCATGAAAACCTCAACAATCTTTTCACAAAAATCAGAGAATATAGCCATCATGCATCTTTGAAAGGTAGCAGGTGCATTACATAAACCAAAAGGCATACGTCTATAAGCAAAGGTACCGAAAGGACAAGTAAAGGTGGTCTTTTCTTGATCCCCTTTTGACACAGGTATTTGAGAGAAACCAGAATAACCATCTAGAAAGCAAAAATGAGTATGTTTGGATAACCTTTCTAGCATTTGATCGATAAAAGGAAAGGGGTAATGATCTTTCTTAGTAGCTTTATTTAACTTACGAAAATCAATTACCATCCTATAACCTGTAACTATCCTTTGTGGGATCAATTCATCTTTATCATTAGGAACGACAGTCATACCTCCTTTCTTAGGAACACAATGGACAGGACTTACCCACTGACTATCAGCAACTGGATAGATAATACCTGCCTCTAGAAGCTTCAGTATTTCCTTCCTTACCACTTCTTTCATCTTAGGATTTAACCGTCGCTGATGATCAATAACTTGTTTAGCATTTTCTTCCAATTTTATCTTGTGTTGGCATATAGTGAGACTAATGCCCTTAAGATCATCTAGAGTATATCCAATAGCAGCACGATGCTTCTTCAGAGTTTTCAATAATTTTTCTTCTTCCTGCTCTGAAAGGTTAGCACTAATAATAATAGGATATATCTTCTTTTCATCAAGATAAACATACTTAAGATTATCAGGTAAAGGTTTAAGTTCAAACACGGGATCACCCTTGGGTGGAGGAGGATCCCCTAGAATTTCAACAGGCAAGTTGTTTTTCAATACGGGTCCCTGTGTAAGGAATATTTCATCTATTTCCCTTCTCTCATTCATATGCATATCATTTTCATGGTCTAGCAAGTATTGTTCTAAAGGATCATTAGGTGGCACGGCAATAGAAGCAAGACCAATAATTTCATCCTTACTGGGTGGTGCTTTTTCAAGGGGTTGTCTACGGAATTTATCAAAGTTAAAATCATGAGACATATCCCCTAGTCCAACAGTGACAATATCTTTCACATAGTCTATCTTGTCATTAACAATATTCAAGAAGGGGAGGCAAAGCGGATTCGCTCCCTGGTCATCGAAGCCCTAGCAATACCACACCAAACGATCAGAACCAAATGGCTCTCCCACCTCCTCCCCCCTCCTCCTCTCCTCTCTCCTCTCTCCACCTGCTGCCCACCAACAATGGCGATCTCTAGCCGTGTAACCCACCATGGAAGGCCTTCTACATTGGGATTTTGCACCAGGCTTAGCCCTGGCCGATCAGGTGAGAAGATTATTTGGTTCTACGGTCCATTTTTCACCCTCTCGAGACATCAAGGAGTTCTTTTTGGTGGTCTCATTCTCCTCGGCTTCCTTCCCCTTGACTGTGGAATCTGTGGGCGTTGCACTCCAATGTTGCATTGGTGGTCTGAGTACTGGATTCAAGGTACTCCAAATCAGCCCTCGATCCTTTCGGTTTTCTGTGGCAAACAACAAAGTGGGGCATTTTATCTATAGACTCAAAAATCGCATTTGGCCGGATTTCATTTGCCACTTTCACCTATATAAGAGGGATTCTCCCAAGGTTATATCCCACAATTTGGGTTGGCATGCAGATGTACCCCTTTATGATATTTCGGCGCGCCGACGTATGGCTATTAATCCTGTTGGGGTCTTTTATTTTGATGAGAATTTTACCAAGTCTAGAGGAGTGGATATGACATCTTCGTGCAAATCAGTGGCTCAAACGCATATGGATTTCTCCAACAAAAATGCTACTGAGGCCTCTTCTTCATTATTTCAAATTTCGCCACCTTTCCCTCAAGAACACAGGCATGATCAAGCTCACTCGGGATCCTCTTGCGTAATTTCCTCGTCGAAACCTGATCATATCGCTTTGATGGAGCTCTTTATGTCAGAGGCTGATTTTGAGGAAAAGCATTTACCGAATTTCCTCCGGCTGGGTGCATTTAATTGCCCGCTGAATATTCCCTACCCGCCTTTACCGCGATGTTTCCTCCGGTCGGCTTTCAAATATGCCCCCGAGTGTGATCTGTGGCCACCTTCGCTCTAGGCCAAGCACAAGGCCGACTTGGCCCAAGCCCAATACACCTTGTAGGATATTATCAATCTCTCCACCAATTGGGCCTCTCTTTGCTCACGTTGCCTCCAATGGGGACATAATAAATCTGAATGCCATGCCAGACTGATTTGCATCAATTGCTCCGCACCTGATCATAAGGCAATACTCTGCCCCAAAATTGGTAAGTCCCCCAAATTTAATGATGCGATTTTGGAACATATCTCCCCCTCCATGGCAACTCAGCCTCCTGCCCCCCCGCTTAATGCCACGACCATGCGTCCAAGGCCCAGTGCCAGCGTCCGATGCACTGCTTGTGCCTTCTATGGCCACACGGCCCATTCCTGCCGAAAACGCCTCCGCGCCCTTAGGTGGAAATGGATTCCTAAATCACCGGTGCCTTCCACTACTACCTCGCTAGCCCACCCCCCTCACGCTCCACCTTCCGCCTCGGTTCTCCAACCGCCGCGCTCCTGCCCAAACCCATCGCCACCACCGCCGCACCTCTGCCCTGTCCCATCGACATTACCTCGCTCTGACCAGAACCCACCACTCTGCTTCTCCTCCCTCGCGACCATGGCCAACTACCCCCTCAACCCCGTCCCGTTCCTCCCCCCGGGCTTTGCCGTTGAGCCGGGGCCGGCGGACCGTGTGGTCCGAAGTGGCATGATAGTGGGGCCTATACCGCCGCTCAACCATGACTTCTTGGCAATCGCTGAAGCAAGCGAATATGTTCCTCTTCATTGCCGGGCCTCCATACGCACTGCCATTGTAGGTCAGCTCAACGCCTCTCAACTTTATACCACTGAAGTAAGCGACCATCCTCTTGGTATTGGGATTTTCGGTTTCGTGGATTCTTTTATGCGAGACACTGCTATCAACACCCCCATTGAACTGGAGGATGAAGATCTGCTCATCACTTTCGTTCCTCATATTGAAGCGCTCAATCGGCGCACGACGACCTTTGGGCCTGAGGTTTGGTTGATGTTTTTTGGTTTCCCCTATGACTATCAGACCGACTATTACATCACCAAAGCTTTAGGTGGTTATGGATCTCTTGTTCATTGGTACAACCCCCGCCAAGACAGACGTTTTATGATGATCAAAGCTAGAGTTCTCCGCATGCGGCTAATCCCTAAAAGTTTTGTGGTTTGGCAATTGGGCGGAGCCAGAGACTGCTGGACAGTGCAGGTTACGATCCTCCGCAGCAATGACTGGAACGGACTCCTGCCTGAGGTGCTGCCTGCTGGAGAAGAGCCGCCGCCACCGGATGGTAATCCCCATCCCCAGTTTGGCCTAGAACTCACCGTCGAGCAGCTTTATCAACAACAAGTCCATAACTGGCTGGTTCAGAACTCTGCCCCTGCTGGTCCGAACGCCGACGCCAACCCTGGTGGCAACAACAATGCCAATGCTGGCTGGGGAGTCTGGCCGGAGCCGCCAGCTCCGCCACTACCTCCGCTCCCTCCGCACCTGGTCAACTATCAGGCATGGCTTGCTTCCCAGGGCCTGACTTTCCAAGATGGAATAGTACCTGACAACAATCTCATGGACAGCCCCACGCAGGCCTGGAATGACTCCTTCTCTGTGTCTGATGATAGCACCAGCTCTGACAACTCTGCAATGTTAATTGTGCCCCAGCTTCACCCTCCACCTTCAGAACATCCAATGCCAAATGAAGCGCTCACTATCTCAGTTGCTCTGCATGATCGCGGGATACAGTTTGGACTGTCTTCTCAGGGCACGGACCTGCTCGCTTTACTGATTGGTAACCCAATTCCAAGACAGCACCTGAACAATATCATTTTTGATGCTCTCCGTCCAGCACTTGCATCTATTGGCCCTTGGAGATCTGCTTTTGGCATCAGGCCAACCAACTTTGAAGTTTCTGTGACTATGGCTCACTCTGCTGATAGCAACCTCCTCAGTTTCGACAGCACGCCTGCTTCTTCTGTGGTCCTCCAAGAACTGCCAGTGGAGGAGGATACTCGCCCCCCTCAGCTTGAGGTAGAGGCCCTCCCCAACCTGATACATGACTCCATGGAGGTGAGTGATATTCAGCAAGGTCTGTCCCACCCTGATACCCCCCAGATGGACTCGACACCTCTTTCTTCAGACCTTACTGTTGCTGCTCCGATGGAAATCTGCAATGCCACTACTGAATCCCAGCCCTCAGTGATAACCCGTGGCCGCCGTGCAAATACCACTATGGTGCCCATCTCCACTACTGAGGTTCGTCGCAGTACCCGCTCCACTAAGTATAAGGGCTTTAAAGTCCATATGCCATCTGACAGCCGCAAGCCTATGTCTAAAGTGAAGCCCAGAATCATACCTGCCATTGGCTCCTCTTCATCAACTCAGCCCAAGCATGACGCTATTGACATCCCGCCGCCAACACCAATTTCAACACTGCAGGACATCGGAATCTACCAATGTGCTATCCCAGCAGAAGAGTTGACTGACGAAGCACTACTTGCAGCTCCAGCACCGGCTGAACCTACACCCGCCATGCAGCAGGCTGAAGTCTCTGATGCCGCCGCCGATGAAGCACCCAACTCTGCTTAAACTTTAAGAAGTTGTCTCATGTCTCTTTTGCGATCGTGGAATGTCCTCTCTTGGAACATTCGTGGGCTTAATGCCGAACCCAAACACCTAGTGCTTCATAATGCGATCCTTTCTAGCGGATGCGCAGTTGTTTGCTTGCAAGAAACCAAAAAGACATCGTTTGACCTGGCGTTTATCAAGTCTTGCTGTCCACGACAGTTTGATCGTTTTGCTTTTGTACCTTTGCGCGGTGCCTCGGGTGGCATCATCACCATCTGGAAGAGCTCGATGTTCACGGGCTCTGTTCTCTTTTCAGAACCTTTTGCGCTAGTTATCAATTTTGTTAGCACGCAATCCCAACAAGCCTGGACGTTAGCAAATATCTATGGGCCGTGCTCGGGAGAGGAACGTACTACTTACACTAATTGGCTCTATGATCTGGATATACCAGTAGCACAAGATTGGCTTTTTGTTGGCGATTTCAATTATATTCGTGCACCAGACAACCGCAACAAACCGGGAGGTAATGCTCAGGATATGTTCATATTTAACGATATCATTCGCACGCAAAACCTTTTGGAGCTCCCAGTAAAAGGCCGCACTTACACTTGGAGTAACATGCAAGTTAACCCGCTTCTAGTTCAATTAGACTGGTTCTTCACGTCACTCCACTGGACCCAATCTTATCCCAACACAATGGTAAAACCCCTCGGTAAATCTACCTCTGATCATATCCCTTGCGTTGTTACTATCGAAACCAATATACCCCGCAGCAAAATCTTCAGGTTTGAATCGTTCTGGATTTTACATCCTGGTTTCTTGGATGTGGTACGAACCTCTTGGAACAAGCTAGTCCACTTGACAAATGCAGCTTCCATTTTATGTCTTAAACTCAGAAGGCTCAGGCACGCTCTCAAATCTTGGAGTAAAAACATTTCATGACTGAAGATTGCAATTGACAATTGCAACAACTTTTTAGCTCGTTTGGATGAACTTGAGAACAAGAGACCACTCTCTATACCTGAATTCAACTTTCGGATCATACTCAAAAAGCACACTCTGCGTCTACTTCAGTACCAGAAACTTTACTGGAAAAAAGATGCAACATCAGTTGGGTAAAATTTGGCGACGAAAACACGATTTTTTTTCAAGCCGTGGCAACTGAGCAGTACCGGCATAATAACATTGCCTGTTTAACTGATGCGGATGGCAATCAAGTAGATGACCATGTCAGCAAAGAGGCTCTACTATTCAATGCCTATAAAAATTGTCTTGGTGCTATCTCCCCTGCTGATATGAAATTCGATCTGCCCACTCTTATACAGCGCTCCAACAACTTGGACCATCTCACGGAACCCTTCTCACACAAAGAAATTGATGATGTGATTAAAGCAATGCCGGCCGATAGGGCTCCTGGACCTGATGGATTCAGTGGGGCTTTCCTCAAAAGTTGCTGGCCCGTGATCAAGCATGATTTTTACGCCCTTTGCTCCCAATTCCACGCAGGAAATCTTGATCTCACAAGCATTAACGATGGCCTTATTACCTTGATCCCTAAAGTTCAGTCACCTACAACCGTCAATGATTTCATACCGATAACTCTCCTCAACTACTGCCTGAAACTGCTCACCAAACTGTTGGCTGATCGATTACAAAAGGTAATTCTCAGACTTGTTCATCGTAACCAATATGGTTTTCTCAAAGGTAGAACCATCCAAGACTGCCTAGCATGGGCCTTTCAGTATATTCATCAATGCCAAGCCTCCAAGGAAAAAATCATCCTTCTGAAGCTAGATTTTGCCAAAGCGTTCGATACAATTGGGCACGACCCGATGATCAACATCATGCGCCACATGGGCTTCAACGAGCGATGGCTTAACTGGATACAATGCATTTTCTCTACTGGGCGATCCTCAGTCCTGCTTAACGGTGTGCAAGGCAGACAATTTCACTGTAAGAGCGGGGTACGCCAAGGTGATCCACTCTCCCCCCTGCTTTTCGTCATCGCGGCCGACCTCCTACAAGCTGCCATCAACCAAGCCTTCAGGCAAGGACGCATTCACCTTCCATTTCCTTGCCCTGGCCAAACAGATTACCCAGTTATTCAATACGCAGATGATACGATACTCGCCCTCCCCGCATGCCCCACACAAGCAACAACGATCAAAAACATCCTATCTGATTATGCAACTTCCATTGGTCTCAAGATCAACTTTAACAAATCCACCCTCATCCCTATTAATCTTGATGGCAACTCCACTGCGGAACTTGCGGACATCTTTGGTTGTTCAATTGGCACCATGCCTTTTACGTACCTTGGACTACCCATGGGCACGACAAAACCCACGGTACAAGACCTAATGCCCCTAGTATGTAAAACGGAGCGAAGACTCACTGCCACTATCTCCATGATGTCATACGGTGGAAGGCTCTCTTGGTTAAATGCAACTGTCACCTCGGTCCTCATATATGCCATGTGCACAATCAAAATCAACTCCCAAATTCTGGAAATGCTGGATAAAATCAGACGCAAGTGTCTTTGGAACAAGATGACAGAACATGGTGAGAAATGCAACTCCTTGGCCGCATGGGACTTAGTTTGCAAGCCAAAGAAACACGATGGCTTGGGGGTCCTCAATATCAAACTCCAAAACGAAGCATTACTCATGAAGTTCCTACATAAGTTCTATAACAAGCTTGATGTACCATGGGTACACCTTATTTGGGACTCCTACTATCAAGGCAAAGTCCCTCATGCCCTTGACCTAATGGGGTCCTTCTGGTGGCGTGATATACTTAAACTTACACCTCTCTATCGTGGGATCTCCTGCGTTCAAGTGGTTGATGGAGCATCTGCTCTCTTGTGGAAAGATCTATGGCTACCAGACATACTAGAAGCATCACACCCTCGAGCCTTCTCCTTTGCCAGAGATGAAGACATATCTATCAGCAAATTCCTGGAGAGCACGACACTGCATGATACGTTCCACTTACCTCTATCACCAGAAGCTCTCGAGGAAGTTCAACACCTGAAGCGCCTGTCCACCCATCTGAGCCCCTCCACTTCATCCACGGATGTTTGGTATTACACCTGGGGAGCAGTTGACTTCAAAGCTGCTGATTATTACAAATTCTGCTTCAGACACACCCCAAGGCATCCAACTTTCCAACTCCTGTGGCGATCCAAATGCACAATGAGAATAAAGGTATTCGGCTGGCTCTTGTTAATCGATCGGCTTAATACAAGAAACATGCTCAAGAGAAGACACTATGACATTGGAGATGTCCTTGATTGCCTCCTTTGCGGACAAAACACAGATGAAACGGTTGACCACATGATCTTCATGTGCCCATTCAGTAGGGCGTGCTGGGAAAAAGTTGATATTCATTGGCCCACGTCAGACTCCAGACTTAACTTACTTGATCAGACCAATAGGGGAGACTCTAGACCCCTCTTCATGGAAATCTTCCTAATAGCAGCGTGGAGCCTATGGAAAGAACACAACAACAAACACTTCAGAAGAATCAACCCCAGTACTACGTCCTGGTTGACACGCTTTAAGGAGGACTTTAGCCTACTCCAGCACAGGGTAAAAGACTCTCAAAAGGCCTCTGTAATTGCCTATTGTAACTCTCTAAACTAGCTCTCTACACACCTACTTGTCTGACCTTTAAGCAAAACATCTCATTCAACTTGCATGGCACCTCACCCCCCCTACCCCTCTCTTTGAGGTAAGGGGATTTGAAGTGCACATGTAGTTGCAATGCCATATGTAACAAAATTGTAACACCCCTGTATATTTATATACATATACAGTAGGAGCCTCTCCTACTGTCATTTCCTAAAAAAAAATATTCAAGAAGGGTCTACCAAATATAATGGGACATAATTCATCTTGTGGGGAACTAAGAATAAGGAAATCAGCAGGGTATTTAACCTTCCCACACAAGACTTCAACATATCTAACAATCCCAACTGGTGAAATAGTGTCTCTATTAGCAAGCTTAATAGTAACATCAATCCCTTCTAACTCAACAGGTGCAATATCATGCATAATTTCGTTGTACAAATCAAAAGGGATAATAATCGCACTAGCACCTACATCGCATAAACCATGATAGCAATGATCTCCTATCTTAACAGAGATAACAGGCAAGCCTACAACAGGTTTATGTTTATTCCTAGCATTGGGTTTGGCTATTCTAGCAGACTCTTCTTGGAGGTAAATAGCATGTCCATCTAAATCTTCTACCAAGAGATCTTTGACCATAGCAACACTAGGTTCAACTTTAATTTGCTCAGAGGGCGTAGGTGTTCTAGTATTACTCTTACGAACTACAGTTGAAGCTTGAGCATGATCCTTTATCCTAACAGGGAAAGGTGGTTTCTCAATATAAGCGGTAGGTATAACAGGATCAACATTATAAGTGATAGTCTTTTCTTCAACTTTAATAGGTTCAACTAATTTTAATTCAATAGGGGGATGGTATTTAAACTACCTCTCCTTGGGGAGATCAACATGAGTAGCAAAAGATTCACATAAAGAAGCTACTATCTCAGAGTCAAGTCCATATTTAGTGCTAAACTCACGGAAAACATCGGTATCCATAAAAGTTTTAACACAATCAAACTTAGGGGTCATACCTGACTCCTTACCTTCGTCGAGATCCCAATCTTTAGAGTTGCATTTAATTCTTTCCAATAAATCCCATTTGAAGTCAACAATTTTCATCATATAAGAGCCAGAACAAGAAGTATCGAGCATGGAGCGATTATTAAGAGAAAGCCGAGCATAAAAAATTTGAACAATCATTTCTCATGAGAGCTCATGGTTGGGGCATGAATATAACATTGACTTAAGCCTCCCCCAAGCTTGAGCGATGCTTTCTCCTTCGCGAGGCCAGAAATTATAAATATAATTACGATCACGATGAACCTTGTGCATAGGGTAGAACTTCTGATGAAATTCCAACTTCAGACTATTATAGTTCCATGATCCCATATCATCGCATAGCCTAAACCATGTCAATGCATCTCCCTTCAAAGATAAAGGTAAGACCTTATTCTTGATAACATCCTCGGGCATACCTGCAAGCTTAAACAATCCACAAACTTCATCCACATAGATTCGATGTAAATCGGGATGCAGTGTTCCGTCTCCTGTAAAAGGATTTTCAAGCAGTTTCTCTATCATACCCGAAGGAATCTCAAAGAAAACATTTTAAATAGGTGCAGTAGGTTGAGGAGCAACTCTTTGCTCTTCTGTTCGGGGTGAAGATACCCCGAACAAGCCCCTCAAAGTATTTTGAGCCATAGTAATAAGTGACAATAAATTTCAGCACACTATATAAATTTTTCCTTACCAAAGGCGCTTCACTCCCCGGCAACGGCGCCAGAAAAGAGTCTTGATGACCCACAAGTGTAGGGGATCTATCATAGTCCTTTCGATAAGTAAGAGTGTCGAACCCAACGAGGAGTAGAAGGAAATGATAGGCAGTTTTCAGTAAGGTATTTTTTGCAAGCACTAAAATTATAGGTAACAGATAGTTTTGTGATAAGGTAATTGGTAGAAAGTGACAAACGGTAAAAGTAAATAAGGTGCAGCAAGGTGGCCCAATCCTTTTTGTAGCAAAGGACAAGCCTGGACAAACTCTTATATAAAGGAAAGCGCTCCCGAGGACACATGGGAATTATCGTCAAGCTAGTTTTCATCACGATCATCTGATTCGCGTTTGGTACTTTGATAATTTGGTATGTGGGTGGACCGGTGCTTGGGTGCTGCCCTTACTTGGACAAGCCTCCCACTTATGATTAACCTCTAATGCAAGCATCCGCAACTACAAAAGAAGTATTAAGGTAAACCTAACCATAGCCTGAAACGTATGGATCCAAATCAGCCCCTTACGAAGCAACGCATAAACTAGGGTTTAAGCTTCTGTCAGTCTAGCAACCCATCATCTACTTATTACTTCCCAATGCCTTCCTCTAGGCCCAAATAATGGTGAAGTGTCATGTAGTCGATGTTCACATGACACCACTAGAGGAGAGACAACATACATCTCATCAAAATATCGAACGAAGACCAAATTCACATGACTACTAATAGCAAGACTTCTCCCATGTCCCCAAGAACAAAAGTAACTACTCACGAGACATAATATTATTCATGATCAGAGGGGTATTAATGTGCATAATGGGTCTGAACATATGATCTTCCACCAAATAAACCAACTAGCATCAACTACAAGGAGTAATCAACACTACTAGCGACCCACAGGTACCAATCTGAGGTTTGGGTACAAAGATTGGATACAAGAGATGAACTAGGGTTTGAGAGGAGATGGTGCTGGTGAATATGTTGATGAATATAGCCCTCCCCAAGATGGGACAGTTGTTTGTGATGACGGTAGTGACAATTTCCCCCTCCCAGAGGGAAGTATCCCCGGCAGAACAGCTCTGCCAGAGCCCTAGATTGTTTTCCGCCTCGGTTCCGCCTCGAGAGGGCGGCGTCTGGTCCCAAAAGCCTCCTTATTATTTTTTCCAGGTCAAAACACCTCATATAGGAGAAGATGGGCATCGGGGGCCTTCCGGTTGGCCCACGAGGCAGGGGGCGCACCCTGGGAAGGGGGCGCGCCCCCACCCTCGTGGGCAGCCGGTGGCCCCCCTCGTGGACTTCTTTCGCCAGATATTTTTTATATTTTCTGAAACGACGTTCTGTTGAGTTTCAGGGCTTTTGGAGTTGTGCAGAATAGGTTTCCAGAGTTTGATCCTTTTCCAGCCCAGAATTCCAGCTACCTGCATTCTCCCTCTTCATGTAAACCTTGTAAAATAAGAGTGAAAAGGCATAAGTTTTGTGACAAAACATGTAAGAACAATACATAATGCAATAAATATCAACATATAAGCATGATGCAAAATGGACATATCAGCCATCATAGTAGCTCTTTTGACGCGATTGCGCAGCTTTGAGATTCTCATGTATGACTTTGCACATTTCTTCGGCCTCTGAGATCAAATCATTTCGAAGGAGTTGACGTTCACCAGTCTCGGACCAGTTGAGAGGGGTACGACACTTTCTGCCATAGAGAATTTCAAACGGTGCTTTGCCTGCATTTACTTGGAAGCTGTTGTTGTAGGAGAATTCGGTACATGGAAGGCAATCTTACCATTTCATACCGAAGGAGATTACACATGCCCTGAGCATATCTTCAAGAATTTGGTTCACTCTTTCGACTTGACCACTAGTCTGAGGGTGAAAAGTTGTGCTGAAGCGAATCTTGATACCCATAGCTGACTGAAAGGAATCCTAGAACTTGGAAGTGAACAAGCTTCCACGATCTGAGGAGATTACTTGAGGGATACCATGCAAAGAAACAATTCTGGAGGTGTACAACTCTGCCAGTTGTGTTGTGTTGATGGATTCTTTGACTGGAAGAAAATGAGCCACTTTGGTGAGCTTGTCAATCACCACAAGGATAGCATCATTTCCATAAGAATACACTACCTATGTGAGTAAGCTTCTGGTCCTCCCCATGTACTTTTCCCCCCTCGATCGCTCGCCCTAGCTGCTAGGTCGCCGTGCGCCCGAGCTCGCCGCCGTCGGACCTCGTCTCCGGCGAGTGTTTCGACCTCCATAGCCCGTCCTCGCATGGTTAGTTTCTCCGTCGTGTCGTGTAGGAGTTATTGCAGGTTCTCGCCGTGTCGCTAGGTCCTGTTTGTGCTTCACCACAGCTCGTCGCCGCCGCTCTATTTGTTTTCGCCGGCGTCGACTCCGTCGTCGTCTGGTGTGTTTAGTGGCACCCAGGGATGTGGAACCCCTCTATGGAGTCATCGCACACCTCCGCCATCCTGTTAGGTCATCGGAGCAGCCCCGACGCGCTCGCCCACTGTCTCCGTTCGCCGGAGTGAAGTGCCAGGCCTCTCTGCTTTGAATATATTTCAGACGCTGCGCCTCTTCTTTGTCAGACACACACATGCTAGCCCAGTGGCTTGAGTCTCACATTTGCAACACAGCGGCCTGAGTTCGAATCCCCGCATGGCCGGTGGATTATGCTCATTTTTTGCTTTTCTCTGTCCCGCTGACATCCAGGCCCCACCTGGCACCGACTCTGTGCACACACACACATCTCCACACCCACGCTGCCACCTCAGCCGCGCCTGGACCCACAGGTCAGGGACTATGGCTAGTCCTGGACCAGTCTGTTCAGTGTTTTCTTTTCTGTTTTGTTTTTGTTTCTTTTAAATTCTGTTTGCATTTTGAATTTATCATATCTTTTTAAATATGCATGTGTTCAAAATGTTTTATATATGAAAACTGCTTAGTTTTTAGTGTAGATTATTTATATGCAGTTTGTTGCCATGATAAAAACATTTAAAATGCTGTTTGAATATATTTTGCAAATGACATGTTCAAACTTGTTTAATTCATAACTAAATAACCGTAGCTCCAAATTTGACAAACTTTATATGTATTTGGGGTGGAAAAATGTGTAGATTAAGATGGTGATGTTACTTTGCATGTTTAACAACTCCAAACTATGGTTGTCACAGATCTGTTCCATATTCCTTTTTATGTACATGGGAGTTTCCGGAATTGTTGTTTGTTCCTTCCGGCCCATTTAAAAAGCTTGCATGATGTTGTTGTTCTTAGTTGCACCCCTTGCCATGCTAAGCAACTTTTAAAAGTTGTTGGGGGCTTGGATAGTTCACCTAGATAACTACATATGTGTATATGCTTGATCTTGCTTTCTTTTGCATGATGTGTCCCCTACATGTTTTGTGTTCTTGCATATTGCCATGTCACATGTGCACTCATCATGTTCCTTGGAGATTCATCATATCCTGTCCATGCACATATGCATCATTCCTTGCATCATGTGATTGAGCATTGCATGGTGATTGATTGTTGTTCCGGTGTTTGTATTGTTGTGTTGGTTAGAGCCCGGTGACGATTCAGAGTTCGAGGTTCCTGTCGAGACTGAGTTTGAGGAGCAAGGTTACGATCCCTCCGTGGACTTAACAGGCAAGATGACCGTCTCCTTGGATACCTTTACTATCATTTCTATGGTAGATGTCTCGATGCTATCGCTATATGTCGCGCTACCTATCTTTTGTTGTCAGCCTCTCCTTGTTGCCATGAAACCTCCAACCTTTGACACCTTCCCAGCAAACCATTGTTTGGCTATGTTACCCGCTTGCTCAGCCCCTCTTATAGCGTTGTTAGTTGCAGGTGAAGATGAAGATTGCTCCATGTTGGAACTTGGCTTGTTGGAATATCACAATATCTCTTATATATATATTAACACACCTATATACTTGGCAATGAGTTTATGGCTTGGCATTTTTCTCAGTGTTTTGTTCCACTCATGCCACCTTAAGAACCGATAAATCGGCGTTATGTTCCTTGAGTTTGCGTTCCTTACGCGGTTGGGTATATGGGGACCCCTTGACAGTTCGTCTTTGAATAAAACTCCTCCAGCAAGGCCCAACATTGGATTTAATTTGCAACATATAAAAACTTAATTAATTAATTAAATTGCATAGGGAGTTAGCACTACCTGAGGATTCTTCCACATATAGGGGGCAGTGCTGATGGTGTTGGTCCCAAACGGGGGTGTTGTGGGGCCACCACGGGGAAACTCGAGGTCTGGCTCCCGTAGGATCGCTCATCCGGTCGTGGCCTAAGACGAGATACGCGCGGCTACTATCATGGTGTTGGCACGCCGGGAGGTCTTGCTGGACTTGTTTTACCATTGTCGAAATGTCTTGTGCACCGGGATTCTGAGTCTGATCGGGTAGTCCCTAAGATAAGGGGTATTATTATTTTTACCTCTACTGATCGTGAGAGCATGTTATGGGCTAAGTTGGGACACCCCTGCAGGGTTATGATCTTTTGAAAGCCGTGCCCGTGGTTATGTGGCAGATTGGAATTTGTTAATTTCCTATTGTAGAAAACTTTACAGAGGATCCGAATTAAAACACACACAACCGCGCGAGTAACCGTGACCGTCTCTTTTCACTTTGAGAAGAGAACACAGTGGGGTTATGTTTGACTCGTAGGTAGTTCAGAATCTTTAGCGATCATTACTAGTTTGCGACCGTTTGCGTAGATGCTCATATTATTCTTGTACTCGTAAGTTAGCCACCATACATGTGCTTAGCCGCTGCTGCAACCTCACCACTTAACCTCTCCATACCCATTAAGCTTTGCTAGTCTTGATACCCATGGTTATGGGATTGTTGAGTCCTCGTGGCTCACAGATACTACCACAACAGTTGCAGGTGCAGGTTTCCGATGACTTGACGTGAGAGCGATGTACTTGTGTTCGAGTTCTTTCTTCTTTGGCTTCGCCAGTCTTGGGTTAGGTTCCTGGTCGGCAGCCTAGGATAGCAGGATGGATGTCGTTATGCTTTTCATGTTTGCATCCGTAGTTGGATGTCTTGTATTGATGTTGTTGTATTCATGTGATTTGTACGGATTGTTGTATCCCCATCTATGTATGTAATGGTACAATGAAATGATATCCATCTTGCTAAACGCCCGAAATGCGGTTGTGCCCCAGTCATAAGTTTTTATCTAGTGATCGAGATAGAATCGCATCTTGGGCGTGACACCTGCATGGCACGAACCTCAAAGCACCCCTCAGCCAGGTCCGCTAGGAACGGCTGAATCAGCCATTTCCAGCGAGCCTGGCTTGAGCGATGCAGGGGAGGGGAACGGCGTGCCGCGATGCGCATGGGAGGGAGATGGCCGTAGCGATGGCGCATCTCCGAAAAAGCGGCGAGACGAATTCGAGTCACCGCCCGTCGATTCGGCCGCCCTATATATTGAGGGTCACCGCCACGGCAAAACTCCTACTACCATTCCCCCCCTCTCGAGATTTCCCTCCGGCGGGGTGTCACATCCCTAGTTAGCACTTGCATTAGGGTTAGTTAGTGTGTGCATCATGTTTACTTTTCAAAGAAACTTGAAATGGGAATGACAGAAACCCCAGCACCCCTCTTCTAACAACTAGGGTTTGATAAAATATTTTCCAATGTACCCAAAATGCCCTTCAAAAATGTTCATCATTTCTGCCTTGGTCTTAAACCTCTCCCAAAAATGGTGCACAATTTTCTAGGACATTAAAGGCCTTTGGATTAAATCATATGTTATTTGAATTTGGGCATTTAAATGCTATAAAATATTTTAAATGCTCAAATAATCATAAACTATAATATTTCCTACTGTTCATATTATATACAGTGGGCATGACAAGTTTCATGAGTTATAAAAATGCTCTAGCATTTTTATTAATTAAACAAAGATGCAAAACAATTGAAACAGAAAGTAAATAGAAAAAAAATAGGAAGAAGCAGACTTACCTGAGCCCACTTACCTGCTGGCCCAGACGGCCCAGCCCACCAGGGGCATCCCCGTCTTCTTCGCCGTGCCAGCGCACGAAGCAGCTCGGTGGCGAGCGCCGCCGACGCGCCGGTCACCTCCTGCCTGCCTGGCTGGCCCTTCGACCCTCTGGATGGACCTGGACGACGCCACGCAGACCCCTCGACCGTTTCCCCTCTCCCCTGTGTCTTTCCCCCTCCTCTCTCCCCTCCGCCGAGCTCCACCGAGCGAGCTCGTCGCCGTCGATCGCTGCCACCGCGCCCTACGCCACTCCCTCGCCTCCCCGACGCACCACTAGCTCCGTCGCATCGCCCCGAAGCTCCCCACCGACGCACACGACGCTAGAAGCCCCGCAACGACCTCCCCGCTGTCGTCTTCAACCTTCGGCACCGGAGATCGCCGCCGCCCGTACGCCGCCGTCCGACCTTCCCCGAGCTCGTTTCGACGCCCTCTGCGACCGCTGTGAGCTCATGCTTCGAACCCCTCTCTCCACGGGCTCGATTATTCCTTGTAGCCGCCGCCCCCTTGCCGACCGAAGATCACCGCCGCCGGCCAACTCGCCGCCGTGGCCACAGGCACCGTGCCTCGTGGCTGAGCACGCCATTAGGATCAGTAGATCACCAGCAAGCTAATGCCAGCTTTAACTCCTCCTACCGTGCACCACAACACCATCCCGGCCAACTCCGTGCGAGCACCGCCGCGGACGAGCTCGTCGCCGTCAACTCCGGCGACCTTTCGACCAACCAGTGGCACCGTTGGATGCGGTGCATCACCAGGAGCACACAGAGCCCATCCGCGCGGCAAATGGTTGCCGGAACAAGGATTCCGACGAGTCACCGCCGTGCGAAATGGTCGCCGCCGGCCAAACTCCGGCGGGCTGACGTGGCCTGTTATTTAGGAGCTAACAGTAATTAGATTAATCACCACAGTCACTGACAGTGGGCCCCTTTGTTTAGTCAAACCCAGTCAACCCTAGTTATGACCGGAATTAGCTCCTGAGACACTGACATGAAGGACCCACCGGTCAGGTTTGACTTGGACTTGTCCTGTTGACTGACTGACGTCAGCATGATGTCATGCTGACGCAGTAAAGGTTTTCTGGGATTTTTAGATAAAAAATATCAGGAAATTCTAGAAAATACCCAAAACTTCTAAAAATCATATAAAATCAACCATAGCTCAGATGGAAAAGATTTATATATGAAAAATGATCAGAAAAATCCAATCTTTCCAATGGCACTGGTTTCATGCATGTTTGAACAAGTTAACTTGCTATATACATCAAAAACATGATAATGCACTTATTTAAATAATAGTTTGAACTTCAATTTGAATCTTTGATTCAAATAAGCTCAAACCCTTCTGGTTTTAGTTGCATTAGCCAACACACATGCATCTTGCCATGTCATGAGCATGCATCATATTGCTGCATTTGTTTGTTAATGATTGTATCGCCGGTATTCTCTGTGTTAGGTCCTGCTCCCGAGGATACTGCTGCGTATCCAGTTGAAGAGCAGTACCCGACAACCACCTTGTCAGGCAAGCAATCATTGATCATTCCGATACAAACCCAATCTTCTCGCTCCTGCTCTCTTTTACTGCATTAAGGCAACAGCGTGTGAACTGCTACTTGCTGTGGTAGTTGAACCCTATTCCCTTGCATGACCTGTCATTGCCACAGTAAATAGTTGAAACCCACTAGCATGTGTAGGAGTTGATTGAGCCATGTGATGTGTGATCCACCATGCTATTTGTTTATGTTGCCTGCTATGCTTAGAGTTGTGTCTGGTCTGGTTCATCTGGGTGATGGATCAGAGTGAAATGATCATACCGATAAAGAGAAGGAAGTGCGGAATACGCTTGGTAAAGGTAATGATGAAAGGCCATGTAGGAGTACATGGTGGGTTGTTTCATTGGAATCGTCCATACGACCTGAGATCTGTATGTGTGGTTCAAGTTGCAGTTACTACCATGCATTGGGCCCGAAACCAATGGACCCTCTCGGCTTATTAATTACCCTCGATCTCTGTCCAGGAGTTGCAACTAGTTTCTGGTGTTTATAGTTTACTGGAGGTCGTGCACAGCGCTGACCCTCGGCGTGGGTTGTGATGCGACAGGTACGTGGCACGGTGTACCGGTTGCCCGTTTGGTGACTCGGGAACCCTGTACACATCGTTTGGGGCCGTGAGCGACACCCCGGCCGGATCTCCCGACGGATGGAACCCAAATAGGCGATAAACCTGGACGAGAGACTTGAGTAGTTAGTCAGGTCGTGGCCGACACCCTCGCTGGGCTTCCGCTTGAAGGTTGCCGAGTACACGCCGAGTAAACGGCGATAAGTGGTGAAAGCGTGTGTGAAGAAGTACACCCCTGCAGGGTTATCAAACTATTCGAATAGCCGTTGTTCGCGGTACGGACTACTTGGTTGCTCTTACAGTTCATAGACAAGTTGATGGATACTACTAAAAGCCTCAAGATAAGTGTGAGTGCCGTGGATGGCCCTTCCGTAGGATGACGGAAGAGGATCCTCGGTAGTGTATTGATGTGGTGAGTAGTGGACTCGTGTTCGTAATAACATCTTGCAATCTGTTGAGAGTTGTAGTATAGGTTAGCCAAGGTCAAAGCTGGCATTCTGCTATGAACTCCACTACCCCCTTTGATAATGTTGCATGTATGATAGGTTCTGTGGTAAGACTTGCTGAGTACCTTTGTACTCATGTTTGCTTAATAACTGTTGCAGAGGAGAACCCTGCCCCTACTGATGGGTTCTACATAGACGTTGACGTCGACGAGTAGCTTGACACCCAGACGGAGATCTGGAGCTTGTGAAGGGCCTTGTAGATAGTCAGGCTACACCAAGCCTGTTTTATTTTCTAAGTTGTCTGTACTCAGACATGTAGCTTCCGCTTGTGCTTGTATGACTGTATGACTTGAGTGTTGGGTCATGTGACCCCTACCTGTATGGATATGTTATGTATGGCTCTTGGAGCCTTTTAAATAAAGTACTTTGAGTCATAGAGTTCTGTTGTGATGCAATGTTGTATTTGCACATATTGAGCATATTGCGTGTATGATTGAAATGCTTGGTATGTGTGGGATCCGACACCTAGTTGTTTTCCTTTGGTAGCCTACCATACAGGGAAATGCCTCCTAGTGATTCCAATGAGCCTTGGTAGCTTGCTACTGCTCGGAACACGTAGGCTGGCCGGCATGTGTCCTTCTTCGTTCCTGTGTCTGTCCCTTAGGGGAAATGTTACACGTTGTTCCTTTAAGTCCATGTAGCTTGCTACGACTTGGGTTCATACGTTGATGACCGACACGTTCGTTGCTGGGTCATGGATGCCTGTCTCTGTAATCTAGTGCCACTTTTGGTTTATAACTAGCCATGTCGGCCCGGGTTCTCTGTCATATGGATGCTAGCGACACTGTCATATACGTGTGCCAAAATGCGCAAACGGTCCCGGGCCAGGTAAGGTGGCACCCGTGGGGTTACCGTGCGTGAGGCCGCAAAGTGATATGACGTGTTACAGCTAGATCGGTGTGACTTAGGATCGGGGTCCTGACAGCGTTGGCATCAGAGCTGGACTGCCTGTAGGTTTCTCAAGCCAAACTGGTCGATGTTGAGTCTAGAAAAATTCTTAGTTATATGTAAGGGAATTGATTGTGGAAGGGAACATAAGGCTCTTTTTACTCCTTTACCTTATGCCTTCTGATCTGAGTCAGTCTATTCTTTCTACGGGGATTTAGGACTAGGCCTCTTATCCTTTCTAGGTTCACGTGTTACTAATCCGTAGACTCTTAGGATTGTTGGTTTCAAGCCTCAATTCAGTTTCTATCCTTTTAGTATGATGATTGTTGGACCCGGAACCTTGATATGGATTGTTGAGTGGCTATGCTATCATTTGTATGATGTCTCAAATCTTTGTTTGAGCATTTACAGTTGTTATGCTGCCCGATTTCTTCCAGAAACACTAATGCCTTTGCATTACCTCGTGTTTCAGATGTCTGGCCGCATCCCTCACCAAGTGGTTCGTTTGACTCGGTGCATTAATGTGCCCGGTCACACGGCCATGCTAGTCCGTGTGCTGACTGAGACCGGTTATCGCTGGTATCCTGAGTACACCGTGGAGGAACAGTACAGGGATTTTAATCAGAGTCAGTATTTCCGCACAGTCCGGATATACCCTTCATATCCTGGAGCTAACGACCCCATCCATTGGTCTTATGGACTCGGGGTTACCATCAAGATGGCAGTGCAGGATGCCGCTTATTCGATGATGACCATTCTCCGTGCTAGGCATGCCCTGTTGCTAAACACTGAGTTCTGTTACATGCCAGCCTCACTTCCCGGAGAGGAAGGATACTACACTGGTCTGTATACTGATGCTGCTCATGAAGAGCCACTGCTTCAGACTACTGTTCAGATGTTGGAGGATAGGGACCGTGAGGTCCGTGCCCTCCGAATGGAGCTGTATAACACTCGAGCTGCTCATTGGACTACTTTGACACGGCTTGCACCTGCTGTGCACGCCGGGTATCTGGACATGCGGGATTTGTACCCCGTGCGGACTCGTCTGCCTGATCGCATGGATTGGCGTGACGTTGGGGGTATTACAGCTCCACGTGGGCGTCGGTTACCACTAGCATCGGGACCGAGGCCACACCCATGCCCCTATGGTCCACAGCCTTCGAGTGCCCGCGAGTTCCAAGATCCATTTGTTCCACTTCCAGGCTACGGTGGTAATCTTTACGAGGATTACTACGCGAATGTCTGAGCTAGGCCGTGGTTGTAGTAGTATTGTAGTAGTGGTATTTCCACAGTCCTGCGCGTCTTGTGGAATATGACTTAGTGTGTACTGAGTTCCGGAGGTGTAGTTAAATAATGTATAGGAGCTTGGAATGCCTCTGATGGGATGTATCGTCTTTCACCGCAGTTGTACTTTAGCCTTGGCTTGTACTAAACTTTGTATGGTGTGTATGACCACTGGTGTATATATAGCAGTTCCAATATTACCATGTCGTACGGATGAACATCTTTGCATTCTGTGTCATCCATTACATTCTGCACTTCTATGTCAAATTTTTGCCATCCTTGTCTAAACCGTTGTTTTGTTTTCCTAGGATGGTCAACACTCGCAACACTCCTGCTGCTCAGGAGCAGGGTGAGGCTAGTGGGGCTAGAGATGGGAATCTGCCCAGCCACCCTCCTTGGCGGAAGTTATGCTTGAAGCAGAATGGAACAAGAGAGAGACCAACCGTCTGCTGGAACGCATAGAGCAGAACACTGGGTTCCGCAGAGGAATGACGTGGTGTCAATCCACGATTTTATCAAGATGTGTCCACCAAAGTTCCATCACTCCACTGAACCTCTGGATGCTGATGACTGGCTACGTAGTATCACCCACAAGCTACACTCTTCCCGTGTGGCCGAAGCTGACAAGGTTATCTACGCCGCCTACCATCTTGAGGGCCCTGCCAGTATTTGGTGGGAAAACTTTGAAGCTATGCGTCCGGCTGGCCAAATCACTACTTGGGTTGAGTTCAGTGAGGCATTCCGTGAACATCACATTCCGGAAGGTCTCATGGATCGCAAGCGGGAGGAATTCTGCAACTTCACCCAGGGCCGTTTAACTGTGGATGGCTATAGCCGCGAGTTTGGTAACCTGGCACGCTATGCACCTGAAGAAGTGTCCACCGATGCCAAGAAGCAGGCGAGGTTCCGCAAGGGACTCAGCCCTGAACTCCGCCGAGATCTGTGTCTGCACGAGTGCACTTCCTTCCAAAAGTTGGTAAACAAGGCTATCAGTGCTGAAACAGGCCAGACCGACTTCGAGGCCACACGCAAGCATACCCGAGACTTTGGTTCCTCATCCGGCTCTGGCTCTCACAAGCGCCGTGTGTGGGTTCCTAACACTGCTCTGCCACCCAAGTACACACCGAGGCCATCCTATGAGGCGCCTCGCCCAACTCAACAGTTGCACCTGCCAAGACCTATGGAGGACCACCTTCCAACTTTGCTCCACGCACTACCACTGTGACATGTTTCAAGTGTGGAGAACCGGGGCACTACATGCGTGAGTGTCCTCAGAACCAACCAGGAAAACCCGTTGGCCGTGGTAAGCCAACCGGCAAGGTGAATTATGTCAAGCCAATCCCCACTGCACGTGGTCATGTCAACTATGTCTCTGCTAAGGAAGCTTATGAGGATCCTAACGTCGTCCTTGGTACGCTTCTCGTCAATTGCCATTCGGCATCTGTTCTTTTTGATACCGGAGCATCCCATTCGTTCATATCTGAGAGCTATGCTCGATTGCACAACATGACTTTTTGTGACATGCCTACTTCCATGGTTATTCAAACTCCTGGTTCAAAGTGGCAAACCTCTAGGGTAAGCCATGGAAATGAAATCCTTGTCGATAGACTTGTTTTCCTAGCATCTCTAATCGCTCTCAAGTCCTCGGACATAAACATCAATTTGGGTATGGATTGGATGACAACCCATTACGCCAAAATTGATTGCTATACTAGGACCATTCAACTTACACATCCATCTGGCAAGATAGTCAATGTCTTGACCCGAATGGCTGAGCGTCAGCTTTACTCTCTTAATGCCAGCCCTCTACCAGAACTCGAAGATATCCCGGTAGTCCGTGACTTCCCGGATGTTTTTCCAGAAGAACTGCCAGGAATTCCACCTGACAGAGATGTCGAGTTTGTGATAGATCTTATCCCTGGAACTGTCCCAATCTCTAGGAGACCTTATAAGATGGCACCACTAGAATTAGCTGAGCTAAAGAAACAACTCGATGAGTCCTTGCAAAAAGGTTTCATCCGTCCTAGTTCTTCCCCTTGGGCTTGCCCCGTCCTCTTTGTCAAGAAGAAGGATGGAACGGAGCGGATGGTTGTAGATTACCGACCTGTCAATCTGGTCACCATAAAGAATAAGTATCCGCTCCCCAGGATCAATGACCTGTATGATCAGCTCGCTGGATCCTCAGTCTTCTCTAAGATGGATTTGAGGTTGGGCTACCATCAAATCAAAATCAAGAACGGGGACATTCCTAAAACGGCTTTTGTTACTCGTTATGGCCAATATGAGTACACCGTTATGTCCTTTGGATTAACCAATGCCCCAGCTACCTTTTCTCGGTTAATGAATTCTATATTCATGGAGTATTTGGATAAATTCATCGTGGTATACCTCGATGATATACTCAACTATTCCAAGAACAAGGAAGATCATGCCGAGCATTTAAGGCTGGTATTGACGAAACTTCGAGAGCATCGCCTTTACGCCAAATTCTCTAAATGTGAATTTTGGTTGCCATAAGTAACCTATCTAGGTCATGTGATCTCTGGCAAGGGTATTGCTGTTAATCCCGAGCGAGTTCAAGCCGTCCTTGATTGGACTCCCCCTGAATCGGTTAAGCAAGTTAGGAGTTTTCTTGGCTTAGCGAGCTATTGCCGACGCTTCGTCGAGAATTTCTCCAAGGTTGCCAAACCTCTAACCGAACTCCTCGAGAAAGATAAAAAGTTTGAGTGGACCCCACAGTGCGATTCCAGTTTTCAGGAACTGAAAAGACGCCTGACATCTGCACCAGTACTGGTACCACCAGACTTTTCCAAGGATTTTATAATCTACTGCGACGCCTCGCGACAAGGACTAGGTTGCATTCTCATGCAAGATCGTCAAGTGATTGCATACGCATCTCGACAGTTGCGTCCACACGAGGATAACTATCCTACTCATGATCTAGAGCTTGCAGCTATAGTCCATGCACTCAAAACATGGCGACATTACCTCCTTGGTAATCGTTGTGAAATCTTCACCGATCATCAAAGTTTGAAGTATATCTTCACCCAACCGGATTTGAATCTCAAGCAAAGACGTTGGGTTGAGTTGCTCACAGATTACGACTTAGGAATCACCTACACTCCTGGAAAGGCCAATGTCATGGCTGATGCACTAAGTCGTAAGTCTTATTGTAACAACTTAATGTTACAACAAGGGCAACCACTTCTCCACGAGGAATTTCATAAGCTTAACCTTCACATTGTTCCTCGAGGATTCCTTTCCACCTTGGTGGCGAAACCTACCCTTATGGATCAGGTCATCAAAGCACAGAAGGTTGATCCCGGAATTTCCCGTATTAAGAGGAACATCAAGAAAGGAGTTGCAGGATGTTTCTCAATTGATGATCAAGGAGTCGTATTCTTTGGCAACCGTTTAGTGGTTCCTAAAGTACGAAACCTAAGACGTTTGATCCTTATGGAGGCTCATGAATCTCCTCTCACGATTCATCCCGGTAGTACTAAAATGTATCAGGATCTACGTCAGAGATTCTGGTGGACTAGGATGAAGAGAGAAATCGCTCAATTCATTGCTAACTGCGACGTTTGTCGTCGAGTCAAAGCAGAGCATCAACAGCCTGCTGGCACCCTTCAACCTTTAGCTATTCCTGAATGGAAATGGGATAAAGTCGGTATGGACTTCATTACCGGGTTTCCCAGGACCAAGAAAGGGAATAATGCTATCTTCGTCGTTATCGACCGCCTCTCTAAAGTAGCTCATTTCCTGCCTGTTCGAGAGAGTATTACCGCTAGCCAGCTAGCAGATTTGTATGTCTCTCGAATAGTATCACTTCATGGTGTACCGTTGGAGATTAACTCAGACCGTGGAAGTCTTTTCACTTCCCGATTTTGGGAAAGTTTCCAGAATGCTATGGGAACTCATCTCTCTTTCAGTACTGCCTTCCATCCGCAGTCAAGTGGTCAAGTGGACTGAGTCAATCAAATTCTGGAAGACATGCTTCGAGCCTCTGTCGTATCTTTCGGTATGGAATGGGAAAAGTGTCTTCCATTTGCCGAATTCGCTTATAACAATAGTTATCAAGCCAGCTTGGGTAAAGCTCCCTTCGAAGTTCTATATGGACGAAGGTGTCGAACACCTCTTAACTGGTCAGAGACCGGGGAAAGACAATTCTTTGGCCCGGATATGATCCAGGAAGCAGAGGAACAAGTTCGCATCGTTCGTGAGAGATTGAAAACAGCCCAGTCTCGTCAAAAGAACCAATATGATAGTCATCATAAGGCTGTGACTTTTGAAGTCGGCGATAAGGCTTACCTTCGGGTTACTCCTCTTAAGGGAACCCATCGCTTTGGTATCAAAGGCAAATTGGCCCCTCGTTATATCGGTCCTTTTCGCATTCTTGCCAAACGAGGAGAAGTTGCCTACCAACTGGAACTACCTCCGCACCTCTCCAGAGTTCATGACGTGTTCCACGTTTCTCAACTCAGGCGTTGCTTCTCGGATCCTATCCGCGGAGTGGACCACGAAACGCTTGATCTCCAGGACAATCTCACATATCGAGAATACCCCGTTCGTATTCTTGATCAAACCGAGCGCACCACTCGACGCCACAATATCAAGTTTCTCAAGGTTCAATGGTCACATCATTCCGAGAGTGAAGCTACTTGGGAAAGGGTGGATCGTATTCGACTTGAGTACCCCACCCTCTTTCCGGAGGATCCCGAATCTCGGGACGCGATTCTTTTAAGTGGGGGTGAGTTGTCACATCCCTAGTTAGCACTTGCATTAGGGTTAGTTAGTGTGTGCATCATGTTTACTTTTCAAAGAAACTTGAAATGGGAATGACAGAAACCCCAGCACCCCTCTTCTAACAACTAGGATTTGATAAAATATTTTCCAATGTACCCAAAATGCCCTTCAAAAATGTTCATCATTTCTGCCTTGGTCTTAAACCTCTGCCAAAAATGGTGCACAATTTTCTAGGACATCAAAGGCCTTTGGATTAAATCATATGTTATTTGAATTTGGGCATTTAAATGCTATAAAATATTTTAAATGCTCAAATAATCATAAACTATAATGTTTCCTACTGTTCATATTATATACAGTGGGCATGACAAGTTTCATGAGTTATAAAAATGCTCTAGCATTTTTATTAATTAAACAAAGATGCAAAACAATTGAAACAGAAAGTAAATAGAAAAAATAGGAAGAAGCAGACTTACCTGAGCCCACTTACCTGCTGGCCCACACGGCCCAGCCCACCAGGGGCATCCCCATCTTCTTCGCCGTGCCAGCGCACGAAGCAGCTCGGTGGCGAGCGCCGCCGACGCTCCGGCCACCTCCTGCCTGCCTGGCTGGCCCTTCGACCCTCTGGATGGACCTGGACGACGCCACGCAGACCCCTCGACCGTTTCCCCTCTCCCCTGTGTCTTTCCCCCTCCTCTCTCCCCTCCGCCGAGCTCCACCGAGCGAGCTCGTCGCCGTCGATCGCTGCCACCGCGCCCTACGCCACTCCCTCGCCTCCCCGACGCACCACTAGCTCCGCCGCATCGCCCCGAAGCTCCCCACCGACGCACACGACGCCAGAAGCCCCGCAACGTCCTCCCCGCCGTCGTCTTCAACCTTTGGCACCGGAGATCGCCGCCGCCCGTACGCCGCCGTCCGACCTTCCCCGAGCTCGCTTCGACGCCCTCTGCGACCGCTGTGAGCTCACGCTTCGAACCCCTCTCTCCACGGGCTCGATTATGCCTTGTAGCCGCCGCCCCCTTGCTGACCAAAGATCACCGCCGCCGGCCAACTCGCCGCCGTGGCCACAGGCACCGTGCCTCGTGGCTGAGCACGCCATTAGGATCAGTAGATCACCAGCAAGCTAATGCCAGCTTTAACTCCTCCTACCGTGCACCACAACACCATCCCGGCCAACTCCGTGCGAGCACCGCCGTGGACGAGCTCGTCGCTGTCAACTCCGGCGACCTTTCGACCAACCAGTGGCACCGTTGGATGCGGTGCATCACCAGGAGCACACAGAGCCCATCCGCGCGGCAAATGGTTGCCGGAACAAGGATTCCGACGAGTCACCGCCGTGCGAAATGGTCGCCGCCGGCCAAACTCCGGCGGGCTGACGTGGCCTGTTATTTAGGAGCTAACAGTAATAAGATTAATCACCACAGTCACTGACAGTGGGCCCCTTTGTTTAGTCAAACCCAGTCAACCCTAGTTATGACCGGAATTAGCTCCTAAGACACTGACATGAAGGACCCACCGGTCAGGTTTGACTTGGACTAGTCCTGTTGACTGACTGACGTCAGCATGATGTCATGCTGACGCAGTAAAGGTTTTTCTGGGATTTTTAGATTAAAAATAATTCAGGAAATTTCAGAAAATACCCAAAACTTCTAAAAATCATATAAAATCAACCATAGCTCAGATGGAAAAGATTTATATATGAAAAATGATCAGAAAAATCCAATCTTTCCAATGGCACTGGTTTCATGCATGTTTGAACAAGTTCACTTGCTGTATACATCAAAAACATGATAATGCACTTATTTAAATAATAGTTTGAACTTCAATTTGAATCTTTGATTCAAATAAGCTCAAACCCTTCTGGTTTTAGTTGCATTAGCCAACACACATGCATCTTGCCATGTCATGAGCATGCATCATATTGCTGCATTTGTTTGTTAATGATTGTATCGCCGGTATTTTCTGTGTTAGGTCCTGCTCCCGAGGATACTGCTGCGTATCCAGTTGAAGAGCAGTACCCGACAACCACCTTGTCAGGCAAGCAATCATTGATCATTCCGATACAAACCCAATCTTCTCGCTCCTGCTCTCTTTTACTGCATTAAGGCAACAGCGTGTGAACTGCTACTTGCTGCGGTAGTTGAACCCTATTCCCTTGCATGACCTGTCATTGCCACAGTAAATAGTTGAAACCCACTAGCATGTGTAGGAGTTGATTGAGCCATGTGATGTGTGATCCACCATGCTATTTGTTTATGTTGCCTGCTATGCTTAGAGCTGTGTCTGGTCTGGTTCATCTGGGTGATGGATCAGAGTGAAATGATCATACCGATAAAGAGAAGGAAGTGCGGAATACGCTTGGTAAAGGTATCGATGAAAGGCCATGTAGGAGTACATGGTGGGTTGTTTCATTGGAATCGTCCATATGACCTGAGATCTGTATGTGTGGTTAAAGTTGCAGTTACTACCATGCATTGGGCCCGAAACCAATGGACCCTCTCGGCTTATTAATTACCCTCGATCTCTGTCCAGGAGTTGCAACTAGTTTCTGGTGTTTATAGTTTACTGGTGGTCGTGCACAGCGCTGACCCTCGGGGTGGGTTGTGATGCGACAGGAACGTGGCACGGTGTACCAGTTGCCTGTTTGGTGACTAGGGAACCCTGTACACATCGTTTGGGGCCGTGAGCGACACCTCGGCCGGATCTCCCCACGGATGGAACCCAAATAGGCGATAAACCTGGACGAGAGACTTGAGTAGTTAGTCAGGTCGTGGCCGACACCCTCGCTGGGCTTCCGCTTGAAGGTTGCCGAGTACACGCTGAGTAAACGGCGATAAGTGGTGAAAGCGTGTGTGAAGAAGTACACCCCTGCAGGGTTATCAAACTATTCGAATAGCCGTTGTTCGCGGTACGGACTACTTGGTTGCTCTTACAGTTCATAGACAAGTTGATGGATACTACTAAAAGCCTCAAGATAAGTGTGAGTGCCGTGGATGGCCCTTCCGTAGGATGACGGAAGAGGATCCTCGGTAGTGTATTGATGTGGTGAGTAGTGGACTCGTGTTCGTAATAACATCTTGCAATCTGTTGAGAGTTGTAGTATAGGTTAGCCAAGGTCAAAGCTGGCATTCTGCTATGAACTCCACTACCCCATTTTATAATGTTGCATGTATGATAGGTTCTGTGGTAAGACTTGCTGAGTACCTTTGTACTCGTGTTTGCTTAATAACTGTTGCAGAGGAGAACCCTGCCCCTGTTGATGGGTTCTACATAGACGTTGACGTCGACGAGTAGCTTGACACCCAGACGGAGATCTGGAGCTTGTGAAGGGCCTTGTAGATAGTCAGGCTACACCAAGCCTGTTTTATTTTCTAAGTTGTCTGTACTCAGACATGTAGCTTCCGCTTGTGCTTGTATGACTGTATGACTTGAGTGTTGGGTCATGTGACCCCTACCTGTATGGATATGTTATGTATGGCTCTTGGAGCCTTTTAAATAAAGTACTTTGAGTCATAGAGTTCTGTTGTGATGCAATGTTGTATTTGCACATATTGAGCATATTGCGTGTATGATTGAAATGCTTGGTATGTGTGGGATCCGACACCTAGTTGTTTTCCTTTGGTAGCCTACCTTACAGGGAAATGCCTCCTAGTGATTCCAATGAGCCTTGGTAGCTTGCTACTGCTCGGAACACGTAGGCTGGCCGGCATGTGTCCGTCTTCGTTCATGTGTCTGTCCCTTAGGGGAAATGTCACGCGTTGTTCCTTTAAGTCCATGTAGCTTGCTACGACTTGGGTTCATACGTTGATGACCGACACGTTCGTTGCTGGGTCATGGATGCCTGTCTCTGTAATCTAGTGCCACTTTTGGTTTATAACTAGCCATGTCGGCCCGGGTTCTCTGTCATATGGATGCTAGCGACACTGTCATATACGTGTGCCAAAATGCGCAAACGGTCCCGGGCCAGGTAAGATGGCACCCGTGGGGTTACCGTGTGTGAGGCCGCAAAGTGATATGACGTGTTACAGCTAGATCGGTGTGACTTAGGATCGGGGTCCTGACACGGGGATCCACTTCGACAACGAGGTAAGCGACGCATCTACTCCGACGACCGGTTGACTGCGGTGGCGGGTCGACTCCTTGTCCTCTCCGATGTGTCAGGCACCTCCTCCACGGCCGTTCTGATGGACCATGTAAGTTCAATCACCACCTCCTCTCTTCTAGTTATAGCTAGATTTGCCCATGTGTTAAGGTTAGGTCGTCCGATCTGTTTGAATGTGATGTTGTAGTAGCTAGTTGTGATGGATTAGTGCTTTGTTATGCCATGGTATGCTTGTGCATGTGTTACTGCTAGTTTGATCTGTCCAAGATGTACGTACTGCTAGTTCGATCTTTCCAAGATGTACTGTTAGTTTGATCTGTCCATGTTATACTCCTAGTTCGAACTGTCCAGGATGTACTGCTAGTTCATACTGTCCATGTGTAGTGTCTTGTGGTGTTGATGACACTTACGTTTGTAGGACATGACCACGCAAGAGTTTAGTCAGGCCATCGTGTTGTCCGAGAGCCAGTTCCCGCCATCCTACATCGAGGACTCCCAGCCTCCTATGGAATAGATGCCTCCTGATTCAGATGTTTTTGAGGTGCCGCCTATGGTTCCTCCATTTGTGCTGACTCAACCCAGTGATGTTGCTCATGCTGCTGCTCAAAAGGCAGCAGCAAAGGAGAAGAAGGATGGCAGCGGGAACATGAAATGGCAGTCGTTCCTCTCCACTTTTGTGCTTAACAAGATGTGTGAGATCATAGCTAGTGGGGTGAGGACTGACAAGGGCTTCAAGGAGGTGCACTTGAACCTTGTTGCAAAGCAGGTGTTCAACTTCTATGGACATGATGTCACCTCGATGTAGGTGACAACCACCTGAGGAAGTGGAGAGCGAGGTGGATCACCGCATCCAAGCTTAGAGACCTCAGTGGTGCTTCATGGGATGAGAACACCTGCTCGATCCTTCTGGAAGCAGAGCACTACGAAGGCCACATCATGGTTAGCTCACAAACCGTGCCATTCTAACAAACCAGCAGTTTAAGCCTATGAACCATTTCCATACTAACTAACCTCTTTGCCCTGTTTCTTCTTAGGCTCACCCCAAAGACACGGAGTTCCTTAATACCCCTATCCAAAACTACCACTAGATGCAGTAGATCTTCTCCTTTGGGTTGGCAACCGACAAGCATGCCATGGGCTCGGGTCAGCCGCTGGGCTCACCGATGCGCAGGTATCCAGACAACCTGGAGCCAGATACCATCAACGTTGATACTCCTGAAAAGGAAGCTGAGCACATTCATGTGCTTGATAGGAAGAGGAAGCGGGCATGCTTCATGGACGAGGAGCTCGGTGTCTTTAGCAACATGACTGAGGCAGTGAAGGAGGTGGCCACTGCCATCAAGGAGAGCAAGAGTGTGGACTGTTGGGGAACGTTGCATGGGAAACAAAAATTTTCCTACCGTTCACCAAGATCAATCTAGTAGATGCAACTACGAGGGGAGAGTGTGATCTACGTACCCTTGTAGATCGCTAAGCGGAAGCGTTATGAACGCGGATGATGGAGTCGTACTCGTCGCGATTCAGATCGCCGAAGACCTAGCACCGAAGCAACGGTGCCTCCGCGTTCTTCACACGTACGGCTCGGGGACGTCTCCTCCTTCTTGATCCAGCAAGGGGTGGAGGAGAGGTTGATGGAGAACCGGCAGCACGACGGCGTGGTGGTGATGGTGGAGAAGAACTCCAGCAGGGCTTCGCCTAAGCACCGCGGGAGAAGAAGATGTAACGGGAGAGGGAGGGCAGCACCGAGGCACAAACTGTATTGGCTGCCCTCCCTTTGCCCCACTATATATAGGGGGGGTGGAGAGGTGAGGGCGCCCTAGGGTTTCCCCCTAGGGGCCGGCGGCCAGGGCAAGGGGAGGGGGCGGCGGCCAGGGCAGGGGGGCGCGACCAGGCCCTAGGGTTTCCCCCCCTAGGTGCCTTGCCCCCCAAGGCCAAGGGGTGCGGCCAGCCCTAGGGGGTCCCACCCCCTTAGCCGCATGAGGAGAGGGCCCAGGGGGGGCGCACAGCCCCCTGAGGGCTGTGGTGTTCCCCCTTGTGGCCCACTAGGCCCAGAACCACTTCCGGACCCTCCGAAACCCCTTCCGGTACTCCGCCGATTTCCCGATGCTCCCCGGAACACTTCCGGTACTCCGAAACCTTTCATCCTATATATCAATCTTCGTCTCCGGACCATTCCGGAGACCCTCGTCATGTCCGGGATCTCATCCGGGACTCCGAACAACCTTCGGTAACCATACACTTTTCTCACTAACAACCCTAGCGTCACCGAACGTTAAGTGTGTAGACCCTGCGGGTTCGGAAACCATGTAGACATGACCGAGACACTCCCAGGTCAATAACCAATAGCGGGATCTGGATACCCATATTGGTTCCTACATGTTTCTCGATGATCTCATCGGATGAACCACGATGTCAAGGATTCAGGCAATCCCGTATACAGTTCCCTTTGTCTCGTTGGTATGTTACTTGCCCGAGATTCGATCGTCGGTATCTCTATACCTAGTTCAATCTCGTTACCGGCAAGTCTCTTTACTCGTTACCGTAATACATAATCCCGTGACCAACTACTTAGTCACTTTTGAGCTCATTGAGATGACGTATTACCGAGTGGGCCCGGAGATACCTCTCCGTCACACGGAGTGACAAATCCCAGTCTTGATCCATGTCAACTCAACAGACACCCTCGGAGATACCTGTAGAGTACCTTTATAGTCACCCAGTTACGTTGCGACGTTTGGCACACACAAAGCACTCCTACGGTGTCAGTGAGTTACATGATCTCATGGTCATAGGAACTTATACTTGACATGCAGAAAACTATAGCGATAACTGACACGATCAAAAGCTATGTTAACGTTTGGGTCTCGTCCATCACATCATTCTCCTAATGATGTGATCCCGTCATCAAATGACAACTCATGTCTTATGACCTGGAAACCGCGGTCATCTTTGATCAACGAGCTAGTCCTTTAGAGGCACACTAGGGACACAAAGTCTGTCTATTCATCCACACGTGTATCTGAGTTTCCAATCAATACAGTTATAGCATGGATAATAAACGATTATCATGAACAAGGAAATATAATAATAACTCTTTTATTATTGCCTCTAGGGCATATTTCCAACAGTCTCCCACTTGCACTAGAGTCAATAATCTAGCATTACAAGGTAATGAATCTAACACCCATAGAGTCTTGGTGTTGATCGTGCTTAGCCCGTGGAAGAGGCTTAGTCAACGGATCTGCAACATTCAAATCCGTGTGTACTTTGCAAATGTTTATGTCCTCCTCCTTGACCGAATCGCGGATGGAATTGAAGCGTCGCTTTATGTGTCTGGTCCTCTTGTGAAACCTTGGTTCCTTGGCTAGAGCAATGGCACCAGTGTTGTCACAGAACAGAGTCATTGGGTTCAGTGCACTAGGCACAACTCCAAGATCTGTCATGAACTCCTTCATCCAGACACCTTCCTTCGCCGCCTCCGAGGCAGCTATATACTCCGCTTCACATGTAGAATCAGCTACCACGCTCTGCTTGGAACTGCACCAGCTTACCGCCCCCCCGTTGAGAATATATACGTATCCGGTTTGTGACTTAGAGTCATCCGGATCAGTGTCAAAGCTTGCATCGACGTAACCCTTTACGACGAGCTCTTGATCACCTCCATAAACGAGAAACATATCCTTAGTCCTTTTCAGGTACTTTAGGATATTCTTGACCGCTGTCCAGTGATCCATACCAGGATTACTCTGAAACCTTCCGGCCATACTTATGGCAAGGCTGACATCTGGTCTTGTGCACAGCATTGCATACATGATAGAGCCTATGGCTGAAGCATAGGGGACGACACTCATCTTTTCTCTATCATCTGCAGTCACTGGGCATTGAGTCTTACTCAACTTCGTACCTTGCAATACCGGCAAGAACCCCTTCTTGGATTGATCCATTTTGAACTTCTTCAAAACTTTATCAAGGTATGTGCTTTGTGAAAGTCCTATCAAGCGTCTTGATCTATCTCTATAGATCTTGATGCCCAATATGAAAGCAGCTTCACCGAGATCTTTCATCGAAAAACTCTTGTTCAAATACCCCTTCACGCTATCCAAAAATTCTATATTGTTTCCAATCAGCAATATGTCATCCACATATAATATTAGAAACGCTATAGAGCTCCCACTCACTTTCTTGTAAATACAAGCTTCATTGTAAACTTGTATAAACCCAAACGCTTTGATCACCTCATCAAAGCGAAGATTCCAACTCCGAGATGCTTGCACCAGCCCATAAATGGAACGCTGGAGCTTGCATACTTTGTCAGCATTCTCTGGATCGACAAAACCCTCTGGTTGCATCATATACAACTCTTCCTTAAGAAAACCGTTAAGGTACGCTGTTTTGACATCCATCTGCCAAATTTCATAATCGAAATATGCAGCTATTGCTAACATGATTCGGACGGATTTAAGCATCGCTACGGGTGAGAAAGTCTCATCGTAGTCAATCCCTTGAACTTGTGAAAAACCCTTTGCCACAAGTCGAGCTTTATACACGGTGACATTACCGTCAGCGTCCGTCTTCCTCTTAAAAATCCATTTATTCTGAATGGCCTTCCGCCCTTCAGGTAATACTTCCAAAGTCCATACTTTGTTTTCATACATGGATCCCATCTCGGATTTCATGGCCTCTAACCATTTGTCGGAATCTGGGCCCACCATCGCTTCTCCATAGCTCGTAGGTTCACCGTTGTCTAACAACATGACCTCCAAGACAGGGTTACCATACCACTCAGGTGCAGTGCGTACCCTTGTTGACCTACGAGGTTCGGTAGTAACTGGATCAGAAGTTTCTTGATCATCATCATTGGCTTCTTCTTCAACCTCTGTAGGCTCCACAAAAACATCTTTCTGTGCTGCGCTACTTTCTGGTTGAAGCAGAGGTTCAATAACCTCATCAAGTTCTACCTTCCTCCCACTCAATTCTTTCGAGAGAAACTCTTTCTCGAGAAAGGACCCGTTCTTAGCGACAAACACTTTGCCCTCGGATCTGAGATAGAAGGTGTACCCAACTGTTTCTTTTGGGTATCCTATGAAGACACATTTGTCCGCTTTGGGTTCGAGCTTTTCTGGCTGAAGCCGTTTGACATAAGCATCGCAACCCCAAACCTTGAGAAAAGACAACTTCGGTTTCTTACTAAACCATAGTTCATACGGTGTTGTCTCAAAGGACTTAGATGGAGCCCTATTTAAAGTGAATGCAGCTGTCTCTAACGCATATCCCCAAAACGATAGTGGCAAATCGGCAAGAGACATCATAGAACGTACCATATCTAATAGGGTTCGATTACGACGTTCGGACACACCATTACGCTGTGGTGTTCCAGGTGGCGTCAACTGTGAAACAATTCCACATTTTCTCAAGTGATCACCAAACTCATAACTCAGATATTCTCCCCCTCGATCAGATCGTAGGAACTTGATCTTCTTGTTACGATGATTTTCAACTTCACTCTGAAATTGCTTGAACTTTTCAAAAGTTTCAGACTTATGCTTCATTAAGTAAATATACCCATATCTACTTAAGTCGTCAGTGAAGGTGAGGAAATAACGATATCCACCGCGCGCCGTTACACTCATCGGACCGCACACATCAGTATGTATGATTTCCAATAAGTCACTTGCCCGTTCCATTGTCCCTGAAAACGGGGTCCTTGTCATCTTGCCCATGAGGCACGGCTCGCACGTGTCAAGTGATTCAAAATCAAGAGACTCCAAAAGTCCATCAGCATGGAGCTTCTTCATGCGTTTCACGCCGATATGACCGAGACGGCAGTGCCACAAGAAAGTGGTATTATCATTATCTACTCTACATCTTTTGGCATCAATGTTATGAACATGTGTATCATCACTATCGAGATTCAATAAGAATAAACCCCTAACTTCGGGTGCATGACCATAAAAGATATTACTCATATAAATAGAACAACCATTATTCTCTGACTTAAATGAGTAACCGTCTCGCAATAAACAAGATCCAGATATAATGTTCATGCTTAACGCAGGCACTAAATAACAATTATTCAGGTTCATAACTAATCCCGATGGTAATCGAAGAGCAAGCGTGCCGACGGCGATCACATCAACCTTGGAACCGTTTCCCACGCGCATCGTCACTTCGTCCTTCGCCAGCCTCCGTTTATTCCGCAGTTCCTGTTTAGAGTTGCAAATGTGAGCAACCGAACCGGTATCAAATACCCAGGCACTACAACGAGAGTTGGTAAGGTACACATCAATAACATGTATATCACATATACCTTTGTTGTTGTTGGCCCCCTTCTTGTCCGCCAGATACTTGGGGCAGTTCCGCTTCCAGTGGCCATTCCCCTTGCAATAGAAACACTCAGTCTCTGGCTTGGGCCCAGCCTTGGGTTTCTTCACTGGATTGGCAACTGCTTTGCCACCCTTCTTAGAGTTACCCTTCTTGCCCTTGCCATTCTTCTTGAAACTGGTGGTCTTATTGACCATCAACACTTGATACTCCTTCTGGATGTCTGCCTCAGCGACTTTCAGCATCGAAAATAGCTCGGCGATGGTTTTATTCATCCCTTGCATGTTGTACTGCTGGACGAAGCTCTTGTAGCTTGGAGGGAGTGACTGGAGAATTCTGTCAATGATAGCCTCATCCGGGAACACAAGTCCCAGATCAGCTATGCGGGTATAGTACCCAGACATCTTCAGTAAGTGCTCACTGACAGACGAATTCTCCTCCATCTTGCAAGCGAAGAATTTATCGGTGGTCTCATACCTCTCGATCTTAGCATTCTTCTCAAAGATGAACTTCAACTCCGTGTACATCTCATATGCACCATGACGTTCAAAACGCCTTTGAAGTCCTCCTTCCAAGCCGTACAACATGGCACACTGTACTATCGAATAGTCATCCGAACGCGTCTGCCAGACGTTCATATCGTCCGCAGAGGCTCCAGGAGCGGGGGGTTGACCTAGCGGTGCATTTAGGACATAAACCTTTTGGGCAGCTGTGAGGATAATCCTCAGATTGCGGAGCCAGTCCACAAAGTTGCTCCCATCATCTTTCAGTTTAGCTTTCTCTAGGAACGCATTAAAATTCAGGGGAACTCCTGCGCGAGCCATCTACAACATAAGATTTGCAAAGACAATTTTTAGACTATTGTTCATGATAAGTGAGTTATTACCTAATCAAATTAATTATAACTCCCACTCAAATTGACATCCCTCTGGTCATTCGAGCGTGACATGATCCAAATTCACCAACCCAAGTCCGATCATCACGTGAGATGAGGTGGTGTCAATGGTGAACATCAACATGTTGATCATATCTACTATATGACTCATGCTCGACCTTTCGGTCCTCCGTGTTCCGAGGCCATGTCTGTACATGCTAGGCTCGTCAAGTCTAACCCGAGTGTTCTGCATGTGCAAAACTGGCTTGCACCCGTTGTATGCGAACGTAGAGTCTATCACACCCGATCATCACGTGGTGCTTCGAAACGACGAACCTTCGCAACGGCGCACACTCGGGGGGAACACAATTTTATCTTGAAATTTTAGTGAAGGATCATCTTATAATGCTACCGTCGTCCTAAGCAAAATAAGACGCATAAAAGGATTAACATCACATGCAAATCATAAGTGACATGATATGGCCATCAACTTGTGCTTTTGATCTCCATCTCCAAAGCACCGGCATGATCTCCATCGTCACCGGCGCCACACCATGATCCCCATCATCATGATCTCCATCATCGTGTCGCCATCGGGGTTGTCGGCGCCCACCATGCTCTTACTACTATTGCTACCGTTTAGCGATAAAGTAAAGCATTACAAAGCGCTTAATGATTGACACGCAGGTCATACAAAAATTAAAGACAACCCTATGGCTCCTGCCGGTTGCCGTATGCATCGACATGCAAGTCGATATTAACTATTACAACATGATCATCTCATACATCAAATATATCTCATCATGTCATTGGCCATATCATATCACATACATACCCTGCAAAAACAAGTTAGACGTCCTCTAATTTGTTGTTGCATGTTTTACGTGGCTGCTATGGGTATCTAGCAAGAACGCTTCTTACCTACGCAAAGCTACAACGGTGATATTCAAGTTGCTATTTAACCTTCTACAAGGACCGCCTTGTTCTATTCCGATTCAACTAAGATAGGAGAGACAGACACCCGCCAGCCATCTTATGCAACAAAAGTCACATGTCTGTCGATGGAACCGGTCTCATGTACGTGGACATGTAAAGTTGGTCCGGGCCGCTTCATCCCATAATACCGCTGAATCAAGAAAGACTAAGGAGGGCAGCAATTTAAACATCAACGCCCACAAACCCTTTTGTGTTCTACTCGAGAAAGCATCTACGCAAGATCCTAGCTCTGATGCCACTGTTGGGGAACGTTGCATGGAAAACAAAAAATTTTCTCTACGTTCACCAAGATCAATCTAGTAGATGCAACTACGAGGGGAGAGTAGGATCCACATACCCTTGTAGATCGCTAAGCGGAAGCGTTAAGAACGCGGTTGATGGAGTCGTACTCGCCGCGATTCAGATCGCCGAAGATCCTAGCACCGAAGCAACGGTGCCTCCGCGTTCTTCACACGTACGGCTCGGGGACGTCTCCTCCTTCTTGATCCAGCAAGGGGTGGAGGAGAGGTTGATGGAGAGACCGGCAGCACGACGGCGTGGTGGTGATGGTGGAGAAGGATTCCAGCAGGGCTTCGCCTAAGCACCGCGGGAGGAGAAGATGTTATGGGAGAGGGAGGGCAGCACCGAGGCACGAACGTGTGTTGGCTGCCCTCCCTCTACCTCTCTATATATAGGGGGAAGGAGGAGAGGGGGGCGCCCTAGGGTTTCCCCTAGGGGGGCCGGCGGCCAGGGCCAGGGGGGTTGGCGGCCAAGGGCCAGGCCCTAGGGTTTCCCCCCCTAGGCGCCTTGCCCCCCAAGCCAGGGGGGTGCGGCAGCCCTAGGAGGGTCCACCTCCCCTTGCGCATGAGGAGAGGTCCCAGGGGGGGCGCACAGCCCTATGAGGGCTGTGGTGTCCCCCCTTGTGGCCCATTAAGCCCAGAACCACTTCCGGGACCCCCGAAACCCTTTTCGGTAATCCGCCGATTTCCCGATGCTCCCCGGAACACTTCCGGACTCCGAAACCTTTCATCCTATATATCAATCTTCGTCTCCGGACCATTCCGGAGACCCTCGTCATGTCCGGGATCTCATCCGGGACTCCGAACAACCTTCGGTAACCATGCACTGTTCTCACTAACAACCCTAGCGTCACCGAACCTTAAGTGTGTAGACCCTGCGGGTTCGGAAACCATGTAGACATGACCGAGACACTCCCAGGTCAATAAGCAATAGCGGGATCTGGATACCCATATTGGTTCCCACATGTTTCTCGATGATCTCATCGGATGAACCACGATGTCAAGGATTCAGGCAATCCCGTATACAGTTCCCTTTGTCTCGTCGGTATGTTACTTGCCCGAGATTCGATCGTCGGTATCTCTATACCTAGTTCAATCTCGTTACCGGCAAGTCTCTTTACTCGTTACCGTAATACATAATCCCGTGACCAACTACTTAGTCACTTTGAGCTCATTGAGATGACGTATTACCGAGTGGGCCCGGAGATACCTCTCCGTCACACGGAGTGACAAATCCCAGTCTCGATCCATGTCAACTCAACAGACACCCTCGGAGATACCTTTAGAGTACCTTTATAGTCACCCAGTTACGTTGCGACGTTTGGCACACACAAAGCACTCCTACGGTGTCGGTGAGTTACATGATCTCATGGTCATAGGAACTTATACTTGACATGCAGAAAACTATAGCGATAACTGATACGATCAAAAGCTATGTTTAACGTTTGGGTCTCGTCCATCACATCATTCTCCTAATGATGTGATCCCGTTATCAAATGACAACTCATGTCTATGACCTGGAAACCGCGGTCATCTTTGATCAACGAGCTAGTCCTGTAGAGGCTCACTAGGGACACTAAGTCTGTCTATTCATCCACACATGTATTTGAGTTTCCAATCAATACAATTATAGCATGGATAATAAACGATTATCATGAACAAGGAAATATAATAATAACTCTTTTATTATTGCCTCTAGGGCATATTTCCAACAGTCTCCCACTTGCACTAGAGTCAATAATCTAGCATTACAAGGTAATGAATCTAACACCCATAGAGTCTTGGTGTTGATCGTGCTTAGCCCGTGGAAGAGGCTTAGTCAACGGATCTGCAACATTCAAATCCGTGTGTACTTTGCAAATGTTTATGTCCTCCTCCTTGACTGAATCGCGGATGGAATTGAAGCGTCGCTTTATGTGTCTGGTCCTCTTGTGAAACCTTGGTTCCTTGGCAAGAGCAATGGCACCAGTGTTGTCACAGAACAGAGTCATTGGGTTCAGTGCACTAGGCACAACTCCAAGATCTGTCATGAACTCCTTCATCCAGACACCTTCCTTTGCCGCCTCCGAGGCAGCTATATACTCCGCTTCACATGTAGAATCAGCTACCACGCTCTGCTTGGAACTGCACCAGCTTACCGCTCCCCCGTTGAGAATATATACGTATCCGGTTTGAGACTTAGAGTCATCCGGATCAGTGTCAAAGCTTGCATCGACGTAACCCTTTACGACGAGCTCTTGATCACCTCCATAAACGAGAAACATCTCCTTAGTCCTTTTCAGGTACTTTAGGATATTCTTGACCGCTGTCCAGTGATCCATACCAGGATTACTTTGAAACCTTCCGGCCATACTTATGGCAAGGCTGACATCTGGTCTTGTGCACAGCATTGCATACATGATAGAGCCTATGGGTGAAGCATAGGGGACGACACTCATCTTTTCTCTATCTTCCGCTGTCACTGGGCATTGAGTCTTACTCAACTTTGTACCTTGCAATACCGGCAAGAACCCCTTCTTGGATTGATCCATTTTGAACTTCTTCAAAACTTTATCAAGGTATGTACTTTGTGAAAGTCCTATCAAGCGTCTTGATCTATCTCTATAGATCTTGATGCCCAATATGAAAGCAGCTTCACCGAGATCCTTCATCGAAAAACTCTTGTTCAAATACCCCTTCACGCTATCCAAAAATTCTATATTGTTTCCAATCAGCAATATGTCATCCACATATAATATCAGAAACGCTATAGAGCTCCCACTCACTTTCTTGTAAATACAAGCTTCATTGTAAACTTGTATAAACCCAAACGCTTTGATCACCTCATCAAAGCGAAGATTCCAACTCCGAGATGCTTGCACCAGCCCATAAATGGAACGCTGGAGCCTGCATACTTTGTCAGCATTCTTTGGATCGACAAAACCTTCTGGTCATTCGAGCGTGACATGATCCAAATTCACCAACCCAAGTCCGATCATCACGTGAGATGAGGTGGTGTCAATGGTGAACATCAACATGTTGATCATATCTACTATATGACTCATGCTCGACCTTTCGGTCCTCCGTGTTCCGAGGCCATGTCTGTACATGCTAGGCTCGTCAAGTCTAACCCGAGTGTTCTGCATGTGCAAAACTGGCTTGCACCCGTTGTATGCGAACGTAGAGTCTATCACACCCGATCATCACGTGGTGCTTCGAAACGACGAACCTTCGCAACGGCGCACACTCGGGGGGAACACAATTTTATCTTGAAATTTTAGTGAAGGATCATCTTATAATGCTACCGTCGTCCTAAGCAAAATAAGATGCATAAAAGGATTAACATCACATGCAAATCATAAGTGACATGATATGGCCATCAACTCGTGCTTTTGATCTCCATCTCCAAAGCACCGGCATGATCTCCATCGTCACCGGCGCCACACCATGATCTCCATCATCATGATCTCCATCATCGTGTTGCCATCGGGGTTGTCGGCGCCCCACTATGCTCTTACTACTATTGCTACCGTTTAGCGATAAAGTAAAGCATTACAAAGCGCTTAATGATTGACACACAGGTCATACAAAAATTAAAGACAACCCTATGGCTCCTGCCGGTTGCCGTATGCATCGACATGCAAGTCGATATTAACTATTACAACATGATCATCTCATACATCAAATATATTTCATCATGTCATTGGCCATATCATATCACATGCATACCCTGCAAAAACAAGTTAGACGTCCTCTAATTTGTTGTTGCATGTTTTACGTGGCTGCTATGGGTATCTAGCAAGAACGCTTCTTACCTACGCAAAACCACAACGGTGATATTCAAGTTGCTATTTAACCTTCTACAAGGACCGCCTTGTTCTATTCCGATTCAACTAAGACAGGAGAGACAGACACCCGCCAGCCATCTTATGCAACAAAAGTCACATGTCTGTCGATGGAACCGGTCTCATGTACGTGGACATGTAAAGTTGGTCCGGGCCGCTTCATCCTATAATACCGCTGAATCAAGAAAGACTAAGGAGGGCAGCAATTTAAACATCAACGCCACAAACCCTTTTGTGTTCTACTCGAGAAAGCATCTACGCAAGATCCTAGCTCATGATGCCACTGTTGGGGAACGTTGCATGGAAAACAAAAATTTTTCTCTACGTTCACCAAGATCAATCTAGTAGATGCAACTACGAGGGGAGAGTAGGATCCACATACCCTTGTAGATCGCTAAGCGGAAGCGTTATGAACGCGGATGATGGAGTCGTACTCGCCGCGATTCAGATCGCCGAAGATCCTAGCACCGAAGCAACGGTGCCTCCGCGTTCTTCACACGTACGGCTCGGGGACGTCTCCTCCTTCTTGATCCAGCAAGGAGGTTGATGGAGAACCGGCAGCACGACGGCGTGGTGGTGATGGTGGAGAAGAACTCCGGCAGGGCTTCGCCTAAGCACCGCGGGAGAAGAAGATATTACGGGAGAGGGAGGGCAGCACCGAGGCACGAACTTGTGTTGGCTGCCCTCCCTCTACCTCTCTATATATAGGGGGAAGGAGGAGAGGGGGGCGCCCCTAGGGTTTCCCCTAGGGGGGCCGGCGGCCAGGGCATGGGGGGGGCGGCGGCCAAGGGCCAGGCCCTAGGGTTTCCCCCCCTAGGTGCCTTGCCCCCCAAGGCTAAGGGGGTGCGGCCACCCTAGGGGGTCCCACCTCCCTTGGCGCACAAGGAGAGGGCCCAGGGGGGGCGCACAGCCCCTTGAGGGCTGTGGTGTCCCCCCTTGTGGCCCATTAGGCCCAGAACTTCTTCCGGACCCCCCGAAACCCTTTCCGGTACTCCGCCGATTTCCCGATGCTCCCCGGAACACTTCCGGACTCCGAAACCTTTCATCCTATATATCAATCTTCGTCTCCGGACCATTCCGGAGACCCTCGTCATGTCCGGGATCTCATCCGGGACTCCGAACAACCTTCGGTAACCATACACTTTTCTCACTAACAACCCTAGCGTCACCGAACGTTAAGTGTGTAGACCCTGCGGGTTCGGAAACCATGTAGACATGACCGAGACACTCCCAGGTCAATAACCAATAGCGGGATCTGGATACCCATATTGGTTCCCACATGTTTCTCGATGATCTCATCGGATGAACCACGATGTCAAGGATTCAGGCAATCCCGTATACAGTTCCCTTTGTCTCGTCAGTATGTTACTTGCCCGAGATTCGATCGTCGGTATCTCTATACCTAGTTCAATCTCGTTACCGGCAAGTCTCTTTACTCGTTACCGTAATACATAATCCCGTGACCAACTACTTAGTCACTTTGAGCTCATTGAGATGACGTATTACCGAGCGGGCCCGGAGATACCTCTCCGTCACACGGAGTGACAAATCCCAGTCTTGATCCATGTCAACTCAACAGACACCCTCGGAGATACCTGTAGAGTACCTTTATAGTCACCCAGTTACGTTGTGACGTTTGGTACACACAAAGCACTCCTACGGTGTCAGTGAGTTACATGATCTCATGGTCATAGGAACTTATACTTGACATGCAGAAAACTATAGCGATAACTGACACGATCAAAAGCTATGTTAACGTTTGGGTCTCGTCCATCACATCATTCTCCTAATGATGTGATCCCGTTATCAAATGACAACTCATGTCTATGACCTGGAAACCGCGGTCATCTTTGATCAACGAGCTAGTCCTGTAGAGGCTCACTAGGGACACAAAGTCTGTCTATTCATCCACACGTGTATCTGAGTTTCCAATCAATACAATTATAGCATGGATAATAAACGATTATCATGAACAAGGAAATATAATAATAACTCTTTTATTATTGCCTCTAGGGCATATTTCCAACATGGACATCTACCCTGAGCTCTACGACATCGTCATGGAGCAAATTGGCTTCATCCCAGAAGCTCTCATGGTGGCTCTCAGCCACCTGCTGGACAACAAAGCCCAGGGTGTTCGGTTTGTTGCCATGGGAGAAGCCCATAGGGTGCTTTGGCTGAGGACCTAGCTAGGCAGGCACTACTACTAGTGTTGCTTCCGGTGGTGGCGACGACGTGTATGATCCTCGACAGCGATGAGGACGACATATATTTTGTGTAGTTAGGGCTTAAAAACAATCTTATAGTTTGTATATTTTGATGAGGTGGTATATACTAACCCCTCATGGTGATCCTCACGGTGATCACGAACTTGCAGTGGTAGGATGACACCCTCTTTTGGATGTGATGGTAGGATGATGCCAAAGTAGTGCTAGGTTGAACTTGCTATGATCATGCATGCTTGCTAATGCTCTTCTGCTCCATTTCTTGCTCCTAGAGTTCTTCATTGCTTGTTGTTTGTGTGTTCGAATGCTTGTCGCTTCAACTTATTGCTCGTTTGCACTGCCAGGGCAAGTGGTATGTGGTGTTCGAAGGTAGGGTTCCAGGGGTTTACAGTTCATGGGAAGCTTGCAACAAACAAGTTTCAGGTTACAACGACATCAACCACAGAGGAGGGTTTAAGACTAGGCAGGCGGCAGAAGATGCTTACTCCAAGTATGTGCGAGAGCATTCATGCAGCAAGGTTGAGGTTGGAAAGAAGGTGGATCGACCATTAGGGCTGAAGAACTTCATCATCTTTGTCTCGTTCATAGTCATAGCAGTGTTATGGCGTTGGTGTGCTCGGTGTGATCATGTGTAAGGTGTAGTAGTATTGGTAAGCTCACCAAGTAGGGTGGAAGGTGAGCACAACTCTATGCTCGTATGTAACCAAATAGCGTGCACCCATATGAGCACATACAATGCGAGCAACCAAACACGGTGCATAGAGGCATCGTTACGATGCAGGTAGAGAACATGCAAGCAACCAAACTAAATGCAGATGTTGGTTTTTGGCCTGCATTTGCTCAGCTAGGTCCAACTCAGACAAGTATGCAAATGGGCAAAAAGATGCAAGTAACCAAACATGCCCCAAGTGAACGCGCAATAGCTTGGTAAATTGGGCCTTTGATACCAATAAATAATGTAACTACACTGCTGAGCAAAACAACACCTATGTCAGTGTACTTATCTCATTTTGATATAATCGGCATAGGTATATATTCATAGTATGGACTAAATCGCATTCATGCTTTTGCAACTACTCACGATACAGGAAATGTGGAACGAATGGGTCCTTCTCCTTTGATTCAAATGAATTTCGTAGGATTGACGAGGTTGGAATCATTAAAATAAAACTCTATGTTGGTCATTTTATTCGTAGTACAGAATTCTATAGGATTTTTTCCCTAAGAATGTGTAGTACTTCTAATTAGAAATTTAGTATCCACTTCAATCTCTTTTTATAGTTCCTTTGTTTTGTCTAGCATCGGACACTCTTATGCCAATCGTATAATATCCACCTGTGCATCTTTTTTTAGTCCGAGCTAACTAATGTGGCATTTTTTTCTACATGTACACTTACAAGCAGGACCTACCTGTCAGAGATCATGTGAACCAAATCAAATGATGGATTAGAGCTAGTTGCAACAGATTACACCAATCGGTGGTGTTTTGTGCAACAAACTCAAAAATGGGTGTTCTATGCAAATTTGGTCCCAATAGTTGATGGTTTGTGCAATTTTCTTCCCAGGGGAACTTAGTGTCTGCAAAAAAAATGTCAACCCGCTTATCCCTTCCCTCATAATAAAGCATGGATTGAGTCCGTATGATTCACCGTCGCGGCAGTATTGCATAAAAGACCCTATTTTTCTAGGTAATCGACCCGCAAGCTATGTACAGTCATCCTGCCTGGCCCTTTCCGCTAAAAATACATGTCGGACTCGAACCTGCGACCGCCTGTGTAGAACACGGATGTCACAACCAACCAGGCTGGCTACCTTTTGCTGAAAAATTGTCCCACATCGCTCCCTTACAATACATCACACCAATTTATATACATGTTTCATTTTTTCTGCGTATCAATAGGGTAGCTAGGGACAGAGCTCGGGCGTGGCAAGAGGAAGGGGGCGGCTGATGGTGGTAATGGTCAGTGCAGCGGCGACCATGGAGGCAGCAGAGGGCGTGCAAGAGGCGTGGCGAGGTGGAAGCGTGCAGGAGAGCCTTTTGCTTTGAGGTTCTGGGAACAGAGAGCTCACGCATGTTGAGTCAACGTGGAGGAGGACGAAGGTGCGGGGGACGATGGACGGAGCGGGGCATGAACGCACTAGATCG
>LR738709.1:438087278-438129556 GCA_902687465.1 Secale cereale
GCACATATATTTGTCTGGTGTGTGGCGGCGCGCAGCAGAGAGCGAGGGAGAGATGAGGGGATCGAGCAGATAGATCTCTACTCCTAATGGAGCAGTTGGTAGTCTCGCTTCCAGGTTTTTTTCGTCCCACCTCCCATGGTTTTTTGGTACCTCCTCTCACCTTCGCTGGTTTATTTCGTAGATTTTTTTCGTCATCTCCCCCCACTTCATCGGTTTATTTTCGTGTCATCCTCTCACACAACGAAAGAAATCTGAACAGATCAGAACTTTCCATATTGGCGCAAGTTATTTAGTAATGTACAATCAATCACGAACAATCTCTAAAGATCAAATCTAAATTAACTAACCATACCTTAAATCACTCAATCACAGTAATTAGAAAATCTCTACTCCTAATGGAGCAGTTTGTAGTCTCGCTTCCAGGTTTTTTTTTGTCCCATCTCTCATGATTTTTTGGTATCTCCTCCCATCTTCGCTGGTTTTTTTCGTAGATTTTTTTCGTCCCCTCCCCCCACTTCATCGGTTTATTTTCGCGTTACCCTCTCACACAACGAAAGAAATCTGAATAGATCAGAACTTTCCATACTGGCACAAGTTATTTAGTAATGTAGAATCAATCATGAACAATCCTTAAAGATCAAAACTAAATTAACTAACCTTACCTTAAATCACTCAATCACATTAATTAGAAAACAAATAATTGATTTTCAGAAAAATCATTCAATCACATTGACCTTACCTTAACTCACGGATGGTAATCAATCTCTAAACAAACGAAACAATACATCAAGGGAGCAGTAAATAAACTCCCTTTTTTATGACATGTATATGATCTTCCCTTCCATCTCCATTGTCAAGCATTCTTGATTCTCGAGGCAGATGTTGGTGCTGCATCACTGGGTCGCGATGGTGCCGGAGGACGAGAGCGGCGAGGCCGAGTCCCGCGGCACCGTGTTGGCCGCGGCCGATGAAGGGGGCGAAGAAGGGCGGCTTCCCTGGTCGTGGCCCTGGGAGTTGGTGCGGTGGAAGCGGCACTTGAAGGACCCGTCGTGGGTGGCCGGCGCGCAGACGCACTTGGAAGCGGGCCCGTGGCCCGCGCCGGACGGCGCCGACGCTGACCCGGGCCACCTCCTCCACGTATTCTTGGAGTTGTAGTGGCCGATTTACATGAAACTAATTCCCTCAGTTTGTTTAGAGATTCTTAAAGTTAATGTGGTCCCGTTACAACGCATGCGCGTTCTTCCCGTATAGATAGATGCTCGCTCCGCTAGGGTTATAGAGATCGAGCGAGTGGGAGATGGGCTTGCGAGGTTGGGCCGGCCCCAACCCACCCCTTTGTTTTCAGTATTCTTTCATCAAACGTTTTTAGTACGTTGTCCCATTTTTATTACGTCTCTTACTAGATCTTTTATCGTATGTTTCGCTCCCACTCAGTTACGTGTCTCGCTAGATTTTACATCACAAACTGGGCTAGATCTAAACATTGTTTGTGCCCTGTTCTTGGGCTTCCTTCTAGAAAAGGCAAAAAACTCGAGTCCCGCTCCTCCCATCATAGTGATGCATCCAACTGAGCTATCTATGTATCCAATGAATGTGAATATTTTTTAGAATTAAATAGTCCCACCTCGCTGGGCAAGGGCTTTTGGAGGCCGAGCTCCACGAATCTCGTTTTCAAAATACGAATTTCCACTTCATAAAGAAATTGAAAAAAATTATACACTTTCATACATGTATATTGCGTATGTGCAAAAATTCATAACCATATACTTTCACACGTGGCGTACAGAAAAAAGACAAAATCGTATTTCTAAAATGGGTCGATTTTTGTTGTTGTTGGGCTGGAAATTTATCTTTTTTGTATAGCCTACAAAACAGAAAATTTTGAAATGATTTTTCCACACGTGCGTGCGGAAATCATATAAGTTTTGGTGGGATTTTTTTGAAACTTTGAAATATGACTTTTGATTTTTTTTCAAAATACCGAGCTCCGTGGAGCTTGGCCTCCGTTGGCATTTTCCGCACCTCGCCCCTTTTGTCAAATCCCACCACTTAATATATGCTTACGATTTGCATGCAAAATCCACAAGCAACCTCAAAGTAAAACAGAGTAGGATGAGGCGGGTCTGCTTGTGACCAGAAGGAAAAATCTGGCGGGCATAAGGAAGGAAAGCAATTAAGAAAAATAAAAAATATGGCGAAAGAAATAAAAATCTCGTGTGCCTAAGGATAGAAAAGTTGTGCCTAGGCAGGACCTGCCTTACGACGAAAAGGATAAACTCTTATGTCCGAGAAGGAAGAAATTAATAGAAAGAATAAACTCGTTGTGAAATAAGCCAGTCATGTTGTAAGGCGCAACAATACCAATTATTTTCATGCGTTTTACATTTTTTTTGTTATTTAAAATGTTTTTTCCTTCTGGAAAATATCATGTAATTTTTTAAGTTGGTCATGCATTTTAGTTCCTTTTGTGAAGTTTTAAGAAAAAAAGTCACATATGAAAATAATATTCATATAAATTGAAAAAAATCACCCTTTTCTAAAAGAAAAAAATCATGTAATTCTAAAAAATGACACATGCTAATTTTTCATAATTTAAAAAAATATCCATTTTTTTATAAGTCCATGTGATTTTAAAAGTGTTTATGTATTATAAAAAGAATGTTGATGCATTTTGAAAAATAAATATACAATTTAAAAGTGAGTGAGCGTATCAGGGTTAGTGTATGGACATCCAACAATATCATCACCTTGAGATTGGCCACATTCAGACACAATGTGATCAGGTGAACACCGTGTTCATGGTTGATCAAGGCGGGAATGAGGATAAGCTATAACACGGATGAGACGCTATGGTGAAATAGATAAGGCCATATACAACGCTGAGTGCTTATCCACTAGTGCTTAAGGAGAGAAACTGTAATTGTGTCCCCAAATAACTTTTGTCTTGCAACGGAGGGTGCTTCAATAGCGTTAGTTTGCTTAGCCCCTGATGTGAATAGAGCAGTTTCCTCTCCTAAGATCAACTCTAGCAGACCCCGCATCCCGTTCCGACCCGCAAAATAACCGTCAAAATGCAAGCCGGTGCGGAAAAACCTGCCCGATCAGACCCCACATCCCGCCCCGGCCCGCAAAATTTTTGGGGGGCACTGCAAAATCCCTCCCCTAACCCGGGAATACACGGGTGTCCCCCTCGTGGCTGCGACGCCCTGCATCACAGAGAAGCAGTTGGCAGGAGGGACATTTCAGTCCGCGCGTCTTTCCCCCCTCCTTCCACCGCCGATCGCCCTTGCTTTCGCCCGCCCGCCGCCGCCGATTCCGGCCAAATCTACGGGCGGCATCGCTCTGCGGGGCCGCCCCACACCCTCCCGCACCGAGACGCTGCACGACCCCCCGGATCCGGCGAGAAGAGCTGCCGCCGCCAGGGATCACACGCCGCGTCCGCCATCGGCTAGTGCGTATTTTTGCGATTTTTGCGAGCGATATAGTTGATTGATGCGTCGGTACGCATCTAGATGGAGTTGACCCCGTGCGAGAAGTTCTTGCTCTCCGATTCGTCTGATTCGGATGACTCGGATATTGAGACCATGCTTGCGAACTTCCGGCAGCAGACAATGGTCATGGAACTTGCCGTGAAGGAGCACGAAGACGAGAACCGGAAGAGGAGGCGAGGATCAACCGTGGGGCGTCTTTGCATTCCTCGGAATCATCATCTTGGGAGCGAGATGTTGATGCAAGACGACTTCACGGAGAATCCTACATATCCACCGCACCTCTTCCGGAGAAGGTACCGAATGCGCCGATCCCACTTTGTCAAAATTGTTCAAGCTTGCAAGGCAAAGTGTCGGTATTTTACTCAAAGAAGAAATGACACGGGCATAAAGGGATTTAGTGCATATCAAAAAATCTCCGCGGTAATGCGGGTGATTGCGTATGGTGTTTCGGCTAACTATGCTGATGAGTACCTTCGCATTGCTGAAGATACTACAATTGAGTCTGTGTGTAGATTTGAAAAGGTGCTCATCTTTGTCTTTGGTCTGAGTATCTTCGGGCACCCAACGAAGATGACACAAAGAAATTGATGGCATCTAATGAGAGGAGAGGTTGGCCTAGCATGCTAGTGAAGGAAATATGCCCTAGAGGCAATAATAAAGTTGTTATTTATATTTCCTTATATATCATGATAAATGTATTTTATTCATGCTAGAATTGTATTAACCGGAAACTTGATACATGTGTGAATACATAAACAAAATAGAGTGTCCCTGGTATGCCTCTAGTAGACTAGCTCGTTAATCAAAGATGGTTATGTTTCCTGACCATAGACATGTGTTGTTATTTGATCAACGGGATCACATCATTATGAGAATGATGTGATGGACAAGACCCATCCGTTAGCTTAGCAATATGATCGTTTAGTTTTACTGCTATCGCTTTCTTCATGACTTATACATGTTCCTATGACTATGAGATTATGCAACTCCCGAATACCGGAAGAACACCTTGTGTGCTATCAAACATCACAACGTAACTGGTTGATTATAAAGATGCTCTATAGGTGTCTCTGAAGGTGTTTGTGGTGTTGGCATAGATCGAGAATAGGATTTGTCACTCCAAGTGTCGGAGAGGTATCTCTGGGCCCTCTCGATATAAGCCTTGCAAGCAAACGATTAATGAGTTAGTCACGAGATGATGTATTACGGAATGAGTAAAGAGACTTGCCGGTGACGAGATTGAACTAGGTATGATGATACCGATGATCGAATCTCGGGAAAGTAACATACCAATGACAAAGGGAACAACGTATGTTGTTATGCGGTTTGACCGATAAAGATCTTCGTAGAATATGTAGGAACCAATATGAGCATCCAGGTTCCGCTATTGGTTATTGACCGGAGATGAGTCTCGGTCATGTCTACATAGTTCTCGAACCCGTAGGGTCCGCATGCTTAATGTTCGATGCATGTTTTGATGTACCGAAGGTAGTTCGGAGTCCCGGATGTGATCACGGACATGACGAGGAGTCTAGAAATGGTCGAGAAAAAAGATTGATATATTGGAAGATTATATTCAGACATCGGAAGGGTTCTGGGGGTCACCGGATAAATAATGGAGGACCGGGAGGTTACCGGAACTCCCGGAGAGTAAATGGGCCTAATTGGGCTTTAGGGGAGAGAAAGGGGGGCTGCATAGGGCAGGCCACGCCCCCCATGGCCTAGTCCGAATTGGACTAGGGGGATGGGCGGCGCTCCCTCCTTCCTTCTCTTCTCTCCCTCCCCTTCCTTCTTCTCCTACTCCTACTAGGAAAGAGGGAATCCTACTCCTAGTGGGAGTAGGATTCCCCCCTTGGGCGCGCCATAGGAGGGCCGACCCGCTCCTCCTCTCCTTCTTTATATACGTGGCCAGGGGGCACCCCATAGACACACAAGTTGATTTCTTAGCCGTGTGCGGTGCCCCCCTCCATAGTTACACACCTCGGTCATATCGTCGTAGTGCTTAGGCGAAGCCCTGCGCCGGTAACTTCATCATCACCGTCACCACGCCGTCGTGCTGATGGAACTCTCCCTTGACCTCAACTAGATCAAGAGTTCATGGGACGTCATCGAGCTGAACGTGTGCTGAATGCGAAGATGCCGTACGTTCGGTGCTTGAATCGGTTGGATCGCGAAGACGTTCGACAACATCAACCGCATTACTAAACGCTTCCGCTTTCGGTCTACGAGGGTACATGGACACACTCTCCCGCTCGTTGATATGCTTCTCCTAGATAGATCTTGCGTGGTCGTAGGATTTTTTTTTTAAATACTACGTTCTCAACAGTGGTATCAGAGCCAGGTGTATGCGTAGATGATATGCACGAGTAGATGATAACCCACAAGTGTAGGGGATCACAACAGTTTTCGAGGGTAAAGTATTAAACCCAAATTTGTTGATTCGACACAAGGGGAGTGATACGTTCAAAACGTATCTATAATTTCTGCTTGCTTCATGCCTTTTTTGTGTGATATTGCTATGATATTTATGCACTTCCATACACTTTTGATCATATTTGGACTAACCTACTAATGGTTGCAAAAGTGCACAATGTTCTTGTTTTACACTTTATTGTGTAGGAATTACTTGGAAATTGACAAAAACGCAAAAGGAGTCATATTGGAGTAGGACTCTGACTTTCCTGAAATCTGTCTGAGAACGTTTTTTAAAGATGGTCACGTTCCGGCCCGAAGACGACCTCAAACGGAAAAAGTCTAGTTGCGAAAGTTTTGGGGAATTTCGAGGCGATGCTTCTGGATATAAAATTCGTCCAAATCGGTGTCCGGACGGCCGAGTAAAGCCCGTTTTACTGAGGCCCAAAATCTGATGACGAGAATCCGAGAGTCTATATAAAGAGAGGAAACCTAGGTCACCAAGGGCCACGAATTTTCCTCCTCCCAAGCCGCCGTCTTGGAGGGGAGGACCAGCACCATTGTAGCACCATCCACAAGGAAGAAGGGGGGCCAAGGAGCGCTGCCCCCAGGGCCGCCGCCGTCTCCTCCCAGCCGCCGCCGCCCCCGTGGCCGCCGCCTCCTCGCGGGGCTGCACCTCTCCATCAACACCACCATCAAGATCCTCCTCACCATGTCCATGTGTGAGTAGTCTCCTTCGGGGCCGAGGGCTCATACGTGTAGCTATGTGGTTATCTCTCTCTCCCATGATGTGATCTTCGTTGTGATCATAGGCTATGTAAATCTAGGGTGATCCCATGATATTTCCCCTTCCTCTATGTATTGGATTGATGTACTCACTTGTCTTTATCTAGTATAATCCCCGAGATCAAGGTGACAGCGGTCTATTGAACATGGATTAGAAAAATATTTTCATGAGTGATTTCCTCTCTTGTGTGTTGATTGAAGATTGAGAGTCTCTTGGTGCTTGTCTTTGACTATCCTTTAGATATGTTGTGGTGATTGTGGGACTCTCTTTGGATGGCCGCGGTGACATTGGGAAATCCTTAGATTGAGAACTACGAACTTTGAGGTGTGCTTTTGTAGCCCTACATAATTCTCGTCCTCTCTTGACCACGAAGGAATGACCTCCGGGTGCGTCTCCATTGCATGTTTTATGGGAAATATCATGTGATTCGATTATGTTAATGTTGTTGGGAGTTGCCACTAGTGAAAGTATGATCCCTAGGCCTTGTTTCCACCATTGCAATACCATTTGTGCTCACGTTTACCACTTGTTTGCTTGCTGCATTTTTTATTACAGATTTATATTACTTTGTTTTGCCATCCATATCACTTGCCATTTAACATCTCTTCGCCGAACTAGTGCACCTATACATCTAACAAGTGTATTAGGTGTGTTGAGGACACAAGAGACTTCTTGTATCTTAGTTGCAGGGTTGCTTGAGAGAGACCATCTTCAACCTCTACTTCCCTGAGTTCGATAAACCTTAGGTCATCCACTTGAGGGAAATTGCTGCTGTCCTACAAACCTCTGCGCTTGGAGGCCCAACATAGTCTACAAGAGTAGAAGCGTGTGTAGACATCAAGCTATTTCTGGCGCCGTTGCCGGGGAAGTGAGTGCTTGAAGGTATATCTTTAGATCTTGCAATTAAATCTTTTTGTTTCTTGTTTTTATTTCACTAGTTATGTTTATGAAAAACCGCATTCTTAGTTCGTTGCTTGTGGGAAGACGGCCCACACCTGTGGTGGTTGCTCCTCCTCCTACTGAAATTGTGCCCTATAAAATACCGGCTGGTATTATCGATTATATTTTCGCTAATCGTTATGCAGGAGACAGACATCCCGGTGAACACTTGCTATATCTGTCACAACTATGTTCATTATTTAAGCTTGCAGGTGTATCAAGGGAGTTTGTCATGAGGAAATTGTTCACCGTATCACTTATAGATAAAGCTTCAAATTGGTATAAGCTTCTCGATAACTCGCACTTGCTTGATTGGCAAGAGCTTATGTCTCTCTTTTATACTAAGTTTTATCCTCTTCATGAAATTCATCGAGACAGGAACTATATCTATAACTTTAGGTCTCGTGACGGAGAGAGCGTAGCTCAAGCTTGGGGGAGACTGAAAACGTTAATGCTAAAATGTCCTAACCATGGGCTCCCCAAAGATGCTTATGTGGAGAGTAAGAGTACCTTTTTGCATGTGGATCATGGTAACAATGCTTTATGTGATGCTTATATTGTTGAGTTTATTCGTGATCCCACTGAAAATTATTATGAGAAGGGAACATATGCTTATAGATATTTTAATAATATTAAGTTCCCTCTCTTTATGTTGAAGGTTTTGAAGCTGCACTTGTTTTGTCTTCCTATGCATATTGCTTTGTGCTTCAATGAATTATTCCATTGCAATATTCCTATGCATAGGAAGCATGTTAGGCTTAAATGTATTTGGTATTTGCTTCTTGATGCTCTCTTTAGTTCTTCAACTCTATTCCTACGAGAGCATCATTAAAGTCTTAAGCCTATCTTTATGGCTATAAAGAAAGAGCTCTAGGGAGACAACCCTTGTTATCTTTGCTTTCGGTTTTAGTGGTCTTGATGTTTGTTACTACTGTAGCAACATCATTGTATCTTTATTTTTCAGCTTTGTGCCAAGTTTAGCCTCTGATTGCAAGAAAGTTCAAAAGTTGTGACGTGATGTCCAGGAAACAGATTCTGTCCTTGGACAGAAAAAAATCGTATAAAATCACCAGATCATCTTTTTGGTCTGAATTTTTTCGACAGCGTGCTCTATACAATTGGCTTTCGGGCGTCTGTTCTGAGTTTTTTGATTTGAGTTGCAGAAGTGCCCCAAAAAAATCATTTACTATCTGCTGGTCTGTTTTTCACAGATTCTGTCTTGTTTTGCCTTTCCTTCGTTTTGCAAACCTTGAGCTTGCTTTTTCTTTGCAAAAACCTTTTGGCAATCTTGAGAAACAGTAGACCTTCAAGAATATCCTTATTTCCAGCAAGGAACAATTATTTTATTAAGGGTACTAACCTCGCTAATCAGATTATGATGAGTTATGTATGAAGGGAGTTTTCAAGTGTGCGAGGGAAGATGATAAAAAGATTCAGGAGTGTCAAAAGCTCAAGCTTGGGGATGCCCCCGTGCACCCCAAGAAATATTCAAGAAGACTCAAGCGTCTAAGCTTGGGGATGCCCCCGTGCATCCCCTTCTCCATCAACAATTATCAGTTCGTCTTTCGTTCCACTATATTTTTATCACTTCATGTGTTATGTGCTATGCTTGGAGCGTCTTGCTTTTAGTTTCCTTTTTAGTTTTTCTTAGCTTTGCTTGCTGTCATAACGAGTTGGAACCCATTTTTCTTTGTGTAGGAGAGAAACACGCTCCACTTCAACCTGGAACACAACATAGAATTTTCATGTCTATCTTTGCTGTGTGTGTTCTTTGTCTTTCAATAGCTACTATCATGTTCAGCTCTCAGTTTTCATGCTTTACTTTTTAAAGAGTTTTTGTTTAGTTGGTCGCTGGAACTCTCTTTAGTTATAATGCTTATCTTGTTAAGAGAGTTGGCTTTTGTTGCACTGGTTGATATGTCTATCATAAAAACGCTATGTGCATATTGGTGCTTAGTAGTTCATGTTTTCTTATGGTTAGTCTCAAATAGCTGGGGGGTTCTCAATGTGTTATTGGAGTACCAACATGATTTGTTTGCCTATGATGTGGTATGGTTTAGTGATATCTTCCTCCAGGAATTTATTTTGATTGACTTGGCGTATGCTCACGCATATTTAAGACTGTAAAGAAAGTCTATCAAGCCTTGATGATCTTTAATTTCTGAGTAGCGATATAACTTCCATGCCCGATTCAATGTTGCTTTGTCGCTCTGCATGATTATGACCGTCATTGCTCTTTTAGTTGGTCGCTCCCAGTCTTTTGCTAACCTTCGCTTGTACTAAGCGGACTGACTGCTTGTGCATCCAAAATCCTTTAAACCAGTTATGCCATATGAGTCCACCATACCTTCCTATACATGGTATTTACCTGCCATTCCTAACGAAGACTTTCATGTACCATCTCGAAATTATTCAAAAAAGTATTTCTCTTTTGTGCCTCTGTTTTAGCTCATGCGGAAGTAGTAGTTAATTCATGATCTTTTTAAGTTGGACAAGCTTCACCCCGGGATTGCATGTCTAATGTGCAAACCCATAATACGAGAAGGAACTGGCATAGAGTGCACCCGGCTCATTAAAAAAAATATACAACAAACAAACCCTTCTTCACGCTTTGTTCATTAGAAATCAGAAAACTTTGGCAGTGATAAACAAAGGAAATTAGGAGGATGTGATCGTCCTCATTCGGGAGCCGTTCCTCGAAACTTGTCCAGCTCAAGAAGTGATTGAGTTATCTGCTAGCATTCGTTGACAAAACATGCATATTCAAAAATAATAATTATTACCTCTGTTTTTAAAACCAAGAGCTCTGGTACATGTTTAGTTTTTGTTTCCGACCACGGGTTTTCAACCTTGCCAACAAAATCCATGGTTCGAGAGTCTCCACCTTCTTTAAAGCACCAACTATTGAGAGCATGATTGTCATTCTGAGTGTAATGTGCATTGTCCCAAAGTACCATTGTCTTTTGCATGATTATGATATCGTTTATTCTGAAATCATTGTATCTAGTCGTCACTTAAACCTTGGAGGTGCCCCTGCATTTATGTTTTTCTTCACTAAAGGGGGCAAGCGAGATGTCACTTTGTCATATTTGCACACCATGCTCATTACAAATCTATTGAGTGTTTCAGTATCATATTGTAAAACTTTCAATTCTTTGTGATATTCTCATGAGGCAACTTAATTACTACAGATTCATTATCTCAGTAAGCATTTGTCATGTGACTGTGAAAGGTTCTTATATGGTTAATAGCATGTCACCACAGAAATTATGCTTGTTATCATTTACCTACTCGAGGACGAGAAGCAATTAAGCTTGTGGATGTTGATACGTCCAAAACGTATCTATAATTTCTGCTTGCTCCATGCCTTTTTTGTGTGATATTGCTATGATATTTATGCACTTCCATACACTTTTGATCATATTTGTACTAACCTACTAACGGTTGCAAAAGTGCACAATGTTCTTGTTTTACACTTTATTGTGTAGGAATTACTTGGAAATTGACAAAAACGCAAAAGGAGTCGTATTGGAGTAGGACTCTGAATTTCCTGAAATCTGTGTGAGAACGTTTTTTAAAGATGGTCACGTTCCGGCCTGAATAGGACGTCAAACGGAAAAAGTCTAGTTGCGAAAGTTGTGGGGAATTTCGAGGCGATGCTTCTGGATATAAAATTCGTCCAAATCGGAGTCCGGACGGCCGAGTAAAGCCCGTTTTATTGAGGCCCAAAATCTGATGACGGGAATCCGAGAGTCTATATAAAGAGAGGAAACCTAGGTCACCAAGGGCCACGAATTTTCCTCCTCCCAAGCCGCCGTCTTGCAGGGGAGGACCAGCACCATTGCAGCACCATCCACAAGGAAGAAGGGGGGCCAAGGAGCCGCTGCTCCCAGGGCCGCCGCCATCTCCTCCCAGCCGTCGCCGCCTTCGTGGCCGCCGCCGGCCGCCGCCTCCTCGCGGGGCTGCACCTCTCCATCAACACCACCATCAAGATCCTCCTCACCATGTCCATGTGTGAGTAGTCTCCTCCGGGGCCGAGGGCTCGTACATGTAGCTATGTGGTTATCTCTCTCTCCCATGATGTGATCTTCGTTGTGATCATAGGCTATGTTAATCTAGGGTGATCCCATGATATTTCCCCTTCCTCTATGTATTGGATTGATGTACTCACTTGTCTTTATCTAGTATAATCCCCGAGACCAAGGTGACAGCGGTCTATTGGACATGAATTAGAAAAACATTTTCATGAGTGATTTCTTCTCTTGTGTGTTGATTGAAGATTGAGAGTCTCTTGGTGCTTGTCTTTGACTATCCTTTAGATATGTTGTGGTGATTGTGGGACTCTCTTTGGATGGCCTCGGTGACATTGGGAAATCCTTAGATTGAGAACTACGAACTTTGAGGTGTGCTTTTGTAGCCCTACATAATTCTCGTCCTCTCTTGACCACGAAGGAATGACCTCCGGGTGCGTCTCCATTGCATGTTTTATGGGAAATATCATGTGATTCGATTATGTTAATGTTGTTGGGAGTTGCCACTAGTGAAAGTATGATCGCTAGGCCTTGTTTCCACCATTGCAATACCATTTGTGCTCACGTTTACCACTTGTTTGCTTGCTGCACTTTTTATTACAGATTTATATTACTTTGTTTTTCCATCCATATCACTTGCCATTTAACATCTCTTCGCCGAACTAGTGTACCTATACATCTAACAAGTGTATTAGGTGTGTTGGGGACACAAGAGACTTCTTGTATCTTAGTTGCAGGGTTGCTTGAGAGAGACCATCTTCAACCTCTACTTCCCTGAGTTCGATAAACCTTAGGTCATCCACTTGAGGGAAATTGCTGCTGTCCTACAAACCTCTGCGCTTGGAGGCCCAACATAGTCTACAAGAGTAGAAGCGTGTGTAGACATCAGGGAGCCAAAGAATACTCTTAGGTATTAGCACCTGAGTTGTCAATTCAACCACACCTGGAAACTTAGTATCTGCAGCAAGATAGTTTAGTAGCAAAGTAATATGATAGTGGCGGTAGCGGCAATAAAAGTAAAGATAGTGTTTTTGTAGTTTTTGTGATAATAGCAATGGAAAAGTAAATAAGCAACTAGCAATATAGGTAAAGCTCGTATGCATTGTATCGGTGATGGAAAATTACGTTGGATGCAATTCATCATGTAGAAGTTATAACCTAGGGTGACACAGAACTAGCTCTAGTTCATCAATGCACTGTAGGCATGTATCCCGAATATAGTCATACGTGCTTATGGAAAAGACTTGCATGGCATCTTTTGTCCTACCCTCCCGTGGCAGCGGAATCCTATTGGAAACTAAGGGATATTAAGGCCTCCTTTTAATAGAGTACCGGACCAAAGCATTAACACATAGTGAATACATGAACTCCTCAAACTATGGTCATCACCGGGAGTGGTCCCGATTATTGTCACTTTGGGGTTGCCGGATTATAACACATAGTAGGTGACTATAGACTTGCAAGATAGGATCAAGAACATACATATATTCATGGAAACATAATAGGTTCAGATCTAAAATCATGGCACTCGGGCCCTAGTGACAAGCATTAAGCATAGCAAAGTCATATCAACATCAATCTCAGAGCATAGTGGATACTAGGGATCAAACCCTAACAAAACTAACTCGATTACATGATAGATCCCATCCAACCCATCACCGTCCAGCAGCCTACGATGGAATTACTCACGCACGGCGATGAGCATCATGGAATTGGTGATGGAGGAAGGTTGATGATGACGATGGCGACGATCTCCACTCTCCGGAGCCCCGAACAGACTCCAGATCAGCCCTCCCGAGAGAGATTAGGGCTTGGCGGCGGCTCCGTCTCGTGAAACGCGATAATTCTTTCTCCCTGATTTTTTTCTCCACGAAATGGAATATATAGGACCCGGGGATACGTCCGTGGAGCATCGGGGGGGTCCTCGAGGCAGGGGCGCGCGCCCTGGGAAGGGGGGCGCGCCCCCGCCCTCGAGGACAGGGTGTGGGCCTCCAGTGCAGATCTTCTTGCAGATATTATTTATATTTTCTAAAATAATTCTCCGTTGATTTTCAGGCGATTGCGAGAACTTTTTATTTCTGCACAAAAATAACACCATGGCAATTCTGCTGAAAACAACGTCAGGTCGGGTTAGTTCCATTCAAATCATGCAAGTTAGAGTCCAAAACAAGGGCAAAAGTGTTTGGCAAAGTAGATACGTTGGAGACGCATCAACTCCCCCAAGCTTAAACCTTTGCTTGTCCTCAAGCAATTCAGTTGATAAACTGAAAGTGATAAAGAAAAACTTTGGCAAACTCTGTTTGCTGTTGTTGTTGTTGTAAATATGTAAGCTAGCATTCAGGTTTTCAACAAGATCATGAACTAACCACATTCACAATAACTTTCAGGTCTCAAGACTACTCACATCAATGGCATAATCAACTAGCGAGCAATAATAATAAACATCGGATGGCAACACTTCTCAAAACAATCATGATATGATATAACAGGATGGTATCTCGCTAGCCCTTTCTGAGACCGCAAAACATAAATGCAGAGCACCTTTAAAGATCAAGGACTGAGTAGACATTGTAATTCATGGTAAAAGAGATCTAGTCATGATCATACTCAATGCAAATTAATAGTAATACATGCAACGACAGAGGTGCTCTCCTACTGGTGCTTTTTGATAAGAGGAGATGGCTCTGCATAAAAGTAAATAGATAGGCCCTTCGCAGAGGGAAGCAGGGATTTGTAGAGGTGCCAGAGCTCGATTTTAAAATAGAGATTGAATAACATTTTGAGCGGTATACTTTCGTTGTCAACATAACAACCAAGAATCTCGATATCTCCCATGCTACACACATTATATGTGGTTCCCAAACAGAATGGTAAAGTTTATACTCCTCCAACCACCAACAAGCACACTCCACGGTCAGCCGAATCCATGGGTTACCATCCAAACAAGCAACAGCCCTGAGGGAGTTTTGTTTAATTATTATGATTTTGAGCATGGGACTGGGCATCCCGGTTACCAGCCATTTTCTCGTGAATGATGAGCGGAGTCCACTCATCGTGAGAATAACCCACCTAGCATGGAAGATATAGACAGCCCTAGTTGATACATGAGCCGTTCGAGCATACAAAACAGAATTTCATTTGAAGGTTTAGAGTTTGGCACATACAAATTTACTTGGAACGGCAGGTAAATACCGCATATAGGAAGGTATGGTGGACTCATAGGGAACAACTTTGAGGTTTATGGAAATGGATGCACAAGCAGTATTCCCACTTAGTACAGGTGAAGGCTAGAAAGAGACTGGGAAGCGACCAACTAGAGAGCAACAACGGTCATGAACATGCATTAAAATTAATCAACAATGAATGCAAGCATGAGTAGGATATAAATCACCATGAACATAATATCGTGAAGGCTATGTTGATTTGTTTCAACTACATGCATGAACATGTGCCCAGTCAAGTCACTTCAATCGTTCAGAGGAGGATACCACCCATCATACCACATCACAACCATTTTAATATCATGTTGGCACGCAAGATAGACCATTATAAACTCTCAGCTAATTAAGCATGGCATAAGCAGTTATGATCTCTAATTGTCATTGCAAGCATGTTTCATTCATAACAAGCTAAATCAAGAACGACGAGCAATCATATTTACAAAAACAAGAGAGGTCGAGTTCATACCTGCTTTTCTCATCTCAATTAGTTCATCATATATCATCCTTATTGCCTTTCACTCGCACAAGCGAACGGTGTGGATAATAATAATAGTACACGTGCATTGGACTAAGCTGGAATCTGCAGACACGTAATACAAGAGAGAAGACAAGGTAATATGGATCAAGATTAAATCAACAACAAAGCATATGAGAGCCACTAAGCATTTTAATCACGGTCTTCTACTCTTAACCCCTAAAGAAAAGAAAAGAAACTATTTACACAGGAAAGCTCCCAACAAGCAAAAGAAGAACGAGAAATCTTTTTGGGTTTTCATTTTTTAGTTACTACTACAAGCAAAGAAAGTAAACTAGCTAGAAGCTTCAACTAATCTTTTTTTGTTTTTCTGGGTTTTTCAAGCACACAAGAAAAAGACTAAGAAAAAGAAATTTAAACTAAGCATGGATGGTACAGTGAAAGAGTGTGAGCACCAACAACTAGAATAAGTGTGAACATGAATGTAAGTCGGTGATAAACACGTACTCCCCCAAGCTTAGGCTTTTGGCCTAAGTTGGTCTATGGCCAGGGATCGAAGCCACTCCCTCCAGTGTACTGAGATGTGTCCTCCGGGCGCCACTGGTTGGCGAGCTCGTCCAGCTCCCACCCATAAACAGATTGACGGGAAGGATCAAATGGTGGTTCTGGCTCAGGCTTTGAAGCTTGTGCCTGGCCTTGGTACTTGTAGAAGGCATCTGATGTAATGAGGTACTTGCGTGTGGACAGATCAAACAGAGATGGTGCAGGCAAGGTAACAATTTCACAGTATATTTCATCAAACCTCAATTTATAATGTAGCTGCATATTTTGGTCTTTAACAATAAAGTCATGAGCTACCATGCTCTTGTAGTCTAGATAAACAGGGGCAAGCAATTTTTCTTCCTTCTCATGATGCCTAATAGGTATATTAAAATGTTCAGCAAGGCAAGAAGCAAAGATGCCTCCAAAGACGGGCCCTCTTGAGCGGTTAAGACTCAATCGTTTGGCAACGACAGCGCCCAAACTAAAAGTTGTGTCCTGGAACAAGGCATGGCGTAAAATGATAATATCAGGGGCACTGAGATTCCCACTGTTCCCGCGACCAATTAAACATCTACTAGCAAATAAAGCAAAGTAGCCCAGAACAGGGAAGTATATACTAGTTATTCTTGCCCCTGCAACTTGTCTAGTTTCACCTACAGCTATCATATCAATAAACCCTTTGACGTCTTCATGACGTGGTTCATCAAGTCTACCTCCAAAGCGTACTTTGCATATTTCAAAAAAATCTAATAGTGATATCTTCTTAACCACATCATATAAGCGAAACTCCACCGTAGGTGGTGTTTTCCTAGAATGAAAATGAAAGCTTTGCGTAAAAATATTAGTGAGTAAGAGATATTGTTCTTTTTGGTCGTTGAGGAAGTCAATGAGGCCTGCATTATTTGCAATCCAATAAAAGTCTTCGTAAATACCGACGAACATCATGAAATCATTACAAGGCCATTCGCACGGTCGAACTTACGCCATGCGAGGAAGATGATACTTGGGCTTCTTATTTTCATCTTTATTCTTCTCCTCTGAGCTCTTACTGGAAGAGCCCCTCAATAACATTTTTAACATTTTCCTGTTCTGAAAATTTCTGAAATTTTTAGTAACTCACAATAAAAGTTAACCAAACTCAACAAGAATGATAGCAACAATTCCTATAAATGCCTAGAAGCTATATCATGCATTAGAACTATTTGGGACCAAGAAAATTTGACATGCAAGCTCAAGAAAAAGGTCACCACAGCAGCACAAATTTGCAACAAATAAAGCAATAGAACAAAAACTAATTGGACCAATGGAGGAGTCACATACCAAGGAACAATCTCCCCAAACAGTTTGGTGAATGGTGCTTTGAGCAAGGAGATCGAAAATGGCAGCAAAATGAGCTAGAACTCGGGTTTGAGCTGGTTGGGGATTTTTTTTGGGAGGAAGAAGAAGAGTATGGGTGAAAGGATAAGTGGAGGGGGGCCACGTGGGGCCCTCGAGGCGGGGAGGGGGGGGTGCCCTGTGCCCTTGAGGCCACGTGCTGGCTCCCCTCGCTGTGTGTTCAGTGCCATGTTTTCTTAAATATTCTAGAAAAAATCATATTTCATTTTCATGGCATTTGGAGAACTTTTATTGCATGGATAAGTCTGGAAACAGAAAGATAATGCTATTTTTCTTTTATTTAACCTAATTAACAGAAAGTAAAAGGAGGGTACAGAAGGTTTGTGCCATCTAGATTCACCTATCCCATGTTCATCAAAAGGAATCCATTAACAAGGTTGATCAGGTCTTGTTAATAAACTCTTTCCGACTAACATGAAACCGGAGAATTTTCGAATAACACTATGTTACCTCAATGGGGATATGTATGTCCCCAACAATAAGTATGTCATATGCCTTTTTGATAGTAGGAATAGGAAATTCAAAACCTCCAATAGTGATAGTTGAAGTTTTTCCAATATAATTGATACTATGGACCTGAGGTTGTTTCCTCGGAAAATGTACCGTATGCTCATTACCATTGACATGAAAAGTGACATTGCCTTTGTTGCAATCAATAACAGGCCCTGCAGTATTCAAAAAGGTCTTCCAAGAATAATAGACATACTATCATCCTCGGGAATATCAAGTATAACAAAGTCCGTTAGAATAGTAACATTTGCAAATACAACAGGCACATCCTCACAAATACCAACAGGTATAGCAGTTGATTTATCGGCCATTTGCAAAGATATTTCAGTAGGTGTAAACTTACTCAAGTCAAGTCTACGATATAAAGAGAGAGGCATAACACTAACACCGGCTCCGAGATCACACAAAGCAGTTTTCACAAGTTTCTCTTAATGGAGCAAGGTATAGTAGGTACTCCTGGATCTCTGAATTTCTTAGGCATTCTACCCTCAAAAGTGTAATTGGCAAGCATGGTGGAGATTTATACATCAGGTATCTTTCTTTTGTTGGTAGTAATGTCTTTCATATATTTGGCATAAGGATTTGTTTTAAGCACATCAGTCAAACACATACGCAAAACGATACGTCTAATCATTTCAGCGAAGCGCTCAAAATCCTCATCATCCTTTTTCTTGGATGGTTTCGGAGGAAAAGGCATGGGTTTCTGAACCCAGGGTTCTCTTTCCCTACCGTGCTTCCTAGCAACAAAGTCTCTTGTCATAACGTTGATTCTTTGATTGTGGGTTATCAAGATCAACAGCAGGTTCAATCTCCACATCATTATCATTGCTAGGTTGAGCATCATCATGAACATCATTATTAATATTATCGCTAGGTTCATGTTCATTACTAGATTGTGTCTCAGCATCAAAAACAGATATATCATTGGGATTCTCAGGTGGGTGAGCTACAGGTTCACTGGAAGCATGCAAGGTTCTATCAGTTTTCTTTTTCTTCTTCTTAGAAGAACTAGGTGCATCTAAATTAGCTCTCTGAGAATCTTGCTCAATTCTCTTAGGGTGGCCTACAGGATACAGAGGTTCCTGAGTCATTCTACCACCTCTAGTCACAACTCTAATGGCACTATCATTATTCTTACTATTTAATTCATTGAGCAAATCATTCTGAGCCTTAAGTACTTGTTCTACTTGAGTGGTGACCATGGAAGCATGTATACTAATAAGTTTCAGTTCATCTTTAGCATTAGACAGATAATCACTCAAGCGTTCAATCATATGAGCATTGTGTTGTAATTGTCTACCAACATAAGCATTGAAGTTTTCTTGTTTCACAATAAAATTGTCAAACTCATCTAAGCATTGGCTAGCAGACTTATAACGAGAAATATCACCTTCATCAAATCTATAAAGAGAATTTACCTTTCCTACCTGTGTCGGGTTATCAAGACCATGTATTTCTTCAATAGGCGGTAAATTCTCAACATCTTCAGCTTTAATACCTTTTTCTTTCATAGATTTCTTTGCCTCTTGCATATCTTCAGGACTGAGAAATAGAACACCTCTTTTCTTCGGAGTTGGCTTAGGGGCTGGTTCAGTAATTGTCCAATTATTTTCATTGGCGAGCATATTGTTCAATAGTAATTCAGCTTGTTCCACTGTTATTTCCCTGAAAACACAACCAGCACAACTATCCAGGTGGTCTCTGGAAGCATCGGTTAGTCCATTATACAAGACATCAAGTATATCATGCATCTCAAGAAGATGATCAGGCACAACATTAAGTAACTGGAGAAGCCTCCCCCAAGCTTGTGGGAGACTCTCTTCTTTAGTTTGAGCAAAGTTATATATTTCCCGTAAGGCAGCTTGTTTCTTATGAGCGGGGAAATATTTAGCAGAGAAGTAATGCATCATATCCTGGGGACTATGCACACAGCCAGGATCAAGAGAATTAAACCAAGTCTTAGCATCGCCCTTTAACGAGAACGGAAATAACTTAAGGATATAGTAGTAGCGAATCTTTTCATCATTGGTAAATAGGATGGCTATATCATTCAATTTGGTAAGATATGCCACAACAGTTTCAGACTCATAGCCATGGAAAGCATCAGATTCAGCCAAAGTAATTAACTCAGGATCAACAGAGAATTCGTAATCCTTATCAGTGACACAAATAGGTGAAGTAGCAAAAGCAGGGTCATGTTTCATTCTAGCATTCAAGGACTTTTCTTTCAACTTAGCTAATAACTTCTTAAAATCATATCTATCATTGCAAGCAAGAAAGTCTCTAGCAGTTTCTTCATCCATAACATAACCCTCAGGCACAACAGGCAATTCATATCTATTGGGAGTAGTTTCATCATCACTTTCATAAATATCATCAACATTTGCACTCTCCCTAACCTTAGAAATTTGTTCATCTAGAAATTCACCTAGTGGCACAGTATCAGGCATAGAGATAGTTTCATCATACATAGCAGAAGTAGCATCATCAAGAACATACTACATATCAAATTTAATAGCAGGAGTAGGTGTCGCAAGTTTACTCATAACGGAAGGAGAATCAAGTGCAGAGCTAGATGTCAGTTCCTTACCTCCCCTCGTAGTTGAGGGGAAGATCTTGGTTTTTGAGTCCTTCAAATTCTTCATAGTGATAAGCAGATATAAATCCTAAGTGACTTAAAGAATAGAGCTATGCTCCCCGGCAACGGCGCCAGAAAATAGTCTTGATAACCCACAAGTGTAGGGGATCGCAACAGTTTTCGAGGATAAAGTATGAAACCCAAATTTGTTGATTCGACACAAGGGGAGCCAAAGAATACTCGTAAGTATTAGCAGCTGAGTTGTCAATTCAACCACACCTGGAAACTTAGTATCTGCAGCAAGATAGTTTAGTAGCAAAGTAATATGATAGTGGCGGTAGCGGCAATAAAAGTAAAGATAGTGTTTTTGTAGTTTTTGTTATAATAGCAACGGAAAAGTAAATAAGCAACTAGCAATATAGGTAAAGCTCGTAGGCATTGGATCGGTGATGGGAAATTACGTTGGATGCAATTCATCATGTAGAAGTTATAACCTAGGGTGACACAGAACTAGCTCCAGTTCATCAATGCAATGTAGGCATGTATTCCGAATATAGTCATACATGCTTATGGAAAAGAACTTGCATGACATCTTTTGTCCTACCCTCCCGTGGCAGCGGGGTCCTATTGGAATCTAAGGGATATTAAGGCCTCCTTTTAATAGAGTACTGATGTCTACACACGCTTCTACTCTTGTAGACTATGTTGGGCCTCCAAGCGCAGAGGTTTGTAGGACAGCAGCAATTTCCCTCAAGTGGATGACCTAAGGTTTATCGAACTCAGGGAAGTAGAGGTTGAAGATGGTCTCTCTCAAGCAACCCTGCAACTAAGATACAAGAAGTCTCTTGTGTCCCCAACACACCTAATACACTTGTTAGATGTATAGGTGCACTAGTTCAGCGAAGAGATGTTAAATGGCAAGTGATATGGATGGCAAAACAAAGTAATATAAATCTGTAATAAAAAGTGCAGCAAGCAAACAAATGGTAAACGTGAGCACAAATGGTATTGCAATGGTGGAAACAAGGCCTAGGGATCATACTTTCACTAGTGGCAACTCCCAACAACATTAACATAATCGAATCACATGATATTTCCCATAAAACATGCAATGGAGACGCACCCGGAGGTCATTCCTTCGTGGTCAAGAGAGGACGAGAATTATGTAGGGCTACAAAAGCACACCTCAAAGTTCGTAGTTCTCAATCTATGGATTTCCCAATGTCACCGCGGCCATCCAAAGAGATTACCACAATCACCACAATATATCTAAAGGATAGTCAAAGACAAGCACCAAGAGACTCTCAATCTTCAATCAACACACAAGAGAGGAAATCACTCATGAAAATATTTTTCTAATCCATGTCCAATAGACCGCTGTCACCTTGGTCTCGGGGATTATACTAGATAAAGACAAGTGAGTACATCAATCCAATACATAGAGGAAGGGGAAATATCATGGGATCACCCTAGATTAACATAGCCTATGATCACAACGAAGATCACATCATGGGAGAGAGAGATAACCACATAGCTACACGTACAAGCCCTCAGCCCCGGAGGAAACTACTCACGCATGGACATGGTGAGGAGGAGGTTGATGATGGTGTTGATGGAGAGGTGCAGCCCCACGAGGAGGAGACGGCCGGCGGCAGCCACGGAGGCGGCGGCGGCGGCCCTTGGGGGCGCGGCGGCGGCGGCGGCCCTAGGGGGCAGCAGCTCCTTGGCCCCCCTTCTTCCTTGTGGATGGTGCTGCAATGGTGCTGGTCCTCCCCTCCAAGACTGTAATGCCCCGGATGTAATACTTTCCCTTTTGGGTATATAATATATCTCCGGCTTCATCTATTTCCATTCCGGGTTCTTTGTCTTTCGGGTTTTCGTCGTGTGGTTGTGTGCGTGTGTGGCATTCATTCATATCATGTAGACTTGTGCATCGCATTGCATTTGTGTTGTCGGTTGCATCCGGTTCCACGTGTTCCTTCCCGTTGTCCGTTTCGCGTTCCGGAGCTCCCTCACGTGTCCGTGACGTCCCGTAGGCCTACTTTGGTGTTTGGGCGTGTAACGTTACTGGTGTGCCGCGAGGTTGTTGTGTGTGTTGTTGTTTTGTTGTGTGCAACCCGCCTCTCAAATCTTGTCGCGTTTGGACTCCGTTTGCTATCCCATCAGTTATTCGTGTGGGTCCAAAGTGCCTTCACTTTGTGTCCCAGAACACCCCTATAGCAGCCCACTACCCTCTCCTAGGCCCATCTAGACTACCCCCGCGATCGGATCCGTCGGATCGCGATCGGAGGGCTCCTAACACCCCCCACAAACCTAACCCTAGCAGATCTGAGATATATAGACCCCTAGGTCTAATTTTGGGCATCCCTTTCTTCTTCCCTTTTTTTTCTTCCCCTAATTTTTCAGATCCAACCTCCCCCCTCCTCTCCACTTGGAGACTCTCCATGAATCCCGAAGGATCCAGCAGTTCGCCGCCGCCAGCCCTGGATCGGGCAGGATCCAGGGTCAACGCCTCCATCGCCGCTTCGATCGAGGCCACCCGCTTCGCCGCAGGCCTCCGCAGCTCCCTCCGTCCCTCCGATCGGCGCCAGGCGCAAGGGCCTAGGGACCACATCCCCTTCGACCTCGCCCCGATCTGGAGTCTCCCGGCCCGTACGCCGCCGCGCCAGGCCTTCCCCGCCTGGGCGCCCCGCCTCAGTGGGCCGCATCACCAGGCCCGCACCAGCGCTCCCGCAGCGCCGAAGCCCCAGGCCACCGATCGCCGCCGCCAGGCGCTCGGGCCACCGTCGCCGCCTGGGCCTCCCCGCCTCCAGGGCCCAGCCGCCAGGCCACCTCCTCCCTCCTGGACCCCGAGCCAGGCCGAGCCCCTCCAGCCACCTGGGCGACCGCCTCCTGGGCCGAGCCCCACCAGGCCGAGGCCACCCGCGCCGCTCCTCGCCGGGCCGAGCCGCCGAAGGTCCAGCCGGCCAGATCCGCCGTCGCCGGCCCCGATCCAGCCCGTTTTAATTCCAGATCTGGAGGTTGAATTTTCCACTAAGTCCCCTGTGTTTTGTTCTCTGATGCGATATTCAAACTGCTCTAACTTTTTATGTGCTTGTCCGTTTCGCGCATATAGCATGTCCAGACGTTCGTGGGATCGTGCTCTACGTTTTATCTTTTGGTGTCATGCATGCTAGAGGTCATCTAGGTGCTTGTTTTTCTGTTGCAAGAGTGCATCGTGATATAAACTGCTGCTATGTGATGTTTTTATGCCACCTTTGCCATGTGATATCTTTTAGCTCGTTTGTCCGAATGATGCAAATGACATGTCCACGTGTTCGTCTTGCCATGATCTACATGTTGTATGTGATAGGTTGCATGATAGATTTATTCTTGCCATGTTTATCATCGTTGTAAAGTGCCATGTGGCTGTGATGTTGTTTCACTTGTTATGAAATGCCATGTTGTTGAGCTCGTTGCTATCGTTGTGTTTATCTCCATGAAGCATGCTTGTGTGTTTCGGAATCACCATCATGAGTACTTTGATGAGGTGCTTACCAATTGCCATGTTTAGTTTCGAGGTGACTTAAACTTGCTCTTTTAGATGCCATGTTGAAATTGCTGTTTTAGGACTTAGTGGATTTTCACTAAGTCTGAAATCTGTAACGTTCCGATGCCATGTTCGTGTGATGTTCTAGGGCAAACCATGTTAGTTTTGGAGTGGATCTTGATTGTTCCTTGTAGTATATATTGTTGGCTTTCCATCCATGTTTTCACATGCCTATTTCAGTGGCTGTAGCATGTTTATCTTTTGCTCCAAAGTTTCAATAAAATTCTGCTGCCAGAATTTTACTGTCAAGTTCAATATGTCCAGGCTCATTGCTATTGAACCGTGACTCCTTTGGGGGTGAACCTTTGGACTTAGTTGCTGTAGTATATGTCTAGTTTGTGTTCATGTCCTTTGCCATGATATTTGAGTGCTGTAGTTTAATTATTTTGTGCTCCGAAGTTGCTATGATGCTGTAATTTTCAGCTTTCGCTCATTTCTTGTTTCGGGCATAACTTTTAGCCCGTAACTCCGATTTCAGCGAGTCTTACATGAAACTTGATTGATTTTCCATGTAGAATCATAATCTCCTGTTGTTATCTTGTTTTGAGGTGTTTTGCTTGAGTGCTATTTTCCGTGCTCTTTGTGCATCCTTAGTGCATCCATCATGCATCCATCATTTTCGAGTGCGCATTGCATCTTGTTGATTTGTGCTTGGTGTGATTGTTTTGTTTAGAGCCGGAAGCTGAGACCGAGTACGAGTACGAGCACGAGGTTACCAACGAGGTTGAGCACGAGGACCCTTCTTACGATCCGAACGACTTCACTTCAGGCAAGATGACCGAACCCCGATAACAATACTATCTTTGCCTATTGCTAGTAGTTCCAATCTATAGTTTTGCCTCGATGCCCATGATCTTCTTGTCAGCCTCCTACTTGTAACCAATTGCCATGTTTAACCAACCTACCTATGCAAACCGTTGCTTGGCTAAGTACGCTTCGCTCAGCCCTTCTTATAGCGTTGCTAGTTGCAGGTGAAGATCGAAGATGCTTGCTTCATGTTGAAGTTTGGTTGGGTTTTATCACACTATATAAATGCTTAAAATGAAATCATCTATATATTGACAAGGGTGGAAGGCTAAGCCTTTTGTTTGGTGATTTGTTCCACTCATGCCGTTAGGAACCATATAAACCGGTGTTATGTTCCTTGATTATGCGTTCCTAACACGGTTGGGGTGTATGGGACCCCCTCGATAAACCGCTAAGTGCTAAGTCTTTTCCAGCAAGTCCCAACATTGGTACTATTTGCCTAATAACAAACTAAACTTGCATAGGGAGTTATAAACCCTTTTTCTTAATCAACAACCCCGGGCCAGTGCTCCACATGAGTGTTGGTCCGAAACGGGGAGTCTGCGGGGCCACCTCAAGGAAACTCGAGGTTTGGTAAAAACCTGTAGAATCGCCCATCCGGTCGTGTCCTGAGACTTAGATACGCGCGGCTACTATCAGGGTGTCGACACGCCGGGAGGATTTGCTGGATTAGCCTTACCTTAGATCGGTATATCTTGAGCACGGGATTCCGAGAATACTCGGGTCTTCCCACTTTGGAGTTGCGACTCCGCGGATCGTGGGCTTGTAATGGGTCAAGTTGGAACACCCCTGCAGGGTTTGAACTTTCGAAAGCCGTGCCCGCGGTTATGTGGCAGATGGGAGCTTGTTAATATCCGGTTGTAGATAACTTGACACAATGTTTCTAATACACTATCAGCGTGTGTCCGTGACCGTCAATTTCCGAATAGGGATTCGGGAGTTGAACACGGAGGGGTTATGTTTGTTGAGCTTGTAACTAGGGTCACTTCATGATCACTTCTCGTTCGAGGCTTCTCTTCTCGCTCTCACTCACGTAAGCTAGTTGCTAGTTGCTGCTGCAGACACTTATTCTTTTCTTCAGCCTTATCCTCTCCCAGGGCTTAAATAGTCTTGTTACCCGGGAACGGGATTGCTGAGTCCTCTGTGGCTCACAGTTACTTCACCACACCAGATACAGGTCCAGCTGTGAGCTATCCAGGTGATGGCACCGAGCTGGATTGGGAGTACGACGAGGAGCGTAGTCGGTACTATGTTCGATATCCGGATGATCAGTAGTGGAGACTTCTACTAGGATTCGATCCGCCTGTGGTTTATTTATCTAAGTTTGGTATCTTGACATTTGGATTTTGCCCTTAGAGGGTTGTGATATTCTTAATGTATGATGTTTGAGACTTGTATTGTATTTGTGTGACGTGGCGAGTGTAAGACAACTATTTTTTTGTTTACAATTCCCCTCTTTTACATGAGATGTGCAAAGATTACCAAACTTGAGATCATTCTAGGATGGATTTATGCCTTTAAGTCGTGCCTCGACACGTAGGAGGTATAACTCCATCCTGGGCATTACAAGTTGGTATTCAGATCCTTCTCCGACCTAGGAGCCCCCACTGTTTGATCGAATCGTTGACGGTCGAGTCTAGGCACACACTGAAAACATTTTGAGTCCTATATATTATATCGGAGAGTAGGATTTCTTTGCTTCTCATCCCCTTTCTCTCTGGTGAGGACTCCTGACGACTACTCTTGTCTCTCCTATCTTCAAAAATTGCACAATTTTTTTTTAGGAATCCCGCGAGTATTCTGGGATTGTTTCGATGTTCTTGTGACGAGGATATTGTTCTTGATGCCTCCTGACATTAGGGGTTGTGGCAGTGTCTCGGGGAGTTGAGCTTTGGGGTATTGTCGTCACAAGCATATCGCGGCAGTACTAAATACTTAAGACGGCCGACATCGAAAATCTCTCCTATACGGCCAGTGGCAAGATAACCCCGACATCACCCAGTACTGGGGAGGTAGTTCGGGAGTATTGCCATAGCTTGTTATAGTGGATGCTTTTCGAAGGTCCGAGGTACACAGTTTCCGAGAAAGACTGGTTATGTGTTGAAGGATGGATACACCTGGATGTAGGTTTAGAGTTGATTGCGCGGTGCTTCCCGTGTATCCCCAACACCTGATTGCATAACTGGAATCTTTCGGAAATTTATAGGTGGGTTATCCAGTAGATCGTAGGCATTCTTTCAACGAATGCAGGTTAGTGAGTTCGGGGTTCTACATTGAGTGAAGGGGTTATATGACCGATGTTACTATCAGGAGTTGCATCTTAAAGGGTCCTTGGCTATGCTGATCCGGGGATTGCAAAACCTTTTCGTAACGCGTTCATATGCTTTCAGCACAAAGATGTTAGAACGAAGCTCCTTTCTTGTGTTTGTTCCCATCCGTACCTTGTTGTTTTCTTATTTTCAATTTTGTCCCCTATGTGGCTTCTCATGAAGAATGATGTTATCATTTAACTAAGAATTTCATTCGTTCCTCTTGTTCAAATGATTTCATTCGTTCTTATTGTTCGAATGATTATTGCGAAGACTTGTTGCAATTCATTCCATTGATTCAGCTTATACCATTTGTCAATCAATTGTTGATTCGTGGTCATCTCTTACAGGATGGCTCCGAAAAGGGTTCCCAACGCTAACCCAGAGGCGGAAGAGGTTCCAGAACATCCTCCTTCCCCTCCTCCTCCGTCTGAGGCTTGGAGAGCGATTATGCAGACCACTGCTCAGAACACTCAGATGTTGATGCAGATGATGCAGCAGATGCAAGCTAATCAAGCTAATTAGGGTGTTCCAGGGAACCAAGGCAACTTCTTCAACCAGCAGCACCATGCTACTCTCAACCAGTTCTTGGCCAACAATCCTAAAGCTTTCAGTTACTGTGTCGACCCTCTTGATGCTGAAGATTGGTTAACCGACATAAAGAAGCATTTTGAGTGCAGTAACGTGAAGGAAGATGATTATGTGAAGTTTGCAGCCTTCCAACTGAAAGATCAAGCAGCTGATTGGTGGCAGGAGTACAAAGACTCCAGGCCAGGTCAAGTGATCTCTTGGGAGAATTTCTGCAAGGATTTTCGCTCGCACCACATTCCTACAAGTGTCATCGAGGGTATGCGTGAGCAATTCTACAACCTGAAGCAGGGCTCCATGACAGTCTATCAGTATAATGTCAAGTTCCAAAACCTCGCCCGCTATGCTAAGCAAGACATTCCTGATGCCAAGAGTAAAATCTATCAGTTCCGTGGAGGTCTCAAAGATGAACTTCAGCTTGCTCTCACCTTGTTCGAGCCGGATGAATTCGACAAGTTCTATAACATGGCTTTGAAACAAGAAGCAGCTCAGCTTAAGATGGAGGCTTCTAAGAAGAGAATTTGAGATGCCGTTCACTCTTCCTCATCGTCTCAGATGGTCTCGAAGCATCAGAAATTTTGGCTTCCTCCTCCTCCAGTGATTCGAGCTCCCTACAACAACTCCAACAACTCCGACAACAAGAACTCTAGTGGACGTGGTTTCTCCCACCCACCCAACCCGAGCAACCAGTCGAAGAAGCAGTTTGAGTCTCAAGGCTCCAAGTCAAGTGGTTCTCATTTCCGTCCTCTCTCAGAAGTGACTTGCAACAAATGCACTCAAAAAGGTCACTATGCCAACAGATGTCCGAACCCGAAGCGTCTTCCACCTCCTCCACCTGTGAGTTCAGCTATTGTCAGGCATGATCCAAAGGCAGCAAGGGTCAATCTGATGAGTGCAGCGCAAGCGGAGAATTCTTCTGATGTCATTTTGGGTAACCTTCCAGTGAACTCTTTTCCAGCTAAAGTTTTGTTTGATTCGGGTGCTTCATGCTCTTTCATGTCTCAATCATTTGCATCCAAGCACAATATTGCCACTTCAAATTTGCCTCAGAAGTTGCAAGTTGTTTCTCCGGGCAGGATTATGACTTCTAGTGTCTATGCTCCGGATGTTTCTATTCGCATGGGAGATTATCGTTTTCTGGCTAAACCGGTGGTTCTTGGTAATTCTGACATTGACCTCATTCTCGGAATGGATTGGCTTTCTCAGCATGATGCTCACATTGATTGTGCTCAAAAGGAAGTCAAGATGACTCATTCTGATGAAGATGTGATTATCTTCGCCTCCAGGGATAACACTATCAGACTTTTCTCTCTCAATGATAAAGGCGAGATTAACGCCATATCTCAAATTTCGGTGGTGAACGAATATCAAGACGTCTTTCCTGAAGAATTTCCAGGCATGCCCCCACACCGTCAGGTGGAATTCGTAATTGAACTCGAGCCGGGTACTGAGCCAGCATGCCGGCGTCCGTACAAGCTCTCTCCGGATGAATTGAAGGAATTGAAGAAGCAGCTTGATAAGCAGGAGAGTATGGGTCTCATCAGGCCTAGTACGTCTCCATGGGGCTATGGTGTCTTATTTGTCAAGAAGAAAGATGGCACGGAGCGTCTCTGTGTTGATTACCGACCATTGAACAAGAAGACGATTAAGAACAAATATCCGCTCCCCAACATCAACGAACTCTTTGAGCAGCTCAAAGGAGCTAAAGTGTTCTCTAAGCTTGACCTCCGAATGGGCTATCACCAAATTCGCATTCGCGAGGAAGACATTCCCAAGACGGCCTTCAGAACGAGCTACGGTTCATACGAGTATACCGTCATGTCCTTCGGTCTCGCCAATGCTCCTCCTACCTTTTCGAGGATGATGCATTACATCTTCAACCCCTATACTGGCGAGTTTGTGCTTGTGTATCTGGATGATATTCTGGTGTTTTCCAAGAATGAAGAAGATCACGAAAAGCACTTACGCCTGGTTCTTGATCGACTCCGAGAGCATAAATTCTATGCCAAGTTCTCCAAGTGCGAGTTTTGGCTCGATAAGGTTTTGTACCTGGGCCACATCATCTCAGCTGACGGTATTGCGGTTAATCCCGAGAAAGTTGAAGCAATTGTCAACTGGGAAGCTCCTCAGAACGTCAAGCAGCTCCGCATTTTTCTGGGTCTTGCCAGCTATTGCAGAAGGTTCGTTGAGAACTTCTCCAAGATTGCCAAGCCTCTTTCCAACTTGCTTCAGAAGAATGTCAAATACTTTTGGTCTCCAGAGTGTGAAGTGGCATTCAAAACTCTCAAAGAAAAGCTCGTCTCTGCTCCAGTTCTGACTCCTCCAGATGAATCCAAGCCCTATGAAGTATTCTGTGATGCTTCTCTTCAAGGTCTTGGTGGTGTGCTTATGCAAGATAAGAGAATTGTGGCATACACTTCTCGTCAGCTCAAGCCAAGTGAGAAGAACTATCCCACACATGATCTCGAGCTAGCAGTTGTGGTACATGCTTTGATTACGTGGAGACATCTGTTGTTGGGCAGAAAGGTCGACATCTTCACTGATCACAAGAGCTTGAAGTACATCTTCACACAGCCGCATCTGAACCTCCGCCAGACTCGTTGGGTTGAAATGATCCAAGAGTATAATCCCAGCATTGAATACACTCCTGGCAAGGCTAATGTGATTGCAGATGCTTTGAGCAGAAAGGCATATTGCAACAGCCTTCTTATCAATCCGTGCCAGCCTGAGCTTTGTGAAGAATTCAGGAAACTCAACCTCCAAGTTGTTCCGCAGGGTTTTCTTGCAAATCTTCAAGTTGCTCCTACCTTGGAAGATCAGGTCCGTGAGGCCCAACTCAGCGATACCATGGTGAAGAAGGTGAAACATGCTATTGCAAAGGGCACTCCAAAATACAAGTGCTTCCGTGTTGATGAGAGAGATATCTTGTTCTTCGAGGACAGACTCGTTGTTCCCAAAGGTGATCTCAGGAAGCTCATAATGGAAGAAGCTCATGATTCTCTCCTTTCCATTCATCCTGGCAGTTCCAAGATGTTTCAAGACCTCAAGCAGTCTTACTGGTGGACACGCATGAAAAGGGAGATTGCCCAATTCGTGAACGAATGTGATGTGTGCAGAAGAGTGAAAGCAGAACATCAACGTCCAGCCGGTCTTCTCCAACCTCTTCCTATTCCCGAGTGGAAGTTCGACCACATTGAAATGGACTTTGTCACTGGTTTTCCTAAGTCCAAGCGAGGAAATGATGCTATCTTTGTGGTGATTGACAAGCTTACCAAAGTCGCTCACTTTCTTCCAGTCAAAGAATCAATCAATGCAGCTCAATTGGCAGAGCTGTACACTTCCAGAATTGTGTCCCTACATGGCATTCCTCAAGTTATATCCTCAGACCGTGGAAGTTTGTTCACATCAAGGTTCTGGGACTCCTTTCAGTCCACCATGGGCACTAAGATCAGGTTCAGCACTGCTTTTCACCCTCAGACTAGTGGTCCAGTCGAGCGCGTGAATCAGATTCTAGAAGACATGCTCAGAGCCTGTGTCATCTCCTTTGGCATGAAATGGGAAGACTGCCTTCCATTTGCCGAGTTCTCTTACAACAACAGCTTTCAAGCAAGTGCAGGCAAAGCACCGTTTGAAATCCTCTATGGCAGAAAGTGCCGTACCCCTCTCAACTCGTCTGAAACAGGCGAACGTCAAATTCTTGGCAATGACTTGATCTCAGAAGCCGAAGAAATGTGCAAAGTCATACGTGAGAATCTCAAGGCCGCTCAGTCGCGCCAGAAGAGCTACTATGATGGCAAGCATCGTGATTTGGCATTCAACATTGATGATCACGTCTATCTCCGTGTGTCTCCGATGAAAGGCACCCAAAGATTCGGTATCAAAGGAAAGCTTGCTCCTAGATACGTCGGGCCTTTCAAGATTCTTAGCAAAAGAGGCGACCTAGCCTATCAACTTGAGCTCCCTCCCAACTTCGCCAATGTTCATGATGTGTTCCATGTGTCTCAACTTCGCAAATGCTTCAAGGCACCTGAGCGCATGATTCCGTTTGAGGAGATTGATCTTCAACAAGACCTGTCCTACCGAGAGCACCCAGTTGCCATTCTCGACGAAACCGAACGCAAGACCCGCAACAAGTCCATCAAATTTCTGAAGGTCAAGTGGTCACATCACACCGACCGAGAGGCTACGTGGGAACGAGAAGATCATCTTCATTCCGAGTACCCTTCCTTTTTCCAGTCCTAGATCTCGGGACGAGATCTTTTTGTAGTAGAGGAGAGTTTGTAATGCCCCGGATGTAATACTTTCCCTTTTGGGTATATAATATATCTCCGGCTTCATCTATTTCCATTCCGGGTTCTTTGTCTTTCGGGTTTTCGTCGTGTGGTTGTGTGCGTGTGTGGCATTCATTCATATCATGTAGACTTGTGCATCGCATTGCATTTGTGTTGTCGGTTGCATCCGGTTCCACGTGTTCCTTCCCGTTGTCCGTTTCACGTTCCGGAGCTCCCTCACGTGTCCGTGACGTCCCGTAGGCCTACTTTGGTGTTTGGGCGTGTAACGTTACCGGTGTGCCGCGAGGTTGTTGTGTGTGTTGTTGTTTTGTTGTGTGCAACCCGCCTCTCAAATCTCGTCGCGTTTGGACTCTGTTTGCTATCCCATCAGTTATTCGTGTGGGTCCAAAGTGCCTTCACTTTGTGTCCCAGAACACCCCTACAGCAGCCCACTACCCTCTCCTAGGCCCATCTAGACTACCCCCGCGATCGGATCCGTCGGATCGCGATCGGAGGGCTCCTAACACCCCCCACAAACCTAACCCTAGCAGATCTGAGATATATAGACCCCTAGGTCTAATTTTGGGCATCCCTTTCTTCTTCCCTTTTTTTTTCTTCCCCTAATTTTTCAGATCCAACCTCCCCCCTCCTCTCCACTTGGAGACTCTCCACGAATCCCGAAGGATCCAGCAGTTCGCCGCCGCCAGCCCTGGATCGGGCAGGATCCAGGGTCAACGCCTCCATCGCCGCTTCGATCGAGGCCACCCGCTTCGCCGCAGGCCTCCGCAGCTCCCTCCGTCCCTCCGATCGGCGCCAGGCGCAAGGGCCCAGGGACCACATCCCCTTCGACCTCGCCCCGATCTGGAGCCTCCCGGCCCGTACGCCGCCGCGCCAGGCCTTCCCCGCCTGGGCGCCCCGCCTCAGTGGGCCGCCTCACCAGGCCCGCACCAGCGCTCCCGCAGCGCCGAAGCCCCAGGCCACCGATCGCCGCCGCCAGGCGCTCGGGCCACCGTCGCCGCCTGGGCCTCCCCGCCTCCACGGCCCAGCCGCCAGGCCACCTCCTCCCTCCTGGACCCCGAGCCAGGCCGAGCCCCTCTAGCCACCTGGGCGACCGCCTCCTGGGCCGAGCCCCACCAGGCCAAGGCCACCCGCGCCGCTCCTCGCCGGGCCGAGCCGCCGAAGGTCCAGCCGGCCAGATCCGCCGTCGCGGGCCCCGATCCAGCTCGATTTAATTCCAGATCTGGAGGTTGAATTTTCCACTAAGTCCCCTGTGTTTTGTTCTCTGATGTGATATTCAAACTGCTCTAACTTTTTATGTGCTTGTCCGTTTCGCGCATATAGCATGTCCAGACGTTCGTGGGATCGTGCTCTACGTTTTATCTTTTGGTGTCATGCATGCTAGAGGTCATCTCGGTGCTTGTTTTGCTGTTGCAAGAGTGCATCGTGATATAAACTGCTGCTATGTGATGTTTTTATGCCACCTTTGCCATGTGATATCTTTTAGCTCGTTTGTCCGAATGATGCAAATGACATGTCCACGTGTTCGTCTTGCCATGATCTACATGTTGTATGTGATAGGTTGCATGATAGATTTATTCTTGCCATGTTTATCATCGTTGCAAAGTGCCATGTGGCTGTGATGTTGTTTCACTTGTTATGAAATGCCATCTTGTTGAGCTCGTTGCTATCGTTGTGTTTATCTCCATGAAGCATGCTTGTGTGTTTCGGAATCACCATCATGAGTACTTTGATGAGGTGCTTACCAATTGCCATGTTTAGTTTTGAGGTGACTTAAACTTGCTCTTTTAGATGCCATGTTGAAATTGCTGTTTTAGGACTTAGTGGATTTTCACTAAGTCTGAAATCTGTAACGTTTCGATGCCATGTTCGTGTGATGTTCTAGGGCAAACCATGTTAGTTTTTGGAGTGGATCTTGATTGTTCCTTGTAGTATATATTGTTGGCTTTCATCCATGTTTTCACATGCCTATTTGAGTGGCTGTAGCATGTTTATCTTTTGCTCCAAAGTTTCAATAAAATTCTGCTGCCAGAATTTTATTGTCAAGTTCAATATGTCCAGGCTCATTGCTATTGAACCGTGACTCCTTTGGGGGTGCAACTTTGGACTTAGTTGCTGTAGTATATGTCTAGTTTGTGTTCATGTCCTTTGCCATGATATTTTAGTGCTGTAGTTTAATTATTTTGTGCTCCGAAGTTGCTATGATGCTGTAATTTTCAGTTTTCGCTCATTTCTTGTTTCGGGAATAACTTTTAGCCCGTAACTCCGATTTCAGCGAGTCTTACATGAAACTTGATTGATTTTCCGTGTAGAATCATAATATCCTGTTGTTATCTTGTTTTGAGGTGTTTTGCGTGAGTGCTATTTTCCGTGCTCTTTGTGCATCCTTAGTGCATCCATCATGCATCCATCATTTTCGAGTGCGCATTGCATCTTGTTGATTTGTGCTTGGTGTGATTGTTTTGTTTAGTGCCGGAAGCTGAGACCGAGTAAGAGTACGAGCATGAGGTTACCAACGAGGTTGAGCACGAGGACCCTTCTTACGATCCGAACGACTTCACTTCAGGCAAGATGACCGAACCCCGATAACAATACTATCTTTGCCTATTGCTAGTAGTTCCGATCTATAGTTTTGCCTCGATGCCCATGATCTTCTTGTCAGCCTCCTACTTGTAACCAATTGCCATGTTTAACCAACCTACCTATGCAAACCGTTGCTTGGCTAAGTACGCTTTGCTCAGCCCTTCTTATAGCGTTGCTAGTTGCAGGTGAAGATCGAAGATGCTTGCTTCATGTTGAAGTTTGGTTGGGTTTTATCACACTATATAAATTCTTAAAATGAAATCATCTATATATTGGCAAGGGTGGAAGGCTAAGCCTTTTGCTTGGTGATTTGTTTCACTCATGCCGTTAGGAACCGTATAAACCGGTGTTATGTTCCTTGATTATGCGTTCCTAACACGGTTGGGGTGTATGGGACCCCCTCGATAAACCGCTAAGTGCTAAGTCTTTTCCAGCAAGTCCCAACATTGGTACTATTTGCCTAATAACAAACTAAACTTGCATAGGGAGTTATAAACCCTTTTTCTTAATCAACAACCCCGGGCCAGTGCTCCACATGAGTGTTGGTCCGAAACGGGGAGTCTGCGGGGCCACCTCAAGAAAACTCGAGGTTTGGTAAAAACCTGTAGAATCACCCATCCGGTCGTGTCCTGAGACTTAGATACGCGCGGCTACTATCAGGGTGTCGACACGCCGGGAGGATTTGCTGGATTAGCCTTACCTTAGATCGGTATATCTTGAGCACGGGATTCCGAGAATACTCAGGTCTTCCCACTTTGGAGTTGCGACTCCGCGGATCGTGGGCTTGTAATGGGTCAAGTTGGAACATCCCTGCAGGGTTTGAACTTTCGAAAGCCGTGCCCGCGGTTATGTGGCAGATGGGAGCTTGTTAATATCCGGTTGTAGATAACTTGACACAATGTTTCTAATACACTACCAGCGTGTGTTCCGTGACCGTCAATTTCCGAATAGGGATTCGGGAGTTGAACACGGAGGGGTTATGTTTGTTGAGCTTGTAACTAGGATCACTTCGTGATCACTTCTCGTTCGAGGCTTCTCTTCTCGCTCTCACTCACGTAAGCTAGTTGCTAGTTGCTGCTGCAGACACTTATTGTTTTCTTTAGCCTTATCCTCTCCCAAGGCTTAAATAGTCTTGTTACCCGGGAACGGGATTGCTGAGTCCCCTGTGGCTCACAGTTACTTCACCACACCAGATGCAGGTCCAGCTGTGAGCTATCCAGGTGATGGCACCGAGCTGGATTGGGAGTACAACGAGGAGCGTAGTCGGTACTATGTTCGATATCCGGATGATCAGTAGTGGAGACTTCTACTAGGATTTGATCCTTCTGTGGTTTATTTATCTAAGTTTGGTATCTTGACATTTGGATTTTGCCCTTAGAGGGTTGTGATATTCTTAATGTATGATGTTTGAGACTTGTATTGTATTTGTGTGACGTGGCGAGTGTAAGCCAACTATTTTTTTGTTTACAATTCCCCTCTTTTACATGAGATGTGCAAAGATTACCAAACTTGAGATCATTCTAGGATGGATTTATGCCTTTAAGTCGTGCCTCGACACGTAGGAGGTATAACTCCATCCTGGGCATTACAAAGACGGCGGCTCGGGAGGAGGAAAATTTGTGGCTCTTGGTGACCTAGGTTTCCTCTCTTTATATAGACTCTCGGATTCCCGTCATCAGATTTTGGGCCTCAGTAAAACGGGCTTTACTCAGCCGTCCGGACTCCGATTTGAACGAATTTTATATCCAGAAGCATCGCCTCGAAATTCCCCACAACTCTCGCAACTAGAATTTTTCCGTTTGACGTCGTCTTCGGGCCGGAACGTGACCATCTTTAAAAAACGTTCTCAGACAGATTTCAGGAAAGTCAGAGTCCTACTCCAATACGACTCCTTTTACGTTTTTGTCAATTTCCATGTAATTCCTACACAATAAAGTGTAAAACAAGAACATTGTGCACTTTTGCAACCATTAGTAGGTTAGTCCAAATATGATCAAAAGTGTATGGAAGTGCATAAATGTCATAGCAATATTACACAAAAAAGGCATGGAGCAAGCATAAATTATAGATACGTTTTGGACGTATCAACATCCCCAAGCTTAATTCCTGCTCGTCCTCGAGTAGGTAAATGATAACAAGCATAATTTCTGTGGTGACATGCTATTAACCATATAAGAACTTTTCACAGTCACATGACGAATGCTTACTGAGAAAATGAGTCTGTAGTAATTAAGTTGCCTCATGAGAAAATCACAAAGAACCGAAAGTTTTACAATATGATACTGAAACACTCAATAGATTTGTAGTGAGCATGGTGTGCAAATATGATAAAGTGGTACCTCGCTTGCCCCCTTTAGTGAAGCAAAACATAAATGCAGGGGCACCTCCAAGGTTTAAGTGACGACTAGATACAATTATTTCAGAATAAACAATATCATAATCATGCAAAAAACAATGGTACTTTGGGACAATGCACATTACACTCAGAATGACAATCATGCTCTCAATAGTTGGTGCTTTAAAGAAGGTGGAGACTCTCGAACCGTGGCTTTTGATGGCAAAGTTGAAAACCCGTGGTCGGAAACAAAAACTAATCATGTACCAGAGCTCTTGGTTTTAAAAACAGAGGTAATAATTATTTTTTTAGAATATGCATGTTTCGTCAACGAATGCTAGCAGATAACTCAATCACTTCTTGAGCTGTACAAGTTTCGAGGAACGGCTCCCGAATGAGGACGATCACATCCTCTTAATCTCCTTTGTTTATCACTGCCAAAGTTTTCTGATTTCTCATGAACAAAGCGTGAAGGAGCATTTGTTTGTTGTATAATTTTTTAATGAGCCGCGCGCACTCTATGCCAGTTCCTTCTCATATTATGGGTTTGCACATTAGACATGCAATCCCGGGGTGAAGCTTGTCCAACTTAAAAAGATCATGAATTAACTACTACTTCCTCATGAGCCAAAACAGAGGCACAAAAGAGAAATGTTTTTTTTTGAATAATTTCAAGATGGTACATGAAAGTCTTCATTAGGAATGGCAGGTAAATACCATGTATAGGAAGGTATGGTGGACTCATATGGCATAACTGGTTTAAAGGATTTTGGATGCACAAGCAGTCAGTCCGCTTAGTACAGGCGAAGGTTAGCAAAAGACTGGGAGCGACCAACTAAAAGAGCAATGACGATCATAATCATGCAGAGCGACAAAGCAACATTGAATCAGGCATGGAAGTTATATCGCTACTCAGAAACTAAAGATCATCAAGGCTTGATAGACTTTCTTTACAGTCTTAAATATGCGTGAGCATACACCAAGTCAATCAAAATAAATTCCTGGAGGAAGATATCACTAAACCATACCACATCATAGGCAAACAAATTATGTTGGTACTCCATTAACACATTGAGAACCCCCCCAACTATTTGAGACTAACCATAAGAAAACATGAACTACTAAGCATCATTATGCACATAGCATTTTTATCATAGACATATCGACCAGTGCAACAGAAGCCAACTCTCTTAACAAGATAAGCAAGATAACTAAAGAGAGTTGCAGCGACCAACTAAACAAAAGCTCTTTTAAAAAGATAAGCATGAAAACTAAGAGCTGAACATGATAGTAGCTATTTTGAAAGACAAAGAACACACACAGCAAGGATAGACATGAAAATTCTATGTTGTGTTCTAGGTTGAAGTGGAGCGTGTTTCTCTCCCACACAAAGAAGGCTGAGTTCCAACTCGTTATGAAAAGCAAGCAAAGCTAAAGAAAACTAAAAAGAAAACTAAAAGCAAGACGCTCCAAGCATAGCACATAACACATGAAGTGATAAAATAATAGTGGAACGAAAGACGAACTGATAATTGTTGATGGAGAAGGGGATGCACGGGGGCATCCCCAAGCTTAGACGCTTGAGTCTTCTTGAATATTTCTTGGCGGTGCATGGGGGCATCCCCAAGCTTGAGCGTTTGACACTCCTGAATCTTTTTATCATCTTCCCTCGCACACTTGAAAACTCCCTTCATACATAACTCATCATAATCTAATTAGCGAGGTTAGTACCCTTAATAAAATAATTGTTCCTTGCTGGAAATAAGGATATTCTTGAAGGTCTACTGTTTCTCAAGATTGCCAAAAGGTTTTTGCAAAGAAAAAGCAAGCTCAAGGTTTGCAAAATGAAGGAAAGGCAAAACAGGACAGAATCTGTGAAAAACAGACCAGCTGGTAGTAAATGATTTTTTCGGGGCACTTCTGCAACTCAAATCAAAAAACTCAGAACAGACGCCCGAAAGCCAATTGTATAGAGCACGCTGTCGAAACAATTTAGACCAAAAAGATGATCTGGTGAGTTTATACGAATTTTTCTGTCCAAGGACAGAATCTGTTTCCTGGACAGCACGTCACAACTTTTGAACTTTCTTGCAATCAGAGGCTAAACTTGGCACAAAGCTGAAAAATAAAGATACAATGATGTTGCTACAGTAGTAACAAACATCAAGATCACTAAAACTGAAAACAAAGATAACAAGGGTTGTCTCCCTAGAGCTCTTTCTTTATAGCCATAAAGATAGGCTTAAGACTTTAATGATGCTCTCGTAGGAATAAGAGTTGAAGAACAAAAGAGAGCATCAAGAAGCAAATACCAAATACATTTAAGCCTAACATGCTTCCTATGCATAGGAATATTGCAATGGAATAATTCATTGAAGCACAAAGCAATAAGCATAGGAAGACAAAACAAGTGCAGCTTCAAAACCTTCAACATAAAGAGAGGGAACTTAATATTATTGAAATATCTATAAGCATATGTTCCCTTCTCATAATAATTTTCAGTGAGATCACGAATAAACTCAACAATATAAGCATCACATAAAGCATTGTTACCATGATCCACATGCAAAAAGGTACTCTTACTCTCCACATAAGCATCTTTGGGGAGCCCATGGTTAGGACTTTTTAGCATTAACGTTTTCAGTCTCCCCCAAGCTTGAGCTACGCTCTCTCCGTCACGAGACCTAAAGTTATAGATATAGTTCATGTCTCGATGAATTTCATGAAGAGGATAAAACTTAGTATAAAAGAGAGACATAAGCTCTTGCAATCAAGCAAGTGCGAGTTATCGAGAAGCTTATACCAATCTAAAGCTTTATCTATAAGTGATACGACGAACAATTTCCTCATGACAAACTCCCTTGATACACCTGCAAGCTTAAATAATGAACATAATTGTGACAGATATAACAAGTGTTTACCGGGATGTCTGTCTCCTGCATAACGATTAGCCAAAACATAATCGATAATACCAGTTGGTATTTTATAGGGCACAATTTCAGTAGGAGGAGGAGCAACCACCACAGGTGTGGGGCGTCTTCCCACAAGCAACGAACTAAGAATGCGGTTTTCGATAAACATAACTAGTGAAATAAAAACAAGAAACAAAAAGATTTAATTGCAAGATCTAAAGATATACCTTCAAGCACTCACTTCCCGGGCAACGGCGCCAGAAATATCTTGATGTCTACACACGCTTCTACTCTTGTAGACTATGTTGGGCCTCCAAGCGCAGAGGTTTGTAGGACAACAGCAATTTCCCTCAAGTGGATGACCTAAGGTTTATCGAACTCAGGGAAGTAGAGGTTGAAGATGGTCTCTCTCAAGCAACCCTGCAACTAAGATACAAGAAGTCTCTTGTGTCCCCAACACACCTAATACACTTGTTAGATGTATAGGTGCACTAGTTTGGCGAATAGATGTTAAATGGCAAGTGATATGGATGGCAAAACAAAGTAATATAAATCTGTAATAAAAAGTGCAGCAAGCAAACAAGTGGTAAACGTGAGCACAAATGGTATTGCAATGGTGGAAACAAGGCCTAGGGATCATACTTTCACTAGTGGCAACTCCCAACAACATTAACATAATCGAATCACATGATATTTCCCATAAAACATGCAATGGAGACGCACCCGGAGGTCATTCCTTCGTGGTCAAGAGAGGACGAGAATTATGTAGGGCTACAAAAGCACACCTCAAAGTTCGTAGTTCTCAATCTATGGATTTCCCAATGTCACCGCGGCCATCCAAAGATTTTACCACAATCACCACAACATATCTAAAGGATAGTCAAAGACAAGCACCAAGAGACTCTCAATCTTCAATCAACACACAAGAGAGGAAATCACTCATGAAAATATTTTTCTAATCCATGTCCAATAGACCGCTGTCACCTTGGTCTCGGGGATTATACTAGATAAAGACAAGTGAGTACATCAATCCAATACATAGAGGAAGAGGAAATATCATGGGATCACCCTAGATTAACATAGCCTATGATCACAACGAAGATCACATCATGGGAGAGAGAGATAACCACATAGCTACACGTACAAGCCATCAGCCCCGGAGGAAACTACTCACGTATGGACATGGTGAGGAGGAGGTTGATGATGGTGTTAATGGAGAGGTGCAGCCCCGCGAGGAGGAGACGGCCGGCGGCGGCCCTCGGGGCGGCGGCGGCCCTAGGGGGCAGCGGCTCCTTGGCCCCCCTTCTTCCTTGTGGATGGTACTGCAATGGTGGTGGCCCTCCCCTCCAAGACGGCGGCTCGGGAGGAGGAAAATTCGTGGCTCTTGATGACCTAGGTTTCCTCTCTTTATATAGACTCTCGGATTCCCGTCATCAGATTTTGGGCCTCAGTAAAACGGGCTTTACTCGCCCGTCCGGACTCCGATTTGGACGAATTTTATATCCAGAAGCATCGCCTCGAAATTCCCCACAACTTTCGCAACTAGACTTTTTCCGTTTGACGTCGTCTTCGGGCCGGAACGTGACCATCTTTAAAAAACGTTCTCAGACAGATTTCAGGAAAGTCAGAGTCCTACTCCAATACGACTCCTTTTGCGTTTTTGTCAATTTCCAAGTAATTCCTACACAATAAAGTGTAAAACAAGAACATTGTGCACTTTTGCAACCATTAGTAGGTTAGTCCAAATATGATCAAAAGTATATGGAAGTGCATAAATATCATAGCAATATCACACAAAAAAGGCATGGAGCAAGCAGAAATTATAGATACGTTTTGGACGTATCAAGTACCGGACCAAAGCATTAACACATAGTGAATACATGAACTCCTCAAACTATGGTCATCACCGGGAGTGGTCCCGATTATTATCACTTTGGGGTTGCCAGATCATAACACATAGTAGGTGACTATAGACTTGCAAGATAGGATCAAGAACACACATATATTCATGGAAACATAATAGCTTCAGATCTGAAATCATGACACTCGGGCCCTAGTGACAAGCATTAAGTATAGCAAAGTCATAGCAACATCAATCTCAGAACATAGTGGATACTAGGGATCAAACCTTAACAAAACTAACTCGATTACATGATAGATCCCATCCAACCCATCACCGTCCAGCAAGCCTACGATGGAATTACTCACGCACGGCGGTGAGCATCATGGAATTGGTGATGGAGGAAGGTTGATGATGACGATGGCGATGATCTCCACTCTCCGAAGCTCCGAACGGACTCCTGATCAGCCCTCCCGAGATAGATTATGGCTTGGCGGCGGCTCCATCTCGTGAAACGCGATAATTCTTTCTCCCTGATTTTTTTTCTTCACGAAACGGAATATATAGGACCCGTGGATACGTCGGTGGAGCATCAGGGGGCCCTCGAGGCAGGGGGCGCGCCCTGGGAAGGGGGACGCGCCCCC
>LR738709.1:438129632-438245416 GCA_902687465.1 Secale cereale
CCCCCCCCCCCGTGCAGATCTTCTTGCAGATATTTTTTATATATTCTGAAATAATTCTTCGTTGATTTTCGGGCGATTCCGAGAAATTTTTATTTCTGCACAAAAACAACACCATGGCAATTCTGCTGAAAACAACGTTGGTCCGGGTTAGTTCCATTCAAATCAAGCAAGTTAGAGTCCAAAATAAGGGCAAAAGTGTTTGACAAAGTAGATACGTTGGAGACGCATCAGTAGAACACAAATGAGTTGTGGGTGATAATAGTCATACTGCTTACCAACATTTCATACTTTGATTTGGTGGTATTGTGAGATGAAGCGGCCCGGACCGACATTACGCGTACGCTTATGTGAGACTGGTTTCACCGTTACGAGCACTCATTGCTTAAAGGTGACCGGCAGGTGTCTGTCTCTCTCACTTTAGTTGAATCGAGTGTGACTACGCCCGGTCCTTGTGAAGGTTAAAACAACACACTTGACAAAAAATGTTGTGGGTTTTGTATGCGTAGGTAAGAACAGTTCTTGCTAAGGCCGTAGCAGCCACGTAAAACTTGCAACAACAAAGTAGAGGACGTATAACTTGTTTTTGCAGGGCATGTTGTGATGTGATATGGTCAAGACGTGATGAGTTATACGTTATTGTATGAGATGATCATGTTTTGTGAATTATCAGCAACCGGCAGGAGCCTTATGGTTGTCTCTTTATTGTATGAATTGTAAAGGCCATGTAATTGCTTTACTTTATCACTATGAGTTAGCGATAGTACTAGTAGCAATAGTTGGCGAGACGACCACGACATTATGATGAAGATCATGGTGTCAAGCCGGTGATGATGGAGATCATGACGATGCTTTCGGGATGGAGATCAAAAGCACAAGATGACGATGGCCATATCATGTCACATATTTTGATTACATGTGATGTTTATCTTATTATGCTTCTTATTTTTCTTAGTACGGCGGTAGCATTATAAGATGATCCCTTACAAAAATTTCAAGGTACAAGTGTTCTCTTTGAGTATGCACCATTGCGAAAGTTCGTCGTGCCGAGACATCACGTGATGATCGGGTGTTGTAAGCTCTACGTTCAAATACAATGGGTGTAAGACAGTTTTGCACATGCAGAATACTCGGGTTAAACTTGACGAACCTAGCATGTACAGACATGGCCTCGGAACACTGGAGACCGAAAGGTCAAGCGTGAATCATATAGCAGATATGATCACCATAAGATGTGCACCATTGAAAACTACTCCATCTCACATGATGATCGGACATGGTTTAGTTGATTTGGATCACGTGATCATTTAGATGACTAGAGGGATGTCTATCTAAGTGGGAGTTCTTAAGTTATATGATTAATTGAACTTTAATTTATCATGAACTTAGTCCTGATAGTTTTTGCATATCTATGTTGTTGTAGATCAATGCCCGTGCTACCGTTCCCTTGAATTTTAATGCATTCCTACAGAAAGCTAAGTTGAAAGATGATGGTAGAAACTACACGGACTGGGTCCATAACTTGAGGATTATCCTCATTGCTGCACAGAAGAATTATGTCCTTGAAGCACCGCTAGGTAACAGGCCTGCTGCAGGAGCAACTCTGGACGTTATGAACGTCTGGCAAGCTCGTTCTGATGACTACTCGATAGTTCAGTGTGCCATGCTTTACGGCTTAGAATCGGGACTTCAAAGACGTTTTGAACGTCATGGAGCATATGATATGTTCCAAGAGTTGAAGTTAATATTTCAAGAAAATGCCTGAATTGAGAGATATGAAGTCTCCAATAAGCTCTATAGCTGCAAGATGGAGGAGAACAGTTCTATCAGTGAACACTTACTCAGAATGTCTGGGTACTACAATCACATGACTCGACTTGGATGCAAAGTTGATGAAGATAGTGTTATTGATAGTGTTCTTCAATCACTGCCACCAAGCTATAAAGGCTTCGTGATGAACTATAATATGCAAGGGGTGCAAAAGACTATTCCCGAGCTCTTCGCTATGCTCAAAGATGCGGAGGTACAAATCAAAAAGGAGCATCAAATGTTGATGGTTAACAAGACCACTAGTTTCAAGAAAAAGGGCAAGGGAAGGAAGGGGAACTTCAAGAAGAATAGCAAGACAGTTGCTACTCCCGCGAAGAAACCCAAGTCTGGAGCCAAGCCTGAAACTGTGTGCTTCTACTGCAAAGGGACTAGACATTGGAAGCGGAACTGCCCCAAGTATTTGGCGGATAAGAAGGATGGCAAAGTGAACAAAGGTATATTTGATATACATGTTATTGATGTGTACCTTACTAATGCTCGTAGTAGCACCTGGGTATTTGATACTGGTTCGGTTGCTAATATTTGTAACTCGAAACAGGGGCTACGGATTAAACAAAGATTAGCAGAGGACGAGGTGACGATGCGCGTGGGAAATGGTTCCAAAGTCGATGTGATCACCGTCATCACGCTACCTCTACATCTTCCTTTGGGATTAGTGTTAGACCTAAATAATTGTTATTTGGTGCCAGCGTTGAGCATGAACATTATATCTGGATCTTGCTTGTTGCGAGATGGTTATTCATTTAAATCAGATAATAATGATTGTTCTATTTATATGAGTAATATCTTTTATGGTCATGCACCCTTAAAGAGTGGTCTATTTTTGTTGGATCTCGACCGTCGTGATACACATATTCATAATATTGAAGCCAAAAGATGCAAAGTTGATAATGATAGTGCAACTTATTTGTGGCACTGCCGTTTAGGTCATATTGGTGTAAAGCGCATGAAGAAACTCCATGGTGATGTGATTTTGGAATCACTTGATTATGAACCAGTTGGTGCTTGCGAACCATGACTCATGGGCAAGATGATTAAAACTCCGTTCTCCAGGACAATGGAGCGAGCAACTAACTTATTGGAAATCATACATACTGATGTATGCGGACCAATGAGTGTTGAGGCTCGCGGCGGGTATCATTATTTTTTGACCTTCACTGATGATTTGAGCAAATATGGGTATATCTACTTGATGAAGCACAAGTCTGAAACATTTTAAAAGCTCCAAGAATTTCAGAGTGAAGTAGAGAATCATCGTAACAAGAAAATAAACTTTCTACGATCTGATCGTGGAGGCGAATATTTGAGTTACGAGTTTGGTCTTCATTTGAAACGATGTGGAATAGTTTCACAACTCACGCCACCAGGAACACCACAACGTAATGGTGTGTCCGAACGTCATAACCGTACTTTATTAGATATGGTGCGATCTATGATGTCTCTTACCGGTTTACCACTATCGTTTTGGGGTTATGCTTTAGAGACAGCTGCATTCACGTTAAATAGGGCACCGTCTAAATGTGTCGAGATGACGCCTTATGAAGTCTGGTTTGGCAAGAAACCCAAGTTGTCATTTCTTAAAGTTTGGGGTTGCGATGCTTATATGAAAAAGCTTCAACCTCATAAGCTCGAACCCAAGTCGGAGAAATGTGTGTTCATAGGATACCCAAAGGAAACTGTTGGGTACACCTTCTATCACAGACCCAAAGGCAAGATATTCGTTGCTAAGAATGGATCCTTTCTAGAGAAGGAGTTTCTCTCAGGAAAAGTGAGTGGGAGGAAAGTAGAACTTGATGTGGTAATTGTACCTTCTCCCGAATTGGAAAGTAGTACATCACTGAAACTAGTTTCAGTGATTCCGACACCAATCAGTGAGGAAGCTAATGATGATGATCATGAAACTTCAGATCAAGTTACTACTGAACGTCGTAGGTCAACCAGAGTACGTTCCGCACCAGAGTGGTATGGTAACCCGGTTCTGGAAGTCATCTTGCTAGACCATGATGAACCTACGAACTATGAGGAAGTGATGATGAGCCCATATTCCGCAAAATGGCTTGATGCCATGAAATCAGAGATGGGATCCATGTTTGAGAACAAAGTGTGGACTTTGGTTGACTTGCCCGATGATCGACAAGCCATTGAAAACAAATGGATCTTTAAGAGGAAGACTGACGCCCACAGTAGCATTACTGTCTACAAAGCTCGACTTGTTGCGAAAGGTTTTCGGCAAGTTCAAGGAGTTGACTACGATGAGACTTTCTCACCCGTAGTGATGCTTAAGTCTGTCCAAATCATGTTAGCAATTGCCGCATTTTATGATTATGAAATCTGACAAATGGATGTCAAAACTGCATTCCTTAATGGATACCTCAAAGAGGAGTTGTATATGATGCAACCAGAAGGTTTTGTCGATCCTAAAGGTACTAACAAAGTGTGCAAGCTCCAGCGATCCATCTATGGACTGGTGCAAGCATCTCAGAGTTGGAATATGCGCTTTGATGAGGTGATCAAAGCATATGGTTTTATACAGACTTTTGGAGGAGCATGTATTTACAAGAAAGTGAGTAGGAGCTCTGTAGCATTTTTGATATTATATGTGGATGACATATTGTCGATTGGAAATGATATAGAATTTCTGGATGGCATAAAGGGATACTTGAACAAGAATTTTTCAATGAAATACCTCGGTGAAGCTGCTTATATATTGGGCATCAAGATCTATAGAGATAGATCAAGACGCTTAATTGGACTTTCACAAAGCACATACCTTGATAAAGTTTTGAAGAAGTTCAAAACGGATCAGTCAAAGAAAGGGTTCTTGCCTGTGTTACAAGGTGTGAAGTTGAGTAAGACTCAATGCCCGACCACTGCAGAAGATAGAGAGAAAATGGAAGTCATTATCTATGCCTCAGCCATAGGATCTATCATGTATGTAATGCCGTGTACCAGACTTGATGTGTGCCTTGCTATAAGTTTAGCGGGGAGGTACCAAAGTAATCCAGGAATGGATCACTGGACAACGGTCAAGAACATCCTGAATTACCTGAAAAGGAAAAAGGATGTGTTTCTCGTTTATGGAGGTGACAAAGAGCTTGTCGTAAACAGTAACGTCAATTTAAGCTTTGACACTGATTCGGATGACTCTAAGTCACAAACCGGATATGTATTTTTGTTGAACGGTGGAGCTGTCAGTTGGTGCAGTACCAAGCAGAGCGTCTTGGCGGGATCTACGTGTGAAGCAGAGTACATAGCTTCTTCGGAAGCAGCAAATGAAGGAGTCTAGATGAAGGAGTTCATATCCGATCTAGGTGTAATACCTAGTGCATCGGGTCCAATGAAAATCTTTTGTGACAACACTGGAGCAATAGCCTTGGCGAAGGAATCCAGGTTTCACAAGAGAACCAAGCACATCAAGAGACGCTTCAATTCCATCCGCGATCAAGTCAAGGAGGGGGACATAGAGATTTGCAAGATACACACGGATCTGTATGTTGCAGACCCGTTGACTAAGCCTCTTCCACTAGCAAAACATGATCGGCACCAAGACTCCATGGGTGTTAGAATCCTTACTATGTAATCTAGATTATTGACTCTAGTGCAAGTGGGAGACTGAAGGAAATATGCCCTAGAGGCAATAATAAATTGTTATTTATATTTTCTTATATATCCTGATAAATGTATTTTATTCATGCTAGAATTATATTAACCGAAAACTTGATACATGTGTGAATATACTACTTCTCGAGCTTGCGTTGTTTCCCGTCGAAGAGGAAAGGGTGATGCAGCACAGTAGCGTAAGTATTTCCCTCAGTTTTCTAGAACCAAGGTATCAATCTAGTAGGAGACCACGCGCGAGTCCCTCGCACCTGCACAAACAAATAAGAACCTCGCAGCCAACGCGATAAAAGGGGTTGTCAATCCCTTCTTGGTCACTTACGAGAGTGAGATCTGATACATATGATAAGATAGTATTTTTGGTATTTTTATTATAGATTGAAAGTAAAGATTGCAAAACAAAAGTAAAGTAAATAGTTGATGGGATATTAATATGATGAAGATAGACCCGGGGGCCATAGGTTTCACTAGTGGCTTCTCTCATGATAGCAGATTTCTATGGTGGGTGAACAAATTATTGTCGAGCAAATGATAGAAAAGCACATAGTTATGAAAATATCTAGGCATGATCATTTTATATAGGCATCACGTCTGTGACAAGTAGACCGAAACGATTTTGCATCTACTACTATTACTCCACACATCGACCGCTATCCAGCATGCATCTAGAGTATTAAGTTCATAAGAACAGATTAACGCCTTAAGCAAGATGACATGTTGTAGAGGGGTAAACTCAAGCAATATTGAAAGGATCGATATGGTTGACTAGAGGGGGGGTGAATAGGCAACTAACAATTTTTAACTTTTCTTATCCACTTTAAATTAAGCGACAAAGTAAGTTGTCTAGATATTCTACTAAGATGACAACTAAAGGAAAGAAGGACAACAACTACGCATGCATGCTATAGGAGTTGAACAAGTAAAGCATGTGATACATCCAAAACGTATCTATAATTTCTGCTTGCTCCATGCCTCTTTTGGGTGATATTGCTATGATATTTATACACTTCCATACACTTTTGATCATATTTGGACTAACCTATTAACTCAGTGCACCCCAGTGCCGGTTTCTGTTTTCGGCTGTTTTTTGTATTTCAGGTTTTCACATTACGAGAACTGCAAGGAAAAATCCAGAAAAATTATATAAAAAATCAGCGTTCCAGAACCTACCGTGCGCCCGAAGGACAGCCGGGGGGGGCACCAGGGCTCCAGGCGCCCTGGCGGCGCCCCCCCTGGGCCGCGCCGGGGGGGCGCCTGGGCCCCCCGAGGCTCCTCCGATGCCCCCCTTTGGCATATATTTAAAGCGTCTCCCGAAACCCTCGAAACAGGAACTCTTTTTCGCGATCTCATCTCTGCTCCGCCACCGCTGCCGCTTCCAAGATCGGGAGCACCAGGAGAACCCTTCCCGGCACCCTGCCGGAGGGGAGGATCACCACCGGGAGCCTCTCCACCACCATGGACGCCTCCCGGATGAGTTGTGAGTAGTCTCCCTTGGACCATGGGTCCATGACCAGTAGCTATGTGATGTTCTCCTCCCGTTCTTGTGCTTCACTTATTAGTCCTCGTGAGCTGACCTACATGATCGAGGCACATATGTAATCCTTATGCTGTTGCTATGATGAGTTTGCTGGGATCCGATGGATTATGAGATTATGTTCAGATTGTGTTTGAGTAATATATTTGATTCACCTCTTTTATGTTTATGTTCGTAAGTAATTCTTGCATGTTCTCCGTTGTTATTTATTGCTTTGGCCAAGTAGTAGGTAGTGACTCCAAGAGGGAACGTTATGCTTGATTGTGGGTTCATGCCCCTTGATGACTAGCTTGAGTGACAGAAACATGAGTCTAGGGGATGTGCTGTTGCCACAAGGGGGGAAAACAACGGTGCTTGTGCCCGCGGGTGCAAGGATTGTTTACTTTACGCAAAGTTCTTTTAATGCAGTTGTCTATTGCTTTGAGTTTACACTATGGGTGGGGCTCGCAACTTAATACCAGCGAGATGTTCTGGATAGATATCTCAAGGTGGATGATTAGTAGTAGATATTGATGCATTTCGGTCTACTTACTTTGGCGTACCGCCCATGCTTTGAACCTCAACCTTTCTTGCAATGTAGTCAGCATTGGTTTGCGCACATGGTCATGTCAATTGCCCAACTGTAATTCGTTTACCTCACATAGCCGTTTTATCGTCTTTTGGGAGAGAGACATCACTAGTGAACATCATGAGACTCCGGTCCATATTACCATCATTGATCACATCCGCTATTTACTTTTCCGCTATTTACTTACTATTGCAATTATACCTATCACTATTATCACTTGCGTTTGATCATTTGTAAACTACAAGGCCAGAGGGATTGACAACCTCTCTGTACTCGTTGGGAGCAAAGTTATTTGTATCTGTCTGCAGGTCCACGTTGATTGCTAATATCCGGCGCCGTTAGCAGTTGACACCTTCTTGTTGAAACTGGGAGTCTCTGGGAAATCGATCCTTGGTATTACCAAGGGAAAACTTCTGCTACACTGCATCTCAAACCTTCCACTTGGGGTAACCAACGAGGGGTGAGAAGCCACCTAGCAAAGCAATTTCTGGCGCCGTTGCCAGGGACTCCACTCTTCAAGATAGGGGAGTTGCACGCTATCTTTTACATTTGCTTTTAGTCTTGTTAGTTTACTTTTCAGTTTTGCTTTATTATCTTTTATCGAAAATCACAAAAATAGTTATCTTGCTTGCTTGCTACTATGGGTTCCACCGAGAACACCAAGTTGTGTGACTTCACTAGTCACAACAACGATGACTTTATCAGCACACCTATCACTACACCTGCCACTTCAGCACCTTCATATGAAATTAAACCTCCTTTACTGAACTTAGTCATGAAAGATCAATTCTCCGGTGCTGGAGATGATGCTGCTTTACACTTGAACAACTTTGTTGAACTTTGTGATATGCAAAAGTACCAAGAAATAGATGGTAATATTGTTAAGCTTAAGCTTTTTCCTTTCTCCTTGAGAGGAGGAGCTAAAATTTGGTTTCAGTCTTTGCCTAGAAATAGCATAGATTCATGGGACAAGTGCAAAGATGCTTTTATCGGAAAATACTATCCACCTGCTAAAATTATCCAACTAAGAAGTAACATAATGAATTTTAAACAATTGGATAATGAACACGTTGCCCAAGCTTGGGAACGTATGAAATCTCTTATCAAGAACTGCCCTACTCACAGTTTGACTACTTGGATGGTTATCCAAACTTTTTATGCAGGCTTGAACTTTACCTCGCGGAACTTGTTAGATTCGGCCGCTGGAGGAACTTTTATGTCAACTACACTTGGTGCTGCCACAAAACTTCTCGATGAGATGATGACCAACTATTCCCAATGGCACACCGAACGCGCTCCAACAGGTAGGAAGGTAAACTCTGTCGAGGAGATTTCCTCCTTAAATGAAAAAGTTGACTTGATCATGTCTCTACTTTCGAAGCAATCCTCTGTTGATCCTCGTGATGTTCCTTTAAATTCTTTAATTGCTCAAGAACAAGTAGATGTGAACTTTATCTCTAGAAACAATTTTAACAACAATGCTTATAGGAGTAACTTTGGTAGCAATCCTAGACCGTTCCCCTCTAATTCTTATGGGAACAACAATGCTTATCCTAGCACCAGGAACTCCACTACTGAACTAGAGATTATGCTTAAAGATTTCATCACTACCCAAAAAGCCTTTAATAAGAGTGCAGAAGAAAAACTACATAAACTAGATGATCTCTCTTCAAAGGTAGACAATTTAGCCAATGAGGTAGAATTGCTTAAAATTAGAACTTCTCCTCTTGAGGAGAGGAAGGTCACTCCTATGAATGCTATTCAAGTGCAAATTAATGAAAATATTAGGATGATGGCTAAACTTAAAGAGAGATGGGCTAGAGAAAGGGAGGAAGAAGATAGAATTAAGAGCCTTCCTACCCACCACATTGTTGCTACTATCCAAGTTGTTGAGGATATCCAAACTCTTAGCACCCAATGTACTCCTGGTCCCAATGGACCTATTAATAGTGATGCTATGACTATAGAAACTACCAAACATGTGAACCTAAAGGACACCACTACCACTTTACTTGATGCTAGTGACCTTGATTTTGATAATTGCACTCTTACCGAAGTTATTGATTTCCTTCACAAGATGTCTAGAGACCCCCGCACTAGCACGATTAACCTTGCCTTCACAGAGCATATCACTAATGCTCTCATCAAAGCTAGGGAGGAGAAACTTAGAGTAGAAGCCTCCATACCTAGAAAGCTAGAAGATGGTTGGGATCCTATGATAAAAATTAAATTGAATGACTTCTCTTGCTATGCATTATGTGATGTTGGAGCTAGTACCTCTGTTATGCCCAAAAGAATATATGATATGCTTAAATTGAAACCTTTTGATTCTTGTTCTTTTGGTGTTCGTCTCGTTGATTCTTCCATAAAGAAACCTTTGGGGAGGATCGACGATGTTCTTATCGTTTTCAATGATAATTATGTTCCCGTTGATTTTACTATTATGGATATTGAATGTGATCCTTCTTGTCCAATTATTTTGGGACGTCCCTTTTTACGCACCGTTGGTGCTATCATTGACATGAAAGAGGGGAATATAAAATTTCAGTTTCCTCTCAAGAAAGGGATGGAACACTTCCCTCGAAAGAAGATCAAGTTACCTTTTGAGTCCGTTGTACGGGCTAGCTATTCTTTTACTCTTGATAAAACTTGATCTATATGCATTATGCCTAGCTTAAAGGCATAAAAGAAAGCGCTTTTGGGAGGCAGCCCAATGAATAAAATTTTTTACTTTGCTTTTGTTGTGTCTTGATGTTGTTTACTACTGTAGCATCATCATTGTATCTTTGCTTTTCAATTTTGTGCCAAGTATAGCCTCTGATTGCTAGAAAGTTCAAAAGTTGTGAGGTGCTGTCCAGGAAACAGATTATGTCCTTGGATAGAAAAATTCGTATAAAATCACCAGATCATCTTTTTGGTCTGAATTGTTTAGACAGCGTTCTCTATATAATTGTCTTTCGTGCGTCTGTTCTGAGTTTTTTGATTAGAGTTGCAGAAGTGCCCCGAACAAATCATTTACTACCTGCTGTTCTGTTTTTCACAGATTCTGTCCTGTTTTGCTTTTCCTTCATTTTGCAAACCAAGAGCTTGCTTTTTCTTTGCAAAAACCTTTTGGGAATCTTGAGAAACAGTAGACCTTCAAGAATATCTTTATTTCCAGCATGGTATAATTATTTTATTATGGGTACTAACCTCGCTAATCAGATTATGATGAGTTATGTATGAAGGGAGTTTTCAAGTGTGCGAGGGAAGATGATAAAAAGATTCAGGAGTGTCAAGCGCTCAAGCTTGGGGATGCCCCCATGCACCCCCAAGAAATATTCAAGGAGACTCAAGCGTCTAAGCTTGGGGATGCCCCCGTGCATCCCCTTCTCCATCAACATTATCAGTTCGTCTTTCGTTCCACTATATTTTAATCACTTCATGTGTTATGTGCTATGCTTGGAGCGTCTTGCTTTTAGTTTCCTTTTTAGTTTTTCATAACGAGTCGGAACTCAGCGTTCTTTATGTGGGAGAGAAACACGCTCCACTTCTACCTAGAACATAACATATAATTTTCATGACTATCTTTTCTGTGTGTGTTCTTTGTCTTTTAATAGCTACTATCATGCTCTGCTCTTAGTATTCATGCTTATCTTTTTAAAGAGCTTTTGTTTAGTTGGTTGCTTGAACTCTCTTTAATTACCATGCTCACCTTATTAAGAGAGTTTGCTTCCATTGCATTGGTTAATATGTCTATGATAAAGATGCTACGTGCATAATGGCGCTTAGTAGTTCAGGTTTTCTTATGGTTAGTCTCAAGTAGCTGGGGGATTCCCAATGTGTTATTGGAGTACCAACATGATTTGTTTGCCAATGATGTGGTATGGTTTAGTAATATCTTTCCTCAAGAATTTGTTTTGATTGACTTGGCGTATGCTCACGCAAATTTAAGACTGTAAAGAAAGTCTGTCAAGCCTTGATGATCTTTTGTTTCTGAGTAGCGATATAACTTCCATGCCTGATTCAATGTTGCTTTGTCGCTCTGCATGATTATGACCGTCATTGCTCTCTTAGTTGGTCGCTCCCAGTCTTTTGCTAACCTCCACCTGTACTAAGCGGACTCACTGCTTGTGCATCCACATCCTTTTAAACCAGTTATGCCATATGAGTCCACCATACCTACCTATATGTGGTATTTCACCGCCACTCCAAATAAATTTACATGTGCTACCTTTAAAACCTTCAATTTTTGCAATACATAGCTCATGGGAAAGTAGCTTAAAAACTATTGTGGTAAAGAATATGTTGCTTATGTATCTTATTTTCTTATAAGTTGCTTGCTGAGCGGTAACCATGTTTCTGGGGACGCCATCAACTGTTACACTTTTGTTGAATATCATGTGAGTTGCTATGCATGTTCGTCTTGTCTAAAGTAAGGGTGATTTGCCATGGGTTGAATGGTTTGAGTATGCATATTGTTAGAGAAGAACATTGGGCCGCCAACCAAAGCCATGTATCATGGTGGAAGTTTTAGCTTGGACATTAATCCTCAATCTCTTATGAGAATATGCTTAAGCATTAAAGAGGAGTCCATTATCTATTTTCTATGTTGTCCCTATGGATGTCCTCAAGTTGAGATCTATCAAAAACGAGAAATCAAATGCGATCTATCTCCTTGGACCTTTGTACAGGTGACATAGAGGTACCCCTTTGTGACACTTGGTTGAAACATGTGTAATGCAATGACAATCCATGGAAATCCGAGCTAATTAAGACAAGGTGCGAGCACTATTGGTATTCGATGCATGAGGCTTGCAACTTATAGGATGTCTTATGCATAACACATATGAAGTACTACTACCGTTGACAAAATTGTTTCTATGTTTTCAAAATAAAAAGCTCTAGCACATGAGTAATCCCTGCTTCCCTCTGCGAAGGGCCATTCTTTTACTTTTATGTTGAGTCTCCACCTTCTTTTAAAAGCACCAACTACTGAGAGCATGATTGTCATTCTGAGTGTAATGTGCATTGTCCCAAAGTAGCATTGTTTTTTGCATAATTGTGATATCGTTTATTCTCAAATCATTGTGTCTAGTCATCACTTAAACCTTGGAGGTGCCCCTGCATTTATGTTTTGCTTCACTAAAGGGGGCAAGCTAGATATCACTTTATCATATCTGCACATCATGTTCATTGCAAATCTATTTGATGTTTCAGTATCATATTGTAAAACTTTCAGTTCTTTGTGATTTTCTCATGAGGCAACTTAATTACTACAGATTCATTGTCTCAGTAAGCTTTTGTCATATGACTATGAAAAAGTCCTATATGGTTAATAGCATGTCACCACATAAATTATTCTTGTTATCATTTACCTACTCGAGGGCGAGCAGGAATTAAGCTTGGGGATATTGATACGTCCAAAACGTATCTATAATTTCTGCTTGCTCCATGCCTCTTTTGGGTGATATTGCTATGATATTTATACACTTCCATACACTTTTGATCATATTTGGACTAACCTATTAACTGAGTGCACCCCAGTGCCAGTTTCTGTTTTCGGCTATTTTTGTATTTCAGGTTTTCACATTACGAGAACTACCGGGAAAAATCCAGAAAAATTATATAAAAAATCAGCGTTCCAGAACCTACCGTGAGCCCGAAGGACAGCCGGGGGGGGCACCAGGGCTCCAGGCGCCCTGGCGGGGGCCCCCCTGGGCCGCGCCAGGGGGGCGCCTGGGCCCCCCGAGGCTCCTCCGATGCCCCCCTTTGGCATATATTTAAAGCGTCTCCCGAAACCCTCGAAACAGGAACTCTTTTTCGCGATCTCATCTCTGTTCCGCCGCCGCCGCCGCTTCCAAGATCGGGAGCACCAGGAGAACCCTTCCCGGCACCCTGCCGGAGGGGAGGATCACCACCGGGAGCCTCTCCACCACCATGGACGCCTCCCGGATGAGTTGTGAGTAGTCTCCCTTGGACCATGGGTCCATGATCATGTTGGAAATATGCCCTAGAGGCAATAATAAATTGGTTATTATTATATTTCCTTGTTCATGATAATCGTTTATTATCCATGCTAGAATTGTATTGATAGGAAACTAAGATACATGTGTGGATACATAGACAACACCGTGTCCCTAGTGAGCCTCTACTAGACTAGCTCGTTGATCAAAGATGGCTACGGTTTCCTAGCCATAGACATGAGTTGTCATTTGATAACGGGATCACATCATTAGGAGAATGATGTGATGGACAAGACCCAAACGATAAACGTAGCATATGATCGTGTCAGTTTATTGCTATTGTTTTCTGCATGTCAAGTATATGTTCCTACGACCATGAGATCATGCAACTCACTGACACCGGAAGAGTACCTTGTGTGTACCCAACATCACAACGTAACTGGGTGACTATAAAGGTGCTCTACAGGTATCTCCGAGGGTGTCTGTTTAGTTGGCATGGATCAAGACTGGGATTTGTCACTCCGTATGACGGAGAGGTATCTCAGGGCCCACTCGGTAATACAACATCACAATGAGCTTGCAAGAAATGTGACCAATGAGTTGATCACGGGATCTTGTATTACGGAACGAGTAAAGAGACTTGCCGGTAACGAGATTGAACTAGGTATAGAGATACCGACGATCGAATCTCGGGCAAGTAACATACCAACAGACAAAGGGAACTATATACGGGATTGTCTGAATCCTTGACATCGAGGTTCAATCGATAAGATCTTCGTAGAATATGTGGGAACCAATATGGGCATCCAGGTCCCGCTATTGGTTATTGACCGTAGAGGTGTCTCGGTCATGTCTGCATAGTTCTCGAACCCGCAGGGTCTACACACTTAACGTTTGGTGATGATATAAGTATAGTCGAGTCGTTATGTTGGTAACCGAAGGTTGTTCGGAGTCCCGGATGAGATCCCGGACGTGACGAGGAACTCCGGAATGGTCCGGGGATGAAGATTGATATATTGGATGATGGGAATCGGAGTCCGGAAGTGTTCCGGGGAGCACCGGGGAGTCGTCGGATGACCGAAAGGAGTTTCGGGGGGTCCCGGCAAGTGTTGCGGGCCTCATGGGCCAAAAGGGGGGAGGCACATCAGCCCACACAGGGGCTGTGCGCCCCCCCCCCCTCACAGGCCTCCCACGCAGCTAGGAGGGTGGGGGCGCCCCTAGGGCAGCCGGCCCCCTCTGGCTTGGGGGGCAAGGCGCCTAAGGGGGGCCACCCAAACCCTAGCCGCCCCCCTCTCCCTTGTGGCCGCCACCCCCTAGGGGAAACCCTAGGGGCGCCTCCACTTCTCCCCTCCCCCTATATATAGAGAGGGAGAGAGAGGGCAGCCACACCCTACGTGCCTTGGCGCTGCCTCTCCTCTCCCTCGTAGCATATCTTCTTCTCCGCAGTGCTTGACGAAGCCCTGCTGAGTTTTCTCCACCACCACCTCCACCACGCCGTCGTGCTGCCGGAGGACTCAAGTTGCTACTTCACCATCGCTCGCTGGATCGAGGAGGTGAAGGCGTCATCAAGCCGTACGTGTGTTGAACGCGGAGGCACCGTCCGTTCGGTGCTGGGATCTTCGGCGATTTGAATCGCGGCGAGTACGACTCCATCAACCGCGTTCTTGAACGCTTCCGCTTAGCGATCTACAAGGGTATGTGGATCCGACTCTTCCCTCGTAGATGCATCTCCTAGATTGATCTTGGTGAGCGTAGGAAATTTTTTGTTTCCCATGCAACGTTCCCCAACAGTGGCATCATGAGCTAGGATCTTGCGTAGATGTTTTCATGAGTAGAACACAAAGGGGTTTGTGGGCGTTGATGTTTAGATTGCTTCCCTCTTTGGTCTTTCTTGATTCAGCGGCATTATGGGATGAAGCGGCCCGGACCAACTTTACATGTCCACGTACATGAGACCGGTTCCATCGACAGACATGCGACTTTTGTTGCATAAGATGGCTGGCGGGTGTCTGTCTCTCCTATCTTAGTTGAATCGGATTCGACGAAGGCGGTCCTTGTAGAAGGTTAAATAGCAACTTAAATATCACCGTTGTGGCTTTGCGTAGGTAAGAAGCGTTCTTGCTAGATACCCATAGCAGCCACGTAAAACATGCAACAACAAATTAGAGGACGTCTAACTTGTTTTTGCAGGGTATGTATGTGATATGATATGGCCAAAGACATGATGAGATATATTTGATGTATGAGATGATCATGTTGTAATAGTCAATATCGACTTGCATGTCGATGTATACGGCAACCGGCAGGAGCCATAGGGTTGTCTTTAATTTTTGTATGACCTGCGTGTCAATCATTAAGCGCTATGTAATGCTTTACTTTATCGCTAAACGGTAGCAATAGTAGTAAGAGCATGGTGGGCGCGCGACAACCCCGATGGCGACACGATGATGGAGATCATGATGATGGGGATCATGGTGTTACGCCGGTGACGATGAAGATCATGCCGGTGCTTTGGAGATGGAGATCAAAAGCACGAGTTGATGGCCATATCATGTCACTTATGATTTGCATGTGATGTTAATCCTTTTATGCATCTTATTTTGCTTAGGACGACGGTAGCATTATAAGATGATCCCTCACTAAAATTTCAAGATAAAATTGTGTTCCCCCCGAGTGTGCGCCGTTGCGAAGGTTCGTCGTTTCGAAGCACCACGTGATGATCGGGTGTGATAGACTCTATGTTCGCATACAACGGGTGCAAGCCAGTTTTGCACATGCAGAACACTTTGGTTAGACTTGACGGGCCTAGCATGTACAGACATGGCCTCGGAACACGGAAGACCGAAAGGTCGAGCATGAGTCATATAGTAGATATGATCAACATGAAGATGTTCACCATTGACACCACCTCATCTCACGTGATGATCGGATTTGGGTTGGTGGATTTGGATCATGTCACGCTCGGATGACCAGAGGGATGTCAATTTGAGTGGGAGTTATAAGTAATTTGATTAGTTAAAACTCACTTATCATGAACAATAGTCTAAGATGTCTTTGCAAATCTTTTGTTGTAGATGGCTCCCGCAGTAGCTCCCCTGAATTTTAATGCGTTCCTAGAGAAAACTAAGCTGAAAGATGATGGGAGCAACTTTGTGGACTGGCTCCGCAATCTAAGGATCATCCTCACAGCTGCCCAAAAGGTTTATGTCCTAAATGCACCGCTAGGTGAACCCCCCGCTCCGGCCTCTGTGGACGTTATGAACGCCTGGCAGTCGCGTGCGGATGACTACTCAGTAGTGCAGTGTGCCATGTTGTATAGCTTGGAAGGAGGACTTCAAAGGCGTTTTGAACGTCATGGAGCATATGAGATGTTCCAGGAGTTGAAGTTCATCTTTGAGAAGAATGCCAAGATCAAGAGGTATGAGACCTCCGATAAATTCTTTGCTTGCAAGATGGAGGAGAATTCGTCTGTCAGTGAGCACTTACTGAAGATGTCTGGGTACTATACCCGCATAGCTGATCTGGGACTTGTGTTCCCGGAGGAGGCTATCATTGACAGAATTCTCCAGTCACTCCCACCTAGCTACAAGAGCTTCGTGCAGCAGTATAACATGCAAGGGATGAACAAAACCATCGCCGAGCTGTTTGCGATGCTGAAAGTCGCTGAGTCAGACATCCAGAAGGAGCATCAAGTGTTGATGGTCAATAAAACTACCAGTTTCAAGAAGAATGGCAAGGGCAAGAAGGGTAACTCTAAGAAGGGTGGCAAGGCAGTTGCTCATCCAGTAAAGAAACCCAAGGCTGGGCCCAAGCCAGAGACTGAGTGTTTCTATTGCAAGGGGAACGGCCACTGGAAGCGGAACTGCCCCAAGTATCTGGCAGACAAGAAGGGGGCCAACAACAACAACAAGCAAGGTATATGTGATATACATGTTATTGATGTGTACCTTACCAACTCTCGTTGTAGTGCCTGGGTATTTGATACCGGTTCGGTTGCTCACATTTGCAACTCTAAACAGGAACTACGAAATAAACGGAGGCTGGCGAAGGACGAAGTGACGATGCGCGTGGGGAATGGTTCCAAGGTTGATGTGATCACCGTCGGCACGCTCGCTCTTCGATTACCATCGGGATTAGTTATGAACCTGAATAATTGTTATTTAGTGCCTGCGTTGAGCATGAACATTATATCTGGATCTTGTTTAATGCGAGACGGTTACTCATTTAAATCAGAGAATAAAGGTTGTTCTATTTATATGGGTAATATCTTTTATGGTCATGCACCCGAAGTAGGGGGTTTATTCTTATTGAATCTCGATAGTGATGATACACATGTTCATAACATTGATGCCAAAAGATGTAGAGTTGATAACAATAGTACCACTTTCTTGTGGCACTGCCGTCTGGGTCATATCGGCGTGAAACGCATGAGGAAGCTCCATGCTGATGGACTTTTGGAGTCTCTTGATTTTGAATCACTTGACACATGCGAGCCGTGCCTCATGGGCAAGATGACTAAGACCCCGTTTTCAGGAACAATGGAATAAACGGAGGCTGGCGAAGGACGAAGTGACGATGCGCGTGGGGAATGGTTCCAAGGTTGATGTGATCGCCGTCGGCACGCTCGCTCTTCGATTACCATCGGGATTAGTTATGAACCTGAATAATTGTTATTTAGTGCCTGCGTTGAGCATGAACATTATATCTGGATCTTGTTTAATGCGAGACGGTTACTCATTTAAATCAGAGAATAAAGGTTGTTCTATTTATATGGGTAATATCTTTTATGGTCATGCACCCGAAGTAGGGGGTTTATTCTTATTGAATCTCGATAGTGATGATACACATGTTCATAACATTGATGCCAAAAAATGTAGAGTTGATAACAATAGTACCACTTTCTTGTGGCACTGCCGTCTGGGTCATATCGGCGTGAAACGCATGAGGAAGCTCCATGCTGATGGACTTTTGGAGTCTCTTGATTTTGAATCACTTGACACATGCGAGCCGTGCCTCATGGGCAAGATGACTAAGACCCCGTTTTCAGGAACAATGGAACGGGCAAGTGACTTATTGGAAATCATACATACTGATGTGTGTGGCCCGATGAGTGTCACGGCGCGCGGTGGATATCGTTATTTTCTCACCTTCACTGACGACTTAAGTAGATATGGGTATATTTACTTGATGAAGCATAAGTCTGAAACGTTTGAAAAGTTCAAGCAATTTCAGAGTGAAGTTGAGAATCATCGTAACAAGAAGATCAAGTTCCTACGATCTGATCGAGGGGGAGAGTATCTGAGTTATGAGTTTGGCAATCACTTAAGACAATGTGGAATTGTTTCACAGTTGACGCCACCTGGAACACCATAGCGTAATGGTGTGTCCGAACGTCGTAATCGAACCCTATTACATATGGTGCGTTCTATGATGTCTCTTGCCGATTTGCCACTATCATTTTGGGGATATGCGTTAGAGACGACTGCATTCACTTTAAATAGGGCTCCATCCAAGTCCGTTGAGACAACACCGTATGAACTGTGGTTTGGTAAGAAACCTAAGTTGTCTTTTCTCAAAGTTTGGGGTTGCGATGCTTATGTCAAAAGGCTTCAGCCAGAAAAGCTCGAACCCAAAGCGGACAAATGTGTCTTCATAGAATACCCAAAAGAGACGGTTGGGTGCACCTTCTATCTCAGATCCGAGGGCAAAGTGTTTGCCGCTAAGAACGGGTCCTTTCTCGAGAAAGAGTTTCTCTCGAAAGAATTGAGTGGGAGGAAGGTAGAACTTGATGAGGTTATTGAACCTCTGCTTCAACCAGAGAGTAGCGCAGCACAGAAAGATGTTTTTGTGGAGCCTGCAACGGTTGAAGAGGAAGCCAATGATGATGATCAAGAAGCTTCTGATCAAGTTACTACCGAACCTCGTAGGTCGACAAGGGTACGCACTGCACCTGAGTGGTATGGTAACCCTGTCTTGGAGGTCATGTTGTTGGACAACAGTGAACCTACGAGCTATGGAGAAGCGATGGTGGGCCCGGATTCCGACAAATGGTTAGAGGCCATGAAATTCGAGATGGGATCCATGTATGAAAACAAAGTATGGACTTTGGAAGTATTACCTGAAGGGCGGAAGGCCATTCAGAATAAATGGATTTTTAAGAGGAAGACGGACGCTGACGGCAATGTCACCGTGTATAAAGCTCGACTTGTGGCAAAGGGTTTTTCACAAGTTCAAGGAGTTGACTACGATGAGACTTTCTCACCCGTAGCGATGCTTAAATCCGTCCGAATCATGTTAGCAATAGCTGCATATTTCGATTATGAAATTTGGCAGATGGATGTCAAAACAGCGTTCCTTAACGGTTTTCTTAAGGAAGAGTTGTATATGATACAACCGGAAGGTTTTGTCGATCCAGAGAATGCTGACAAAGTTTGCAAACTCCAGCATTCCATTTATGGGCTGGTGCAAGCATCTCGGAGTTGGAATCTTCGCTTTGATGAGGTGATCAAAGCGTTTGGGTTTGTACAAGTTTACGGAGAAGCTTGTATTTACAAGAAAGTGAGTGGGAGCTCTATAGCGTTTCTGATATTATATGTGGATGACATATTGCTGATTGGAAACAATATAGAACTTTTGGATAGCGTGAAGGGGTATTTGAACAAGAGTTTTTCGATGAAGGACCTCGGTGAAGCTGCTTTCATATTGGGCATCAAGATCTATAGAGATAGATCGAGACGCCTGATAGGACTTTCACAAAGTACATACCTTGATAAAGTTTTGAAGAAGTTCAAAATGGATCAATCCAAGAAGGGGTTCTTGCCGGTATTGCAAGGTACAAAGTTGAGTAAGACTCAATGCCCAGTAACTGCGGAAGATAGAGAAAAGATGAGTGTCATCCCCTATGCTTCAGCCATAGGCTCTATCATGTATGCAATGCTGTGCACAAGACCAGATGTCAGCCTTGCCATAAGTATGGCCGGAAGGTTTCAAAGTAATCCTGGTATGGATCACTGGACAGCGGTCAAGAATATCCTGAAGTACCTGAAAAGGACTAAGGAAATGTTTCTCGTTTATGGAGGTGATCAAGAGCTCGTCATAAAGGGTTACGTCGATGCAAGCTTTGACACTGATCCGGATGACTCTAAGTCTCAAACCGGGTACGTATATATTCTCAACGGGGGAGCGGTAAGCTGGTGCAGTTCCAAGCAAAGCGTGGTAGCCGATTCTACATGCGAAGCGGAGTACATAGCTGCCTCGGAGGCGGCAAAGGAAGGTGTCTGGATGAAGGAGTTCGTAACAGATCTTGGAGTTGTGCCTAGTGCATTGAACCCAATGACTCTGTTTTGTGACAACACTGGTGCCATTGCTCTAGCCAAGGAACCAAGGTTTCACAAGAGGACCAGACACATAAAGCGACGCTTCAATTCCATCCGCGATTCAGTCAAGGAGGAGGACATAAGCATTTGCAAAGTACACACGGATTTGAATGTTGCAGATCCGTTGACTAAGCCTCTTCCACGGGCTAAGCATGATCAACACCAAGACTCTATGGGTGTTAGATTCATAACCTTGTAATGCTAGATTATTGACTCTAGTGCAAGTGGGAGACTGTTGGAAATATGCCCTAGAGGCAATAATAAATTGGTTATTATTATATTTCCTTGTTCATGATAATCGTTTATTATCCATGCTAGAATTGTATTGATAGGAAACTAAGATACATGTGTGGATACATAGACAACACCGTGTCCCTAGTGAGCCTCTACTAGACTAGCTCGTTGATCAAAGATGGCTACGGTTTCCTAGCCATAGACATGAGTTGTCATTTGATAACGGGATCACATCATTAGGAGAATGATGTGATGGACAAGACCCAAACGATAAACGTAGCATATGATCGTGTCAGTTTATTGCTATTGTTTTCTGCATGTCAAGTATATGTTCCTACGACCATGAGATCATGCAACTCACTGACACCGGAAGAGTACCTTGTGTGTACCCAACATCACAACGTAACTGGGTGACTATAAAGGTGCTCTACAGGTATCTCCGAGGGTGTCTGTTTAGTTGGCATGGATCAAGACTGGGATTTGTCACTCCGTATGACGGAGAGGTATCTCAGGGCCCACTCGGTAATACAACATCACAATGAGCTTGCAAGCAATGTGACCAATGAGTTGATCACGGGATCTTGTATTACGGAACGAGTAAAGAGACTTGCCGGTAACGAGATTGAACTAGGTATAGAGATACCGACGATCGAATCTCGGGCAAGTAACATACCAACAGACAAAGGGAACTATATACGGGATTGTCTGAATCCTTGACATCGAGGTTCAATCGATAAGATCTTCGTAGAATATGTGGGAACCAATATGGGCATCCAGGTCCCGCTATTGGTTATTGATCATAGAGGTGTCTCGGTCATGTCTGCATAGTTCTCGAACCCGCAGGGTCTACACACTTAACGTTTGGTGATGATATAAGTATAGTCGAGTCGTTATGTTGGTAACCGAAGGTTGTTCGGAGTCCCGGATGAGATCCCGGACGTGACGAGGAACTCCGAAATGGTCCGGGGATGAAGATTGATATATTGGATGATGGGAATCGGAGTCCGGAAGTGTTCCGGGGAGCACCGGGGAGTCGTCGGATGACCGAAAGGAGTTTCGGGGGGTCCCGGCAAGTGTTGCGGGCCTCATGGGCCAAAAGGGGGAGGCACATCAGCCCACACAGGGGCTGTGCGCCCCCCCCCCACAGGCCTCCCACGCAGCTAGGAGGGTGGGGGCGCCCCTAGGGCAGCCGGCCCCCTCTGGCTTGGGGGGCAAGGCGCCTAAGGGGGGCCACCCAAACCCTAGCCGCCCCCCCTCTCCCTTGTGGCCGCCACCCCCTAGGGGAAACCCTAGGGGCGCCTCCACTTCTCCCCTCCCCCTATATATAGAGAGGGAGAGAGAGGGCAGCCACACCCTACGTGCCTTGGCGCTGCCTCTCCTCTCCCTCGTAGCATATCTTCTTCTCCGCAGTGCTTGACGAAGCCCTGCTGAGTTTTCTCCACCACCACCTCCACCACGCCGTCGTGCTGCCAGAGGACTCAAGTTGCTACTTCACCATCGCTCGCTGCATCGAGGAGGTGAAGGCGTCATCAAGCCGTACGTGTGTTGAACGCGGAGGCACCGTCCGTTCGGTGCTGGGATCTTCGGCGATTTGAATCGCGGCGAGTACGACTCCATCAACCGCGTTCTTGAACGCTTCCGCTTAGCGATCTACAAGGGTATGTGGATCCGACTCTTCCCTCGTAGATGCATCTCCTAGATTGATCTTGGTGAGCGTAGGAAAATTTTTGTTTCCCATGCAACGTTCCCCAACAGACCAGTAGCTATGTGATGTTCTCCTCCCGTTCTTGTGCTTCACTAATTAGTCCTCGTGAGCTGCCCTACATGATCGAGGCACATATGTAATCCTTATGCTGTTGCTATGATGAGTTTGCTGGGATCCGATGGATTATTAGATTATGTTCAGATTGTGTTTGAGTAATATATTTGATTCACCTCTTTTATGTTTATGTTCGTAAGTAATTCTTGCATGTTCTCCGTTGTTATTTATTGCTTTGGCCAAGTAGTAGGTAGTGACTCCAAGAGGGAACGTTATGCTTTATTGTGGGTTCATGCCCCTCGATGACTAGCTTGAGTGACAGAAACATGAGTCTAGGGGATGTGCTGTTGCCACAAGGGGGAAAACAACGGTGCTTGTGCCCGCGGGTGCAAGGATTGTTTACTTTACGCGAAGTTCTTTTAATGCAGTTGTCTGTTGCTTTGAGTTTACACTATGGGTGGGGCTCGCAACTTAATACCAGCGAGATGTTCTGGATAGATATCTCAAGGTGGATGATTAGTAGTAGATATTGATGGATTTCGGTCTACTTACTTTGGCGTACCGCCCATGCTTTGAACCTCAACCTTTCTTGCAATGTAGTCAGCATTGGTATGCGCACATGGTCCTGTCAATTGCCCAGCTGTAATTCGTTTACCTCACATAGCTGTTTTATCGTCTTTTGGGAGAGAGACATCACTAGTGAACATCATGAGACTCCGGTCCATATTACCATCATTGATCACATCCGCTATTTACTTTTCCGCTATTTACTTACAATTGCAATTATACCTATCACTATTATCACTTGCGTTTGATCCTTTGTAAACTACAAGGCCGGAGGGATTGACAACCTCTCTGTACTCGTTGGGAGCAAAGTTATTTGTATCTGTGTGTAGGTCCACGTTGATTGCTAATATCCGGCGCCGTTAGCAGTTGACACCTTCTTGTTGAAACTGGGAGTCTCTGGGAAATCGATCATTGGTATTACCAAGGGAAAACTTCTGCTACACTGCATCTCAAACCTTCCACTTGGGGTAACTAACGAGGGGTGAGAAGCCACCTAGCAGCATGCAAAAGTAAAGGTAAGAAATAACCACAAGTGGAACCGGTGGAGACGAGGATGTGTTGCCGAAGTTCCTTCCCTTTGAGGGGAAGTACGTCTCCGTTGGAGCGGTGTGGAGGCACAATGCTCCCCAAGAAGCCACTAGGGCCATCGTATTCTCCTCAAGCCCTCACACGATGCAAGGTGCCGTGATTCCACTAGTGGTGCCCTTGAAGGCGGCAACCGAACCTTTACAAACAAGTTTGGGGCTATCTCCACAACTTGGAGGCTCCCAACAAAACCACGAAGCTTCACCACAATGGAATATGGCTTCAAGGTGACCTCAACCGTCTAGGGTGCTCAAACACCCAAGAGTAACAAGATCCGCAAGGGATTAGTGGGGAGAATCAAATATCTCTTGGTGGAAGTGTAGATCGATGCCTCCTCAAGCAATCCCGAGCAAATCAACAAGTTTGATTGGCTAGGGAGAGAGATCGGGCGGAAATGGAGCTTTTGGAGCAACAATGGAGTAGAGGGGGAAGAGGTAAGTCTTCTTGGAGAAGAAGACCCCCTATATATAGTGGGAGAGCAAATCCAACCGTTATGAGTGTTTTCAACCCGCAGAGAGCGGTAGTACCGCACATAAGTTGCGGTACTACCGCTGGCTGAGCGGTACTACCGCTCTGAGAGCGGTACTACCGCTAGGCAAAAAAGTGCGACATGATTGACAACCACGGATGAAATAAATTACATCCGTGGCTACATCCGCAGTGAAAACGGTAGTAGCAAAATGCGACACGGTACTACCGCTTGGACTAAGCGGTACTACCGCATTGGATGCGGAAGTAAAAAATTACTTCCGCATCTACTTCTGCACTTAGAATCAGCGCCTGGGCCAGATACACGGTACTACCGCTCTAGAGACGCGGTACTACCGTCGGAGCGGTACTATCGTGTCGGCAGGCGGTACTACCGTGTGTCTGCGCGGTACTACCGCTTGGTAGAGCGGTACTACCGCTAGCCAGGCAGATGATCTAGTTAAGAAGTCACAGTTTGCATATACGAATAATAACCGGTTGGAACTCCAGAGAAGCAAGGAAAGGTGGTGCGAGAGTAAGATGTGTACGTGTTGATTCCACCCAAACCTTTCCGAAGCGGACCCCCTCTTAATAGTACGGCTTTCCTATTACTCAAAGCCACCGACAGGGAGCAAAAAGAAAACACCGTCTTCCATAGAATCCGAGGGGCAAACAATCGTCTTGTGCCTAAGTGAGATATACCTGTAGGATCTTAGAGCACATGATTAGTCCGCAAATGCATTGTCATCAATCACCAAAACTACTTAGGGAGAAATATGCCCTTACAATCTCCCCCTTTTGGTGTATTGATGACAATACGGGATTTGCACAGGGATGAAAAAATAGAGTAGGCAATCCAAACCCTAGAGTATAGGTGAGCTCCAGATGTGTGCCTACACAAGATTGTGCTTTGGACTGCACAGCACACATACAAGGTAAGTGCTCCCCCTATATTCTACACATGAGATACTCTATATATAAACTAACTGCTCTTGATAAAACATTAAAGACATAACGATGAGTTCAACGATAATGGAGCATATGTCTTACACCATATGATAGTCTCGCGCACACGACACAAACACGCAAATAAACAGAGTTCAACCAACGAAAAGAAAAAACTAGCACAAGAGCACAACTAGCACAAGACGCAAATCACTCTCCCCCTTTGTCATCGAGACACCACAAAGGGGAAGGAGGACACTATGACGGGTGGCAGCCCTGGATAAACTCAGTCGTCGTACTCATCATCAGACCCCGGCTGCTCCTCCTGATATTCCTCATCAGACTCTGACCACTTGTACCCCTGGCGGGCCATCCAAGTAGCCTCAGGGGTGATGATATTCTCTGACCCATTGGACACGTCCTCTCCATAGACTGCCAGAAGCTTCTTGTCACGCTGGCGCGTCTTCTTGTCAGACACATGAGCACGGTATTGCCCCTTAGCCTGCATGCAGAAGAGGGCCTTCATCTTTTGCTTAAGCTTTTTAGCCCAAGAAGGCTCCTCCACAGCAGAGGAGGAAGAAGGGGCAAATCTGCCAGGGCCCACATCATCAGCCTCCTCCACAGGCTCCTCATCAGTGTCCATCTGGGCTGCAGCAGCTTGCGCATGAGTGGTGGTGTTGGCCCATCGAGTCTTGACGCGAAGACGGATGGGATCATGGCGGAAGCAGTCTGCCTCGAACTCCTCCTCAGGGTACAGCTTCTCCCAAGTCTTGGAGATCAGCAAAAACAAGTATGGACCATAGATGGGTACCTTACGAGAGTAGATGGCAAAACGGAGCTCATTCCACATGATGTGGGATATGTCAAGTGGTGCAGTCTGGGTCGAGCGAGCCTCTTGACACATCAGCAGCATGTCAACCAGGTAGGCATGGACCTTGTCCTTATCTCCAACTCGAGGGAACAGAGTGTTGCGAAAGATCCGATACATGATGTCCAAAAAGGGGTTCAACACCCATGTCCTTTTGCCACTAGCAAGAGTCTTTTCCTCATAAAATGGAAGCAGCCTATCTTTCTTTGCAGATTCAGGATTGGCGTGAGGCCGAAATCCAATTGGGTTGTGGAGACCCTCATCAGGTATCTGAAGAAGATCCATGAACTCCTTCCAAGAAGAGGTCATCTTGTGACCATTGGTCATCCATGTCATTGGGCGATCCTCCTTGGTGTGGAAATTGACAGATGCGTAGAACTGAGCAATAATCTCTGGATCAAAATCATTCTGGAAGGTCATGATGTGCTCAAGTCCCAACTGCTCGATCAGATCAAGAGCCTCTGCAAAGTATGCCCGGTTGGTGTCCTTCCTCATGTGAGCCACATCCACCCAGTGAGCATCCACATACAGGTTGGTCTTGGTCTTGAGCACCTCATGGTAGATGCGAAACTGCTGCTTGGTCCAGAAAATCTCATCTCCAGGAAAGTGCTCACGGGGTTCTCCATATGGGTTTTGCTTCCTTCGTGACATGAACTCAGTAGCGGGCATCTCCTCCATAGACATTGAGGATTCCTTACGCTTGTTGGCTGCAGTCTTGTACCTGCGCTGGGGATTGGAGCCCTCTGGCACATCACTTGGGGTACGCAGACGCTTGGATCCGGTGTCGCGGACAGGGTTGGTACGACGACCATCGAAATCGGAGCCACCACCTAATACACAAACACAAGACCACGACAACACAAACACAAGAAGAATCAATGCCAAAGCCTCGAAAAACACAAGAAACCAGTAGAAAGAGGAATGTGTACATGCTACGAAGATAATATGACACAAGCGGTAGTACTGATGTCCCTACGCGGAAGTAAAAAATTAGTACCGCAAGGTAAGCGGTAGTACCTCATGTTGGATGCGGTAGTACCGCATACTTTGCGGTAGTAAATTTGTACTTCCGCAAGTAGGAGCGGAAGTAAAAATTTAGTGCTGCTTGCGGAGCGGTAGTACCGCGTTGGGGCGCGGTAGTACCGCTCGGCAGGCGGTAGTAGATTTTTACTTCCGCCCGAGCGGTAGTACCGCTGAGGACAGCGGTAGTACCGCTTTGGTCAGATCGGATCTGGACCAGATCGTGCGGTAGTACCGCGGTTCCCCAGCGGTAGTACCGCACGAAATAGATCTGAGATGAACAGATCTAGATACGGCCATATAGATCGACTAGCGGTACTACGGCTGATCATAGTATCTTGGTAGCAACATGCATATTCGTATTTCTAGTGCAAAAACACTCTCCTACATCCTAAGCTTCCATGGATAAGAACACGAAGAACACAAGAACACTAAGCATCTCCCCTAACCCTAAAAACAAAAGCAAGGCAACAAGAAGAGGGGAAAAGGGGAGAAACCTTCATCCATGGCAAGAGGGCGCGGTGGGGAGCGATCCCATCGGTCGGAATGCGAGGAGAGTGGCCGAGGGAGGAGATCCGGCGAGGTCCTCCGGCGGCGTTCTTGAGAGGGAGAGACAGGGACGATGTGGGGGTTAGGAGTGAATGGGTATGGGGGAGTTGGAACTCCCCCTGCCTGCTTATAACCCCCACCCGTTCGAAAATGTGCGGTAGTACCGCGGTCATCGCGGTAGTACCGCTTGCGCGGTAGTACCGCTCGCCAAGCGGTAGTACCGCCCTACCAGCGGCATTAAAAAAATACTGCCATGCTGGATGTGCGATAGTACCGTAACTCCTTTGCGGTAGTACCGTAACCGATCACGGTAGTACCGCTCCCCCAAGAGTATGCACGTTTTGACAAGAGGCTTTAAGCACAAAACAAGAAAAACAAATGCGCGCACAAGCAAAACAAGTAACACAACTCCTCAGAAGAGGGCGGTGGCCGAGGCCACCTATGTTTGAATTTATAGATATGGCACCGCGAAGAATTATCCTTGGGCCCATGATCAATACTCGACTTAAAGCATTTAAGCCAACTATGTATGGCAAATGATAAAGTCTTGATTAGTTTATGCATAATGGGGGGAGGAACAGTTCATTGAGAGAACAATACTCCCCCTAAGTCCATGCCTACATCTAGACAAGATAGCTATATTGAGTGTGAGGAGTGTGTGCACAGATTCAAACCACATTGCTCAAATCGATGATATTTAGCTCATGCCTTAACTCGCGAAATCTTGCTTCATCCAAAGGCTCCGTGAAGATATCTACAAGGTTATCATGAGTGTTAACGTAGTGAAGCTCGATCTCTCCTTGCCTTATGTGATCCCGGATGAAGTGATACCGAATCTCAATATGCTTCGTCTTGAAGTGTAGCACCGGGTTGAGAGAAATCTTGATGGCACTTTCATTGTCACACCAAAGAGGCACTTTGTCACAAGTGACACCGTAATCCTTTAAAGTTTGCCTCATCCATAAGAGTTGAGCACAACAACTGCCAGCAGCCACATATTCTGCTTCGGTGGATGAGAGAGATACACAACTTTGCTTTTTGGAAGACCAGCTAACAAGAGAGCAACCAAGAAATTGGCACCCTCCCGAGGTGGACTTCCTATCCACTTTGTCTCCCGCCCAGTCAGAATCAGAGAACCCAACAAGGTTGAAATTTGCTCCTCTTGGGTACCATAAGCCAAAGTTTGGGGTATGAGCCAAATATCGAAAGATTCTCTTGACAGCCACAAAGTGACTCTCCTTAGGTGAGGCTTGAAACCGTGCACAAATTCCTACACTCAACATAATATCCGGTCTAGATGCACAAAGGTAAATCAAGGATCCGATCATAGAGCGATATACCCTTTGATCCACCGCTTTACCATTGGGATCGATGTCAAGTTGGCATTTGGTTGGCATTGGAGTAGTAGCCGGCTTGACATCACTAAGATTGAACCTCTTGAGCATGTCTTGAGTATACTTGGATTGTTTGATGAAGATGCCTTCTCTTCTTTGTTTGATCTCAAATCCAAGGAAGTACTTCAACTCTCCCATCATGGACATCTCAAAATGTGTGGTCATGAGTGCGGCGAACTCATCATTGAAATCTTTGTTAGGAGAACCAAATATAATATCATCAACATATAGTTGGCATACAAACAACTCCCCTTTGACCTTCTTAGTAAAAAGAGTGGGGTCGATTTTCCCAATTTCAAACCCACGATCTTGTAACAACTCGGTAAGGTGCTCATACCACGCTCGTGGGGCTTGTTTAAGGCCATAGAGTGCCTTATCGAGTTGATACACATGATTGGGGAACTTAGGATCCTCGAACCCCGGGGGTTGTTTAACATACACCTACTCATTAATGGGACCATTAAGAAATGCACTTTTCACATCCATTTGTTGCAATTTAAAGTTATGATGGGAAGCATAGGCAAGCAACAAACGAATGGATTCAAGACGAGCAACGGGGGCAAAGGTTTCACCTTAGTCGATACCCTCGACTTGGGAGTAGCCTTGAGCCACCAGACGTGCCTTGTTGCGGATGACAATGCCATGGGCATCTTGCTTGTTCTTAAAGATCCATTTGGTTCCAATGACATTATGGTTCTCCTTTGGTCTTGGCACCAGACGCCACACATTGTTGCGCTCGAAGTTATGGAGTTCTTCATGCATGGCATTGAGCCAATCAGGGTCTTCGAGCGCCTCATAAACCTTCTGAGGTTCAACACAGGAGACAAAAGCTTGATGAGCACAATAGTTTGCTAATTGTCTAGGAGTGCTTACCCCCCTTTTGATGCTTCCTAAAATGTTCTCGATGTGATGCTCGTTGGAAGCAAGCCTGGAGGCAACTTTTGCAGCACGACGCTCTAATTGCTCTTCAAGTGATAACTGAGGAGCACTGAGTTGATCATCTTGAGCGTCGTCAGGAGCTAGATCTTGATCTTGAGCTTCCTCTTGACCTTGATCTTGCTCGGGGGACTGAACTTGGCCTTGTGCATCAATTGGTGGTTCTCCACCAACTTGAGATTGATCTAGCACTTGGCCTTGTTCATCAGGTTGAGGGCCTTCACTTTGTTCTTCGGAAGCGTGTGGGTCTTGGGTTGGTGATGGTTCCACTTGAGTGGAACATTGTCCTTCTCCTTCGGCCACAAGGGGTTCCTCAATGGGTAGGATATATCCAACAACCATTCTTCTTATGGCTTGAGGAGGAATTTCATCACCTGCATCACAAGTACCACTTTGCTCCACTTGGGAGCCGTTATCTACATCAAACTCTACGTTACTCGTCTCCTCTATGAGTCCAGTGGACTTGTTGAGGACACGGTAAGCATGAGAGTTTGTAGCATAACCAACAAATATGCCCTCATGAGCTCTAGATTCAAATTTAGACAAACGAACACCTTTCTTGAGAATGAAACACTTACACCCGAATACTCAGAAGTACTTGAGATTGGGCTTGTTACCAGTAAGAATCTCATACGGAGTTTTGTTCGAGCCTTTGCGGAGATAGAGACGATTTGATGCATGGCAAGCGGTGTTGATGGCTTCGGCCCAAAAGCTGTATGGAGACTTGAATTCAGCCATCATGGTTCTTGCAGCATCCATTAGAGTTCGGTTCTTTCTCTCCGCTACACCATTTTGTTGAGGGGTATATGGGGCTGCATATTGATGTTTGATCCCCTCATCACCAAGAAACTCATCCAAGGTGTAGTTCTTGAACTCGGTGCCGTTTTCACTTCTGATCATCAAAATCTTTGCTTCATGTTGTCGTTGAGCTTCATTTGCAAAGTTGATGACGGTTTGTTGGGTCTCACTCTTCTTCTTGAAGAAGTATACCCAGGTGTATCTTGAGTAATCATCCACAATCACCAAGCAATACTTCCTACCCCCAATACTATCAAACGATGGAGGCCCAAAGAGGTCCATGTGGAGGAGCTCTAGGGGTCTCTTTGAATAGATGATAGTCGTGGGAGGGTGAGCCTTCTCATGTAATTTCCCTTCAATGCACGCCCTGCAAGCACGATCTTTGGCAAAGCTAACATTTGTTAGTCCTCGGACATGGTCCCCCTTGAGAAGACTTTGCAAAGATCTCATATTGACGTGGGCCAAATGGCAATGCCAAAGCCATCCCACATCAACTTTAGCCATTAGGCATGTCGCGACCTTAGTGGGTTGCTTCGAGAAGTTAACCACATAAAGGTCGTTCTCAACATGCCCAACGTAGGCTACTTTAAGAGTCTTGCTCCACAAGAGGGCTACAGTATCAATATCAAAGAATGTAGCAAAGCCCATGAGTGCAAGTTGGCGAACAGAAAGTAAATTGTATGCAAGGGACTCAACAAGCATGACTTTCTCGATCGTGAGATCATGAGAGACAACAACCTTGCCAAGTCCCAATACCTTAGAAGATAAGCATCACCCCATTCGACGTTGGTGGCCATAGATGAGCCGAGATGCACGTCCACCACCAAGTCTTTGCTTCCGGTCATATGATTTGTGGCTCCGCTATCAAGCAACCATGATCCCCCATCGGAAGCAAACTCCTACAATAGATCAATGCTTGGATTTAGGTACCCATTTGGTAATGGGTCCTTTGAGGTTAGTAACAAGGGTCTTAGGAACCCAAATGGACCATTCAATGTACTCATAAGAACCAACAAATTTAGCAAACACATGACCATCACTGGCATGGCATAAAACATAAGAATGATCAAAATCGCCAGCCATGTTTGATGGTATGGTGGAGTTTTTCCTGACACCACCACTTTTCTTCTTGGTAGACATGCCCTCTCCTTCTTTCACAAAGGATTGTCGGAGAGGGGGTGGTTGCTTGGTCTTGTTATTCTTCTTCTTATTGGGCTTAGGAACAAACCCAATTCCTTCCTTTGCCACAACTTCCTTTTGATTGCTCAAAAGGGCGTTGAGGTTCTTCTCACCTTGTATGCAAGTCACAAGGCCTTTCTCGAGTTGCTTCTTCAACTCGGCATTCTCTTCAACAAGATGCACATGCTCGCAACATGGGTTAGTAGCATTTGCATTATCAATTAAAACCATGCAAGGAAAGATAGCCTTTTCCTTGGTTAGCGAAACTTGGAGTTGATCATGAGACTCCTTGAGAGTAGCATGCATTCCTTTCAAGGCCTTGTGAGCCTTGTCAAGTATGTAAAACTCCTCTTTGAGTTTAGCATGGTCAACCTCAAGTTTTGCCTTCTCGGAGTTAAGAACGCGAGGGACAACTAAGGAATGATCAAGATCTTTCTTTAATTTAGCATGACCATCGTTGTGTGACTCGTCAAGAGCCAAACGAAGACCACGCTCTTCCTCTAGGGCATTAGAGAGATCTGATATCTCATCGGCATAGTCTCGACTATGTCCTTCCATTTTAGTAATGGTTTCCTCGTGAGCCTCGATCATGTCATTGCCCTCACCGAGTTGTTCCAAGAGAGCAACAAAATGCTTCTTGGGTTTGCCCTTGAGATTTTTCATGAACAACTCAAATTCATTTTCTCCCTCCTTAGCACCCTCACCCTCATCAATACAATTGGTCAATGAAGGATTAGACGAGATAGTAGTATTGATGTTTGGGGTTACCTTGTTGGTGGCCTTGGCCATGAGACACTTGGCGGTGATGTTCTCGTTTGGTGAGTCGAAGAGAGATGAGTGCGGAGTAGTTGCAATTGCAATTGTGGCCATAGTGGTCACCTCATCGTCTTCATCATTATCATCGTCCACTTCCTCCTCTTCCACACAAGCCTTGGCCTTCAGAGCAAGATTAGGCTTCTTGGATCATTGAGCTCTTAAGACCGCATTGTCGGCGGTCACGTCCAGGATCCTCATGGCAACAAATTCATCCAACACTTCATTCGAGGATAAAGTGTGGAGGTCCGGTCTCTAACGAATGACAGAGGACATGGCCTTATGATAGGGCATCATGGCCTTGAGGAACTTGCGCTTGATCCAATTGTCATCTGTATCCTTACTGCCATGATCTCGAAGAGACACTGCAAGAATAGTTAATCTTCGATAAAGTTCACGAGGATCTTCATCTTCGATCATAGCAAACTCATCAGCTTCATCTTGCACCACTTCATAGTTGGAGCGTTGAATACTGGTGCTTCCCTTGTACATCGTGCCAACATGCTCCCAAGCTTCCTTGGCCACAGTGAAGGGTCGAAGGTGTGCAATGTCTTCAGGAGGGATGGAATCTTGAAGAATGCAAAGAGCGGACTCGTTGAACTGATGATCTGCAGTTTCTCTTGGAGTCATGTTGTCGGGATCATACGGATAAAAACCTTGCTCAATGATTCTCCAAAGGTTAGTGGAACAATGATTAATATGACGTTTGAAACGAAATACCCAAGTAGCAAAATCAGTATTTTTGATAAACTTGGGAGGGGGCCCAACAGAATTTAAATGCGGTGTGGGAACGGGTCCTCCATAGTGAGTAGGAGGAGCGGATTGGGCAAATTTCCCACTCCCATTCTTAGTGACCGGGGCTTGCTCACTACTAGCTTCTCCCTTGTCGGGATTAGCCTCCGACACGTTGGTAGCTGGACGACCCACTTCCAACGGTGTGGTGGATAATTTAAGCCCCTCAAACAAATCTTTAAACATGCCTTTGACCTCGCTCGCTAGTGATTCTTTCAATGTGGTCAAGGCCACATTGAACTCCTCACGAGAGACCGAGGCTCCCCCATCTGACGTAGGCAAGGACGGAGTTCCACCGGAATGGTCCTCCGTCTCGACTACGTTGTCAACCATACTCTTCGGACGGTAAAGTCCTTAAAAAGAGACGAGGCTCTGATACCAATTGAAAGGATCAATATGGTTGACTAGAGGGGGGGTGAATAGGCAACTAACAATTTTTAACTTTTCTTATCCACTTTAAATTAAGCGACAAAGTAAGTTGTCTAGATATTCTACTAAGATGACAACTAAACGAAAGAAGGACAACAACTACGCATGCATGCTATAGGAGTTGAACAAGTAAAGCATGCAAAAGTAAAGGTAAGAAATAACCACAAGTGGAACCGGTGGAGACGAGGATGTGTTGCCGAAGTTCCTTCCCTTTGGGGGGAAGTACGTCTCCGTTGGAGCGGTGTGGAGGCACAATGCTCCCCAAAAAGCCACTAGGGCCACCGTATTCTCCTCACGCCCTCACACGATGCAAGGTGTCGTGATTCCACTAGTGGTGCCCTTGAAGGCGGCAACCGAACCTTTACAACCAAGGTTGGGGCTATCTCCACAACTTGGAGGCTCCCAACAAAACCACGAAGCTTCACCACAATGGAATATGGCTTCAAGGTGACCTCAACCATCTAGGGTGCTCAAACACTCAAGAGTAACAAGATCCGCAAGGGATTAGTGGGGAGAATCAAATATCTCTTGGTGGAAGTGTATATCGATGCCTCCTCAAGCAATCCCGAGCAAATCAACAAGTTTGATTGGCTAGGGAGAGAGATCGGGCGGAAATGGAGCTTTTGGAGCAACAATGGAGTAGAGGGGGAAGAGGTAAGTCTTCTTGGAGAAGAAGACCCCCTATATATAGTGGGAGAGCAAATCCAACCGTTATGAGTGTTTTCAGCCCGCAGAGAGCGGTAGTACCGCACATAAGTTGCGGTACTACCGCTGGCTGAGCGGTACTACCGCTAGGCAAAAAAGTGCGACATGATTGACAACCACGGATGAAATAAATTACATCTGTGGCTACATCCGCAGGGAAAATGGTAGTAGCAAAATGCGACACGGTACTACCGCTTGGACTAAGCGGTACTACCGCATTGGATGCGGAAGTAAAAAATTACTTCCGCATCTACTTCTGCACTTAGAATCAGCGCCTGGGCCAGATACACGGTACTACCGCTCTGGAGACGCGGTACTACCGTCGGAGCGGTACTACCGTGTCGGCAGGTGGTACTACCGTGTGTCTGCGCGGTACTACCGCTTGGTAGAGCGGTACTACCTCTAGCCAGGCAGATGATCTAGTTAAGAAGTCACAGTTTGCATATACGAATAATAACCGGTTGGAACTCCAGAGAAGCAAGGAAAGGTGGTGCGAGAGTAAGATGTGTACGTGTTGATTCCACCCAAACCTTTCCGAAGCGGACCCCCTCTTAATAGTACGGCTTTCCTATTACTCAAAGCCACCGACAGGGAGCAAAAAGAAAACACCGTCTTCCATAGAATCCGAGGGGCAAACAATCGTCTTGTGCCTAAGTGAGATATACCTGTAGGATCTTAGAGCACATGATTAGTCCGCAAATGCATTGTCATCAATCACCAAAACTACTTAGGGAGAAATATGCCCTTACAAATATGATATAAACCCCATCTTTTTATCCTCGATGGCAACAATACAATACGTGCCTTGCTGCCCCTGCTTTCAATGGGAAAGGACACCGCAAGATTGAACCCAAAGCCAAGCACTTCTCCCATTGCAAGAACTATAGATCTAGTAGGCCAAACCAAACCAATAATTCGAAGAGACTTGCAAGGATATTTAAATCATGCATAAAAGATTTCAGAAAAGAAACCAATATTGTTCATAGATAATCTTGATCATAAACCCACAATTCACCGGATCTCGACAAACACACCGCAAAAAGAATTACATCGAACAGATCTCCTTGAAGATCGAGGAGAACTTTGTATTGAGATCCAAAGAGAGAGAAGAAGCCATCTAGCTAATAACTATGGACCCGAAAGTCTGTGGTAAACTACTCACAACTCATCGGAGAGGCTATGGTGTTGATGTAGAAGCCCTCCGTGATCGAAGCTGTGATGCCCCAAGACCGATGCTCCAGAAGACTTCCATATTTCCGGGTTTCACCGTGTGTTTCTTTTGCACATGATCTTATTATTTTTTGCATTGCATCATATCATCATGCCATCATGTCCTTAATTTTTAAAACTCAATTAAATAAATTGTTTGGATCTTCGGTCCATTTAAATTGAGGGATGTCATATGATGATTTCTCTTTAAAACATATCCTCCCAATATTTAGGGAGCTATAATAAAATATTCCATTAGTTTGGAATCACCGAAACACACTTGCAAATATTCCCATGCCTCTTTTGCTTCAAGTTTCACCTTCAAATCTTGTCCACAATTCTTATCCATTTTATCGAGGTTCCTCCAAAAATCCGAGCATTTTTGGACACTTCTAAATCCTAGTCTTTGTTCAAACCATTTAAATTAAATTCAAATGAATTTGAATTGAAATCTTGCAATCGTGGCCATTCCTATTTTTTCTTGGAACAAACACTTTTTGTGGGTTCGAGAAAATAATTCGCATGCCTAACTTCTTTCTTTAACCTTTCCTTCTTCGTTTTCTTTCTTTGCTATTTCTATTACTGTAATAGAAATAAGTATAAGAGAGAGGGAGAAGAGCCCAGCAGGCTGGCCACTTGCTTCTCTGTGCAGCCCGCGGCCTCCGAGGCCCACCAAACCTCCCAGGCTCAGCCGCCGGCTTGCTAGGCCCAGCCACTCTAACCCTAGCCAGACCGCTCTCTCCTCTCGATTTCTTCCCTCTGCGCCGTCATCCCTCGATCCCCCGCTGCCTCTCCTTCGTTCCCGTCCGCACAACACACACATCACCCGACCCCCAAGCTCCCTGCTCCGCCACCACGTGCTCCATGGCCTCTATGTCGCCCCAAGCCTCACCGTGCGCCTCGTGGTCGTCGTGTGCCCGCGACCCCCTGCTGCGGCGAGCCCCAGCTTCGCCACCACCGGAGGTCCACCCGCCGCCGGCCGCTGTGACCTCGTCGCCCTCCGCGCGACTCCTTCCCCGCGACCTCGTCTTCCCTCTCGCAGACCACCAGCACCTCCCCAACCCTCTGCCTCGCCTGGACCCGGACGGGTCCGCGGCTCCACGGCCACCGGCGCCGCCAAGTCCTGCTGCTGCAGCTGTTCTGCCTCCATCAACCCATCGTCCTTGACCGTGCCAAGTCCCTCCTGCTCGGCCTGTAGCCACGCCAGTGACCTCCACCGCCTCCCTCGGCCCCTCCTCGACGACCAGCGCCAAGTCACCCACCTACACGCCTGCCTCGCGCGAGCCAAGGCCCAGCCCAGTGCCGCATCTTCCTCAGCCCGCTGCACCATCGTCTCCTTGCTACTACCAACCAGAGGCCCTTTTGTCTCGCTTGGTTTTGGATCTGCGAGAACGAGATGCCAAGAACCGTACCCGAACCATCAAGCATCTTCTCTGAGAATTTTGCCAAGTACCACGACGGGCCTTAAAGAGTTCGGATTCGACAAGACCGACGAAGCTCTTGTACAACTACGTTGCCGAGACCGAGACCGGCAAGACCACTACGCCCGAAGACGTTGGATGCAACAAGTTCGTGTCCGATACGTGTATGACTACCATCGACCTCATGGACGCCAAGTTCATCTACTGCCGTCTCCGGAATCGCCAAGATGCCAAGTACCTCGACAACCGATGCCAAACGACTACCGTCGCTGTGACCCGAACATCTACGGAGACTTGAACGGCTACGAAACGTGTACCACTACTACCGTTGCGAGAACGGCTACTTCCACTATTTCCCTTGATGACTCAAACCGCTTCGAAAAGCATGCTTCAAAGGTATACCCCGAGACGACGCCCGTGGACCGAATGCATGTTGTATGAGATGTATCACTTGTTTGCACCGTGTCCGTTTTGCCCCTCGTTTCCATCTCGCCGACCCGTGGGAACCCGGAAACCGGGAGCACCCCATCATCTTGCATAACACGCTCACGCCACCCTTTCTTTTGCACTGGTCTCTCGATGAGTTACCAGAACCGATTTGTTGTCGTGGCACCATTTCGGTTATCACCGCCGTGACCCCTTTCCTTCCACCACGGTGATGATATACTCCATATCTTCTTCATGTAAACTTTTAATAAAAATTGCATAAAACTTGAAAATATCATCCGCATCATGATAACAACATTTAAATGACTAAAATTGTTGTTTGCATTAAAATTGCTAAATGACATGTGGGGATTTTCCGGCATTGTTGTTGTTATTTCTGGCCTCATTTAAAAATGCCTAGATAGTGTAGTTTGCTCATGCTTCACCTCTTGCCATGTTAATTAACATTTAATATTGTTGGGTACCTAACTGAGATCAAACTAAATATGTGAATGTGGTGTTTCGTCAATATGCAACTCATTGCATATTGAGCTCCACTTCAATTGTGGTGTTGTTTGTGCGCTTTGCCATGTCATGCATAATTAAACCGGACATGCATCATACTTGGATGTGCATCATATGCCATGTTTATGCTTGTGTGTTTACCATGTTGTTTTGCTTCTTTCCGGTATGCTTATCTCGTTAGCTTTGGTTTCGCTCCGGAGTTGTGAGGATTCGTTCGGCTACCTATGTTTGTCTTCCTCATGGAATCGTTCTTCTTCCTTGCAGGATCCTAGTCAACATGACCGTTCCCCGATATCACCTCTATATTTGCTTTGCTAGTTGTCTTGCTCTATAGTTATGCCTCAATGCCTATTCTTGTCTTGCCAGCCTCCTATGTTGCCATGAAACACTCTAACCGCCTTCCTAGCAAACCGTTGATTGGCTAAGTACGCTTTTGCTCAGCCCTCTTATAGCGTTGTTAGTTGCAGGTGAAGTTGAAGATTGCTCCATGTTTGGACTTCTTTAATGGGATAACACAATATATATCTTAATTAATTAATGCACATATATATTGGTAATGGGTGGAAGGCTTAGCCTTCGGCTTGGTGTTTTGTTCCAATCATGCCACCTTAGGACCCGATAAACCGGTGTTATGTTCCTTGATTTTACGTTCCTAACATGGTTGGGGTTTATGGGCCCCCCTTGATAATTCGCACTACTTAAAGCTTTTCCAGCAAGACCCAACTTTGGTACTACTTTTGCCTAACAACTAAAAACTTGCATAGGGAGTAATTAACCCGAGTTCTTAATCAACAACCTGGGCCAGTGCTCCTCATGAGTGTTGGTCCAAACTGGGCAACCTGCGGGGCCGCCTCGGGGAAACCCGAGGTATCTGGTATATACATGTAGCTTGTCCCATCCGGTCGTGGCCTGAGATGAGATACATGCGGCTACTATCAGGGTGTCGGCACGCGGGAGGTCTTGCTGGATTAGTTTTACCTTTTTCGAAATATCTTGAGCACGGGATTCCGAGAATACTCGGGTCTTCCCAATTTGGAGTTGTGACTCCGCAGATCGTGAGCTTGTGATGGGCTCAGTTGGGACACCCCTGCAGGGTTATGAACTTTCGAAAGCCGTGCCCGCGGTTATGTGGCACATGGGAATTTGTTAATATCCGGTTGTAGATAACTTGACACCATATACTTAAGAATACACTACCAGTGTGAGTAACCGTGATGGTCTCTTTTCGAAGGGGTTTTTGGAAAGTGAACACGGTGGGGTTATGCATGAACGTGAGTGGCTAGGATCACTTATTGATCATATTGGCGACCATTGGCACATATTCTCATCTCGCTCTGAATTCGTAAGCTAGTTGCTTAGTGCTTGCTGCAGCAACTTTATTACCTCTCCACACCTAAAGGCTTTCTTAGTTTGATACCCGGGAATGGGATTGCTGAGTCCTGGTGGCTCACAGTTTACAACACACCCCAGATGCAGGTACAACTGAGTACGACGCAGGAGATGGACAAGAACTTCACTGGGAGTTCGATGAAGAGCTTGGCCGTATGTATGTGGCGTTTTCCGACGATCAATAGTGCTTCCTACTAGGGGCGATCAGGACTTCTGGTTGTGGTATCTTTTCTCATTTGATTTCATCCGTAGTCGGACCCTGTGTTATTTGGATGAATGTATGCTATTGTATTAATTGTGTGATGTGGCGAGTGTAAGCCAACTATTTTACTCTTTCATCCCTGTTCTTTACATGAGTTGTGCAAAGATACCACGCTTGCGATCATTCCAGAATGTGCTTATGTTTCTAACTCGTGCCTCGACACGTAGGAGATATAGTCGCATCCTGGGCATTACAAGTTGGTATTCAGAGCCTTCTCCGACCTAGGAGCCCCCCTGATTGATCGAACCACTGTCGGTTGAGTCTAGGCACACAAACAAAATGTTTTGAGTCATATATATATATATATATATATATATATATATATATATATATATATATATATCAGATATTAGGATTTCTTTTTACTCATCATCCCCTTCGTCGCTCTGGTGAGGATTCCTGACGTTGTTTTAACTTCACTATCCTAAATTTTCACCAATTTTTTTAGGATCACGTGGGTATTGTTTGGATTGTTCCGATATCTTTGTGACGAGAATTCTGTCTTGGTGCCTCCCGTCTGTTTAGGCCGAGTCCCGGGGAATTAAGCTTTGAGGTATTGTCGTTCCATTGTGTATCGTTATAGTTCTAGAATACCAGAGGCGACCGACATCGAAAACTCTTCTATGCATGTTTGGTGGTGAGATAACCCCGCGTCACCCAGTACTGGTGGGATAGTTCGGGAGTATTGCCACAGCTAGTATAGCGGATGCGTTTTGAAGGTCCGAGGTAAACGGTTTCCGAAGGTGCCTGGTTATGTGTTGACGGATGGATACAGCTGGATGTAGGTATTGCTAGTTGGGTGAGATATTGTTCTCCCCCTATATCCCCAACGCCAGATTGCATAATCGGAAAGCTTCAGGAATTAATAGGTGGGATTCAAGTAGCTCTTAGGTAATCTTCCAACGGGTGCATGATATGAGGTTGGGGTTCAACATCTAGTGGAGAGGTTATCATGGGCGTTGTTGCACTAGGGGGTTGCATCTTAAAGGATCCTTGGCTATGCTGATCCGGGGATTTCAAGGCCCTTTGTAACATGTGCCATGGGGCATCAGCACGAACATGTGGAACGAAACCTCTATTATGTATTTGTTCCATCTGTTACCTTGTTGTTTTATTCTATCATTTTGTTCTCCCAAGTGGCTTCTCAACAAGTTGATGTACCATTAAGCTTATGGAATTCATTCGTTCAATTCTCTGTTCGAATGATATTGTGAAGATTATGTTGCAACATATCAATCCTTTGTTTTGTTTTGAGTTGTGGTATTTGAGTTTCTTGAATAACAAGTGTTGAATCCATACCTTTTCCTAATCGGTGTTCTCATATTTCTATGGGAGTGCTAGTCCTTCTTAATCATCGAGATTATTACGTAAATTCTTTTCAACCGGTGTGCTTCGCTTCAAGTTAATCCGATCTCTTCATCATCTCCAAGATCCACTCTCAGTCTTTTCTCAATGGTGTCTGTTTCATTCATCCCAAATTGTCTTTGTTTTCACCGCCCTCCCTTCCTTCTTCTTCTCGGAGCCAGAAATTTTCAAATGAAATATACATTTTATTCATGTGATGTTTCTTCGTTCTTTTCCTTCAATGACCTTATCTGGTGATTTCTCGTGAAGATGCTCAGGAAGATTCAAGTTCATCATTCTTCGTTCTCTTTTTCTTCTCGGGTGGACTAAATTCAAACTTCGGTTATGATCATATATCTTCCTTTTTGTTTCACATGTTTTCCCATGTTGAAATTTCTTATCCATAGTCTCTCTTGTTTATTCAACTCTCTCTAATTCTTATCCAGAGTGTACAAGGTATCTCAGAAGATTTGTGTTCAATTCTTAATCCGTTCAAGCTATTTTGAGGATTGTCTTCTTATTCTAGCCATTTAATTCAACCAGTGCAATATCTCTTAAGCAATCTTTCCCAACTGTGTTTCTTTTTAGTGGGCCCTAACCCACAGGTCTTTTTCCAGGATCTTACCCACCTCTTCGAATTTTTTCGGAGTTATACTCAAATTCTTTTCAAAGTGTGACGTAAGAATGATTTCCATCAGTCATATGCCTTATCGAAGATCCCTTTCAAATTCTTCTATCCTTGCTTCAACATTTTCATTCTTCATTCTGGAGTGCCTCAACAATTCATGGTGTTGTATCTCGTCGTCATTCTACGGTTTTGAAAACCGAAGAAGAGTTCCTCTTGAATCCTTACCCGTTCTTCCAAAGATTCATGGTTCTAGATTCATGCCATCCTCATAATTTTTTTCGAATGTGGAAATTGTTTTCATGCCCCTCCAGAGCAATTCATGAGTTCTTTTCATTTCTCGATCCTCCAAAGGCCATCATTTCAGGAGATTTCTTCGTTCTTAGTTTTAACTTTGTCCTCCAACTATTCTTAATTGATGCCTCTTCGTTCGTCTCCATATTCTTCCGGTGCATCGTTCAAGTATTCTTTAATCGGCTCGTGATCCCTTTGTTCTTTTGTATCTAAGTTTTCCTCAACTACCTTTGTTCCTTTTCTAATTCTTCCCGGTGATTCGTTCTCTTTTCTTCATTCGTTTCAATTCTTACGGTGGTTCCTTCAAGATTTCTCTTCCTTTGTTATCGTATTAATTCATTCGTTCTTTCCAAATCCTATCGGTGATTCATTGAATACTTTCTCAAGTTTGTGTGAGATCTCTCTTTAATTCTTTGCAACAAGAATAAGTAGTATGCCAAATCCATTGGTTGTCATCAATTTAAATTGGTGAAGGATAAGCATGACATAATTCTTATTCTTATTCCTTCAAGGTGATTTAATTCCTTTGTCTCGAGTTCGTTCGTGATATCAAATTATTGGTTGTTCATCTTTTCTTTCTAGAGTTCCAAACTCTCTCAATCATCTTGTCACGAAGCTCTATCTAAATCCTTGCAAGGCTTAAATCTTAATCTTTTCATCCTACACTTCTCATCCTAATGTTACAGGAGTTCTTCATAGTGGTTCATCATGATTTAATTCATCATCAAAGCCTTCATCAATATTCTTGTTGGAGCTCAAGTATTCTTCATCTTGCATTCCAAAGTGCAATTCTTTCTACCTTTTCTTTTGAGATGGTGTTATGTCATTCTTAACAATTTCCTTCATGTTTCATGATTCACAAGTTATCAAGAATGAAATATGTAAACCCATCATTTTCTTCGTTCAGGAGATTTTTTCAACCCCTCAATTTATTCATTGGAGTTATCTTGGGTTGTATTTCACCTAAAAGATTTTCCTAAGGATTGTTGCTAATTATGGTGCTTATAAATGACCCAAGTACTCCATTTATCCTCTCGGTGAAAGAAGTTTTCATGTCTTCGCGCATCTCAAATCAATCATTTTGTAGTGACATAATTTCACCTCAATTTTGAGATGTTTTCCATAAGGCCACAACAAGCTTATTATTTTCGTTGTTGATTTTCCATCAACCCCATTCAATCCATCATTGTAGGGATGCTTTCCAAATTCATTGGTGGTAGAAGTTCTCATTTTCTTCTACTTTCTTTCTTCCTAACAATCTAGCTTCTATTGTTTTGTTCCGGAGGTATTGTAATATTCATATCTTCGTTACATCATCTCTTTTTTTCAAGATCATGTTCTTTTCCTTGCCAGTCCATTTATCAGGAGTGTCGTGTCCTCCATTCAAGTTCCCTCATCTTATCCAGTTTTACCTCTCTTTTCAACCGGAGCACTGTCTGAAATCCTCATTACCCCTTGTGTCATTCTTTTAATTGTTTTGGAGGCAGTGTGTTATTGATTTCATCAAGAATCATCCCACCTTGGCAAGTTCATGTTAAATTCCTTCCATTTTCAGTCGGAAGTGTTGTCCAAATTATTTCGTTCTTATTCCTTCTCCCTTGTTTTAACCGGAGTGGTTTCATTGCCTATCTTGTCACTGAGCTCTTCATTCTCATAATGTTCCTTGTTCCTCTTTGCTAACGGAGAGTTTTCAATTTAGTTCATCTCGATTGTTTTCTTTTCTTTCAATTTGTTCAACCTCTCAAGTTCGTGGTTTCACCCATTTGTCAAAGAAGCAACTTTGTTTTACCTCTTCCTCTTCCGCTTTTATCCGGTACCATATCCACGATCTTGGGTCGAGATCCTCTGTTAGTGTGGGAGAGTTGTGATGCCCCAAGACTGTCACAGCCTCAAAATTGGGTTATCAATTTTGTGCTGTGATTTCTTCCTAGCAACCCTTTTTCAAATTTTCTCATGAGGATTTCCAGATGACCCTGAGATTTCTGGTCATTTTCAACCTTTCAAAACCTTGTTCATGTCTTTGTTAGTGGGAAAGACCTCATTTGCATCATCTTAAACTCTCTCAAACCCTAATTCCAAGCTTTTGGAATTTCTAGGTGGCCCTTGTGTTTACAAAGGAGCCATCACTTTCTTTGATCTGTTGATCACTCTATCCTTTTCCAGAGACCACCTTGTCTTCATAATTCTTGGATATGCAAAAAATATTGCTAAGTCCTATGCAATATTTTTGGAATTATGATTTATTCCTTTTATTGTCTGTCTAAGGAATAAAATCCAGAGGCATAGTTTTGCATCTCAAAAATCCATGAGGATTGGTGGAGATGATACGCATGCCTAATCCAAGCTCTGGCAAGTATATTGGCCATAATTAAATTAGGAAAATTGCCTTTTCCTATTTAATGCCAATATTGCATTTCTGTCATTTTCCAAAGGAACTGTTATTTTTGTAGCAGAGAAAATTCTTCCATAAATTGTGGAGCTTGCCCTTTCTATATAATAATTAGTTCCATCATTAAATCATGTCCCACAGTTCAAAAATTTGGCACATGATCCAATGCAAGTTTCTGCCTTCTCTGAAATTTTGCAAAGGAAATGCTTTATTCCTAAGTCCAAATGAGCTGTAATTAGGCAGGGTGTTTAACATTGTTAAATGACCCATGGATACCAAAGATGAGCTTAATCCATTCATCCTAGCTCCCTGTGCAATTTTTCAAAGTTTTTGACTAGAACACAAGTTTGTGGAGGAAGTACCTTCATAGTCTTTCCAAATGGGATGAAACTTTTCCATCCTCTCAAGTATATCAAATCATTAGTCTCCACCCAAATTCAGTTCATTCCAATGAGCTATGTGGGCACAGGAGCAATTCTTTGTTTCTGTCCACATTTTCAGTTTGTGAAGCAAGTGTATTTTAACTTGCTCCATTATGGCTGATAATATTCCCAGGGCTTCTCATACCCATATAACCTATCTCCACAAGATTGTGGCTCATTTCATCTAGCCATTTGCCCTGAGCACTTTTCTGAAGTTTTTGGACAGAAATGATAGTTGTAAAGGAGGTACCATTTTGATGAGTCCATTTGGTATGAACTTTTTACAGCATCATGGTATGCCCAAATCATCAGGCTTTGCCAAGTTATAACCCAATCCAACACTCCTAGTGAGTGCTTGATCATCATTCAGTTTCTGGGTCAGTTTTGGTGGTTGTACAACAACTATGGTAAATAGTTGTCCATTTTACCTCAAAACTCCCAGGATTGTAGTCCTTTATACCCTAAGCCTCCCAGACATTAAGTTTACCATTTACCCTCTCTGGTTTACTCTCTAGAGTGTGGTAAAGTTTGCAGTAGTAAACTTCTGGAGCTTGTTTCACCCAGCTCACTTTGTCTCTACCCCTCTCTTTACCATGGTAACACTCCACGCTGGAAGTACTACGCGGTAAACCTGATCTTACTGCAGTAAAAACCCTAGAGCACGCCATGCCAGTGGTGACCACGAGGCAGACCAGCCAAAACGGTGGTCTAGCCACTGTTGTGGTCGGCATCGCTGCTCCGGCCGCCTCTGACCTCACCATTAATGCCCAACAGTTCCCCCTCGATGTCGTCTTCCCCCCTGGAACTCCTGCCCCCTCTGGTTTCTTCTCCAGCGAGCCGTGCCAACACTCGAAGAGTGCGTGCCCGTGAGCTCGTCCTCTTCCTCGCCGGTGTCCACTTCCTCCTCTTGTCCTCGAGCCTTGCTCGTCTTCGTGACCCTCTAGAGCTCTGGCGCTCCCCCTCGTCGCCTTCCCGCCGCTCTCAGCGAGCGTTGGCCGCCTCTGCCGACACCGTGCGCATCGCCGGTGCGCGGACACGTCGCACGCCGCGTGCCACCTCGCCGCCCCCCCCCCTTCCCGAGTTCTCCCGCGGCTATTTAAGCGAGCCCCCGAGCTCTCTCGCTGTCCCCAACCTCTCCCCGAGCACTCGTTCCTCCCCGGAGCTCCTCCCTGACCCCCACCATCGCCATGGCCGCCGCCTCTGGCCCTACTCGGTTCCGGCGATGTCGCGCCCCTGTCGTCGCTCCACCTCCACTTCTGCATTCCCCAGGGTCCAGCAAACCTCTCCATGGCCTCGGCCCCTCCACTCCCCCACCGGAGCACCGAGTCTGCCGATGACCGGAGCCTCTCTCCGCCGCTGGACCTACTGCTACCTCCCTAGTGCGTCTCGGTCACGGCAACCACCACCACGGGATGCGCCTCTCGCTCCTGAGCTCGTTGGTAGGTTGCCCGTCGTCTGAGGTGACCGGAGTCGCCGGCGAGTGCCGTCGAGGCAGACGCCTCCCTCAGCCAGTCGCGCGCTCGAGCGGGAGAAAGAAGAAGGCTGGCCAGGCGGGCCCCACTCCGCGCGACCCCACCTGTCAAAGGCTCAGCCGAGTCCACATCAGATAAGTGGAAGCGTTCTTGGCCACTTTACGTTTTCCCTTCACCGAAAGCGCATTTTTGTTCTTCTTCGTGCGGAAGTGCGTTTTCTCTGTTCGAAAGCGTAATCACTGAAATCAGCTTCTGTTTTCTCAGTCAGAGGCTTATTTGCAGCAAACTTTTTACAAATAGGTCCCTGGCAGAAAAACTATCACTACTTTTTGCTCGAGACTCCGATTGAGGTGATTCCAAAGCCCACTTCTTCGTCTCGTCGAGCCCGTTCTGTTGGTAACATTTTCACTATGGTTTGACACTGTGAAAATGACCATTTTTCCCTTGCCGTAAACAGCCCCCTCCGAAAGAGTACTGTTTCCGGCGATTTTCTCTGCGAGCTTTCCGCACTTTTCTTCAGAGTATTTGTCGACCCCCGGGCAAGCCAACCTCTTATCATAAGCTCCGAACTCGCACGTTGACTTTGCTTGAACCTTGTGCATGTGTAGTTGCAGTCGTTATCTTATTGTTTTCAGCTGCCATCTTTCCTTCATGTATTATTCATGCATGCTTGTGTTGTCACAATATTCTCTTGCCATGCTAAGATAGGATGTTGTTATTATTATTACCATGCTACTACTCTACTTGCTTTTATGCCATAGTTCTAAAAATGCTAGGATGCTTTCAATGTACCGTTGATATGCTAGTACTTAGTATTGTCATATTCTTTATGTTATAATCTGTGCACCTGAGAAGTTCGATATTTTGTATATGCTTTTGTATGTTGCATGCTCATTGTTGCATTCTTGTTAAATATGCTCATGATGATGGAGAGTTAAAAAAATGAATTAATCATAACAAACTCCTCCGTCATCGATGGGATCGGTTCATAGTGCCACCAAATCGAACTTTTCAGTGCAGCCACATTTGCCTTTATGGGAAGGCCTTAATACGAACTATTGTTGTGCCTCTCGCCGGTGCCTCCAACGAGGGAAGGTTATGGGCACGTTCTACCCTGATCAGGTAGACACACATAAGTCTTGTGTGCCCGTAGTTGTTTTTGTTATGGTACCGTGTTCTCGTTTGGGACAGTTTGGCCACGATGTGGTCGGTGTGTCTTTGGTAGACACGGGGCCACCCATGACTAGCCCAGTAGGGTAAGAGTCGGAGTGGCCGGGAGAGTGTCATGACAGTAGTTCGGTTTCGTCGGAACGTCGTTGGTCCACCCGAATGGGATAAAGAGGCCATGGGTTCCGTGGTGTGGGTACAGTGCGCTACCTCCGCAGAGTGTTCACAAAGTCTATCAATAGCACACAGTTCGTAGTAGGTCACACTATTGGTCTCGATCGGAATGGAGGATAAACCTGATATAATAAAATTTGTTAATATGGTACTTGAATGAGATAGTCGTGACTAAGTTGTAATCACGATACGAGTTCTCGGTGAATATTGGAGACCAAGTGTTGGTTGTGGTTGCGATCACCGAGAGGATCGCAGTTATGTGGTAAGATAAACTGTTGGTCTAATAGTCCGATGGAATAGGTGTACAAATTTGGTTATTATTGCATGTCTTATAGCTTGCATTTTTAAGAAGCCATGGTAGTACTAGATGTTGTTGCATATAGTAATATGTCTGCATTTGTTATATATGAACAGTAGTTTATTTTAGTCTCATGATGCCATGCCATGCTCGGTTCTATTCATTAAGTTATGCCATGAGTAGATAGTTTATTATTCTGCTATCACCATTTGGTAATTAATTGGATATGTCATAATGCTATGTAATTGTTCAGTCTCCTTTATCTTAATTGCATGCCATGTTTTGATATGAGGTAGTTTGTTGCATCTGCTTGGTTCTTGCCTTGTCTTCTGCCTGTTTGGATGCTATGTATTTGGTTGTCTTGCATGTACATTCAATGTACTGGCCTGGCGTGTCATGCCAGTTTTGTAGGTCACATTTGTTTGGATCACTTGCTTCGTCGCGCTAGGCCGTAATCTTGCCAGTCCTGTGAGTTGTGGAGCCCAGCCAGAGATGTTAAGCCGCCCAAACCAAGACTTCCGCCGCCAGTTCAATAGACTTCCGCTGCCATGTAAATAGCCTTAGGGCTATGCCAGATAATTATATTCATCAATGATGTAATCATATACCCTGATATTTGATGAATATTATTGTACCTGGAATGATGTATCATGGACTTGTCGTGCGTCAGGTGTATTCCTAGGCTGACGTGCGAAGGCCCCCTGTTCCATGCGGATCGGGGTGCCACAAAGACTGCACCGACGGTCCAGAAGACTTCCATATTTTCGGGTTTCGCCGTGTGCTTCTTTTGCGCTTGCTCTAATTATTTTTTGCATAGCATCATATCATCATGCCATCATGTCCTTAATTTTTATAACTCGACTAAATAAATTGTTTGGATCTTCAGTCCATTTAAATTGAGGGATGTCATATGATGATTTCTCTTTAAAACATATCCTCCCAATATTTAGGGAGCTATAATAAAATATTCCATTAGTTTGGAATCACCAAAACACACTTGCAAATATTCCCATGCCTCTTTTGCTTCAAGTTTCACCTTCAAATCTTGTCCACAATTCTTATCCATTTTATCGAGGTTACTCCAAAAATCCGAGCGTTTTTGGACACTTCTAAATCCTAGTCTTTGTTCAAACCATTTAAATTAAATCCAAATGAATTTGAATTTAAATCTTGCAATCGTGGCTATTCCTATTTTTTCTTGGAACAAACACTTTTTGTGAGTTCGAGAAAATAATTCGCATGCCTAACTTATTTCTTTAACCTTTCCTTCTTCGTTTTCTTTCTTTGTGATTTCTTTTTCTGTAAATAGAAATAAGTATAAGAGAGAGGGAGAAGAGCCCAGCACGCTGGCCACTTGCTCCTCTATGCAGCCCGCGGCCACCGAGGCCCACCAAACCTCCCAGGCCCAGCCACTCTAACCCTAGCCCGACCGCTCTCTCCTCTCGATTTCTTCCCTCTGCGCCGTCATCCCTCTCGATCCTCCGCTGCCTCTCCTTCGTTCCCATCCGCCGCAACACCCACATCGCCCGACCCCCAAGTTCGCTGCTCCGCGCCCCGTGCTCCATGGCCTTTGCGTCGTCCTAAGCCTCGCCGTGCCCCTCATGGTCATCGTGTGCCCGCGACCCACCTATTGCGGTGAGCCCCAGCTTCGCCACCACCGGAGGTCCACCCGCCGCCGGCCGCTATGACCGCGTCGCCCTCCGCGCGACTCCTTCCCCGCAACCTCGTCTTCTCTCTCGCAGACCACCAGCACCTCCCCAACCCTCTGCCTCGCCTAGATCCGGACGGGTCTGCGCCTCCACGGCCACCGGCGCGGCCAAGTCCTGCTGCTGCGGCTATTCTGCCTCCGTCAACCCATCGTCCTCGACCGCGCCAAGTCCCTCCTGCTCGGCCTGCAGCCACGCCAGCGACCTCTACCGCCTCCCTCGGCCTCTCCTCGATGACCAGTGTCAAGTCACCCGTCTACACGCCTGCCTCGCGCAAGCCAAGGCCCAGCCCAGCGCCGCATCTTCCTCAGCCCGTTGCACCATCGTCTCCTTGCTGCTACCAACTAGAGGCCCTTTTGTCTTGCTTGGTTTTGGATCGTCGAGAATGAGACGCCAAGAACCGTACTCGAACCGTCAAGCATCATTCTCGAGAATTTTGCCAAGTACCACGATGGGCCTCAAAGAGTTCGGATACAACAAGATCGACGACGCTCTTGTACAACTACGTTACCGAGACCGAGACCGGCAAGACCACTACGCCCGAAGACGTTGGATGCACCAAGTTCATGTCTGATACGTGTACGACTACCGTCGACCTTGTGGACGCCAAGTTCATCTACCGCCATCTCCGGAATCGCCAAGCCGCCAAGTACCTCGACAACCGATGTCGAACGACTACCGTCGCCATGACCCGAACATCTACGGAGACTTGAACGGCTACGAAACGTCTACCACTACCACCGCGAGTACCACTACTACCGTCGCGAGAATGACTACTTCTACTACTTCCCTCGATGACTTGAATCGCTTCGAAAAGCACGCTTCAAAGGTATACCCCGAGACGACGCCCGTGGACCGAATGCATGTTGTATGAGATGTATCACTTGTTCGCATCGTGTCCGTTTTGCCCCTCGTTTCCATGTCGCCGACCCGTGGGAACCCGAAAACCGGGAGCACCCCATCATCTTGCATGACACGCTCACGCCACCCTTTCTTTTGCACTGGTCTCTCGATGAGTTACCGGAACCGATTTGTTGTCGTGGCACCATTTCGGTTATCACCGCCGTGACCCCTTTCCTTCCACCACGGTGACGATGTACTCCATATCTTCTTCATGTTAACTTTTAATAAAAATTGCATAAAACTTGAAAATGTCATCCGCATCATGATAACATCATTTAAATAAATAAAATTGTTGCTTGCATTAAAATTGCTAAATGACATGTGGGGATTTTCCGGAATTGTTGTTGTTATTTCCGGCCTCATTAAAAAATGCCTAGATAGTGTAGTTTGCTCATGCTTCACCTCTTGCCATGTTAATTAACATTTAATATTGTTGGGTACCTAACCGAGATCAAACTAAATATGTGAATGTGGTGTTAAGTCAATATGCAACTCGTTGCACATTGAGCTCCACTTAAATTGTAGTGTTGTTTGTCCACTTTGCCATGCCATGCATAATTAAACCGGACATGCATCATACTTGGATGTGCATCATATTCCATGTTTATGCTTGTGTGTTTACCGTGTTGTTTTGCTTCTTTCCGGTATGTGATACGTCTCCAACGTATCTATATTTTTTATTGTTCCATGCTATTATTTATGATGTTTTGGATGTCTAATGGGCTTTGTTATACACTTTTATATTATTTTTGGGACTAATCTACTAACCCAAAGGCCCAGTCCATATTGCTATTTTTTGCCTGTTTTAGGGTTATACAAAAAAGGAATATCAAACGGAGTCCAAACGGAATGGAACTTCGGGAGAGATATTTTTGGAGCAAAATACGCACGGGAGACTTGAGAACCACGGAGTAGGGCTAACGTGGCGTCCACGAGGGTGGGGGCATGTCCCCCCTATATATACATACGTACCCCGAAACTATCAGAACAATAGAGAAAACCCTAGTTCCACCGCCGCAACCTTCTGTTCCCGGGAGATCCCATCTTGGGGCCTGTTCCGGAGCTCCGTCGGAGGGGGGGATCTTCCACGGAGTGCTTCTACATCATCATCGTCGCCTCACCATGAGTTGTGAGTAGTTTACCACAGACCTTCGGGTCCATAGCTAGTATCTAGATGGCTTATTCTCTCTCTTTGGATCTCAATACCAAGTTCTCCTCGGTCTTCGAAGAGATCTATTCGATGTAATCTCTTTTTGCGGTGTGTTTGTCGAGATCCGATGAATTGTGGGTTTATAATCAAGATTATCTATGAGAAATATTTAGTTCTTTTCTGAACTCTTTATGTATGATTATAATATCCTTGCAAGTCTCTTCGAATTATTGGTTTGGTTTGGCCTACTAGATCTATAATTCTTGCAATGGGAGAAGTGCTTGGCTTTGGGTTCAATCTTGTGGTGTCCTTTCCCAGTGACAGTAGGGGCAACAAGGCACGTATTGTATTGTTGCCATCGAGGATAAAAAGATGGGGTTTATATCACTATGTTTGAGATTATCTCTCTACATCATGTCATCTTGCTTAAGGCGTTACTCCGTTCTTATGAACTTAATACTCTAGATGCATGCTGGATAGCGGTCGATGTGTGGAGTAATAGTAGTAGATGCAGAATCATTTTGGTCTACTTTTCTCGGACGTGATGCCTATTTATAATGATCATGCCTAGATAGTCTCATAATTATTCGCTTTTCTATCAATTGCTCGACAGTAATTTGTTTACCCGCCGACCGCCGTAGAATATCGCTATCATGAGAGAAGCCACTAGAGAAAACTATGGCCCCCGGGTCTATTCTCAACATATTAATCTACAATCTACTTTTCTTTTCTGCTTTTACTTTATGTTCTTATATCCAAAAAATAACAAAAATATCAAACTATCATCTCTATGAGATCTCACTTTCGTAAGTGACCATAAAAGGATTGACAACCCCTTATCGCGTTGGCTGCGAAGTTCTTATTTGTTTGTGTAGGTGCGAGGGACTCGCGCGTGGTCTCCTACTGGATTGATACCTTGGTTCTCAAAAACTGAGGGAAATACTTACGCTATTGTGCTGCAACACCCTTTCCTCTTCGACGGAATACAACGCAAGCTCAAGAAGTAGCAAGAATAATTTATGGCGCCGTTGCCGGGGAGGCTTACGCAAAAGTCATATACCAAGTACCTATCACAAACCCTTATCCTTCACGCTACATTTATTTGCCTCTCGTTTTCCTCTCCCCCACTTCACCCTTGCCGTTTTATTCGCCCTTCTTCTGTCGTGCGTTTATCGTTCGCTTGACCTCATGTCTGAGATGGGGGAAGATCTTATCGCGACGGGTAGTAATGTTGAGGGCAACGTCTATGTTGACCCTCTGGATGAAACTACCACTTTACATATTAAGAAGTTCCGGGTTGGTAGTGGTAATATCATTGGGAAAGGAGTTCTTCAAGACTTCTTTACTTGTGTCGGTGGTTTGCCCACTATGGGTGGCTCTATTCTTCACTGAACTAGTAGCCTTGCGGATTCCATATCTATGCTTATAGTAGAAATTGAAAGGCAATTTATCCATATGCATCCTTGTATTCAGAGAATCTTTCTGGAGTTTTCCAATATTGAACATTCTTCTGTTAAGCGTGTCGCTACTATATTTTTTGGCTCAAGAATTTAGATTTATCATGAAAGAGGCCAAAGAAATCTTTGCTCATTATGGGTAGATGCTGGTCGACCTCCCATAGAGGCTATCTTATTTAATCCAGAAGACATAATGCGGTTGCCATCTCCTGATCATGTTGCTTTTAATGAAAACCTTAGAAAAAAGGTTCCTACCGATGTCTTGGTTGATAGAATTTCTGAGTTGAATGATGATTTTGATATTCAAAACAATGGGTTAGGCTTCTCCCTTGAGCGAAGGCTCATGACCTTCTGCCAAAAGAATGCCTATAACGATGAATTGGTTGTACACTATAAGGGGCCAAAAGAGGAACCTATCCCTCCAGAGCTTGTTATGGGGGACTTTTGTCCCATTAAATTTAGCCCTTCTGATTACTTTTGATTGCCACAAAGGAAACTTGCTGTTGAACATAGGGAATATGAGATGAGTTTTCGCGATATATCATATCATTATGGCATTCCCTAGATCTATCTTTGTATCGTGCCTAGCTAGGGGCGTAAAACGATAGCGCTTGTTGGGAGGCAACCCAATTTTATATTTTTTGTTTTTGCTTCTGTTTAGGAATAAATATTACATCTAGCTTCTGTTTAGATGTGGTTTTGTGTTTTAATTAGTATTTGTGCCAAGTAGAACCTTTGGGAAGACTTATGTGAAGTTTATATGATTTTGCTGTGAAAAACAGAATCGTTAGCGCTCGCTAGAATGGTCACCAGATTTTACTGGAGTGTTCTATTTAGTTGATTATTTTTTCAGATGATTACTAGACAAATTCCTCACGTTTACCAATTTATTTCAATTTTTTTGGAGTTACAGAAGTATGTGAAAGTTACAGATTACTACAGGTTGTTCTGTTTTTGATAGATTCTGTTTTTCATGTGTTGTTTGCTTATTTCAATGCATCTATGAGTAATATTGGGAAGTATGAACCATAGAGAAGTTGGAATACAGTAGTTTTAACACCAATATAAACAAAGAATGAATTCATTGCAGTACCTTTGAGTAGTGGTTTGCTTTCTTATACTAACGGAGCTCACGAGATTTTTGTCTAAGTTTTGTGTTGTGAAGTTTTCAAGTTTTGAGTATTGCTTTGATGGACTATGGAACAAAGAGTAGCAAGGGCCTAAGATTGCTGATGCCCATGGCACCCCAAGGTAAAATTCAAGGACAACCAAGAGCCTAAGCTTGGGGATGCCCCGGGAAGGCATCCCCTCTTTCGTCTTCATCCATCGGTAACTATACTCGGAACTATATTTTTATTCACCACATGATATCTGTTTTACTTGGAGCGTCTTGTATAATTTGAGTCTTTGCTTGTTAGTTTGACACAATTATCCTTGCTTGACACACCTATTTGAGAGAGTTAAATATGGCCTAGGAATTGATAGAACACTCTATGTGCTTCACTTATATCTTTTGAGTTGAATAGTTTTTGCTCTAGTGCTTCACTTATATCTTTTAGAGCACGGTGGTGATTATATTTTGTAGAAATTGTTGATCTCTCATGCTTCACTTATATCCATTTGAGAGTCTATTAAAACAGCATGGTAATGTGCTTTGGCTATAAAACTTGCCTTCACATGATAGACATCCAATATCAATGTAGTAAAAACTTTCACACTAAGTGCATTGAATATGATGAGAAGTTGGATGCTTGATAATTGTTTTGAGATATGAGGATAGTAATATTAGAGTCATGCTAGTGGAGTTATTATGAAATTGATAAATGCTTGTGTTAAGGTTAGTGATTCCCGTAGCATGCACGTATGGTGAACCGCTATGTGATGAAGTTAGAGCATGAGGTATTTGTAAAGTGTCAACCTTTGTGTGGAGGTCGGGGGCGCGTGATGGTTAACTCCTACCAACCTCCCCCCTAGGAGCATGCGTTGATTTATTTGTTTTGATGACTTGTAAATTTTTGCAATAAGTATATGAGTTCTTATGACTAGTGTTGAGTCCATGGATATTACGCACTCTCACCCTTCCACCATTGCTAGCCTCTCTTGTACCGCGCAACTTTCGCCGATACCATACACCCACTATATATCCTTCCTCAAAACAGCGACCATATACCTTCCTCAAAACACCCACCATACCAACCTATCATGGCATTTCCATAGCCATTCCGAGATATAAAACCATGCAACTTTCCACCATTCCGTTCATATGACACGCTTCATATTGTCATATTGCCATGCATGATCATGTAGTTGACATCGTATTTGTGGCAAAGCCACCATGCATAATTTTTCATACATGTCACTCTTGATTCATTGCACATCCCGGTACACCACCGGAGGCATTCATATAGGTCATACTTTGTTCTAGTATCGAGTTGTAATTCAATGAAAGTGTGATGATCATCATTATTAGAGCATTGTCCCATGTGAGGAAAGGCTAAATCAAGAAAGCCCCTCCAAAAAAAGAGAGAGAGAAAGGCCAAAGAAAAATAAAGGCCCAAAAAAAGGGACAATTGCTACTATCTTTTTCCACACTTGTGCTTCAAAGTAGCACCATGGTCTTCATGATAGAGAGTATCATGTTTAGTCATTTTCATATACTAGTGGGAATTTTCATTATAGAACTTGGCTTGTATATTCCAACGATGGGCTTCCTCAAATGCCCTAGGTCTTCATGAGCAAGCAAGTTGTATGCACACCCACTAGTTTCTTTTGTTGAGCTTTCATACATTTTTCGCTCTAGTGCATCCGTTGCATGGCAATCCCTACTCACTCACATTGATATCTATTTATGGGCATCTCCATAGCCCGTTGATACGCCTAGTCGATGTGAGACTATCTCCCTCCTTTTTGTCTTCTCCACAACCACCTCTCTATTCCACATAGTGCTATGTCCATGGCTCACACTCATGTATTGCGTGAAAGTTGAAAGGTTTGAAAGAATAGAGTACGAAAACAAGTGCTTGGCTAAAACCGGGGTTGTGCATGATATGAATATTTTGTGTGATGAAGAGGGAGCATAGCCAGACTATATGATTTTGTAGGGATAACTTTCTTTAGCCATAGTATTTTGAGAAGACATGATTGCTTTGTTAGTATGCTTGAAGTATTATTATTTCTTATGTCAATATAGACTTTTGTCTTGAATCTTTCAGATCTGAACATTCATGCCACAATTAAGATAATTACATTAGAAAACTATTTTGGTTAGCATTCCACATCAAAAATTCTGTTTTTATCATTTACCTACTCGAGAACGGGCAAGAATTAAGCTTGGGATGCTTGATACGTCTCGAACGTATCTATAATTTTTTTTATTGTTCCATGCTATTATTTATGATGTTTTGGATGTTTAATGGGCTTTGTTATACACTTTTATATTATTTTTGGGACTAACCTACTAACCCAAAGGCCCAGTCCATATTGCTGTTTTTTGCCTGTTTTAGGGTTTTACAGAAAAGGTATATCAAACAGAGTCCAAACGGAATGAAGCTTCGAGAGAGATATTTTTGGAGCAAAATACGCACGGGAGACTTGAGAACCATGGAGTAGGGCTGACGTGGCGTCCACGAGGGTGCCCCCCCCCTCCCTTTTAGGATGCCCCCCCTGCCTCGTGGGCACCCCGTCTGGCCCCCGGTACCCTCCTTCCTCCTATATCTACCTACGTACCCCGAAACTATCAGAACAACATAGAAAACCCTAGTTCCACCGCCGCAACCTTTTGTTCCCGGGAGATCCCATCTTGGGGCCTGTTCCGGAGCTCCGTCGGAGGGGGGATCTTCCATGGAGTGCTTCTACATCATCATCATCGCCTCACCATGAGTTGTGAGTAGTTTACCACAGACCTTCGGGTCCATAGCCAGTATCTAGATGGATTCTTCTCTCTCTTTGGATCTCAATACCAAGTTCTCCCCGGTCTTCGAGGAGATCTCTTCGATGTAATCTCTTTTTGCGGTGTGTTTGTAGAGACCCGATGAATTGTGGGTTTATGATCAAGATTATCTATGAGAAATATTTAGTTCTTTTCTGAACTCTTTATGTATGATTATAATATCCTTGTAAGTCTCTTTTAATTATTGGTTTGGTTTGGCCTACTAGATCTATAGTTCTTGCAATGGGAGAAGTGCTTGGCTTTGGGTTCAATCTTGCGGTGTCCTTTCCCAGTGACAGTAGGGGCAGCAAGGCACGTATTGTATTGTTTCCATCGAGGATAAAAAGATGGGGTTTATATCACTATGTTTGAGTTTATCCCTCTACATCATGTTATCTTGCTTAAGGCGTTACTCCGTTCTTATGAACTTAATACTCTAGATGCATGCTGGATAGCGGTCGATGTGTGGAGTAATAGTAGTAGATGCAGAATCGTTTCGGTCTACTTGTCTCGGACGTGATGCCTATATATAATGATCATGCCTAGATAGTGTCATAATTATTCGCTTTTCTATCAATTGCTCGGCAGTAATTTGTTTACCCGCCGTAGAATATCTCTATCATGAAATTAGCACTAGAGATAACTATGGCCCCCGGGTCTATTCTCAACATATTAATCTACAATCTACTTTACTTTTCCGCTTTTACTTTTTGTTCTTATATCCAAAAAATACCAAAAATATCAAACTATCATCTCTATCAGATCTCACTTTCGTAAGTGACCGTAAAGGGATTGACAACCCCTTATCGCGTTGGCTCCGAAGTTCTTATTTATTTGTGCAGGTGCGACGGACTCGCGCGTGGTCTCCTACTGGATTGATACCTTGGTTCTCAAAAACCAAGGGAAATACTTACGCTATTGTGCTGCATCACCCTTTCCTCTTCGAGGGAATACAACGCAAGCTCGAGAAGTAGCAGTATGCTTCTCTTGTTAGCTTCAGTTTCGCTCCGAAGTTGTGAGGATTCGTTCGACTACCTCTGTTTGTCTTCTTTATGGACTCGTTCTTATTCCTAGCGGGATCCCAGGCAAGATGACCGTTCCCCGATATCACCTCTATCTTTGCTTTGCTAGTTGTCTCGCCCTATAGTTATGCTTGGATGGCTATTCTTGTCTTGTCAGCCTCCTATGTTGCCATGAAACACTCTAACCGCCTTCCTAGCAAACCGTTGATTGGGTAAGTACACTTTTGCTCAGCCCCTCTTATAGCGTTGTTAGTTGCAGGTGAAGTTGAAGATTGCTCCATGTTTGGACTTCTTTACTGGGATAACACAATATATATCTTAATTAATTAATGCACATATATATTGGTAATGGGTGGATGGCTTGGCCTTCTGCTTGGTGTTTTGTTCCACTCATGCCACCTTAGGACCCGATAAACCGGTGTTATGTTCCTTGATTTTACGTTCCTAACACGGTTGGGGTTTATGGGCCCCCCTTGATAATTCACACTGCTTAAAGCTTTTCCAGTAAGACCCAACTTTGGTACTACTATTGCCTAACAACTAAAAACTTGCATAGGGAGTAATTAACCCGAGTTCTTAATCAACAACCCGGGCCAGTGCTCCTCATGAGTGTTGGTCCAAACTGGGCAACCTACGGGGCCGCCTCGGGGAAACCCGAGGTATCTGGTATATACATGTAGCTTGTCCCATCCGGTCGTGGCCTGAGACGAGATACGCGCGGCTACTATCAGGGTGTCGGCACGCCGGGAGGTCTTGCTGGATTAGTTTTACCTTTGTCGAAATATCTTGAGCATGGGATTCTGAGAATACTCGGGTCTTCCCAATTTGGAGTTGTGACTCCGCAGATCGTGAGCTTGTGATGGGCTAAGTTGGGACACCCCTACAGGGTTATGAACTTTCGAAAGCCGTGCCCACAGTTATGTGGCAGATGGGAATTTGTTAATATCCGGTTGTAGATAACTTGACACCATATCCTTAAGAATACACTACCTGTGTGAGTAACCATGACGGTCTCTTTTCAAAAGGGGTTTTCAGAAAGTGAACATAGTGGGGTTATGCATGAATGTGAGTAGCTAGGATCACTTATTGATCATATTGGCGACCGTTGGCACATATTATCATCTCGCTCTGAATTCGTAAGCTAGTTGCTTAGTGCTTGCTGCAGCCACTTTATTACCTCTCCACACCTAAAGGCTTTGTTAGTTTTGATACCCGGGAATGGGATTGCTGAGTCCTTGTGGCTCACAGTTTACAACACACCCCAGATGCAGGTACAACTGAGTACAACGCAGGAGATGGACAAGAACTTCACTGGTAGTTCGATGAAGAGCTTGGCCATATGTATGTGGCGTTTTCCGACGATCAGTAATGGTTCCTACTAGGGGCGATCAGGACTTATGGTTGTGGTATCTTTTCTCATTTGATTTCGTCCGTAGTCGGACCCTGTGTTATTTGGATGAATGTATGCTATTGTATTAATTGTGTGATGTGGCGAGTGTAAGCCAACTATTTTACTCTTTCATCCATGTTCTTTACATGAGTAGTGCAAAGATACCACGCTTGCGATCATTCCAGAATGCGCTTATGTCTCTAACTCGTGCCTCGACACGTAGGTGATATAGTCGCATCCTGGGCATTACAGACGCCCCCTCCGGTGGAGCTCCGGAACAGGCCCCAAGATGGGATCTCATGGGTACAGAAGGTTGCGGCGGTGGAATTAGGGTTTCGTGGTGCTCCTCGATAGTTTCAGGGTACGTAGGTATATATAGGAGGAAGAGGGACGTCATGGGAGCAACAGGGGGCCCACGAGGGTGGGGGCGCGCGCCTACCCCCCTAGGCGCGCCCCATGCACTTGTGGCCGCCTCTCTCACTTCCTTGCGTGTACTCCAAGACTTCTGCGTTGATATTGTTCTAAAAATAACTCTCCCTAAGGTTTCATTCCGTTTGGACTCCGTTTGATATTCCTTTTCTGCGATACACTGAAATAGGCCAAAAAACAGCAATTTGCACTGGGCCTTGGGTTAGTAGGTTAGTCCCAAAAATAATATAAAATTGTATAATAAAGCCCATTAAACATCCAAAACAGAATATATAATAGCATGGAACAATCAAAAATTATAGATACGTTGGAGATGTATCAAGCATCCCCAAGCTTAATTCCTGCTCGTCCTCGAGTAGGTAAATGATAAAAACAGAATTGTTGATGTGGAATGCTAACCAACATCATTCTCAATGTAATTTTCTTTATTGTGGCATGAATGTTTGGATCCGAAAGATTCAAGACAAAAGTTTAATATTGACATAAGAATAATAATACTTCAAGCATACTAACAAAGCAATTATGTCTTCTCAAAATAACATGGCCAAAGAAAGTTATCCCTACAAAATCATATAGTCTGGCTATGCTCTATCTTCATCACACAAAATATTTAAATCATGCACAACCCCGTTTTCAGCCAAGCAATTGTTTCACACTTCAATTTTTTCAAACTTTTCAACTTCACGCAATACATGAGCGTGAACCATGGATATAGCACTATAGGTGGAATAGAGTGGTGGTTGTGGAGAAGACAAAAGAGGAAGATAGTCTCACATCAACTAGGCGTATCAATGGGCTATGGAGATGTTCATCAATAGATATCAATGTGAGTGAGTAGGGATTGCCATGCAATGGATGCACTAGAGCTATAAGTGTATGAAAGCTCAACAAAAGAAACTAAGTGGGTGTGCATCCAACTCACTTGCTCACGAAGACCTAGGGCATTTGAGGAAGCCCATCATTGGAATATACAAGCCAAGTTCTATAATGAAAATTCCCACTAGTATATGAAAGTGACAAGACAAGAGACTCTCTATCATGAAGATCATGGTGCTATTTTGAAGCACAAGTGTGGAAAAATGATAGTAACATTGTCCCTTCTCCCTTTTTCTCTCTTTTTATCTCTTTTTTTCTTTGGGCATTTACTCTTCTTTTTTTATGGCCTCCTTTTTTTCCTTTTTTTCTTTTTTTTTGTCCGGAGTCTCATCCCGACTTGTGGGGGAATCATAGTCTCCATCATCATTTCCTCACTGGGACAATGCTCTAGTAATGAAGATCATCACACTTTTATTTACTTACAACTCGATATTACAACTCGATACTTTGAACAAAATATGACTCTATGTGAATGCCTCCGGCGGTGTACCGGGATATGCAATGAATCAAGAGTGACATGTATGAAAGTTATGAACGGTGGTTTAGCCACAAACACGATGTCAACTACATGACCATGCACATCAATATGACAATGATGAAGCGTGTCATATGAACGGAACGGTGGAAAGTTGCATGGCAATATATCTCGGAATGGCTATGAAAATGCCATAATAGGTAGGTATGCAGGCTATTTTGAGGAAGGTATATGGTGGGTGTATGGTACCGGCGAAAATTGCGCGATACAAGAGAGGCTAGCAGTGGTGGAAGGGTGAGAGTGCGTATAATCCATGGACTCAACATTAGTCATAAAGAACTCTTATACTTATTGCAAAAAACTACGAGTTATCAAAACAAAGAATTCAATGCATGCTCCTAGGGGAAGGGTTGGTAGGAGTTAACCATTGTGCGATCCTGACCTCCACACAAAGGATGATAATCAATAAATAAATCATGCTCCAACTTCATCACATAACGGTTCACCATACGTGCATGCTACGGGAATCACAAACTTTAACACAAGTGTTTCTCGAATTCACAATTACTCCACTAGCATGACTCTAATATCACCATCCTCATATCTCAAAACAATCAAGTATCAAACTTCTCATCAAATTCAATGCACTTTATACGAAAGTTTTTACTATAACCATCTTGGATGCCTATCATATTAGGACTAAATTTATAACCAAAGCACATTACCATGTTGTTCTAAAAGACTCTCAAAATAATATAAGTGAAGCATGAGAGATCAATAATTTCAACAAAATAAAACCACCACCATGCTCTAAAAGATATAAGTGAAGTACTAGAGCAAAACTATCTAGCTCAAAAGATGTAAGTGAATCACGTAGAGTATTCTAATAAATTCTAATTCATGTGTATCTCTCTCAAAAGGTGTGTCCAGCAAGGATGATTGTGTTAAACTAAAAAGCAAAGACTCAAATCATACATGATGCTCCAAGCAAAACACATATCATGTGGTGAATAAAAATATAGTCTCAAGTAAGGTTACCGATAGATGAAGACGAAAGAGGGGATGCCTTCCCAGAGCATCCCCAAGCTTAGGCTTTTGGTTGTCCTTGAATTTTACCTTGGGGTGCCTTGGGCATCCCCAAGCATAGGCTCTTGCCACTCTTTGTTCCATAGTCCATCAAATCCTTACCCAAAAACTTGAAAACTTCACAACACAAAACTTAGCCAAAAATCTCGTGAGCTCCGTTAGTATAAGAAAACAAACCACCACTCAAAGGTATTGTAATTAACTCATTCTTTGTTTATATTGATGTTAAACCTACTGTATTCCAACTTCTCTATGATTCATACCTGTGGCACCCCGGCTCAGAGAAAACCGAAACGCCCCGTATTCCAGCCCAGAGATCGAGATGAAGTCTTCTGGAATACGGCACTGCTTAGTATAGAACAAACCAGCCTTCTATTACAACACGAATATGATTACAAGGGTTTCGATATTACAATGAATAACATCAGCACGGCGACACTACGCCAAACCACGGTTGCTCTATACAAGCAGCATAACAACCCGAAGCAGCGGAACAACTACTGGCAGCGGAACAAGGAACGGCGATGATGAACTCCAATCCTCAGGGACTCTGGCTGGAACGTTTATCCTAGCTCGCGAACACAGGAACAACACCAAACAAGCAAGCAATCCAGGCACGACCTGCAAGCTGGCATGACACGCCAGGTCAGTACATTGAATGTACTTGCAAGCTCACAATAAACCAGAAGCATTCAAGACAAACAACAGCATGTCAATTACAGGTTAATCAGAAATTATCATGAGATCATCAGGATATCATAGCATGAACAAAATAAACATGATACAGCTAGACAATATGAGCATGGCATGAACATATAAATCTGATGATACTATCATGCAACATGATGACACTACATGCACCATTTATTTTGTTCGGGTTACCTCGTAACCATCACATGCATCACTTACCAACCTCGGACATTATACAATCTTCTTAGGATCAAATCAAGCTTGGTATAAACAATACCGTAGTAATCATCAAATGACCACAGGGAGCTTGATCTTTACCCACGATTCTCGCACAACATCACGACTATCCAACAACTCGGTATCCTCGATACCACTATGATCATTCCGGCGACCACAACCACGACCAACACTTGGTCTCAAACGGTAATCTTTCCGGTGATCACAGCCAACTTATCTCATCATCGAACCATGGTTGTTATTAAGCACATTATTATTATTATCACTGTTGACTCATAGTGTGACCAACTATGAACTGGGCCTTATCCGCGGGCACGGCTATCGATAGATTTAATATACACTCTGCAGAGGTAGCGCATTGTACCCACACTACGGAACCCATGGCCTCGTTCTCCCATTCGGGTGGACCAACGGCGTTCCGAAAAAACCGATCTACTGCCATGACACTCTCTCGGCCACTCCGACCCACGCCCCACTGGGCTAGTCCTGGGTGGCCCTGTGTCTACCAAAGACACAACGACCACCGTCGTGGCCAAACATAAACGGTCCCAAACGGGGACCCGGATCCATAACAACAACAACGGGCACACAAGGTTATGTCTGCTTACCGGGCCAAGGTACCGCACGCCCATAACCTTCCCTCATTGGAGGCACCGGCGAGAGGCATGACAATAGACCCAGTTAGGACCTTCCCATAAAGGTAAATGTGGTTGCAATGGCCAGTTCGATATGGTGGCACCATGACTCAGCCAACAGTTGTTCAAGTTCAATTTAATCCGGTTAAACTTGAATGCAAATATGCTGAGTCATGATAAAATACATGATGCAATTACAATGCATGAGCATGAATATCAACATAATCATGAGAGAACCACATAACTATCCACCATATCAATAATGAATCATAAGCATGGCATAATGACTAGCATGAACATCATAAGTACATACTTCTCCGAAACAATAGCATGACCACTAACATCAACAAAAAAATATCATGCAAGAACATATCAACAATACTACATGCAAGCATTTAATTAACTGGATGCAAAGGAACATGGATGACAACGGTACTCGGGACAGATGGAAGTCATGCACCGAAGACCATCACCAACATCAACACGTACTACTAGCAAGCATGAACATATGAAAGGAATACTAGCAACTAGCATGGCATGATACTCAGGTGCATAACAACATAGCAAGAAAGTAAACATTAACACCGAAGCATTACCGGAACAACGATAATCATATTTTAACAAGCAAACATTTAATAAATATTCAAGTTGAAAACCATGGCTACTGCATGACTATCATGCAAGTGGGTATTGTGGCTTGCCTAGGGTGACGGAGACTCCAGGAAGAAGTGCGGAACGATCGCGGAAAGAATCGCCGGAAACAGTTCTCTCTTGGAGGGGGCTGTTTACGGCAAGGGCAAAATGGTCATTTCCAATATGTCAAACCATAGTGAAAATGATACCAACAGAAAGGTCTCAACGAGACGAAGACGTGGGCTTTGGAATCACCTGATTCGGAGTTACGGTTGGAAAGATATGAAGGGTTGAACACCAGGGGCCAATCTGTGAAGATTTTTATCACCAACGGGTCCCTGAGTGGATAAGATAGAAGCGCAGAATCAGAAATACGCTTTCTGTATTGGAAAGCGCACTTTGGGCCCCAGAAGAAAGAAAAAACGCCTTCAGAAATAGAAAACGCCTTTCAAGAAGACGCCTCCACTTACTCCGCGCGGGCCCGGGGCCAAGTCAACGGGTAGAGGCTTACAGGCGGGGCCCAGGCACAGGAGAGGGGCCAGCCTGGTCGTCGTCTTCCTCCTCGTGACTCTGTTCCCTTGTGGAACAGAGCGGAGGCAGGGGAGGGAGCGGCGATGGGGCGGCCAGCTCCGGCCAGCTCTGGCCAGGGCGCGGCCACCGGCGGGCGCAGCTCGGCCGGCGGCACCTACTCCCAGCCAGAGGGGGCGCTGGGGTGGCGAGGAACGGCGACGAGAGGAGGCGACCGAGAGGGCAGAGAACAGGCGGCCGGCGATGTGGCGCACGGCTCCCGCCATCTCCGGCCAAGCGGAGGGCACCGACGGGTGCGTGGCAGAGCACCGGTTCTGTTCAGAGGGCTAGCTGGCGCTGGGGAGGAGTGGAGAAGATGGGAGGGACGGCGCCACGGAAGCTACAGAGAGCTTCGGGTGACGAGGTTCGCGGGTGATGCAGGGGCTCCGTTGAGGGGGCAAGGGGTTGGGGCGACTCGGGGGAGTGTGGGGAACACGATGGACATCTCCAGAGGAGGAGAGGGGGCTTGGGTTGGCCGGAACTAGGCCGAGACCGAGGCGGCCATGGTGGACAGATAAGAACTCTGGCGAAGTGAGGCGATTCTGGTGGCCAAATGAGGCGAGGGAGGAGCTGGTGAGCTGCGGGAGGAGTCGAGGGTCCTTTATATAGGCGAGGAGAGGCCTCTGGACGAGCGCTAGCGAGCTGGAGCAGTGCTCTAATGGAGAACAGAGGCAGTGCACCGCAGTGGCACTGTTGTGACGGCGCGCTGCCGGCGAGCCACGACGATGCAGCGATGCAGGGCGGTGCAGACGAGCACGGGGGAGGTCCTGGACAAGGTTTGAGGCCGAGACGAGGAGGAAGGTGACGAGCACAGTGGCCCGACCGTTCCAGAGCACGCGTTGTGCATGACGCAGGCGCGGTCACCACACGCACTGGTGCAAGCGGCGAGCTTTGGCATGGCCAAATATGTCCAGTATGATGACCTAGGTGCCCTTAGTAGAAATGCAGAAAGAAATTGATCTAGGGGCAAAGAAGAGATTTGCAGATGGCTCCATGGTAAAACAACAGGAAGGTGCTTGTAACTTCCTGTGGTTAAACCAGCTGGGTAACTTGGTAGAAGGTTTATCTGGCGATGATCTTATACAAGATGATGTAGATCACCAAAAATCATACTAAGAGGTGGAGTTTAGATGACACTTGTTGTAGAAAGTGCAAAACTGGCCAGAATTAGAGATTAAGATGTTGCACTCACATACTTAAGTGTCATGAGCTGAAACTTGGTGGAGTTGAATTATTTGACCATATGGAGTTGCTGTAAAAACCTCATGCCATTTGGAGTTACCAAAGTGGCACTTGCTTCACAAAGCTCCATTCTGGACAGAATCTTGGAGAATTTACTGAGGGTAAATGGATAACTGGATTGATCCAGAACTTGGTGGAGTGAGTAGAGGTAGATGTAAGAATGGCCTGGTAAATTGGCAGCTCAAATTAAGCAAGGTAAAATAGTGTTGCTACACAAATTTAAATTTTACCAAAAACCAAGATTTGGGGCTGAGCTCACATAGATGATCTTTATGAGCTAAATTTTTGTTGAGATGTATGATTTGATCAAATGAAGGATATGACCAAGTTTAATATCATTTGGACATGCCTAGAATATACTTCCTTCACAAAGCTCCTTTCTGGACAGAAACTTTAAAAAATCACTAGAAAATAATTACTAGGCAAATGAGTTTGAACTTTGGCACAAGGCAATTATATGGACATGAAAAGATGTACACCAAGTTTGGGGGCAATTGGGCAAAGATAAATAGCACTTGCTTCACAAAGTGTCATTTAGGGCAGAACATGAAAATGATTATTGGAGGATTATTTTTGAACATGGAAATGAAATGTTTTGCCATATTTGATCAAGATATGACCCAAAAAAATTATGAGAATTACTTGGGAATTTTTAGAATGACAGAGATATAGGTTGCTTCACAACCTAGGGCAAAAAGAATTATTCCTTTAATAGAAAAGGAATATTCTTTGGAAAAAGAATATTGGATTGGCTCAAGGATGGAAATGACAGGGTCTAGGGATGGATAAGAGGATGACAAGCCACTCTGGAAAGAAAGAAGAGGTCAGCTTCTTTAGTTTCCAGACCACATAGCCACGGAAAAAGAAAACTCACGCAAAAACCTCAGAAAATCCAAAGAAAAAGAAAGGGCCAAAAATCAGGCTGTGACAATACCCCCCCTCCCCCCGATACTACTCATAGATTCATCAAAATAAGCAAACAACACACACAAAACAGAATCTATCAAAAACAGAACAGTCTATAGCAATCTGTAACTTTCGAATACTTCTGTAACTCTAAAAAAATTGAAAGAAATTGGTGGAAGTGAGTAATTTATCTATTAATCATCTGCAAAAACAATCAACTAGAAAGCACTCTCCGGTAAAAAATTGTAGCTAATCTTGTGAGCGCTAAAGTTTTTGTTTTTTACAGCATGATCGCATAAACTTCACACAAGTCTTCCCAAAGGTTCTACTTGACACAAACACTAATTAAAACACAAAACCACATCTAAAAAGAAGCTAGATGCAATATTTATTCCTAAACAGAAGCAAAAAGAAAGAAAATAAAATTGGGTTACCTCCCAACAAGCGTTATCGTTTAACGCCCCTAGCTAGGCATGAGTTTTCAATGATGCTCACATAAAAGAGAAGAATTGAAGCACAAAAAGAGCATCATATAGCATGTGAAAATCACATCTAATTCTAACATACTTCCTATGCATAGGCATTTTATAGTAAAACAAACCAAGACAAGCAATATCTAGCAAATGTAAGGAAGAAAAAGAAAACAAGATCAATCTCAACATGAGGAGAGGTAATTTAGTAACATGAAGATTTCTACAACCAAATTTTCCTCTCTCATAATAATTGCATGTAGGATCATAAGCAAATTCAACAATATAGCTATCACAAAACATATTCTCAATACGATTCACATGCATACAAAGTTGACACTCTTCCAAAATAGTGGGATCAACATTAACTAAAGTCATGACCTCTCCAAACCCACTTTTATCAAAAAATTCATAAGATTGAACCTTCTCCAAATATATGGGATCTAAAGTTGACACTCTTCCAAACCCACTTTCAATATTATTGCAAACATTATTATCAATCTCATATTCATCATGGGGATTAGATAATTTTTCAAGATCATAAGAAGCATCACCCCAATCATGATCATTGCAATAAATAGTAGTCATAGCAATACTAGCATCCCCGAGCTTAGGGTTTTGCATATCATTAATACAATTGACATTAATAGAATTTATAATAACATCATTGCAATCATGCTTTTCATTCAAGGAGCTATCGTGAATCACTTTATAATCTTCTTCTTTCAACACTTCAATTTTCAGACTCATGAATTTCAAGCAAAACCTTATAAAGATAATCTAGTGCACGTAGCTCACTGGCAATAGGTTCAGCATAATTGGATCTTTCAAAAAGATTAGCAAGTGGGTGAGGATCCATAATTTAGCAAGCGAAGATGCAAGCTAATAGAGGGCACATAGCAACACAAGCAAACAGAAAGGCAAACGGAAAAGGGCGAATAAAACGACAAAGGTGAAGTGGGGGAGAGGAAAACGAGAGGCAAATAATGTAATGCGAGGGATAAGAGTTTGTGATGGGTACTTGGTATATTACTTTTGTGTAGATCTCCCCGGCAACGGCGCCAGAAATTCTTCTTGCTACTTCTCAAGCTTGCGTTGTTTTCCCTCGAAGAGGAAAGGGTGATGCAGCACAGTAGCGTAAGTATTTCCCTCAGTTTTTTAGAACCAAGGTATCAATCCAGTAGGAGACCACGCGCGAGTCCCTCGCACCTGCACAAACAAATAAGAACCTCGCTGCCAACGCGATAAAAGGGGTTGTCAATCCCTTCTCGGTCACTTACGAGAGTGAGATCTGATAGATATGATAAGATAGTATTTTTGGTATTTTTATTATAGATTGAAAGTAAAGATTGCAAAACAAAAGTAAAGTAATAGTTGATGGAAGATTAATATGATGAAGATAGACCCGGGGGCATAGGTTTCACTAGTGGCTTCTCTCCTGATAGCAGATTTCTACAGTGGGTGAACAAATTACCGTCGAGCAATTGATAGAAAAGCGCATAGTTATGAGAATATCTAGGCATGATCATTGTATATAGGCATCACTTCCGTGACAAGTAGACCGAAACGATTCTGCATCTACTACTATTACTCCACACATCGATCGCTATCCAGCATGCATCTAGAGTATTAAGTTCATAAGAACAGATTAACGCCTTAAGCAAGATGACATGATGAAGAGGGATAAACTCAAGCAATATGATATAAACCCCATCTTTTTATCCTCGATGGCAACAATACAATACGTGCCTTGTTTCCCCTGCTGTCAGTGGGAAAGGACACCGCAAGATTGAACCCAAAGCCAAACACTTCTCCCGTTGCAATAACTATAGATCTAGTAGGCCAAACCAAACCGATAATTCGAAGAGACTTGCAAGGATATTTAAATCATGCATAAAATATTTCAGAAAAGAATCCAATATTTTTCATATATAATCTTGATCATAAACCCACAATTCATCGGATATTAACAAACACACCGCAAAGAGAATTACATTGAATAGATCTCCTCGAAGATCGAGGAAAACTTTGTATTGAGATCCAGAGGGAGAAGAAGACATCTAGCTAATAACTATGGACACGAAGGTCTATGGTAAACTACTCACAACTCATCAGAGAGGCTATGGTGTTGATGTAGAAGCCCTCCGTGATCGATGCCCCCTCCAGTGGAGCTCCGAAACAGGCCCCAAGATGGGATGTCACGGGTACAGAAGGTTGCAGCGGTGGAATTAGGGTTTCGTGGTGCTCCTCGATAGTTTTAGGGTACGTAGGTATATATAGGAGGAAGAGGGACGTCAGGGGAGCAACAGGGGGCCCACGAGGGGGGCGCCTACCCCCTGGGCGCGCCCCCTGCCCTCGTGGCCGCCTCTCTCGCTTCCTGGCGTGTCCTCCATGTCTTCTGCGTTGATATTGTTCCAAAAATAACTCTCCCGAAGGTTTCATTCCGTTTGGACTCCGTTTATATTCCTTTTCTGCGAAACACTGAAATAGGCACAAAAACAGCAATTTGCACTGGGCCTTGGGTTAGTAGGTTAGTCCCAAAAATAATATAAAAGTGTATAATAAATCCCATTAAACATCCAAAACAGAATATATAATAGCATGGAACAATCCGTATCAGAATACATAGACAAAACAGAGTGTCCCTAGTATGACTCTACTAGACTAGCTCGTTAATCAAAGATGGTTATGTTTCCTGACCATAGACATGTGTTGTCATTTGATCAACGGGATCACATCATTATGAGAATGATGTGATGGACAAGACCCATCTGTTAGCTTAGCACTATGATCGTTTAGTTTTACTGCTATTGCTTTCTTCATGACTTGTACATGTTCCTATGACTATGAGATTATGCAACTCCCGAATACCGGAAGAACACCTTGTGTGCTATCAAACGTCACAACGTAACTGGGTGATTATAAAGATGTTCTACAGGTGTCTCCGAAGGTGTTTGTGGTGTTGGCATAGATCGAGAATAGGATTTGTCACTCCAAGTGTCGGAGAGGTATCTCTGGGCCCTCTCGGTAATACACATCGTAATAAGCCTTACAAGCAAATGACTAATGAGTTAGTCACGAGATGATGTATTACGGAATGAGTAAAGAGACTTGCCGGTGACGAGATTGAACTAGGTATGATGATACCGACGATCGAATCTCGGGCAAATAACTTACCGATGACAAAGGGAACAACGCATGTTGTTATGCGGTTTGACCGATAAAGATCTTCGTAGAATATGTAGGAACCAATATGAGCATCCAGGTTCCGATATTGGTTATTGACCGAAGATGAGTCTTGGTCACGTCTACATAGTTCTCGAACCCGTAGGGTCCGCACGCTTAACGTTCGATGACGATCAGTATTATGAGTTTATGTGTTTTGATGTACCGAAGGTAGTTCGGAGTCCCAGATGTGATCACGGACATGACAAGGAGTCTCGAAATGGTTGATACATAAAGGTTGATATATTGGAAGGTTATATTCGGACACTGGAAGGGTTCCGGGGGTCACCAGATAAATACCGGAGTACCGGGAGGTTACCGGAACCCCTGGGGAGTAAATGGGCCTTATTGGGCTTTAGGGGAGAGAGAGGGGCTGCATTGGGCAGGTCGCATGCCTCCCCATGGCCTAGTCCGAATTGGACTAGGGGGAGGGGCGGCGCCCCCTCCTTCCTTCTCTTCTCTCCCTCCCCTTCCTTCTTCTCCTACTTCTACTAGGAAAGGGGAATCCTACTCCTAGTGGGAGTAGGACTCCCCCCTTGGGCGCGCCATAGGAGGGCCGGCCCTCTCCTCCTTTATATACATGGCCATGGGGCACCCCACACAAGTTAATTTCTTAGCCGTGTGCGGTGCCCCCCTCCACAGTTACACACCTCGGTCATATCATCGTAGTGCTTAGGCGAAGCCCTGCTCCGGTAACTTCATCATCATCGAACCACACCGTCGTGCTGACGGAACTATCCCTCGACCTCAACTGGATCAAGAGTTCGTGGGACGTCATCGAGCTGAACGTGTGCTGAACGTGGAGGTGTCGTACGTTCGGTGCTTGGATCGGTTGGATCACGAAGACGTTCGACTACATCAACCGCGTTACTAAACGCTTCCGCTTTCGGTCTACGAGGGTACGTGGACACACTCTCCCGCTCGTTGCTATGTTTCTCCTAGATAGATCTTGCGTGATCGGAGGATTTTTTTTTTAAAATACGACGTTCCCCAACAACTATGTAGCATTGATTGTATGCATTGGACTTGGAAAAATTGCCCCAAGGCATGGCAAGGAATGTATTGTGGCAAGTCTCGTGATGCAACAATTGTGCTAGAGGTCGTAGCATCCGAGGATTTATGGATTTGGCATTGCTTTTTTGGTATGCCGGGCACTCTCAATGATATCAATGTGTTGCAACGGTCTCATTTGTTTGCTAGGCTTGCTAGTGGTGATGCTCATGCTTGCAACTACACTATCAATGGGCATGAATACACAAAGGGGTGCTATCTTGCAGATGGTATATACCCTCCTTGGTGCACATTTGTCAAAAGCATCAAAGAACCCAAAACTAAAAAACAATGTGAATTTGCAAGGGTGCAAGAGGCAGCCAGAAAAGACATTGAAAGAGCATTCGGTATTTTGCAATCTAGGTTTGCCATTGTCCGTGGTCCTGCATATTTCTGGGATAAGAAAACCTTAAAAAATATCATGACGTGTTGTGTTATTCTGCACAATATGATTCTTGAAGATGAGAGAGGAATGAACTTGGAATTCTTCTACGACAATGAGGGTAGCCGTGTCAAACCAGTTAGAGACCCTAACCGCATTAGAGCTTTTCTTCAGACATACAAGAAGATTGAAAATGCAAATACACACTTTCAACTTTAGGAGGATCTTATTGAGCACCATTGGCAAAGGGTTGAAAAGTGACTGATTTTTGTATTCATTTGTATTTGTATTCATAACAAGTTTTGTATTGCATTATTTAAGTTTGCTACAGTGATTTGAATAATTATTTGTAATGTGAATGATTATTGTATTATGTTTGATTTGAATAATTCGATTTTGCTTACGTTTGTTGTAATATGTTGGATTTGATATTTGCGGGCTGATGAGATGCGGGATGCAGCGGCGTAAAAAGCAGACCCCGCAAAGCCGACCCGTAAAAAAGCATATTCCGCGAATATGCTTTTATGCGGGTCCGTTTGAGGGGTCTACATCTGTGGCCGTCCGCGCCGGCCCGCAAAAGCCATTTTACATGAACTGCAAACGCGTTTTGCGGGCCAGCGGGATGCGGGGTCTGCTAGAGTTGCTCTAAGCATCTGCTAGCACCGGAAGCCAAAGTTCGCTTCCGTCCCTCTCTCTAAGCACCTATGCAAGCACCTACACGAAAATAAACCCGGTTTTTTCTCTGAGGCACCTACATTGTACAGAGCCTAACATGAACATGTAGAGGGGTTTATAGTTGTGCTTATTGTACTAGAAGCATTTTTTTTTCGTTGCAACGCACGGGCATGTTTGCTCAAATGTTTCATACACGACTACTTTTTCAAAGGATTAAATGAAAATGATGAGCTGAAATACTCAGTATAACCTTATTTCTGATATTTCAAACAATTGATTTTAAAAATATTGCATAATGGCACTGGAGCATGTTATATTTATTGTTTTGCCCGGTGCAATGCACAGGCTTTTACCACATGTTGCAGTGTCTAAAATCTGACAAAAAAGTACTCCCTCCGTCCCAAAATTCTTGTCTTAGATTTGTCTAGATAGGAAAGTATCTAACACTAAAACATGACTAGATATGTCCGTATTTAGACAAATCAAAGACAAGAATTTTGAGACGGAGGGAGTACTAGATTAGCAACATTACATGGTCTAAACCGTTGAGGAAAGAAGATAAAAGACTTTGAGCAGAAAACGTGCACCTACATTGTTGGCGCATCGTGTGTGCATCTCAGAAGGGGGAAAAGATGGGTCGACTTGACACTTAAAAGGAAAACTAGAGCCACATTCTTTGCGGTAACACCGGATGATCTGATATGTATGTACATCAATCCAAATTGTCAATACAACACTGAAAAAACAAAGGCATGACGACCATGTACGGGAAAAAGTTAACTGTATTATTCCGTCTTTTTTTACTGTAGACGGACACTGCCTGTTGGCTAAAACAGGGAGATTACGGGCAGCATCTGGCTCGTTTTATCTACTGGCCAAAGTTCCCGAGAAGGCGCTCCACAGCAGCATGTACGTTCCCAGAAGTGGCCATCAGCGCCCGGATATTCTCTGCGGTGTCGAAGAAACCCATTTCTTGGAGCTGGCCGAGTTGCGTTGCATAGAGTTCCTCCGGTGGCACTGAAATTTTGACAATGGGGAAACTAATATCAGCCGACGGAACGCAATAAGAGCAGGCAAATTCTCAAGACGGCAGCGTATACAAACCATTGGAGGCATTTGGTACACCTAAGCCACCTCCAGCACCAAGCCCACTAAGCATGCCCATCAAGGTGTCCAGGCCAACATTTCCCCGCGTGCCTGTATTTGTTCAGACACTACCTCAACAAAGGTATGATAAAATGTGTTTCATCTAGACAGAACTTAAGATCTCTGCACTGCACATCTAGTTTTACTTCAGAACTGAGCGCTCTGCAGTCAAGACTACGTAAAAATTCTGTTCAATATCCAGGTAGCACCGCAAAGCAGCTGGACAGTAGATCAGAGACATTACAAATAAAAATGGCTCCATAGCGGTGGTATCAAGGCCTAGGGAACTACAATCGGTTTTTCAGTTAACAAATCCAAAATCCAAATTAGTGGAACAGTATTTTGGTCAGAGGCAGCCCATTCCATTTGGAAGAAACGTATCACATGATACAGAATCAGGAACGCATCAATAATTGACTGTAGGCCAAATGATTCTGTGAACTTCTAACTTCTAATGTTTAATTCGTAATTATCTTGCAAAAAGGAAAATCGCCTTGGTAGTTTAGAGTTACTCCCTCCGTCCGAAAATACTTATCAAAATAAACAAAAATGGTTGTATCTAGAACTAAAATACATCTAGATACATCTCCTTTTATTCGTTTTGATGACAAGTATTTCCGGACGGAGGGAGTACCAAAGAACAGGTGGTAATGATTCTAATGCTACAACAGTATTACCCTAACACATCACGGAGCAGAAACTTTATGAACATAAACCAAGCAGAGCGTGTATAGAAAAGCAATTCTTGCAACAGGAGATCAACTACAAACAACATAAGAGAACTCTGGAGCATTCACATCAAACCTGACATAGTAATCCATATCAAGGAAGAAGAGATTATGCATAAAGAACAAAATAATCAAGAACAATTACCTGTGCCATTGCCTCCTAGGTTACCAGCCCTGAAAAAAAAAAGACTCAGCAAACGCATAACTGAACCCTCAAAAAATAAACATAACTGCACTTCATAATCTCCATTTCATTTAATTTCATAAGAAAGGGGGTGATACAATGATGCTATTGAATTAGAGTTACTCACTGGCTAGGTTGATTTTGACCAAGCTGTGATGACAGTGTCTGCTGGAATGAGAGTAATTGCTGCGGAGAACAAATACAAATTATCATAAAATAAAATACGAGAACAGTTGTTAACTTGCATCGCAACAGATTTTACCTGCAAAGCCTCTGGGGATGCCATCTGGCGAAGAAATTCTGGGTTTTGGAACATATCCCTCAACTGAGTGTTTGACTCCATCAGGCTACGTGCATTTGGGTTCATGCTAAGCAACTGTGGGACAAGCAAATGTTACAGAATGATCCAAGGTCATCTTCAAAAATCATAAAAGAACTAGTTTCGAAAAATATTGTACCTGGTTCATTGACTGTGGGTCAGACATAATGTTCTGCATCATCTGCATCATAGCTGGGTTTTGCAGCATCTGACTCAAAAGAGAAGCATCAGGTGGACCACCAAGCATACTCCCCAAATCTGCTGAACCCAACCCTCCTAGACCACCTGCAGCACCAGTTCTTGCATTCCCACCAAGACCACCGAGCAGGCTGCTCAAATCTGCTGAACCCAGCCCTCCTGGGCCACCAGTTGCACCAGCCCTGGTACTAGCAGCAGGACCTGACCGTGTTGTTCCTTGTGCACCCCCAGCTGGGAAAATAAAATAGTATCACAGGCAATTATCAGCAGCTGTGAGAATAAAAATACTACCACATGTAATTATCAACATTCAACAACAAAACAAACAAAAAACTCTAAATGACTAGAACCTACCATTGTTGCTCCAGGGGTTTGGAAGTGGATTGGTATTTGGAACAGGGGTTCCTGTTGTGGACTCTGGGCCGGTAGTTGGAGCATTTGTAGCAGCATTGCCGGCTTGGTTAGGCCCCTGATTTCCAAGAAGAGCTGCAAACGGGTTAGAGGCCGGGGTGCCTTCCCCGCCCCCTCCCATTGTTGTTGCATTAAGAAAAGGCTCCTGTACAGTTTCATACATACGCCGGAGCATATTAAACCCTTCAGGGGAAGCTTCAATGTTGCTCATTGCTCTGTCTGTGTTCCGCATCATCTCCCTCATAATTTCAGGGTTTCTTGCAGCTTCAAGGGTCTGGCGGAGAACACTAGGGTCATTGAGGACATGGGCAAGATCTGGATTCCGATCAATAATATCACGCATTTGTGGATTATTCATAATCATATTGCGTATTAGATCAGGGTTATTCATGAGACTCTGCATCATTGGCATGTTCATTATCTCCCTCATAAGGTTGGGATTCTGGCTCAACTGTTGCTGCATTTGATCTAATTCCGGAAGTCCAGCCCCAAATAAACCTGCTGGCCTGCCGCTAGCAGCTCCAGTAGCACCAAGGCCTGGAAATAAGCCTCCAAGACCACCTGCAGGGCCACTGGTAGGAGTAGTTGAAGCTTGGGGGCTTGCTGCAGCAGGTGCTCCTGATGCTGCTGGTTGGGCAACACCTCGAACCAAGTGAATGGTGTGATCTGTCTCAACACCTGGAAAATACAAGTAGAAAAATGCTTAATAACACAAAGATCTAAATGACAGGTCAACATTACCATGAAAAGAAAGAATGCAATTGCATCCTTGCATGTGCCAAAACCATATACAGGAGTTTGTAATACAGTAAGATAGTGCACCTTGCTAATATACCGCAAATCATCGTTCATGTCATCGTAAAATAATTTGCTAACAACCAACCAAATAATTACATTTTGGAACAGAAGAAGCCAACTGTTACAGACTCATACAAGAATTACCAGTTTTCTCCCCAAATAAATAAAAAATATCTGAAGATGGAATTTAATGTTTTTTCATGAGAAGTATTAGTGATGCAACAAATTCATTGGAAAGCATTTGCTCCATGCAAGGGCATGTAGGCATGTAGCATCTGGCAGTCTTTGCAGACTGTTCCCTGCATTTTCCCAACACGAAGTGGTAGCATTGGTGCCCTATGTGTGTGTGATTCTGTAATATAATAGTCAAAAAATATGGAAACATATCATAAATCCAGTGACTGTGGTTGTAATGACACTATTTTGTAAAATAAGTCGACCATTTAGGAACAAAAAACATTATGCATTTTATTAGGATTCAACTATAAATTCCACTGAAGGCCTTCTCAGTTTACCAGAATATACAGTGACTTACTAAAAATACATCAACAAATTTAACATACTTCCCAGAGTAACATAAATTTTACACGCTGAACAATCACAAATTTACTACACTCTACAAACTACATTCAACAATCAAACACTATCCCAAAATTCACACAAAAAAAATACTGGAACTTCCTTATGATGATCCTTAAGCTAACATACTAATTCCCCACTCCACCTCAAGCAAATCCAGTAAATCTCTTTAGATTTCACCTGTAGCTATGTAATGACACATGCACAAGTAACATAAGCTAAAATCCATAACGCTTGGAATTAAATTCGTGCCGCGACAAGAGAAGCTTCCTTCAGCTTCGCCTTCTTCTATTTGCTATATAAAACATCTATGCCGACGGCATCCGTTATCACTAACACACCGCACTGTCTGCCCGCATCAACCAATCACCCGTGTAGTATCGACTAGCACAGCACATAAGCATACTGTTGCATCTGATCCACGCCAGCACGCTCCCAACCAACAAACGGGCATTGCAAATTTGCAATTCACGCAAGGGACCGGCCAATTCGACCCCACCAGGACCAAACCGTGACCTTATTTTCCGTATCCGTGTGTTGTGCACGCACCGTAGCTTTCTAGGGTTTGCTCGTCCTTGAGGATCCGGCCCTTGTAGATCAGGCGCTGCTGCGGCGCCGGCACGTCGCAGCTGGCGGCCACGGCCTCCTTGAACGCCCCGACCGTCTCGCCCAGGTCCGCCTGCAGAGTGAACTTGGCGCCGTTGGCGCACCGGATGTTGAGCGTCGCCCGCGCCCCCGAGGGCGGGGACTCGCTCCCGGCCCCCTCGCCGTCGCCTGCTCCGCCCATGCCCTCGGCCGAGGCTCGATCCGGTCGGGTCAGGGGGCGTGGGCTGCGATTGGGTTCTGCCGTGTGCGCGTGAGCTTTGCGAGTTTTTTTTTTTCTCTTCCCTTCCCTTGCTCGGAGAGAGAAGAAAGAGAGGAGAAGAAGCAAATCGGCCGTGGACGCGAGGGATTTAACGGCGGAGGGCGCCGCAAGGTAGGGGTGGCGGACGGCGTGGATTCGTTGCGTGCGGTGGGGCGCTGTGTGAGGTGTGATACCGGGTGGGGGGTCCTCGTGGACCGCCACCGCAAGAGTCGGTGACAGGAAGGTTCTAGCGTTCGAGTCAGGGGAGGGTTCCTTCTCTATTCCCACTGGGGCCGAACGGATCAGTGGAATTTTCGGGCGGGTTGTGCGAATCTCGACGATTCCACGTAGTATTACACTAGCATATGAACTGTGTTTACTATTCACAATTAAGGGTCTTTTGATTCAAAGGATTTTCATAGGATTTTTGAAGGATTAGAATCCTTAGGTATTTTTCCTTCGTTGGTCGTTTGATTCGTATGATAGAATCCTATAGGATTTTTTTCTATAGATTCATTTGTACTACATTTCACAGGAATTCTAACATCCACTTCAACCTCTTGAAAGAAATTCTTTGTTTTTCCCGTGACACAATCAAACGAACTCAATCCTATAAGGATCAAATGGACATGCCATTCCAATCCTATGTTGATCCCATTCCTGTGTTTTTGCAATCCTATGAATCAAAGAGGCCATTAGTGTTATCTATCTCATATAGCAGATTATTGTACGTAAAATTGTGGATGTAGAAAAATATGTAGGAAAGAAGCTAATTTGTCATGCATGTTGCATGTTGCTAAACACGGAAACACATCTTCATACATCTCCGATAGGGATCATTTATTCTAGCCGTGGCACGACTCTACTACAGTAAGATGAAAGAAATATAGATAATTATTGCTAGATTCAATCATCCTGGTGTGGCCTCCTGCATGATTAGTGCACGTGTTGAAGTGATAAAAAACTTCTGCAAACCGTTGCCTCCGGCCCACAGGCTGCCGACACTTGTGTATGTAATGATAGGATCTTCACAATGTGGGTGGTATCGCATTGAAAAAGTTGTTGCGTATTTTGCTAGAATTCTTGTTTGTCTTGCAAATTCTTCCTGTTGGGTGGTTAGTGGGCCATGTTGAACTGCCATTGCTTTGTTCGTGCTTTCCCCCATACTGTAAGCAGTTCCTCTTTTGCCACTTCAAGTGCATATTAGTTCTGCTCGTTGATGGTGATATTGTGACTGCCACAAATGCACTCCAAGGCCACTTGAGCAGCCTTTTCTGCAACTTCATCTTATGTCTAGGCCTGCTCTTCTGTAAATGTCGTTAGGACAAATGAGGACGCATGCTTCTATCATGACTCTAGGTTCGGCTCCAGTGGGCATGGTGTTGTGTTTTTATAGTTTGGCAGTCAAACTGACCACTTTAAGAAGTATGTGTCTTGGTACGTAGACTACCAACTCATCCCGTTGTGCAGAAATGTATTGTAGTTAGTTCTTGCCTTGAATGAAAATGAAAAGGGAGTTTAAAGCGGTGAATATGAATCAGTGATCATTGTGTCATTCACAATGTCGTTGTCAGAGTGGGCATGGTCTTGAGACGTGCCAAAGTCGGGGCTCTTTCTTTTGTTACTAAATTGCTTCCCTTTTGGGAATTTTTTGTGGTGCGTGGATTATTCATGCTCTTTGGTTTGCCTATGCACTTAAGGTTGGACGCTTGTTCGTGTGCTTCTCCTTGTAGACTTCTAGGTGGATATGTAGCAGAAGATAGGGTGGATGTGTCGCTGCTATCTTATTTCGGTCTTGCCACGTGGCTCGCATTATTTGGATGCGGCCTGCCTGAGCGAGACGTTGATGAATACATGGTAGTCTGAGGGTAGATGGGTGTGAGGGTGGATGGGTCACGCTTGTATCATCCTAGGCTTGCAAAGTGGTTCGGAAAGTATACACATGGGTTGCCTAGTTAACGTGTGACACATAGTTAGCATTCTCTAAAATCCACTGTCTAGATGACGATGGGTTTGTATGGAAGGGAAATTAAAATGAAGTACATTAATGAGTTTTTGTTACATGCTAAATGAGGAAAAAAAATATTATGACTGCGTTAAGTGGATAAAAGGAAGTTTATCAATTGGACACGGGTCGGTTTTTTCCCTCCATGTACGTGATTGTATCTTGAAACTTCATGCGTGCAACCACGTTCTTTTCAAAACTACGTACGTGCCGTCACCATGTGTAGTCGACATGTAGCTTTTTTATCAGAAGGAACTTAGTTGCTTTGTAAATAGCTACTGCCATATTTTTGCACGCAGTTCATACTTCTATCGCTTTGAAATCTGTGTCTGGGTAGTGCAGATTGCGGTTGAGGGTTTCTTTGATTTGAAAGTAAAATAATTGTATATATATATGCATGCAGTGCATGCACGTAGTCACATCATATAGTAGTATTTTATTTTATTTTCAGCAAAAAGGATGGCGAGTGGATGTTACGTAGATTAGGGAAAATATGTTAGAAGATTCGTTGCTCGTGCCATTCAAGTGGGAGGAGTAGTCACCATAGCTGTAGCCGAAGCGTAGCAGAATAGAGATATGTTCATGTTGTATATAATAGGTGTAGCAGTGTAGAGATATGTTTATGTAGTATACAGTGAATGGAAGCTTGTGTTAGGAAATTAATTAAGTCCCATGTCGAATTTGATCACGTGGGCTAGGACAGCAGGGCATGAAGCATGGGAGTTGAGTCACAAATGAAACATAAGGACAATGTACCCACGCTGATAGCGAGAAGACCGGCGAGACGAAGAACAGCAGGGTCGTGAGCTATCCACGGCTGGCTGCAGGCGTGCTGGCTTGGACCACGTGAAGGCCACCGCGCGCGGCCGTAGAAGGTCGAAACGGCGACCCATCACGCGCCACCGAAATAAGAGATGTGCTAGCGATGGAGAATAAGGAAAACATACTGATTTGCCCACAACCGTGATTGAAGAGACTCACGCGATGATGAGGTTTTTATAGGCACATACGTCGGTTGTGATCTTTTAAGATAGAGAAAAAAGAATGAAGAGAAATCTGGAAACTGCTACACACAACATTCTGGAAACCGCTGCATGCACCGGTGTGCAGATCAATTGAGAGAGCCCATGAGCAGTCGGCGCATGGGCTTGGTCACATGAGAAAAAAGCCCATCCCATCGATGCATGCTGCGATCTCCACCTGCTGCAGACAAAGAAAAACACCGCCCGATAGATTAGAGGTGTGGTTGACCAGAAACTGTTCGCCACTAAAATTGCAAGATCCACCCCAAGTGCACACGAAAAAATGTGAATCAGTTAACAAAATTTTCACCGACAGCCTACAGCCACCCGCGATTTCTACCCCCTAGCATCCCAAACTAATGCACATGTCAACGCTAGGTAGGCTCACAAGTCCTAGTCAAACAAGTGGTTAGACGTCGTTGCGTAAACTTCGTTAGATATAGTGATTTGGTGATTCTAGCTCTTGGTTTGATTGTCTAGTCTTTTTTAACGATACGTCCTGAATGACGCATCGAGATCATAGATAGAAAGGGCCAAGACAACAAGAAATACTTTACAACTCAACCACGCCTAAACAGCCACCCCACCGAGCCTATACGGACTACTCGCCAATATCCTGCCTATCCACCCTAGTCGATAAGGAGTTGTCTTCTCTAAACAGGGTCACCGCCCTCCATTTTTGGTCATGCTCGTGAATTTGATTCAGCATTGTGTCGGCTGACAGTGTCGTGACAATGAAAACGATGTCGTTTATGTGCCTCCAAAGTGTCCAAGCTACTAATGTGATGACCATCCAGGTTTCTTTCCTAAGGCCATGTTGCGGGTCCAAGGACGTCCACCAGTCCACTAGTTTATTATCATGATGCGGTACCCATGTCGGCTTTCCCCAGTTGTTAGCAATGACCGTCCACACCCGTCGGGCCAAAACGCATCCTAGAAGTATGTGATTAATCGTCTCAGGTTCTTGGTCACAGAAAGGGCAAGCGGCTGGATGAGGGAGTAGACGACGTTGCAATATGTCTATGGTCCAGCATTCTCTTTCATGGCTAGCCACACGAAGAATTTGCAAGTTGGCGGGGCACGCGATTTCCATATTTGTGTGGCACCCGCGGCCTCCACCCTACCAGCGAAGAATGCCCGGTAGGCTGATTTGGCATATAAGGAGTCATTCGCCTCCCACAGCCAGATGGTCTTGTCTTCCGCCCTTTCCATGAGTTCAATGCCTTGCAGCTAGTCGACCATGTTCAAGAACTCAAGCAACGCATGTGCACTCAAATTCGATGAGACCTGCCACTATACAGCCGAGAGGGTGTGCCGTACTAGGCGGTTAACTACTGTTTTCTTCTTGACAACCATGAATAAGGCAGGCATTAAGTCATGAATTCTCCCTTCTGAGAGACACCAATTTGTATAGAATCTGACATTAGCACAATCGCCCAATGTACACTTGGTGGTCGACTTGTATATGACCATCGATTCCGATGATGCCTGGAGGTTAAACTCCTTCAACTGCATTTGTTGGTCCGTCCTCATTAGCCATGGCCATTGTGATCGAAGCGCCATGTTGAGCAGGCGCAAGTTGGGCACGCCGAGTCCACCAAGCTCCTTGGGGGTGCACACCTTATCCAGGCCCCTAAGCAATGTCAGGCACTCACATCATGGCGCCCCTTCCATAAGAACCCTCTACAGATCTTGATCGCGGCCTCTAGGGGTTTCATTGGCAAGTCTAGGGCAATCATGGTGTGGATGTGCATCGCCGCGAGGGTGGTCTTCAATAGCTCTAGTCTCCCAGAGCAGTTCAACAGCCTTGCCTGCCACGCCGGCAGTTGATCCGGCATCTTATCAACCAGGAACTGCAGCTGGGATGCCATGGCTTTTCTTAGCCCAAGAGGGAGCCCGAGGTAGCGCCACGATCAGCACAAGACCTGACACCCGAGATCCTCATAGATTAGCCGCTCCTGCTCGCTTGAGCATCTAATCGGTTGTGCCGAGCACTTGGCGAGGTTAGTCCGCAGACCCGAGGCCATGCCAAAGTCGTTCAGCAACATAGAGCATGCCCGCAGGCTGATCATGTTGGGCGGATTGAAGGTAATGATGTCGTCGGTGAAGATCGAGGTGCGGCGCCGTAGTCTAGTTGGTGCCAGCGGGGATAGAACTCCGGCCTCGGTTGCATGCTTTAGCAAGAAGTGCATGCCTTCCATTACGATGTCAAGGAGGGGTGGACAGAAGGGATCTCCCTATCGCAGCCCACAGGGTTATATATCGGCTCCCCTAGCACACCATTAAGTAACACCCATGTCGAAGAAGAAGCCAGCAGCCCAGTCACCCATGAGATCCACTTAGCGCTAAAGCCCACATGGAGAAGAATCTCTAGTATAAAGGCCCAGTCGACAATGTCAAAGGCCTTAGTTATGTCCACTTTTAACATCACCGTCGGCCGAGCAGAGGCGTGCAATTTCCTTGTAGTTCCTTGAACTAGCATATAGGTTTTCATGTGGGCACTGACCTTTGATGAATGTGCTCTGGTGCGCACTGACTAGGCTGGGCATCTCAACTGCCACGCGTGCGGATAGAACGTTCGCCATAAGTTTTGGAAAATTGTGAAGCTAATCGATCTGATGTCTCGGACCTTGATCGATGTCGGCGACTTGGGCATTAGGGTTACGAGTGCCTGATTTATTGAGGTGAGCCCGCGGAAGTCCATGTGACTGAAAGCCATGAATGTGTCCATGATATCTTACTTGATGATTTGCCAACATGCAACATATAATCGAGGCGTGAAGCCATCGGGCCCATGTGTCTTGTCCAGCCCCTATGCGCAAACAGTCGCCCAAACCTCCTCCTCCATGAAATCATGGTCTAGATAGCTCAAGTCTTTAGATGGCATGCCGATTTTGTCTAAATCGCTCGTGAAATTGCGATTTGGTGCCTCACCAAGTAGGCAAGAGAAGAAGGAGCCAATCCCCTCAACCATCTCCTCATGGTTAGAAGTGATCGCGTCATCCACTTTAAGTTTGGTGATGAAGTTGTTGCGATGTCTGTGGCTAGCGTGGGAGTGGAAGAATTATGTGTAGGCATCCCTGAAAGAACATGTGGTGCCCCCATGTTTGGTTTTGGTAATTGATGACAATCTCTATGGACTAATGGTTTAATTTCCTTGAGTTATATTTGAAGGATTTGTCCATGGGCTTTTCTTGGAGTCCATTTGTTGGCTTCAAGAGTTTGTGATGACCAAGGTGCTAGTTAAGGAATTACCTAGAAGATTGGTCATGTGAGAGGTTGATCAAGACAAAGTCAAAGAGTGAATCAAGTTGATCAACACGCAAAGCATAGAAGATGTACCGAGAGGGGCCAAGCGATCCCATGGTATGGTAAGCATTGTGAGTCACGCTTTGTGTACTAACCCATGGTCTTCGCGAGAGTTCTTTGTGGGGTTAGGTTGCGGTGTGCAAGTTCAAGTGGATCATCACGAAGAGGTCATATGCTTGAAGCTTGTCGTCCATTATGGTGGCAATGGACTTGTGAAGATGTACCAAAGAGTGGCTCACCCATAGTGGAGTATTGGGGAGCAATCAACTAGTCTTCAACGAGCCAACGCAATCAAGAAAGGTGGTCCAACTTGAGAAAGTCAAGATCGTCATCATCTAGCTCAAGTGGACTTTGTGCAAGGCAAAGGTTTGCCCTTGATATGTTTTCTATTTTACCGGTCTCATGGTGGTAGTTGGGAGATCGGGTTATAGGATCGATTGCCATACTATCAAGGGGGCTCTTGATGAGTAGCTTGATCATTTCATTCGTAGAGAGCTCAAATCATTACATCCTTGCATCATCTTTACTGGTTCTTGTTTGGTTCTTCTCCTTGTGAGATATGGAGCTTATGGTCATTTTCATGACAAGCTCGAGTTCATCGAAAACAGAGTTCACATGCATCTTCTATGATGTTTTCGATGTTGGATTTTTTGCCTGTTCTCTTTGTGAGTCTTAGAGCTCATGGTCATCTTGATGACAAGCTCAAGTTCATCGAAAACGGAGTTCTGAAAGTGCGTTGTATCGACTAGAGGGGGGTGAATAGGCGATTTTTACAAATTCGTCACTGAGGAAATTCTAGGCGAGAAATTTCCTGAGCAACGAACTACTAGCAGCGGAATAGATACTCAGGTGCATGCACAACAAAGCGGTAGCATAGTCATCATGATGAAATGAAAGCATAGACAAAGCACAAGTAGCGTGTAAACAGGATAAGCAGGCTGAAGACAGAAGAGTGAAGAAATAGCGTTGAGGAAATTGAGAAAGTCTTTAGTCAAAGTCTTCAAATAGAACAGATCAAGTTCATCAACACATGAATGAGGAAATGAGAGGGTTGAGGAAATAGAACCAGTAGGCTTGGTGAAGACAATGATTTGGTAGACCAGTTCCAACTGTTGTGACAGTTGTACGTCTGATTAGAGCGGCCAGGTATTCAAACATGAGGACACACAGTCCCAGACACACAGTCCTCATCGTATTCCCCTTGAGTTAAGGTCACACAGACCTCACCCAATCACTCGTGGTAAGTCTTCACAGGTGACTTCCAAACCTTCACAGACTTGGTCACCCGGGGATCCACAATTCCTCTTGGATGCTCTAGACCATTGATGCCTAACCGTTTGGAAGATCACAATCTTCAAAGGTAACAAGCGTCGGTTCCACACAGGACCGCTCTCTTCAGTGATGCTCAATCACTTTTGGGTTTTAGGTGTTGGGGTTTTGGGTTTTTCTTCACTTGATGATTTTCACTCAAAGTCCTTGGAGGATGGGTTCCTCTAATGACAAGTGTCAGTTTCTCTTGGAGCAGCCAACCAACTAGTGGTTGTAGGGGGCGGCTATTTATAGCCTAGGGAGCAGCCCAACATGATAAGACATAAATGCTCTTCAATGATATGACCGTTAGGTGGATAGGATATTTTGGGACAGCTGGCGCATAGCACATCAACGGTTGGAAATTTGAGGTCTCAAATTCCTTAGGGCTATCATGTTCCTCACTTGTAGGCAATCCACACTGGCGAATTCCTAACTCCTTAGTCAGAACAAATTCCTCAGAGAACCGAAGAACTTCGTCTCTGGCACTAAAGAAATTGACTGAACTGTATGAGATTTCCAATGGCTTCACTCGAAAGGATTGGTAGTGTAGGCTTTGAGATGAGCATCACTTGGAAATGTGTTTCCTTAGTTTTACCTCGACCCCCGGTGTTTCCTATGACTCAAGAAAGAGAAAATGAAACTACGAAAACAAAAGTCTTCACGCTTCATAACCCTCACATGAATATCCAAGTCTTTAAGGTCACACCAATTTCCTCATTTTCAAAGTCTTCAAGAAAACCAAAGTCTTCAACTCAAGACATACATTTTTAGGGGTCGACTTTCTTCGTAAATATCAAACTCCTCATAGACTTATAGTACCCGTGTACACTCACAAACACATTAGTCCCTTAACCTATAAGTCTTCAATACACCAAAATCACTAAGGGGCACTAGATGCACTTACAATCTCCCCCTTTTTGGTGATTGGTGACAAATAGGTTATGTTTTCAACGGGGATAAAATATAAAGTGTAACAACTGATATTGAGGAATTTGATAGCAAGATATAGAAGAACTCCCCCTAAAGATGTGCATATTTTGAGGATTTTCCTAGAGTAGCAAATGCACATTGTAGAGTAATATCATGGAGATCTCCTCCTATATCTTGTAATTCATACACGCATTTAACATATGATATGAAGAATTTGAAATGCATGATGAAATATGGTGTCTAACGAAAATCTGCATGCGTGAATTAAGGTACTTGAGGAATTAAGCATGTAGAAAGTAGTTCAAAAAGTGTCAGACCACCATCGGACTTAAGTTTACAACTCATTAGAGCAAACACTTCAGAAGAGCAAGAGTTGTAACTTAATGAAAAATATAGCCCATATGAGAGACCCGCTTGAAGACTAACTCAAATTTCTCCCCCTTTGTCATCAAATAACCAAAAGGGACGAAAAATGAGTACTAACACCCGTGAAGAATATCATCATGATGTCGATGGAGGAGCGCCAACGTTGTTGGGGTCGTCCATTGAGGTAGGGCCTGCCACGGTGTCGTCCAAATCTCCAGCTTCATCCATCGCGCGCGATGAAGAAAATGAACTTGTGACCAGCTAAGGAACTTTGACCTTCTTGAATTTCTTTGAAGGTGGCTGAGACCAGTCAAAGTCCTGTTGGAAGTCCATCTCCTTGAGTTCTTCAGCACTGTAGAGATGTGAAAGAATAGCCCAAGTGCGATCGAAGATTTCATGAGCATAGTAGTGATTCTTCTTAACGGTGTTTTGCATGACAGTCATGTTCTGAAGAATTGAAGCAAACTGGTGCTTGACCCACTTGTGATTGCGATCTACCTTCTGATGAAGAATTAGGAGAAGCTCACGATCAGTCATCACTCACAGAATAGTTGCTTGAGGAATTTGCTTTGAAGCATTTGTGGCTATGTCTTGGGTTGCAGAATCATCATTGGTTGAATAGGATGCAACTTTGTGAATCTGGCCATCCAAAGGACGAGTACCTTCATCAATAACAACAACTTTGCCCTTTCCTTTAACTGAGGAAATAGTCCATTTGAGGACTTCAGTAGGAGGCAGATAGCTGAGATGATTTTGAAAGTCAGCCTTGTATGAAATTGAAGACCTTGTTCTGATGAATCTCATAATCCAAGGAGCATAAAGCTTCAACTCAAAAGGTGACAGTGCAACATTCACCAAAGTTCTCATGAAAAAATCGTGATAATTGATGGGAATCCCATGCATGATATTGAACAACAGATTCTTCATGATGCCAACATCGTCTTCTTCTTCAGAGTTGTGTCCCTTAATTGGACCGAGGGTTTTGGTTAGAATGCGATAGATGGTCCTTGGCACATAAAGCAAATCCTTCACAAGGAAGGTGGTTCTTGGAGGTTGGCCAGCCTTCAAACGCTTCATCGGCACTTGCATCAGATGATTTTGAAGTTCAGGTTCATCATAGATTCGTCTTGCGCCTTCAGCGGGAGGATTAACTGGGATAGCATGAAGCAATTCAGATGCTGGTGCTTTGTAGTGAATATTTTCAGACATCCAGTCAAGCACCCATGAATTCACATCATTCACATCACCAGTGAGATGCAAAGTGGCATAGAATTGAAGAATGAGTTCTTCATTACAATCGCAGATGTCAGAGCAGAAACTCAGAAGCCCCGCTTCGTGAAGTAAATTCAACTCAGGGTCAGAGCAAGGGATGGATTCCATGTCAACATGAGGAATTTGATGATGCTCAAAGACCTTGTCCTTGTCGAATATGAGTGAAGAATAGAAATTCATCTGACTTGCTGTCCAGAATCGCTTGCGACGAAGCCTTGCTGAGTCATAAGGGTTGAAGTCAGTGAAGAATTGATGTTCAGCGAAGAAATCATCAGCCTTGAATTTGTGCTTTGTTGCATGAGAATTTTCTTGCTTGGGCTGAAGATTAACAGATGATGACTTTGCAACATCTCGATTCAAAAGCTTTGGAGCAGCCATCTGAGGAATTGACAATTTAGGTTCTTCAGCAGCAGTTGATTTTTCAATTTCTTCAGTTGTTGCAGCTGGAGCTTCTTCAGTGTCAAAGGTGAATTGGGATGAGTGTTCTCCCAATAGTCATCATTGAGCACAGGAGTTGTAGAGCCAATATCCACATCTTCGTCTTCTTCAATTTCCTCAATGCCCGCCTCTTCAGCGGTGAACTGAGGCATGGGAGATGATACCAAAGGAGTTGAAGGAATATCTTCTACTTCAATTTCTTCATCCAACTTCTCTGAAGAAGCAGCAGAAGGATTTTCTTTAGCAGTGTCATCTGGTATGACATATTCCTCACCGAAGGGAACAATCTCCTTGGATGGCACTATTGAGATCAGAACAACATCAATGGGGTTGGTGAAGGAGCTTGACAAGGTCCTCACTTTCTTGGGAGCTGAGGATTCTGCAGTTGATGATGCTTTCCTTTTCTTCACAGCTGCCTTCTATGCAGCCTTTGTTTTATTCACTTCTGATGCAGAAGGAAGGTTGATGTTCTTCATAGGTGAAGACTTTGCAGGAGGAGCAGATGACACGGGTTCAGTTTCTTCAGGCACGACTGTTGCAGTCGCCCTAGCATTCTCAGATTCTTCAGACGCTGCAGCAGATTCTTCAGCAGGCCTGGGTTGTCCTTCAGGCGCAACATTTGAGGTTGCCCTGGTAGTTTCAACAGGAGCTGGAATTTGTTCATCATCCCTGGCAGTTTCAGTTTCTTCAGCAGCTACATTTTCAGCTGCGCTTTCAGTTTCCTCAGCAAGACGATTTTCTTCTTGTGAGGAGCTTCCACCACCAATTTTGAGGGCTTTGGAGAGCTTGACGAATCTGACTTTGGTACCTAGCCAATCAGCATGGTATCTGTCAAATTTATCACTGAGGCCTTCGATTTCAGTTTGCAGTTTCACAAGATCCTCAGGAGACATGTTTACAACATTCTTATTCAAAAACACTCTTTCTTGTACTGATCCTTCTTGGCCTTCCTGGCTTGTTCATATTTCCATTTTTCTTCACCAATAAAGGCGGCCAACATGTGACTTTGGCCGGGAGTGAGGTCCATTTCAGAAGAGGTGCATTGGGATCCTTGTGCCATAGATCAATATAATCAAGGATTTTCTTGGGATCCCACATGAGAGGCACAGAACTACCCTTGGCTCTAGCGGCCTTCATTTGCCTATCTCTGATGATTTCAGCAAGTTCTTCATCATCAGCTTCATCGTCATCTTACGGTACTTGGAAAGCCACTTTCTTTTGAGGACTTGGCCTCTTTGCTCGTCCAGCAGTGGTCTTCACTTTCAGCAAGGTTAGACCAGGTGAAGTTTTTGGTGGAGCTGATGAACTTGCAGAGGCTCCTGAAGCAATTGAGAACCCTACAGTTTGTTGACATATTGCAAGGTGCACAAGTGTTGAGGACTTTGCAGCAGCAGCTGAGGATTGTGCGGCAACAGAGGGAATTGGGGAAGCCCTTGAGGAAGTTGCCTGAGGAATGTGTCCTGGAGGCTTTGACTTTGAGGATCTTGGCCGTGAGGGCATTGTTGTTGAGGAACTTGGCTTGACGGCCGATTTCTTCAGCATAGCTATCTCGGGCTTGCTGGCAGAGGCCTCAGCAGCAGTAGCAGCAACAACAGTGTCTTCATTGAATTTCCTCACTGCTTCTCTAGCTGCCCTTTGAAGTTTGGCTTGGTGCTTGGCTCATTCCTTGGGAAATTCCTCATCGTGCCTCACGCTGGTGGGATCAGCTATTTGGCCTGCAACCAAAGGACGTCTTGAGCAAGGAGGGTTTACTGCGAATTTCTTCATGTACTTGGGAGTAACATAGCGGTATTCCCTCCATTCTTTTGCCCATCTCCTCTCAATCCTCTGGATGCGCACTTTGCGCTGATTCTTGTTCTCTTTGCCATGAATTTCCTCATCAGGAGTGCAATAGTTAGCATAAATATCTTCAGGGATTTCAAAAGCAGTATTTCTCTCAGGTCACTTTCCTCCCTTCTGCGGTCTCTTTCCTTCAGCCATTTTTCCTCACTTGATGATTTTGAACAATTGAAGTTTCTGAGGAAGTGTGTAACCTTTCTTTGAGGAATGCTGCAAATGAGTTAAGTTGATGAGAACCTAGAGATTCAGCAGCAGACATTTGTACCTGTGAACAAAGTATAGGTGCGGAGAATTTGGAGAGGTCATATGCGTTCTCAGAAATTTTTCAAAAGAATCAATTTGAGGAATTTAACCATGGGAGTCTTAAAGAATTTCACTAAGTGTTCATGCTTTAGGTTCCAGAGTTGTATAGATCAGAAATCCACATAATTGAGGAATCATGGAGAAAAACACAACTTAGAGAAGCAAATCAAGAACAGATTGACTTAGGTGTTTAAGTAGTGGGGATTTGAAGAATAAAACACCTTTTGACGAAATTGTGGAAATCATGAGAATCAAAGAGGGGCGGTAAAATTAGATTTTAATTACCCTTGATGAAGAACACGATGAACTAGGTGGAAGTTGGAGAAGCTCATCAGTCCAGATCTCCCACGCCCTAACTTGGCAGAGGGAGACAACTACTATGGCGGCGGAGTGAGGATTTCCGCGGCCGGCACGAGTACGATGACGAGGTGGCCGAGGCAGTGAAGCTCTTCCTCACCGACGTCGATGGAGAGTAGCGGCGGCACTAGGTCTGAGAGATCGAGCATGAAGGAGGTCGAGCGGAGTAAATGAGGTAAGGAGGAGGGGAGGGGTATTTATAGCCACAGTGGAAAACTGCTCGTCCGAAGAATTTGGACGAACGTGCCCCTACCCTTTGCTATCCTAGTGACATGTGTCACCCACGTTCTGAGGAGTAGAGATAGTGGAGATCATGGGAGAGTTGTTTAATCCATCATGGGATGTTGAACGGTTTGAGCGGCAAAAGCCGAAAATTTGGATAAGAAAATTTTAACGTTTCGTTCATAAATTCCTCAGCTGTCAAGGACACAGTGAAGATTTTGAACGGTTTCAAATAGAACGCACACGAAGAATTTGTGAATAGACTGGATTGAGTTAAGCATAGAGGGGGAAAGGGTCCGATCACATTCACTTAGAGGAAAAATCAACTTGAAGAATTAGCAATAAATGAATCCTGTAGAGGACATAAACTCTCTCTCTCTCTCTCTCTCAAAGAACATTCGAAGTTTCTAAGATATTTAGCTCACGCTGCAACTTGCAAAATCTCTTTTCATCCAAGGGCATAGTGAAGATATCTGCCAGCTATTCTTCAGTGTTCACGTGGTAGATAGAGATGTCGCCCTTGAACACATGGTCACGAAGAAAATGATGCCGGATCTTGATGTGCTTTGTCTTAGAGTGCTGAACTGGGTTGTGAGCAATCTTGATGGCACTCTCATTGTCACAATAGAGTGGCACATTCTTCATGTTGACGCCATGGTCCTTGAGGGTTTGCTTCATCCACATCAATTGAGCACAGCATGAACTAGCAACATTGTACTCAACTTCAGTAATAGAGAGTGATACGCAGTTCTGCTTCTTCGAGGACCAATATACTAAGGATCATCCGAGGAAATGGCATGTGCCGGATGTAGACTTGTGATCCACTCGATCACCAGCATAGTCAGAGTCAGAATATCCGATGAGATCAAAATCAGAGCCCTTGGGATACCATAATCCAAGTGTTGGAGTGTGAGCTAGATACCAAAGAATATGCTTCACAACCTTATGGTGGGATTCCTTCGGTGTAGCTTGAAATCGGGCACACATGCAAAGACTAAGCATAATATCTGGCCTAGATGCACATAGATACAATAAAGAGCCAATCATGGAACGGTATACATTTTGATTGAAATCTTTACCATTTTTGTCGGTGCAGAGATGGCCATTTGTGGGCTTAGGGATTTTGACGCCTTTGCAATCTTGCATGCCGAATTTCCTCAGAACATCCTTGAGGTATTTCTCTTGAGATATGAAGATGCCATTGCGTTGTTAACAAATTTGAAGGCCTAAGAAGAATTTCAATTCTCCCATCATAGACATTTGATATTCTTCACGCATCATGTAGCCAAATTCGTCACTGTAACGTTCACCAGTACAGCCAAAGATAATATCGTCCACATAGATTTGACACATAAATGATTCATCATCATATGATTTGGTGAAAAGAGTTGGGTCAAGTGAACCGGGTTTGAAGCCTTTCTTCATGAGAAATTCCTTCAAAGTATCATACCACGCCCGAGGGGCCTGCTTGACGCCATAGAGGGCCTTGTTGAGTTTGAAGACTTTGTCAGGATGTTTAGGATCTTCAAAACCTGGGGGTTGAGCAACATATACTTCTCCCTCAAGCTTACCATTGAGGAATGCACTTTTCACATCCATTTGATATAAGATGATATTATGATGGTTAGCATAAGCAAGTAATATGCGAATAGCTTCAAGTCTAGCAACAGGTGCAAAAGTTTCATCGAAGTCAATTCCTTCAACCCGTGTGTAGCCTTGAGCTACGAGACTAGCCTGATTCCTCACCACAAGGTCATTTTCATCTTGCTTGTTTCTATAGATCTACTTGGTGCCGATGATATTGTGCTTCCGATGATCTGGTCGCTTGACGAGTTCCCACACATGGTTAAGCTCGAATTGATACAATTCCTCTTGCATAGCTTGAATCCACTCAGGTTCCAGAAATGCCTCATCAACTTTGGTGGGCTCTGTGATAGAGACAAAAGCAAAGTGCCCACAAAAGTTAGATAAGTGTGAAGCTCTTGAGCGTGTGAGAGGACCTGGTGCATTGATGTTGTCGATGATTTTCTCAATCTGCACTTCTTTTGCCACTAGAGGATGAGCTGGTCGACGACTTTAATCTGGCTGAGCATTTTCTTTAGCAGCATTTTCTTCAGGAGTACCAGTATGATTTTCTTCATGGTCTGGAGTGACTTCTTCAGCAAATTCTTCAGTGGGATGATATCCTCAGTAGCTTTGAAATTAATGGATTCCTCAGGAGGTATTTCACCTGTCACAGGAGGTGGGTGCTCTCTTTGCGAGCCATTAGTTTCATCGAACCGCAAATCTACAGTCTCAATAATATTGTGAAGATGATGGATGAAGATTCTGTAGGTGTGCGAGTCCATTCCGTAACCAAGCATGAAACCTTCATGTGCTTTCGGTGCAAATTTGGAACTGTGATGAGGATCTCTAACCCAACATTTAGCACCGAAGACTTTGAGATAACTCACATTGGGTTTCTTGTCAGTGAGGAGTTCATATGAAATTTTCTTGAGGAGTTTGTGGAGATATACCATGTTGATGATATGGCACGTAGTGTTGATAGCCTCAGGCCCGAAACGGAGAGGCGTCTTGTATTCATCAAGCATAGTGAAAGCCATCTCAACAAGAGTACTTTTCTTGCGCTCCACAACACCATTCTGCTGAGGAGTGTAAGGAGCTGATAGCTCATGAGTAATACCAAGTTCATCAAGATAGTCATCAACACCAGTGTTCTTGAACTCAGTCTCATTGTCACTCCGGATATGCTTGATCTTCACACCAAAATTTGTCGAGGCCCTTAAGGAAAACCGCTTGAAGATTTCCTGCACTTCATGCTTAAATGTGATGATATGCACCCATGTATAACGAGAATAGTCATCAACAATGACAAAGCCATAAAGAGATGCTACATTTGTGAATGCAGAGTAATGTGTAGGGCCGAATAGGTCCACGTGAAGCAATTCAAAAGGACGAGTGGTAGTCATGATAGTCTTCGAGGGATGCTTGGATTTGGTCATCTTTCCAGCTTCACAAGCTCTACAAAGATGATCTTTGAGGAATTTTACACCCTCAATACCTAGGATGTGCTTATTCTTCACAAGTGTGTGCATGTTCCTCATGCCAGCATGATCGAGTCATCGATGCCATAGCCATCCTCCTGAAGTTTTTGCAAGTTGACATGTGGCAGGCTGTGGTCCTGTAGAGAAATCAACATGAAAGTGCAAGTTATCGATTAGAGAGGGGTGAATAGGCGATTTTTACGTAAGTGTTCAAAGCACGAGGGTTTTGAAGACAAACGATAGAAATGAACCTATATGCTACACATCAGAAGACAAAAATAACATGGATCGAGAATGAAGATATAACTGAAGCTAAACAGATAGTGGTCTTTACACAGTGAAGACAAACAGAGCAGGCAGATGAGTAATGGCTTCACGAAGACAAACTGAAATGTAAAAGAGAATAGGGATAGAACGAGATGCTTGATGGAGACAGGGATTTGGTAGACCAGTTCCAGTTGCTGTCTCAACTGTACATCTGGTTAGGCGGCTAGGTATTTAAACCTGAGGACACACGGTCCCGGACACACAGTCCTCACCGTATTCCCCTTGAGCTAAGGACACACAGTCCTTCCCAATCACTCAGGTAAGTCTTCAAGGTAGACTTCTGAACCTTCACAGACTTCGTTCACTGGCAGTCCACAGTCACTCTAGGACGCTCTGAACGTGACGCCTAACCGGCTGGAGGAAGCATAGTCCTCAAGTGTAACAAGTCTTCAGGTTACACAGACAGAAAGACTTCAGTGATGCTTAACTCTCTTTGGCTTCGGGTGTTTTGGGTTTTGTCCTCAAAAGGTTCTTTTCTCTCAAAGGCTTCAGAGGTGGGTTGCTCTCAAACGACAAAAGCCATGCACTAACTCTGAGCAGCCACCAATTTATGGTGTAGGGGGTGGGCTATTTATAGCCATGAGGCAACCCAACAGGATATGTCCTAAATGACCCTTGGTCACTAAGGAACTGACACGTGTCCAACGGTCGGATTTTGAACACACGCGGCAACTTTACTTGAGCACCAAATAAAGCTAACTTATCCAGTTCTGAATAAGATTTGCTCTCATTTGTCTTTGCTTGAAGACATAGGTGTTTTTGGTTGAGCATCACCTCAGTTGTTCGACTGTGTTCACTTGGACCCCACTTAACAGTACGGTGGTTCCTATGACTCAAGAAAGAATAAAAAGAACTACGAAAGGAATTATGTCTTCGCGTTCTATAGTCTTCAATGAATGTCTTAATAGGTCATTATCTTCACATGAATGTCTTCATGCACCACCACTGACTTAAATGTCTTCACACATTTTTAGGGGTCATCTCTGGAAGTTAAACCAAATCTGTGAGGGACTATTACATGTGTTATCCTACAATTTTCACAAACACGTTAGTCCCTCAACCTTGTTTGTCGTCAATACTCCAAAACCAACTAGGGGGCACTAGATGCACTTGCAATCTCCCCCTTTTTGGTGATTGATGACAAACAGGTTGAAGTTTTTAACGGGGATAAAATATGTGACATTATGGATAACACGATCAATGGCTTCATAAAGTTGAAAGGGCTCCCCTGAAGATGTGCACATAGTAGTTTTGCTTTTGAATGCAAAGGCACATGGCAGGTTTTGCTTTGTGGAGATCTCCTTCAATTTTATGAAGACAAACCATCATGCATATAGGGATGTAGTGAAGATAATGAGATGCATAATGGAAAATGGGCGTCTGCTGAATGACTTCGTGCTCATAAGATAGATATTTAACCAAGTAGAGGAAACAGCAGCAAATGTAGCAGACGACCATCAAGTTTTAAGTGTTACAACTCAAGAGCCAAATGTTTCAAAATGAGAGTTGTAAGAACTTAGCAAAAATAAAGCACCCGACTCATATATGGACCCGCTTGAAGACTATCACCTCATATGCTTCTCCCCCTTTTGTTAGTAAGGACCAAAAAGGTTTGAAGACATAGAGTATCTATGCGTTCCCACGCGAAGAAGATGTTGGGTCAGCCGGGTCAACGTTGGAGTTTGGTGGTGCACAAGGGCCTGACGCAGAATCGTGATGCAGTGAAGCGATTGCTAGGGAAGTGGCGTCGTCTTCTTCATCGATGACTCGAGCAACAACAGTTGCAGCCGAAGATGAATACTCAGAATCTTCAATAGATGGAGTTGGACGCCAAGTCGCAGCTTGCGGAGGGCTGGAATCAAACTTGAAGTGCTCGGTGAAGCCATCTGCTTCAAGATCAGCTTCAGAGCATAGCATGGTAAGGCCCTTCCAGGACCGCCGACATGCTTCATGTGCAACAAATGAATTCTTGGTCGCCAAGTTGTGAATGCGATTAACATCTGTGAGAAGACTTTGCATTTGGCACTTCATCCAGTCATGATGCCTCTCTTGCTTCTGGTGAAGTGAAACAAGAAGCTCTCGGTCATTCAGGACACGAGGATGCTTTTTCGGCCGTTGAGCAATGGTGCTTCCAGTGGCATCAGTGTTGGCACGATGTGGGAGGCGCAGGTGTCCGGCCAGAGGATAAGTAGGCACATTCGCATTTGGCACATACACACTGTCATCCTGCTGTGTGAAGCTTTGGTGATCAGCATTGTGCAGGTGAAGTGGTTGCTTGGAAGGATTAGCATAGATGGCTTCATAGGATGTATCAACCTCAGGCAAGAAGACTACATGGTTTCGTGCAGAGGCTTGATAGCTGACAGTTGAACGAAGCTTAATGAGCCTCAAGATCCAAGGAGTGTAGAGCTTGAGGCCAAACAGATCAGCGGCCGAGGCAGCCAATTGGCAAATGAAGAAGTCATGAGTGTTGAAGCGGATGCCATTGACAATATGGAAGACCAAAGTCTTCATGACGCCAGTCAGCGCAGCCTCAGATGAGTGTCCCTTGACAGGCCAAAGAGTACGCCTCAAGATATGGTATATGGTGCGAGGCAAGTACTCAAGGTCTTGGACAAAGAATTCTTTTGGAAGATCAACATCTGGGGACAGTGGCTTCATCATGCTTAGCATTTCGCTCATTTTGGGTTCAGCTTTCTTGAAGACGCTTTGAAGCTCTTTTTGATGCAGAGAACAGCCTGGTTCTTATAACTACCAGGAGTGGGCAGGGAGGTAAGCTCAAGTAGTGTCTGAGCATTAGCTTCATAGTGACTGTCATCTGACATCCACTCAAGGACCCATGTCTTTGGATCCCTGCTTTATCCTCTGATATGCAGAGTGGCATAAAATTGCAGCAGAAGCTCTTCATTCCAATGTTCCTTGGCAGTGACAAAGGGAAGCAGACCAACTTCTCTGAAGCAATCAAGAGCTTCTTCAAGGCAGGGCAGTCCAGCAATGGCATCACAATCAAGACATTGATGCGGAAAAATCCGGTCATGATTGTACAGAATGCATGAGTAATAGCTACGTTGCTGAAAGCTCCAGAACCTATCAAAAGAGATCTTGGGCTTCTTGTATGGGTTCTTAGCCGAATCAAAGAATGTGGTGTTGGCCCTGAAGCTATGCACACTGAATGACCCTTGTGTAGTTGCAGTGCTCGGAAGCCGTGGGAATCTGGGCTTTGGCTTCAGAGTCTGAGGCCTCCTTGCCACATGATAATCATATTGTGGTCCTGGGGCAGTGGGAAGCTTCAGAAGTGGCCATTTTACTGTAACAAGCACAACGTCTTTATTGAAGGCTTGGGCCATGGTGAAGGGCACAGATGAAGCATAAGGTACTTCATGAGCAATGACTTCAGGCACACAATCACTTCAGGAGCAGTAGTGACTTCTTGCTGCATAGTGGCTTCAGTCATGACAGTGTCATGGGCTTCAGCAGTCTCAGATGTATCAACCACATTTGCTTCAGGTTCAGTGGCTTCAGGCTGAGTGGCCTGATGCACAAGAGTTTCTTGGTGAGCAGGTTCTTGCATGATGGGCACTTCTTCTTAAGCAACAGAATCTTGCGGAGGGGGAGTGACTTCACGAGCGTCTTCTTTTTCTTCTTTGGCTGATGCATCCGGAATGTCTTCAGCCAGCTTGGCTTCAGATTCATGAGCAGACTCTGAAGGAATGTTGTCAGGAAACACTTAACGTGCCACTAAGCTAGAGTTGTGTTCTCCATCTTCAAGAATGCTTGACATGGATGCTTGAGGCCTGAGACCTTTGCGAAGCCGACGAAATTTGGGCGACGCAATGGGGGAAGAATTTGCATTGAGATTCTCCATGTCATCTTCGGGTGTTGTTGTCGAAGTCTCAACTACCAGAGTGGTAGCTGGAGACGGTGGAGTGCGAGGAATAACTTCATGAAGGGGGGTGTTTGGGTGTTGCTCTTCCCAGTATTCATCTTGAGTTATTGGCGTCGTAGGACCGCCAATGCTTATAAGTTCACTACTCATGGGAGCAGGTGACTGAACAGGTTGGGGTTCAAGCCGAGGAAGAACTTCATCATCATGCACATTGTCATCATGACCAATGTCTTCAGCTGTAGGTGAGTCAGCAGTTGGGATCTCTTCAGTTTGATGAGCCTCTGTGGGAGCAGGCTCATGCACAGCCCGACGTTGTTCTCAGTTGGAGGAGGCAGGAAGGGTAACAGAGATGGGTTCTGCTACCTCTTGAGCTTGCGTTGTATTCCCTCGAAGAGGAAAGAGAGATGCAGCACAGTAGCGTAAGTATTTCCCTCAGTTTTTGAGAACCAAGGTATCAATCCAGTAGGAGACCATGCGCCAGTCCCTCGCACCTGCACAAACAAATAAGAACTTCGTAGCCAACGTGATAAGGGGTTGTCAATCCCTTTACGGTCACTTACGATAGTGAGATCTGATAGAGATGATAGATAATATTTTTGGTATTTTTTATTTTAATAAAACAACAAATAAACAACGGTAATAGAAATTGATGGGAAAGTAATATGATGAAGATAGACCCGGGGGCCATAGTTTTCTCTAGTGGCTTCTCTCATGATAGCAATATTCTACGGCGGGTAAACAAATTACTGTCGAGCAATTGATAGAAAAGCGAATAATTATGAGACTATTTAGGCATGATCATTGTATATAGGCATCACGTCCGAGACAAGTAGACCGACTCCTACCTGCATCTACTACTATTACTCCACACATCGACCGCTATCCAGCATGCATCTAGTGTATTGAGTTCGTACGAACAGAGTAACGCCTTAAGCAAGATGGCATGATGTAGAGGGATAAACTCAAGCAATATGATGAAAACCCCATCTTTTTATCCTCGATGGCAACAATACAATAAGTGCCTTGCTGCCCCTACTTTCACTGGGAAAGGACACCGCAAGATTGAACCCAAAGCCAAGCACTTCTCCCATTGCAAGAACTATAGATCTAGTAGGCCAAACCAAACCAATAATTCGAAGAGACTTGCAAGGATATTATGAGCACACATAAAAAGTTCAAAGAAGAACCTAATATCTTTCATAGATAACCTTGATCGTAAACTCACAATTCATCAGATCTTGACAAAGACACCGCAAAAAGAGATTACATCGAATAGATCTCCCTGAAGACCGAGGAGAACTTTGTATTGAGATCCACAGAGAGAGAAGAAGCCATCTAGATACTAGCTATGGACCCGAAGGTCTGTGGTAAACTACTCACAACTCATGGTGAGGGCGATGATGATGATGAAGAAGGCCTCCGTGATGGATCCCCCTCCCGGAACAGGCTCCAAGATCGGATCTCCACGGGAACAGCAGCTATGGCGGTGGAATTAGTTTTTTTTTTTCTCTACGTATGGAATTTCTGGGGTACGTAGGTATATATAGGAAGAAGAGGGGCACCGGGGCCACAGGGGCTGCCCTCGAGGCAGGGGGCGCGCCTTGGGAAGGGGGGCGCACCCCCCACCCTCGAGGGTGGCCCCTCCGTCCTCTGGCTTGGCCCCGAAGTCTTTCGTGTGTGATTTCCTCCAAAAATATCTCCTGCGAAGGTTTCATTCCGTTTGGACTCCGTTTGATATTCCTTTTCTGCAAAACCCTGAAATAGGCAAATAAACAGCAATCTGGACTGGGCCTTTGGGTTAGTAGGTTAGTCCCAAAAATGATATAAAAGTGAATGATAAAGCCCATTAAACATCCAAGACTTCATAAATACTAGCATGGAACAATAAAAAATTATAGATACGTTGGAGATGTATCGATCATCCCCAAGCTTAATTCCTGCTCGTCCTCGAGTAGGTAAATGATAAAGAAAGAATTTTTTATGTGGAATGCTAACCAATATAGTTTTTCAATGTAATTCTCTTAATTGTGGCACGAATGTTCAGATCCGAAAGATTCAAGATAAAAGTCTATGTTGACATAAGAAATAACAATACTTCAAGCAATACTAACAAAGCAATCACGTCTTCTCAAAATACTATGGCTAAAGAAAGTTATCCCTACAAAATCATATAGTGTTGGCTATGCTCCCGTGTTATCACACAAAATATTCATATTATGCACAACCCCGATTTCAGCCAAGCATTTGTTTTCATGCTATATCTTTTCAAACCTTTCAACTTTCACGCAATACATGAGCGTGAGCCATGTATATAGCATTATGGGTGGAATAGAGGTGGTTGTGGAGAAGACAAAAAGGAGGGAGATAGTCTCACATCGACTAGGCGTATCAACGGGCTATGGAGATGGCCATCAATAGATTTCAATGTGAGTGAGTAGGGATTGCCATGCAACAGATGCACTAGAGCTAAATATGAATGAAAGCTCAACAAAAGAAACTAGTGGGTGTGCATCCAACTTGCCTGCTCACGAAGACCTAGGGCATTTGAGGAAGCCCATCATTGGAATATACAAGCCAAGTCCTATAACAAGAATTCCCACTAGTATATGAAAGTGACTAAGCATGAGACTCTCTACAATGAAGAACATGGTGCTACTTTGAAGCACAAGTGTGGAAAAAGATAGAAGCAATTGTCCCTTTTTTCTTTTCATTTTTTTCTTTTTTTTTCTTTTTTGGGCCTTTCTTTTTTTCTTTGGCCTTTCTTTTTTTTTCTTTTTTTGCGGAGGGGCTTTATAGATTCAGCCTTTCTTCCCATGGGACAATGCTCTAAAAATGATGATCATCACACTTTCATTACAACACAAGATTACAACTCGATACTACAACAACAAAGTATGACTCTATATGAATGCCTCCGGCGGCGTATCAGTATGAGCAAAGAAACAAGAGTGACATGTATAAAAATTATGCATGGTGGCCTTGCCACAAATACGATGTCAACTACATGATCATGCAATGGCAATATGACAATATGATGCGTGTCATATAAACGGAACGGTGGAAAGTTGCATGGCAATATATCTCGGAATGGCTATGGAAATGCCATGATAGGTAGGTATGGTGGCTGTTTTGAGGAACAATATGGTGGCTGTTTGGAGGAAGGATGTATAGTGGGTTTATGGCACCGGCGAAAGTTGCGCGGTACAAGAGAGGCTAGCAATGGTGGAAGGGTGAGAGTGCGTATAATCCATGGACTCAACATTAATCATAAGAACTCATATACTTATTGCAAAAATCTACGAGTCATCAAAACAAAGCAATCAACGCATGCCCCTAGGGGGAGATTGGTAGGAGTTAACCACCGCGCGCCCCCCGACCTCCACACAAAGGTTGACACTCTACAAATACCTCATGCTTTAACTTCGTCACACAACGGTTCATCATAAGTGCATGCTATGGGAATCACCAACCTTAACACAAATATTTCTCAATTTCATAATTACTCCACTAGCATGACTCTATTATCACTATCCTCATGTCTCAAAGCAATTATCAACCATCCAACATCTCTTTCTATTCAATGCACTTGATGTGAATTTTTTTACTACATTGACATTGGATGTTTATCATGTGAAGACTAGTTTCTTTAGCCTAAACACATTACCATGCTATTTTAATAGACTCTCAAATAGATCTAAGTGAAGCATGAGAGTTTAACAATTTCTACAAAATATTACCACCACTATGCTCTAAAAGATATAAGTGAAGCACTAGAGCAAAAACTATTCAACTCGAAAGATATAAGTGAAGCACATAGAGTGTTCTAATAATTTCTAGGCCATATTTAACTCTCTAAAATAGGTGTGTCCATCAAGGATGATTGTGGCAAACTAACAAGCAAAGACTCAAATTATACAAGACGCTCCAAGCAAAACACATAGCATGTTGCGAATAAAAATATAGCTCCAAGTATAGTTACCGATGGATGAAGACGAAAGAGGGGATGCCTTCCCGGGGCATCCCCAAGCTTAGGCTTTTGATTATATTGAATTTACTTGGGGTGCCATGGGCATACCCAAGCTTAGGCCTTTGCTACTCCTTGTTCCATAGTCCATCAAAGCAATACTCAAAACTTGGAAACTTCACAACACAAAACTTAGACAAAAATTCTCGTGAGCTCCGTTAGTAAGAGAAAGCAAACCACCACTCAAAGGTACAACAAGGAATTCATACTTTGTTTTTATTGGTGGTAAACCTACTGTACTCCAAGTTCTCTATGGTTCATATCCTCCAATATTACTCATAGATGCATCGGAATAAGCAAACAACACACAAAAAGCAGAATCTGTCAAAAACAGAACAGTCTGTAGTAATCTGCCGGGTTCGCCTATTTCTGGAACTCCAAAATTCAAAATAAATTGGTAAATTTGCGCAATTTGTCTACCAATCACCAGCAAAAAGAATCAACTAAAAAGCACGCTCCAGTAAAATCTGAAGACTACTTTAGCGAGCGCTAAAGATTCTGTTTTTCACAGCAAGATCAAATAAACTTCACACAAGTTCTACCAAAGGTTCTACTTGGCACAAACACTAAACAAAACAAGAAAACACATCTAATCAGAGGTTAGATGCAATATTTATTCCCTAACAGCAACAAAAGCAAAAAACAAAAAACAAAAAATTGGGTTGCCTCCCAACAAGCGCTATCGTTTTACGCCCCTAGCTAGGCATGATACAAGATAGATCTAGGTATTGCCATCTTTGGAAGACAGTCCATAAGTGGCTCTCATGATAGATTCATATGGTAATTTGATTTTCTTTCTAGGAAAGTGTTCCATGCCTTTCCTTAACAGAAATTGGAATCTAATATTTCCTTCCTTGATATCAATAATTGCACCAATTGTTCTAAGGAAAGGTCTACCAAGAATAATAGGACACGAAGGATTGCAATCTATATCAAGAACAATGAAATCTACGGGCACATAATTCCTATTGGAAACAATAAGAACATCATTAATTCTTCCCATAGGTTTCTTAATAGTGAAATCCGCAAGATGCAAATTTAAAGAACAATCATCAAGCTCATGGAACCCTAGCAAATCACACAAAGTTTTTGGGATAGTGGAAACACTAGCACCCAAATCACACAAAGCATAGCATTCATGATCTTTTATTTTTATTTTGATAGTAGGTTCCCATTCTTCATAAAGCTTTCTAGGTATAGAAACTTCCAACTTAAGTTTTTCTTCATAAGATTGCATCAAAGCATCAACTATATGTTTAGTGAAAGCTTTATTTTGACTATAAGCATGCGGAGAATTTAGCACAGATTGCATTAAGGAAATACAATCAATCAAAGAGCAATGATCATAATTGAATCCCTTGAAATCCAAAGTAGTGGGTTCATCATGAAGGAAATATGCCCTAGAGGCAATAATAAAGTTATTATTTATTTCCTTATATCATGATAAATGTTTATTATTCATGCTAGAATTGTATTAACTGGAAACTTAGTACATGTGTGAATACATAGACAAAACAGAGTGTCCCTAGTATGCCTCCACTAGACTAGCTCATTGATCAAAGATGGTTATGTTTCCTAGCCATAGACATGAGTTGTCATTTGATAAACGGGGTCACATCATTAGGAGAATGATGTGATGGACAAGACCCATCCGTTAGCTTAGCAACTTGATCGTTTAGTTTTATTGCTATTGCTTTCTTCATGACTTATACATGTTCCTATGACTATGAGATTATGCAACTCCCGAATACCGGAGGAACACTTTGTGTGCTACCAAACGTCACAACGTAACTGGGTGATTATAAAGGTACTCTACAGGTGTCTCCAAAGGTACTTGTTGGGTTGGCGTATTTCGAGATTAGGATTTGTCACTCCGATTGTCGGAGAGGTATCTCTGGGCCCACTCGGTAATGCACATCACTATAAGCCTTGCAAGCATTGCAGCTAATGAGTTAGTTGCGGGATGATGTATTACGGAACGAGTAAAGAGACTTGCCGGTAACGAGATTGAACTAGGTATTGAGATACCGACGATCAAATCTCGGGCTAGTAACATACCGATGACAAAGGGAACAACGTATGTTGTTATGCGGTTTGACCGATAAAGATCTTCGTAGAATATGTGGGAGCCAATATGAGAATCCAGGTTCCGCTATTGGTTATTGACCGGAGACGTGTCTCGGTCATGTCTACATAGTTCTCGAACCCGTAGGGTCCGCACGCTTAAGGTTTCGATGACAGTTTTATTATGAGTTTATGAGTTTTGATGTACCGAAGGAGTTCGAAGTCCCGGATGAGATCGGGGACATGACGAGGAGTCTCGAAATGGTCGAGACATAAAAATCGATATATTGTACGACTATATTCGGACATCAGAAAGGTTCCGAGTGATTCGGGTATTTTCGGAGTACCGGGGAGTTACGGGAATAGAGGAGAGAGGCCAAAAGGAAGGAGGCGCGTGGCCCCCTTCTGGTCCGAATTGGACAAGGGGTGCAGCCCCCTTTTCCTTCTCCCTCTCCCCCTCTTTCCTTCTCTCCTACTCCGGAAAGGAAAGGGGAATCCTACTAGGACTTGGGAGTCCTAGTAGGACTCCCCACACTTGGCGCGCCCCTTCAAGGGCCGGCCTCTCCCTCCCTCCTTTATATACGGGGGCAGGGGGGCACCTCTAGACACAACAGTTGATCTCATGATCTCTTAGCCGTGTGCGGTGCCCCCCTCCACCACAGTTCTCCTCGATAATATTGTAGCGGTGCTTAGGCGAAGCCCTGCGACGGTAGAACATCAAAATCGTCACCACGCCGTCGTGCTGACGGAACTCTTCCTCGACACTCGGCTGGATCGGAGTTCGAGGGACGTCATCGAGCTGAACGTGTGCTAGAACTCGGAGGTGCCGTAGTTTCGGTGCTTGATCGGTCGGGCCGTGAAGACGTACGACTACATCAACCGCGTTGTTCTAACGCTTCCGCTTCCGGTCTACGAGGGTACGTAGACACACTCTTCCCTCTCGTTGCTATGCATCTGGTAGATAGATCTTGCGTGATCGTAGGAAAATTTTAAAATACTACGTTCCCCAACAGTGGCATCATGAGCCAGGTCTATGCGTAGATGATATGCACGAGTAGAACACAATGAGTTGTGGGCGATACTAGTCATACTGCTTACCAGCATGTCATACTTTGCTTCGGCGGTATTGTGAGATGAAGCGGCCCGGACCGACATTACGCGTACGCTTACGCGAGACTGGTTTCACCGTTACAAGCACTCGTTGCTTAAAGGTGACTGGCGGGTGTCTGTCTCTCTCACTTTAGCTGAAACAAGTGTGGCTACGCCCGGTCCTTGTGAAGGTTAAAACAGCACATACTTGACGAAACATCGTTGTGGTTTTGTATGCGTAGGTAAGAACGGTTCTTGCTAAGCCCGTAGCAGCCACGTAAAACTTGCAACAACAAAGTAGAGGACGTCTAACTTGTTTTTGCAGGGCATGTTGTGATGTGATATGGTCAAGACATGATGAGTTATACGGTTTTGTATGAGATGATCATGTTTTGTAAAGTTATCGGCAACTGGCAGGAGCCATATGGTTGTCGCTTTATTGTATGAAATGCAATCGCCATGTAATTGCTTTACTTTATCACTAAGCAGTAGCGATAGTCGTAGAAGCAACAGTTGGCGAGACAACAACGATGCTACGATGGAGATCAAGGTGTCGCGCCGGTGACAAAGGTGATCATGACGGTGCTTTGGAGATGGTGATCAAAAGCACAAGATGATGATGGCCATATCATGTCACATATTTTGATTGCATGTGATGTTTATCTTATTATGCTTCTTATTTTTGCTTAGAACGACGGTAGCATTATAAGATGATCCCTTACTAAATTTCAAGGTATAAGTGTTCTCCCTGAGTATGCACCGTTGCGAAAGTTCGTCGTGCCGAGACACCACGTGATGATCGGGTGTGATAAGCTCTACGTTCAAATACAACGGGTGTAAGCCAGTTTTGCACACGCAGAATACTCGGGTTAAACTTGACGAGCCTAGCATATGCAGATATGGCCTCGGAACACTGGAGACCGAAAGGTCGAGCGTGAATCATATAGTAGATATGATCAACATAAGATGTTCACCATTGAAAACTACTCCATCTCACGTGATGATCGGACATGGTTTAGTTGATTTGGATCACGTGATCATTTAGATGACTAGAGGGATGTCTATCTAAGTGGGAGTTCTTAAGTAATATGATTAAATTGAACTTTAATTTATCATGAACTTAGTCCTGGTAGTATTAGCATATCTATGTTGTAGATCAATAGCTCACGATGTTGCTCCCCGTTAATTTTTTATATGTTCCTAGAGAAAACTAAGTTGAAAGATGTTAGTAGCAATGATGCGGACTAGGTCCGTGATCTGAGGATTATCCTCATTGCTGCACAGAAGAATTATGTCCTTGATGCACCACTAGGTGACAGACCTATTGCAGGAGCAGATGTAGACGTTATGAACGTTTTGACAAAAGCTCGGTATGATGACTACTTGATAGTTTAAGTGCACCATGCTTTACGGCTTAGAACCGGGACTTCAAAAACGTTTTGAACGCCACGGAGCATATAAGATATTCCAAGAGTTGAAATTAGTATTTCATACTCATGCCCGTGTCGAGAGGTATAAGACCTCTGACAGTACTTTGCCTACAAGATGGAGGAGAATAGCTCAACCAGTGAGCATGTGCTCAGATTGTCTGGGTACTACAATTACTTGAATCAAGTGGGAGTTAATCTTCCAGATAAGATAGTAATTGACAAAGTTCTCTAGTCACTATCACCGAGTTAGTAGAACTTCGTGATGAACTATAATATGCAAGGGATGACGAAGTTAATTCCCGATCTCTTCGCGATGCTGAAATCGGCGGAGGTAGAAATCAAGAAAGAGCATCAAGTGTTGATGGTTAATAAGACCACTTGTTTCAAGTAAAGGGCAAAGGGATAGAAGGGGAACTTCAAGAAGAATGACAAGCAAGTTGTCACTCCCATGAAGAAACCCAAAGCTAAACTCAAGCTTGAAACTAAGTGTGTCTACTGCAAAGGAAATGGTCACTGGAAGTGGAACTGCCCTAGATACTTGGCGGATAAGAAGGATGGCAAAGTGAACAAAGGTATATTTGATATACAGATTATTGATGTGTATTTTACTAGTGTTCATAGCAACCCCTCGGTATTTGATACTGGTTCAGTTGCTAAAGAGTAGTAACTCGAAATGGGAGTTGCATAATGAACAGAAACTAGTTAAAGGATAAAGTGATGATGTGTATTGGAAGTAAATCCAAGATTGATATGATCATCATCACACACTCCCTATACTTTCGGGATTAGTGTTGAACCTAAATAAATGTTATTTGGTGTTTGTGTTGAGCATGAATATGATTTGATCATGTTTATTGCAATACGGTTATTCATGTAAGTTAGAGAATAATTGTTGTTCTGTTTACATGAATAAAACCTTCTATGGTCATACACCCAATGAAAATGGTTTGTTGGATCTCGATCGTGTGATACACATATTCATAATATTGAAGCCAAAAGATGCAAGGTTAATAATGATAGTGCAACTTATTTGTGGCACTGCCGTTTAGGTCATATTGGTGTAAAGCGCATGAAGAAACTCCATAGTGATGGACTTTTGGAATCACTTGATTATGAATCACTTGGTGCTTGCGAACCATGCCTCATGGACAAGATGACTAAAACTCCGTTCTCCGGAACTGTGGAGCGAGCAACAGAGTTGTTGGAAATCATACATACTGATGTATGCAGACCAATGAGTGTTGAAGCTCGCGGCGGGTATCGTTATTTTCTGACCTTCACTGATGATTTGAGCAGATATGGGTATATCTACTTAATGAAGCACAAGTCTGAAACATTTGAAAAGTTCAAAGAATTTCAGAGTGAAGTAGAGAATCATCGTAACAAGAAAATAAAGTTTCTACGATCTAATCGTGGAGGAGAATATTTGAGTTACGAGTTTGGTCTTCATTTGAAACAATGTGGAATAGTTTCACAACTCACGCCACCCGGAACACCACAGCGTAATGGTGTGTCTGAACGTCGTAACCGTACTTTATTGGATATGGTACGATCTATGATGTCTCTTACCGATTTACCACTATCGTTTTGGGGTTATGCTTTAGAGACAGCTGCATTCACGTTAAATAGGGCACCATCTAAATCCGTTGATACGACACCTTATGAACTATGGTTTGGCAAGAAACCAAAGTTGTCGTTTCTTAAAGTTTGGGGCTGCGATGCTTATGTGAAAAAGCTTCAACCTGATAAGCTCGAACCCAAGTCGGAGAAATGTGTCTTCATAGGATACCCAAAGGAGACTGTTGGGTACACCTTCTATCACAGATCCGAAGGCAAGATATTCGTTGCTAAGAATGGATCCTTTCTAGAGAAGGAGTTTCTCTCGAAAGAAGTGAGTGGGAGGAAAGTAGAACTTGATGAGGTAATTGTACCTTCTCCCGGATTGGAAAGTAGTACATCACAGAAAATTGTTCCAGTGATTCCTACACCAATCAGTGAGGAAGTTAATGATGATGATCATGAAACTTCGGATCAAGTTTCTGCTGAACGTCGTAGATCAACCAGAGTACGTTCCGCACCAGAGTGGTACGGCAACCCAGTTCTGGAAATCATGTTACTAGACCATGATGAACCTGCGAACTATGAGGAAGCGATGATGAGCCCAGATTCCGCAAAATGGCTTGAAGCCATGAAATCTGAGATGGGATCCATGTATGAGAACAAAGTGTGGACTTTGGTTGACTTGCCCGATGATCGGCAAGCCATCGAAAATAAATGGATCTTCAAGAGGAAGACTGACGCTGACGGTAATGTTACTGTTTACAAAGCTCGACTTGTTGCGAAAGTTTTTCAACAAGTTCAAGGAGTTGACTACGATGAGACTTTCTCACCCGTAGCGATGCTTAAGTCTGTCCGAATCATGTTAGCAATTGCCGCATTTTATGAAATCTGGCAAATGGATAACAAAACTGCATTCTTTAATGGATTTATTAAAGAAGACTTGTATATGATGCAACCAGAAGGTTTTGTCAATCCTAAAGGTGCTAACAAAATGTGCAAGCTCCAGCGATCCATCTATGGACTGGTGCAAGCATCTCGGAGTTGGAATATACGCTTTGATAAGTTGATCAAAGCATATAGATTTATACAGACTTGCGGTGAAGCCTGTATTTATAAGTAGTGAGTGGGAGCACTACAACCTTTCTGATAAGTATATGTGAATGACATATTGTCGATCGGAAATGATGTAGAATTTTCTGGAAAGCATAAAGGAGTGTTTGAAAGGAATTTTTCAAAGAAAGACCTTGGTGAAGCTGCTTACATATTGGGCATCAAGATCTATAGAGATAGATCAAGACGCTTGATAAGACTTTCGATGAGTACATACCTTGATATGATTTTGAAGTAGTTCAAAATGGATCAGTCAAAGAAGGAGTTCTTACCTGACTTGTAAGGTGTGAAGTTGAGTAAGACTCAAAGCCAGACCACGGCAGAAAAATATAGAGAGAATGAAAGTCATTCCCTATGCCTCAGCCATAGGTTCTATAAAGTATGCCATGCTGTGTACCAAACATGTTGTGTACCTTGCCATGAGTTTGTCAAGAGGGTACAATAGTGATCCAGGAGTAGATCACTGTACAGCGGTCAAAATTATCCTTAGTAACTGGATGACTAAGGAAATGTTTCTCGATTATGGAGGTGATAAAGAGTTCGTCGCAAAGGGTTACGCCGATGCAAGCTTTGACACTAAATCCAGCTGACTCTAAGTATCAATCTGGATGCGTATTGAAAGTGGGAGCAATTAGCTAGAGTAGCTCCATGCAGAGCATTGTAGACACATAGACATTTGCGAAATACATACGGATCTGCATGTGACAGACCCGTTGACTAAACTTCTCTCACGAAGCAAAACATGATCACACCTTAGTACTCTTTGGGTGTTAATCACATAGCGATGTGAACTAGATTATTGACTATAGTAAACCCTTTGGGTGTTAATCACATGACGATGTGAACTATCGGTGTTAAATCACATGGCGATGTGAACTAGATTATTGACTCTAGTGCAAGTGGGAGACTGAAGGAAATATGCCCTAGAGGCAATAATAAAGTTATTATTTATTTCCTTATATCATGATAAATGTTTATTATTCATGCTAGAATTGTATTAACCGGAAACTTAATACATGTGTGAATACATAGACAAAACAGAGTGTCCCTAGTATGCCTCTACTAGACTAGCTCATTGATCAAAGATGGTTATGTTTCCTAGCCATAGACATGAGTTGTCATTTGATCAACGGGATCACATCATTAGGTGAATGATCTGATGGACAAGACCCATCCGTTAGCTTAGCACTATGATCGTTTAAGTTTTACTGCTATTGCTTTCTTCATGACTTATACATGTTCCTATGACTATGAGATTATGCAACTCCCGAATACCGGAGGAACACTTTGTGTGCTACCAAACGTCACAACGTAACTGGGTGATTATAAAGGTACTCTACAGGTGTCTCCGAAGGTACTTGTTGGGTTGGCGTATTTCGAGATTAGGATTTGTCACTCCGATTGTTGGAGAGGTATCTCTGGGCCCACTCGGTAATGCACATCACTATAAGCCTTGCAAGCATTGCAGCTAATGAGTTAGTTGCGGGATGATGTATTACGGAACGAGTAAAGAGACTTGCCGGTAACGAGATTGAACTAGGTATTGAGATACCGACGATCGAATCTCGGGCTAGTAACATACCGATGACAAAGGGAACAACGTATGTTGTTATGCGGTTTGACCGATAAAGATCTTCGTAGAATATGTGGGAGCCAATATGAGCATCCAGGTTCCGCTATTGGTTATTGACCGGAGACGTGTCTCGGTCATGTCTACATAGTTCTCGAACCCGTAGGGTCCGCACGCTTAAGGTTTCGATGACAGTTTTATTATGAGTTTATGAGTTTTGATGTACCGAAGGAGTTCGGAGTCCCGGATGAGATCGGGGACATGACGAGGAGTCTCGAAATGGTCGAGACGTAAAAATCGATATATTGTACGACTATATTCGGACATCAGAAAGGTTCCGAGTGATTCGGGTATTTTCGGAGTACCGGGGAGTTACGGGAATAGAGGAGAGAGGCCAAAAGGAAGGAGGCACGTGTCCCCCTTTCTGGTCCGAATTGGACAAGGGGTGCAGCCCCCTTTTCCTTCTCCCTCTCCCCCTCTTTCCTTCTCTCCTACTCCGGAAAGGAAAGGGGAATCCTACTAGGACTTGGGAGTCCTAGTAGGACTCCCCACACTTGGCGCGCCCCTTCTAGGGCCGGCCTCTTCCTCCCTCCTTTATATACGGGGGCAGGGGGGCACCTCTAGACACAACAATTGATCTCATGATCTCTTAGCCGTGTGCGGTGCCCCCCTCCACCACAGTTCTCCTCGATAATATTGTAGCGGTGCTTAGGCGAAGCCCTGCGACGGTAGAACATCAAAATCGTCACCACGCCGTCGTGCTGACGGAACTCTTCCTCGACACTCGGCTGGATCGGAGTTCGAGGGACGTCATCGAGCTGAACGTGTGCTAGAACTCGGAGGTGCCGTAGTTTCGGTGCTTGATCGGTCGGGCCGTGAAGACGTACGACTACATCAACCGCGTTGTTCTAACGCTTCCGCTTCCGGTCTACGAGGGTACGTAGACACACTCTTCCCTCTCGTTGCTATGCATCTGCTAGATAGATCTTGCGTGATCGTAGGAAAATTTTAAAATACTACGTTCCCCAACACATCACTATGCAAAGTTTTAATTTCTTCAATCCCACTTTTAGCAATTTTAGCATCAAGATCTAAAAACTCTGAATTACTAGGACACCCTAAAGCAGAATCATCTCCAATCTTATTCTCATCAAGATTAATACTAGAAAACAAGGATCTAATAGGAGACACATCAATAACTTTCAGATCTTCATCTTTATTTTCACGATAACTAGAAGAACATGATTTAATATAATCTTCTCTTTTAGCACGCATTCTAGCGGTTCTTTCTTTGCATTCATCCATGGAAATTCTCATGGCTTTGAGAGACTCATTGATATCATGCTTAGGTGGGATAGATCTAAGTTTCAAAGGATCAACATCAAGAGTAATTCTATACACACTTCTAGCCAATTCATCAACTTTAAGCAATTTCTCTTCAAGCATAGCATTGAAATTCTTTTGCGAGATCATAAACTCCTTAACACTGGTTTCAAATTCAGAAGGCATCTTTCCATAAGAGTTGTTGTAGGATTTACCAAAATTATTAGAGGAATTACTAGGAAAAGGCCTAGGATTAAAATTACCTCTATAAGCATTGTTACCAAAATTATTCCTACCAACAAAATTCACATACAAAGATTCATTGTTATTCTCAATCAAAGTGGACAAAGGCATATCATTAGGATCAGAAGAAGCACTCTTAGCGGCAAACAATTTCATAACCTCATCCATCTTCCCACTCAAAACACTATTTTCTTCGATAGCATGCACTTTTTTACTAGTAGATCTTTCGGTGTGCCATTGATAATAATTAACCATTATATTATCTAGGAGTTTGGTAGCTTCTCCTAAGGTAGTTTCCATGAAAGTGCCTCCGGCGGCCGAATCTAAAAGATTTCTAGAAGCAAAATTCAAGCCAGCATAAAAGTTCTGAATAATCATCCACAGATTCAAACCATGTGTAGGGCAATTACGTATCATTAGTTTCATTCTCTCCCAAGGTTGTGCAACATGCTCATGATCTAGTTGTTTAAAGTTCATAATATCGTTTCTAAGAGAGATGATCTTAGCAGGAGGGAAATACTTAGAGATAAAGTCATCTTTGCACTTATTCCACGAATCAATACTATTTCTAGGCAAAGAGGAGAACCAAGTTTTAGCACGATCTCTAAGTGAAAACGGAAATAACTTCAATTTAACAATATCGTTATCCGTATCCCTTTTCTTTTGCATATCACACAAATCAACAAAGTTGTTTAGATGGGTAGCGGCATCTTCACTAGGAAGGCCGGAGAATTGATCTTTCATGACAAGATTCAACAAAGCAACATTGATCTCACAAGATTCTGTTGGAGATATGCCCTAGAGGCAATAATAAAAGCATTATTATTATATCTCCTTGTTCATGATAATTGTCTGTTATTCATGCTTGAATTGTATTGTACGGAAACAACAATACATGTGTGAGTACATAGACCAAAATGAGTCCCTGGTAGGCCTCTAGTAGCCAGCTCGTTGATCAACAGATGGTCACGGTTTCCTGACCATGGACATAGGATGTCAGTGATAACGGGATCACATCATTAGGAGAATGATGTGATGGACAAGACCCAAACTTGAGCATAACACGAGATCGTATAGTTCGTAATGCATAAGCTTTTCGGTGTCAAGTATTTATTCCTTGGACCATGAGGTTGTACAACTCCCGGATACCGTAGGAGTGCTTTGGGTGTGCCAACCATCACAACGTAACTGGGTGGCTATAAAGGTACGCATCGGGTATCTCCGAAAGTGTCTGTTGAGTTGGTACGAACCGAGACTGGGATGTTGTCACTCCGTATGACGGAGAGGTATCTCTGGGCCCACTCGGTAAGACATCATCATAATGAGCTCAATGTGACTAAGTAGTTAGTCACGGGATGATGGATTACGGATCGAGTAAAGAGACTTGCCATAACGAGATTGAACGAGGTATTGGGAATACCGACGATCGAATCTCGGGCAAGTACCGTACCGATGGACAAAGGGAATAACATACGGGATTGAGTGAATCCTTGACACGGTGGTTCATCCGATGAAGATCATCGAGGAACACGTGGGAACCAACATGGGTATCCAGATCCCGCTGTTGGTTATTGACCGGAGAGTGGTCTCGGTCATGTCTACGTGTCTCCCGAACCCGTGGGGTCTACACACTTAAGGTTCGGTAACGCTAGGGTCGTAGAGATTAATGCACGTGGAAACCCGAATGTTGTTCGGAGTCCCGGATGAGATCCCGGACGTCACGAGGAGTTCTGGAATAGTCCGGAGGTAAAGATTGATATATGGGAAGTCCAGTTTCGGCCAACGGGTGATCTCCGGGGGTCACCGGGACCGTCCCGGGACCTCCGGAGGGGCCCCGGGGGTCCACCGGGTGGGGCCACTCCTCCCGGTGGGGCCCCCAGGCCGCAAGGGGATGTGTGCAGCCCCCTGGGCTGGCGCACCACCAAGGGAGGCCCACCTCCCCTGTGCATAGGGATAAACCCTAAGGGGAGGGGGGCCACCACTTGCCTTGGGGGAGGGGGACTCCTCCCTGGCCGCCGCCCCCCCCCTTGCAGATTGGATCTGCAAGGGGCTGGCGCCCCCCTGGCCCCCTAT
>LR738709.1:438245426-438392025 GCA_902687465.1 Secale cereale
GGGGAGAGGGCAGCCGCACCTCAGCCCTGGCGCCTCTCCCCCTCCCGTCACACCTCCCAACTCCTTTGCAGGGCAGCCCGGCGAAGCCCTGCTGCGATCTCCACTGCATCCGTCATCACGCCGTCGTGCTGCCGGATCTCTGACGACTTCTCCTCCCCCCTTGCTGGATCAAGAAGGAGGTGACGTTGCTGCACCGTACGTGTGTTGAACGCGGAGGTGCCGTCCGTTCGGCGCTAGATCATCGGTGACGAAGAACGTGAAGAGTACGACTACTTCATCCTTGCTTCGTTGAAAGCTTCCGCACGCAATCTTCATAACGGTATGTAGATGCACTCTTAGTTGCTCGTTGCTAGATGTCTCCATAGATGGATCTTGGTGAAGACATAGAATTTTTTTGATTTATGCTACGTTACCCAACAGTGGCATCTGAGCCTAGGTTTTACGCGTAGCATCTTGGCACGAGTAGAACACAAAGCAGTTGTGGGCGTATGATCTTGTTCAACTTTCTTACCGTTACTAGTCAATCTTGATTCGGCGGTATTGTGGGATGAAGCGGCCCGGACCGACCTTACACGTACGCTTACGTGAGACTGGTTCCACCGACAGACATGCACTAGATGCATAAGGTGGCTGGCGGGTGTCTGTCTCTCCTACTTTAGTCGGATCGGATTCGATGAAAAGGGTCCTTATGAAGGGTAAATAGAAGTTGACAAATCACGTTGTGGTTTTTGGTGTAGGTAAGAAACGTTCTTGCTAGAAATCCTATAGAAGCCACGTAAAACTTGCAACAACAATTAGAGGACGTCTAACTTGTTTTTGCAGCATGTGTTTTGTGACGTGATATGGCCAAGAACGAAGATGTGATGAATGATATATGTGATGTATGAGATTGATCATGTTTTTGTAATAGGGAATCACGACTTGCATGTCGATGAACTTGACAACCGGCAGGAGCCATAGGAGTTGTCTTAATTATTGTATGACCTGCGTGTCACTGAATAACGCCATGTAATTACTTTACTTCATTGCTAAACGTTAGCTATAGTAGTAGAAGTAATAGTTGGCGTGACGACTTCTTCAAGACACGATGATGGAGATCATGATGATGAAGATCATGGTGTCGAGCCGGTGACAAGATGATCATGGTGCCCCGAAGATGGAGATCCAAGGAGCAAGATGATATTGGCCATATCATGTCACTATAATTGATTGCATGTGATGTTTATCATGTTTTTGCATCTTGTTTACTTAGAACGACGGTAGTAAATAAGATGATCTCTCACTAAAATTTCAAGTAATGTGTTTCCCCTAACTGTGCACCGTTGCTAAAGGTCGTTGTTCCGAAGCACCACGTGATGATCGGGTGTGATAGGTTCTAACGTTCACATACAACGGGTGTAAGACAGATTTACACACGCAATACACTTAGGGTTCACTTGACGAGCCTAGCATGTACAGACATGGCCTCGGAACACGGAAGACCGAAAGGTCGAACACGAGTCGTATAGAAGATACGATCAACATGAAGATGTTCACCGTTTTTGACTAGTCCGTCTCACGTGATGATCGGACACGGACTACTCGATTCGGATCGTGTATCACTTAGATGACTAGAGAGATGTCATTCTGAGTGGGAGTTCTTTAAAATTTGATTAAGATGAACTTAATTATCATGAACTTAGTCTAAATTCTTTACAATATCTCTTGTAGATCAAATGGCCCACGCTCAGGTTTCCCTCAACTTCAACGTGTTCCTAGAGAAAACCAAGCTGAAAGACGATGGTAGCAACTATACGGATTGGGTCCGTAACCTGAGGATTATCCTCATAGCTGCCAAGAGAACTTATGTCCTAGAAGCACCGCTAGGTGATGCACCCGCTCTCCCGGCGACCCAAGACGTTTTGAACGCCTGGCAGTCGCGTAGTGATGATTACTCCCTGGTTCAGTGCGGCATGCTTTACAGTTTAGAATCGGGGCTCCAAAAGCGTTTTTGAGCACCATGGAGCATATGAGATGTTCGAAGAGCTGAGAATGGTTTTCCAAGCTCATGCCCGAGTCGAGAGATATGATGTCTCCGACGCATTCTACAGCTGTAAGATGGAGGAAAACAGTTCTGTCAGTGAGCACATCCTCAAGATTTCAGGATTGCACAACCGCTTGTCTCAGCTGGGAATGAATCTCCCAGATGAAGCGGTCGTTGACAGAATCCTCCAGTCGCTCCCACCAAGCTTCAAGAGCTTCGTGCTGAACTTCAATATGCAGGGGATGGAGAAGTCCATTCCGAGGTGTATTCGATGCTGAAATCAGCGGAGGTTGACATCAAGAAAGAACATCAAGTGTTGATGGTCAATAAAACCACTAAGTTCAAGAAAGGCAAGGGTAAGAAGAACTTCAAGAAGGACGGCAAGCAAGTTGCCGCGCCTGGCAAGCCTGTTGCCGGGAAGAAGCCAAAGTATGGACCCAAGCCTGAAACAGAGTGCTTTTATTGCAAGGGAACGGGTCACTGGAAGCGGAACTACCCCAAATACTTAGCAGACAAGAAGGCCGGCAACGTCAAAGGTATATATGATATACATGTTATTGATGTGTACCTTACCAGCACTCGTAGTAGCTCCTGGGTATTCGATACCGGTGCAGTTGCTCACATTTGTAACTCAAAACAGGAGCTGCGGAATAAACGGAGACTGGCGAAGGATGAGGTGACGATGCGCGTCGGGAATGGTTCCAAGGTCGATGTGATCGCCGTCGGCACGCTACCTCTACATCTACCCTCGGGATTAGTTTTGAACCTGAATAATTGTTATTTAGTACCAGCTTTGAGCATGAACATTGTTTCTGGATCTCGTCTTATGCGAGATGGATATTCTTTCAAATCGGAGAATAATGGTTGTTCTATTTATTTGAGAGATATGTTTTATGGTCATGCCCCGCTGGTCAATGGTTTATTTTTGATGAATCTCGAACGTAGTGATACACATATTCATAGTGTAGATGCCAAAAGATGTAAAGTTGATAATGATAGTCCCACATACTTGTGGCATTGCCGCCTTGGTCATATTGGTGTCAAACGTATGAAGAAGCTCCATTCGGATGGACTTCTAGAGTCTCTGGATTATGAATCATTTGACACGTGCGAACCATGCCTCTTGGGCAAGATGACCAAGACTCCGTTCTCCGGAACAATGGAGCGAGCAACCAACTTGCTGGAAATCATACATACCGATGTGTGCGGTCCAATGAGTGTTGAGGCTCGCGGAGGCTATCGTTATGTTCTCACCCTCACGGATGACTTGAGTAGATACGGGTATATCTATTTGATGAAACACAAGTCTGAGACCTTTGAAAAGTTCAAGGAATTTCAGAATGAGGTTGAGAATCAACGTGACAGAAAAATAAAGTTCTTGCGATCGGATCGTGGGGGTGAATATTTAAGTCATGAATTTGGCACACACCTTAGAAGCTGTGGAATTGTTTCACAATTGACACCGCCCGGAACACCTCAACGTAACGGTGTGTCCGAACGTCGAAATCGTACTCTGTTGGACATGGTGCGATCTATGATGTCCCTCACCGATTTGCCGCTATCTTTTTGGGGTTATGCTTTAGAGACTGCCGCATTCACTTTAAATAGGGCTCCGTCAAAATCCGTTGAGACGACTCCATATGAACTTTGGTTTGGCAAGAAACCGAAGCTGTCGTTTCTGAAAGTTTGGGGTTGCGATGCTTATGTCAAGAAACTACAACCTGAAAAGGTCGAACCCAAATCGGAGAAATGCGTCTTCATAGGATACCCAAAGGAAACTATTGGGTACACCTTCTACCACAGATCCGAAGGCAAAGTCTTTGTTGCCAAGAATGGATACTTTCTGGAGAAAGAGTTTCTCTCGAAAGAATTGAGTGGGAGGAAAGTAGAACTTGATGAGGTGACAGTCACCACTCCTGTACCGGAAAGTAGCGCAGTGCAGGAAACTGTTCCTGAGGTGCCTGCACCGACAAGGGAGGAAGATAATGATAATGATCATGAAGATACAGATCAAGTTACTACTGAACTTCGAAGGTCCACAAGGGCACGTTCCGCACCAGAGTGGTACGGCAACCCTGTGCTGGAAGTCATGTTGTTAGACAACGGTGAACCTTCGAACTATGAAGAAGCGATGGCGGGCCCAGATTCCAATAAATGGCTAGGAGCCATGAGATCCGAGATAGAATCCATGTATGAAAACAAAGTATGGACTTTGGTGGACTTGCCTGATGAAAGGCACGCCATAGAAAATAAATGGATATTTAAGAAGAAGACAGACGCGGATGGTAATGTGACCATCTATAAGGCTCGGCTTGTCGCTAAGGGTTATCGACAAGTTCAAGGGATTGACTACGACGAGACTTTCTCTCCCGTAGCGATGCTGAAGTCAGTCAGAATCATGTTAGCTATTGCCGCATTCTATGATTATGAGATATGGCAAATGGACGTCAAAACAGCATTCCTTAATGGCTTCCTCAAGGAAGAGTTGTATATGATGCAACCGGAAGGTTTTGTCGATCCAGAGAACGCTAACAAGGTATGCAAGCTCCAGCGCTCGATTTACGGGCTGGTGCAAGCATCTCGGAGTTGGAATATTCGCTTTGATGAGGTGATCAAAGCGTTTGGCTTTATACAGACTTATGGAGAAGCCTATATTTACAAGAAAGTGAGTGGGAGCTCTGTAGCATTTCTCATATTATATGTGGATGACATATTGCTAATGGGAAATGATATAGAATTCTTGGAAAATGTAAAGGCCTACTTGAATAAAAGTTTTTCAATGAAGGACCTTGGAGAAGCTGCTTACATATTAGGCATCAAAATCTATAGAGATAGATCAAGACGCCTCATTGGTCTTTCGCAAAGTACATACCTTGACAAAATATTGAAGAAGTTCAATATGGATCAGTCAAAGAAAGGATTCTTGCCTGTTTTGCAAGGTATGAGATTGAGTAAGACTCAGTCGCCGACCACGGCAGAAGATAGAGAAAAGATGAGTGTCATTCCCTATGCCTCGGCAATAGGTTCTATCATGTATGCCATGCTGTGTACCAGACCTGATGTGAACCTTGCCATAAGTTTGGTAGGGAGGTACCAAAGTGATCCCGGTACGGAACACTGGACAGCGGTCAAGAACATCCTGAAGTACCTGAAAAGGACTAAGGATATGTTTCTCGTTTATGGAGGTGACGAAGAGCTCGTCGTAAAGGGTTACGTCGATGCTAGCTTCGACACAGATCTGGATGACTCTAAGTCCCAAACCGGATACGTGTATATTTTGAATGGAGGGGCAGTCAGCTGGTGCAGTTGCAAGCAAAGCGTGGTGGCAGCATCTACATGTGAAGCGGAGTACATAGCTGCTTCTGAAGCAGCGCAGGAAGGAGTCTGGATGAAGGAGTTCATCACCGACCTAGGAGTCATTCCAAGCGCGTCAAGCCCGATGACTCTCTTCTGTGACAACACTGGTGCTATTGCTATTACCAAGGAGCCCAGGTTTCACAAGAAGACCAAGCACATCAAGCGCCGTTTCAACTCCATCCGGAATTATGTTCAGGATGGAGACATAGATATTTGTAAAGTGCATACGGATCTGAATGTAGCAGACCCGTTGACTAAACCTCTTTCACGAGCAAAACATGATCAACACCAGAACTCTATGGGTGTTCGATTCATCACAATGTAACTAGATTATTGACTCTAGTGCAAGTGGGAGACTGTTGGAGATATGCCCTAGAGGCAATAATAAAAGCATTTTTATTATATCTCCTTGTTCATGATAATTGTTTGTTATTCATGCTTGAATTGTATTGTACGGAAACAGCAATACATGTGTGAGTACATAGACCAAAATGAGTCCCTGGTAGACCTCTAGTAGCCAGCTCGTTGATCAACAGATGGTCACGGTTTCCTGACCATGGACATAGGATGTCAGTGATAACGGGATCACATCATTAGGAGAATGATGTGATGGACAAGACCCAAACTTGAGCATAACACAAGATCGTATAGTTCGTAATGCATAAGCTTTTCGGTGTCAAGTATTTATTCCTTAGACCATGAGGTTGTACAACTCCCGGATACCGTAGGAGTGCTTTGGGTGTGCCAACCGTCACAACGTAACTGGGTGGCTATAAAGGTACGCATCGGGTATCTCCGAAAGTGTCTGTTGAGTTGGTACGAACCGAGACTGGGATGTTGTCACTCCGTATGACGGAGAGGTATCTCTGGGCCCACTCGGTAAGACATCATCATAATGAGCTCAATGTGACTAAGTAGTTAGTCACGGGATGATGGATTACGGATCGAGTAAAGAGACTTGCCATAACGAGATTGAACGAGGTATTGGGAATACCGACGATCGAATCTCGGGCAAGTACCGTACCGATGGACAAAGGGAATAACATACGGGATTGAGTGAATCCTTGACACGGTGGTTCATCCGATGAAGATCATCGAGGAACACGTGGGAACCAACATGGGTATCCAGATCCCGCTGTTGGTTATTGACCGGAGAGTGGTCTCGGTCATGTCTACGTGTCTCCCGAACCCGTAGGGTCTACACACTTAAGGTTCGGTAACGCTAGGGTCGTAGAGATTAATGCACGTGGAAACCCGAATGTTGTTCGGAGTCCGGATGAGATCCCGGATGTCACGAGGAGTTCCGGAATAGTCCGGAGGTAAAGATTGATATATGGGAAGTCCAGTTTCGGCCAACGGGTGATCTCCGAGGGCCACCGGGAGCGTCCCGGGACCACCGGAGGGGCCCCGGAGGTCCACCGGGTGGGGCCACCCCTCCCGGTGGGGCCCCCAGGCCGCAAGGGGATGTGTGCAGCCCCCTGGGCTGGCGCACCACCAAGGGAGGCCCACCTCCCCTGCGCATAGGGATAAACCCTAAGGGGAGGGGGGGGCCACCACTTGCCTTGGGGGAGGGGGACTCCTCCCTGGCCGCCGCCCCCCCCTTGCAGATTGGATCTGCAAGGGGCTGGCGCCCCCCTGGCCCCCTATATATATGTGGGGGGGGGGGGAGAGGGCAGCCGCACCTCAGCCCTGGCGCCTCTCCCCCTCCCGTCACACCTCCCAACTCCTTTGCAGGGCAGCCCGGCGAAGCCCTGCTGCGATCTCCACTGCATCCGTCATCACGCCGTCGTGCTGCCGGATCTCTGACGACTTCTCCTCCCCCCTTGCTGGATCAAGAAGGAGGTGACGTTGCTGCACCGTACGTGTGTTGAACGCGGAGGTGCCGTCCGTTCGGCGCTAGATCATCGGTGACGAAGAACGTGAAGAGTACGACTACTTCATCCTTGCTTCGTTGAAAGCTTCCGCACGCAATCTTCATAACGGTATGTAGATGCACTCTTAGTTGCTCGTTGCTAGATGTCTCCATAGATGGATCTTGGTGAAGACGTAGAAATTTTTTGATTTATGCTACGTTACCCAACAGATTCAGCATCGGTAATAGGAGCAATCGGAGTGCTAATAAAATCATTGTTGTTGGTATTAGAAAAGTCACACAATTTGGTATTGTTCTGAGCCATAGTGACAAGCAAGCAATCCAACACACACAAGCGAACAAGAAGCAAGCGAACGAGAAACACACGATGGAAGAAGGGCGAATAAAACGGCAAGGGTGAAGTGGGGGAGAGGAATACGAGAGGCAAATAAATGTAATGCGAAGGATAAGGGTTTGTGATAGGTACTTGGTATATGACTTTTGCGTAAGCCTCCCCGGCAACGGCGCCAGAAATTCTTCTTGCTACCTCTTGAGCTTGCGTTGTATTCCCTCGAAGAGGAAAGGGAGATGCAGCACAGTAGCGTAAGTATTTCCCTAAGTTTTTGAGAACCAAGGTATCAATCCTGTAGGAGACCACACGCCAGTCCCTCGCACCTGCACAAACAAATAAGAACTTCGCAGCCAACGCGATAAGGGGTTGTCAATCCCTTTTACGGTCACTTACGATAGTGAGATCTGATAGAGATGATAGACAATATTTTTGGTATTTTTTAGTTTAATAAAACAGCAAATAAACAACGGTAATAGAAATTGACGGGAAAGTAATATGATGAAGATAGACCCGGGGGCCATAGTTTTCTCTAGTGGCTTCTCTCATGATAGCGATATTCTACGACGGGTAAACAAATTACTGTTGAGCAATTGATAGAAAAGCGAATAATTATGAGACTATCTAGGCATGATCATTGTATATAGGCGTCACGTCCGAAACAAGTAGACCGACTCCTGCCTGCATCTGCTACCATTACTCCACACATCGACCGCTATCCAGCATGCATCTAGTGTGTTGAGTTCATACGAACACAAGATGACATGATGTAGAGGGATAAACTCAAGCAATATGATGAAAACCCCATCTTTTTATCCTCGATGGCAACAATACAATACGTTCCTTGCTGCCCCTACTGTCACTGGAAAAGGACACCACATGATTGAACCCAAAGCCAAGCACTTCTCCCATTGCAAGAACTATAGATCTAGTAGGCCAAACCAAACCAATAATTCGAAGAGACTTGCAAGGATATTATGAGCACACATAAAAAGTTCAGAGAAGAACCAAATATCTTTCATAGATAACCTTGATCATAAACTCACAATTCATCGGATCTCGACAAACACCCCGCAAAAAGAGATTACATCGAATAGATCCCCCTGAAGACCGAGGAGAACTTTGCATTGAGATCCAGAGAGAGAGAAGAAGCCATATAAATACTAGCTATGGACCCGAAGGTCTGTGGTAAACTACTCACAACTCATGGTGAGGGCGATGATGATGATGAAGGCCTCCGTGATGGATCCCCCTCCCGGAACAGGCTCCAAGATGGGATCTCCACGGGAACAGCAGCTACGGTAGTGGAATTAGGGTTTTTTCTCTGCGTATGGAGTTTCTGGGGTACGTAGGTATATATAGGAAGAAGAGGGGCACCGGGGGCCACAGGGGCTGCCCTCGAGGCAGGGGGCGCGCTCTGGGAAGGGGGGTGCGCCCCCATCCTCGAGGGTGGCCCCTCCATCCTCTGGCTTGGCCCCGAAGTCTTTCGTGCGTGATTTCTTACAAAAATATTTCCTGCGAAGGTTTCATTCCGTTTGGACTCCGTTTGATATTCCTTTTCTGCAAAACCCTGAAATAGGCAAAAAATAGCAATCTGGACTGGGCCTTTGGGTTAGTAGGTTAGTCCCAAAAATGATATAAAAGTGAATGATAAAGCCCATTAAACATCCAAGACTTCATAAATACTAGCATGGAACAATAAAAAATTATAGATACGTTGGAGACGTATCAGATTCGACCACCAATGGCTCTATGGAGGAAGGGTGAGGCTGCTGTGAAGCCTTTGAAGCCTTAAGCTTTTGCTTCTTTTTGGAGGGAGCAGCAGCAGAGGCATCATGATGCTTGCGTTTCTTGGCTTCAACTTCAGCCTGCCTCGTCTTCTTTTGAGCAGACACTGTAGAAGGGACCTTTGGCTTCACGCCAGTCATGCTATCAGGGAAGACAAGCTTGGTCTTTCTTGCCTTGGAGGTTCAGTGTCTTCGGCAGCAGGCTTCTTGTTCTTCTTGGGTTTCTTGGCAGCCAGCTTGGGATCAATGCCAGGACGGCCAAGAGCTTTTCTCTTCAGAGCTTCATTGTGGGCTTGGACACATTTCTCGGCATAGTGCTTGAGACGGTCCCTTGAGCCCTTTGCCAGTTCACGGCGCTTGGCAAATTCAACCTTGAGGCCAGTCATCATGGTCTTGAAGCCTTGGACTTCTTGGGCACTGAGACTTGCCATGTGCTTCTTGAACAGAGCCTTTTCATGGTCAATTTTGTTCTTTTGCTCAATCACTTTCTGCGCAATAGTCAGTTCTTGAGCAATGTACCCTTGAAAGGTCACATTGATGTCAATTGGAAGCTGAAGATCATCAAGTGAGAGAGAGGTATCTTCAAGCCACTCATCAATGAAGTTGTTGATGATTTCAGCGTCAAAGAGAGGCAAATCATTGAAGATTTTGGCCTGTTGCTTGCTCTTAATTAGCATCTCCAAAGCATCATCAGCAAGATCTTCATCACTGGACAGATCTATGATGTCATCATCATTGCGCAGAATGCTTGCAGGAGTGAGTCGTTGGCCAGATGGCTTCACAAGCTGCTTGGAGCGCTGGGAGATGCGAGAGTGTTCTTCAGACTGTACACTGGATTCAGGAGGCACAATTTTCAGAGGCTTCACATTTGAAGCTTTTGGGGCAGCAGCAGGTTTGGAAGCCTTTGATTTCTTCTTTGGCTTCACAGACTCAGGAACAACTTCAGGTTCCATGTCTTCAGCTGCATCTTCCACAGTTTCCCTTTGAGCAGCAATGTGGGAAAGCAATCCATCGAGGTCATTGAAGTGGCCTACACGATTTTCATTGGCTTCGCGTGAGCCATCAGACCGTGGCCGAGATGGGCCAGGATTGAAGTTGATGCCCAGTTCTTTCCTATTCTGAGTGGCAGAGTTCTTGGCAAATTTATACTTCTCTTCAAAGAGTTCATCATCACGACACCATCGAAGACTGGTGGGTCAGCATTTGAAGGCATAGGTCCTCTGACCATGCATGGAAAGAAGCTCCTGGCAATAGCTTCAGACTCAGCCTTGGGCTGGAGCTTCTTGTAGACAATATCACCCCATGGAGGGAGAATGGCATTCCTGGAAGCATACTCTGGGGTAACAAACTTGTATTGAAACCATTGCTGTGCCCAATATCTTCGAATCCATTGGATTCGAGACTTGAGTTCTCCGTAGGATTCTTCTGGATCGGATTTGTACATTTGGAATAGATCAGGAGGAAGATCTTTGGCAACGGAAGCAAACTCTCTTAATAAGGTGAGCATGGTAATTAAAGAGAGTTCAAGCAACCAACTAAACAAAAGCTCTTTGAAAAGATAAGCATGAATACTAAGAGCTGAACATGATAGTAGCTATTAAAAGACAAAGAACACACACAGCAAAGATAAACATGAAAATTCTATGTTGTGTTCTAGGTTGAAGTGGAGTGTGTTTCTCTCCCACACAAAGAAAGCTGAGTTCCAACTCGTTATGAAAAACAAGCAAAGCTAAAGAAAACTAAAAATGAAACTAAAAGAAAGACGCTCCAAGCATAGCACATAACACATGAAGTGATAAAAATATAGCGGAACGAAAGATGAACTGATAATGTTGATGGAGAAAGGGATGCACGGGGGCATCCCCAAGCTTAGACGCTTGAGTCTCCTTGAATATTTCTTGGGGGTGCACGGGGGCATCCCCAAGCTTGAGCGCTTGACACTCCCGAATCTTTTTATCATCTTCCCTCGCACACTTGAAAACTCCCTTCATACATAACTCATCATAATCTGATTAGCGAGGTTAGTACCCTTAATAAAATAATTGTTCCTTGCTGGAAATAAAGATATTCTTGAAGTTATACTGTTTCTCAAGATTGCTAAAAGGTTTTTGCAAAGAAAAAGCAAGCTCTTGGTTTGCAAAATGAAGGAAAGGCAAAACAGGACAGAATCTGTGAAAAACAGAACAACAGGTAGTAATTGATTTGTTCGGGGCACTTCTGCAACTCAAATCAAAAAACTCAGAACAGGCGCACGAAAGACAATTATATAGAAAACGCTGTCGAAAAAATTCAGACCAAAAATATGATCTGGTTATTTTATACGAATTTTTCTATCCAAGGACATAATCTGTTTCCTGGACAGCACCTCACAACTTTTGAACTTTCTAGCAATCAGAGGCTATACTTGGCACAAATATGAAAAGCAAAGATACAATGATGATGCTACTGTAGTAAACAACATCAAGACACAACAAAAGCAAAATATAAAAATTTATTCATGTGGGCTGCCTCCCAAAAGCGCTTCTTTTATGCCTTTAAGCTAGGCATAGGACTTTAATGATGCTCTCGTACGAATAAGAGCTGAAGAACAAAAGAGGGCATCAAGAAGCAAATGCCAAATACATTTAAGCCTAACATGCTTCCTATGCATAGGAATATTGCAATAGAATAATTCATTGAAGCACGAAGCAACTAGCATAGGAAGGCAAAACAAGCATAACTTCAAAATATTCACCATAAAGAGAGGAAACTTCTTATTATTAAGATATTTAGAACCAAGCCTCCCTCTCTCATTATAAATTTCAGTGGCATCATGGATGAACTCAACAATATAAGCATCACATAAAGCATTGTTACCATGATCCACATGCAAAAAGGTACTCTCACTCCCCACATAAGCATAATTTTTCTCATTGGTAATAGTGGGAGTAGGACTATCATAAACAACTTGAACAATATATATTAGTTGTATATTAGGAGGGTGGCGTTCAACAAGGGAGTAATTCCCTTCATGATTATGACAAGTTTCATAAGGATAATTTCTCCTTATGTCATAGGTACCTTTATAATCACTATAGATTGGAGTTATAACATCATCATGGTAGAGAAGAGCATTATCATTGCTAGCAACTATATTTGTAAACATGTTATCTTTATTCTTACTAGCAAGAGAATGATCAATTATCACATCACTAGTGGGGATAGGATTTGCAATCCTATCATCCCCATGCTTAGAGCTTCCCATATCTTCACTTTCAGAGTTGGTACCAAAAAGATTTTCAAGATCATAAGCAGCATTATCATCATTTTCCCAATCACAATAAGTAACATGCATATCATAATCAAAATCATCTTCAATAGTACCTACGGACGTATCATCAAGATGATAATTAAGGCAATAAACTTCACCTTCTTCTTTAAACTTACAACCGTTAGGATAAAAGTTGATGGGAGGAATATGCTCAGGCCAGGTTGATACCCATTCTTCTTCCTTCTTGCTCCTCCTCCTCCTCCTCTTCCTTTTCTTCTTCTTCACCTTAGGAGGGGGTGGTTGGAGATGAAGCTTCTCCACATATCCTGGTTTATCATTAGAAACAATAGGGGAAACTTGGGAGAAACTCTCCTTTTTATTAGCAGAAATATAGGAGACATTTTTATACTTTGGTAAAGTTCCCTCCTTTCTAATCTTACTTATGTAATCATTTTCATGGCAATTAACAACACAATAGAGATGGCAATTTTGCAAAGTGTTTTTTATTCCTATGGCATTAACATCTAGCCATGAAGTCTTTTCTGATAACTCTTCACACATCAAAAATAACATAAGCTCATCATAAAGATCAGAGGTGATCATGTTATCACACAACCGGTTAACAGTTATGTTTTGAAAGTTCATGCATTGAAAATTAAAGTGACCCTCTATACGGCAAAGTTCACAAGTAAAAGGATAAAGGTCACACAATTCTCTAGCAATTTCATTTAAATCTCTGACCCAAGTGATTGTTCTTTCATGCTTATGTTGCTTACAATACTTATCTTCTTCAATCATAGGCCTTTCACAAGGTCTATCCACTCCACAAAAATTAACATGCTTATATAAAACTTCATTTTTAGGAATTGGATCATGCATGTTGCAATCATCATGAACAATTTCATTTTCTTTGCAAGTCTCTTTAAAAGGTTTATGATACTTGATCCAATCCTCCTTAGGCATATTAAGATGTGAAGCAAAAGATTTGAGGAAATCAACAAGGAGTTGAGAATCAAGCCCAAACTTAGCACTAAACTTATTAAAACTTGTAGTTTCAACAAAGGACTTAATGCAATCATATTCATAAATTATACCTGACTCTTTACCTTTGTCGATCTCCCAATCTTCAGTGTTGCGTTGAATTCTTTCAAGGAGTTCCCATTTAGCATCAATCTTTTTGTTTGTGAAAGAACCCATAGAGGAAGCGTCGAGCAAATCTTTATCATGTCGAGAGAGCCTCGCATAGAAGTTAGTAATAATAATATCTTTGGGGAGCCCATGGTTAGGACATTTTAGCATTAACGTTTTCAGTCTCCCCCAAGCTTGAGCTATGCTCTCTCTGTCATGAGGATAAAAATTATAAACATAATTCCTATTCTCATGGACTTCATGAAGAGGATAAAACTTGGAGTAAAAGAGAGACTGGATCTCTTCCCACTCCAGCAGGTGAGAGTCATTTAGTAGCCTATACCATTCCAATGCTTTTCTTTTCAGTGACAAGGCAAATAATTTCCTCATGACAAACTCCCTCGATACACCTGCAAGCTTAAATAATGAACATAGTTGTGACAGATATAGCAAGTGTTCACCGGGATGTCTGTCTCCTGCATAACGATTAGCCAAAACATAATCGATAATACCAGCCGGTATTTTATAGGGCACAATTTCAGTAGGAGGAGGAGCAACCACCACAGGTGTGGGGCGTCCTCCCGCAAGCAACGATCCAATAGCAAGGTTTTCCATAAACATAACTAGTGAAATAAAAACAAGAAACAAAAAGATTTAATTGCAAGATCTAAAGATATACCTTCAAGCGCTCACCTCCCCGGCAACGGCGCCAGAAATAGCTTGATGTCTACACACGCTTCTACTCTTGTAGACTATGTTGGGCCTCCAAGCGCAGAGGTTTGTAGGACAGTAGCAATTTCCCTCAAGTGGATGACCTAAGGTTTATCGAACTCAGGGAAGTAGAGGTTGAAGATGGTCTCTCTCAAGCAACCCTGCAACTAAGATACAAGAAGTCTCTTGTGTCCCCAACACACCTAATACACTTGTTAGATGTATAGGCGCACTAGTTCGGCGAAGAGATGTTAAATGGCAAGTAATATGGATGGCAAAACAAAGTAATATAATTCTGTAATAAAAAGTGCAGCAAGCAAACAAGTGGTAGACGTGAGCACAAATGGTATTGCAATGGTGGAAACAAGGCCTAGGGTTCATACTTTCACTAGTGGCAACTCCCAACAACATTAACATAATCGAATCACATGATATTTCCCATAAAACATGCAAAGGGGACACACTCGGAGGTCATTCCTTCGTGGTCAAGAGAGGACGAGAATTATGTAGGGCTACAAAAGCACACCTCAAAGTTCGTAGTTCTCAATCTAAGGATTTCCCAATGTCACCGCGGCCATCCAAAGAGAGTCCCACAATCACCACAACATATCTAAAGGATAGTCAAAGACAAGCACCAAGAGACTCTCAATCTTCAATCAACACACAAGAGAGGAAATCACTCATGAAAATATTGTTCTAATCCATGTCCAATAGACCGCTGTCACCTTGGTCTCGGGGATTATACTAGATAAAGACAAGTGAGTACATCAATCCAATACATAGAGGAAGGGGAAATATCTTAGATTAACATAGCCTATGATCACAACGAAGATCACATCATGGGAGAGAGAATTGACCACATAGCTACTGGTAAGAACCTCAGCCCCGAGGAGGAACTACTCCCGCATCATGGAGGGAGGAAGCAACGTCGATGGAGATGAATCCGGGGGCACTTCCCCGTCCCGGCAGGGTGCCGGCGCAGGAATTCTGGTCCCCCGAAGCTTGATGGCGATGGCGGCGGAGATCGGAATCGCGTCTGGAGAAAAGGGGTCCGGTATCAGAGTTTCCTCGACGGACCTTAAATATATGCCAAAGGGGGTCACTAGGGGAGTCCTGGGGGCCCAGGCGCCCCCCCGGCGTGGCCCAGGGGGGGGGCGCTGCCAGGGCGCCTGGAGCCCTGGTGGCCCCCCCGGCTGTCCTTCGGGCGCAAGGTAGGTCCTGGAACGCTGATTTTTTATATATTTTTTCTGGATTTTTCCTGGCAGTTCTCGTAATGTGAAAACCTGAAATACAAAAACAGCCGAAAACATAAACTGGCACTGGGGTGCACTGAGTTAATAGGTTAGTCCAAATATGATCAGAAGTGTATGGAAGTGTATAAATATCATAGCAATATCACCCAAAAGAGGCATGGAGCAAGCAGAAATTATAGATACGTTTTGGACGTATCAGCCGCCGCCGCGAAGCTTGCCCGATCCAGATCGGGGCTGGAACCCTAGCGGGTACGAGCCCCGCAACCCGCAACCCGGCACCCGATCCGCTCCCGCGACCCGCTCCGCGCCCGACCCGCGGACCCGTTGACCCCTGAGGTTGATATTTTTTTCCCTAAGTCTTTTTCTGCTATTTTCATTGTTTGATGCATTATTGTGAAGGCTATAACTTTTACTGTGCTTGTCCGTTTTGCGCATATAATATGTAAAAATGATCGTGGTGACATGTACTATGTTTTGTTCCATTGTGTCATGCATGTTTGAGTCCATATAGATGTCCTAATCTTCATGAGAAGAGTGCTACTTGTTATAAACTGCTGCTATTAGTTGTTTTTATGCCATGTTTGAGATGTGATAACTTGATGCATGTTTATCCAAATGAAGCAAATGATATGTCCAAATGTTCATCATGAGATGCTCTAAATGTTGGTTGCTATAGGATGCATGATAGAATTCATATTGCCATGTTTATCTCCATTGCAAAAGTGCATGTGTCTGTTAGGTTTTTTAAACTTGCTACGAGATGCCTAGTTGAGGAGCTCGTTTCTATTGATGTGGTTGTCCCCATGTTGCATGCTTATATGTTTTGGATTCCCCATCATGTGTTCTTTGCTGTGGTGCAAACCAGTTGCCATGTTATGCTTTGATGTGACTTAAACATGCTCACAAACATGTCATGATAATGTTACTGTTTTAACACTTAGTGAAATTTCAGCAAGTCTGGAATCTGTAATATCCGGATGCTATGTTTGCTTGTTGATCTAGGCAAATCCATGTTAGTTTTGGGGTGGCTATTGTTCATTCCTTGTTGTATATGTTGTTGGCTATCCATCCATGCCTCACATGCTCATTTGGGTGGTTGTAGCATATTTAATTCTTGCTCCCAAGTTGCTATAAAATATTGCTGTCAGGATTTTATTGTCATGATCTAAATGTTGTAGCTTGTTGCTATTGATCCATGCCTCCTATGGAGATGCTCCAATCGAATTGTTTGCTGTAGGATATGTCTACTTCATGTCCATGCTTCTTGTCACCATGTTTGAGTGTTGTAGAGTATATATTTCTTGCTCCGAAGTTGCTATGTGGCTGTTAATTTCAGCTTTGTATTGTTTCTTGTTTAGGGTGTATCTTTTAGTCCGTTGCTCCGTTTTGAGAAAGTCCTATATGAAACTTGTATGGTTTTGCATGTAGATTCATAATATCATCTTGTTAACATGTTTTGGAGTATGTTGCTTGATGTTTGGGTGCATCTTGCACCGTTGCCATGCTTATCTTGTCTTGATCATATCTTCTAGACCGTAGCTCCGTTTTAAACAAACTTTATATGAAACTTGACTAGAATTTCGTGTAGATTGTCATGGTGCATGTTAAATTGCTGTTTAACAACTTTAACTTAAGGTTTGTTCAGATCTGGACTAATTTCAAACTATGCATATGAGGACTTACCGGTTTTGTCTTAAGTAGTTTCCGGACTCATTTAAACCTGCTGTTTCTTGTGTTGTTTCTCTGTGCTTCCTACCTTGCCATGTTTTGCATCCTAAATGGACTTGTCTTGCATCCTACTTGCTTGAGTATGTTGTCATGTTTCTTGTGTTGTTACTCTGTGCTTCATATGTTGGCTTGTTGTGCATCCTAAGTGCATCTGCAGTGCTTCCTTAGTACATCAGCCATGCATCCTGTAGTTTGCGCATTGCATCTTGTTTGATTTCGTGCCTCGTGTGTTCTTGTGTTGAGTAGAGCCAGAAGCCGAGACCGAGTACGAGAACGAGGTTACCACTGAGGTTGAGAACGAGGAGCCCTCTTACGATCCCATCGACAACTCGACAGGCAAGATGACCTGACCCAGATATCATTACTATCTTTGCGTATTGCTAGAAGTCTCGCTCTTTAGCTTATTGCCTCGATGCCCATGTTTTCCTGTCAGCCTCCTATTGTAACCATGAATCTGTCTAACCACCCAACCTATGCAAACCTTTGATTGGCTACGTAGGCTTCGCTCGGCCCCTCTTATAGCATTGCTACTTGCAGGAGAAGATTGAACTTTGGTGGCCGTGCTTTCTCCCACCCACCCAACCCAAGCAACCAGTCAAAGAATCATTTGCAAGCTTCCAAGTCAAGTGCTCCTCACTACCGTCCTGTAATGCCCAGGATGGGACTATATCTCCTACGTGTCGAGGCACGACTTAAAGATATAAGCCCATTCTAGAATGATCGCAAGTTTGGTATCTTTGCACATCTCATGTAAAAATAGGGATGAAAGCGAAAAGATAGTTGGCTTACACTCGCCACATCACACAATTCATTACATATCCAAACATCATTCAAATAAACATCACAACCCGTCTACGGGTGAAGATCCAAATGAAAGATACCAAACATAACATTAAACCACAGGTCTGAAACGCCCCTAGTAGAAACCTTTACTGATCGTCGGGATAGTGCACATAGTAACGGCTACGGTCCTCGTCGTACTCCCAGTACAGCTCGGTGCCGTCACTTGAGTAGATCGCCTGAGTACCTGCATCTGGTGTCGTGTAGAGTCTGTGAGCCACAGAGGACTCAGCAATCCCGTTCCCGGGTAACACAACTATCCAAGCCTTGGGTGTGGAACAAGGCTGAAGAAAGAACAAGAGGTTGCAGCAGCACTAGCACTAACTTACGTAAAAGAGAGCGAGAAGAGAAGTGCCTCGGATGAGAGATGATCACGAAGTGATCCTAACTAAGCAAGTCAAACATAACCCCACCGTGTTCACTTTCCGAACCCCTTTCGGAAAATGACCGTCACGGTACTCACGCTGGTAGTGTATTCTGAACATGGTGTCAAGTTTTGTACAACCGGATATTAACAAATTCCCATCTGCCACATAACCGCGGGCACGGCTTTCGAAAGTTCATAACCCTGCAGGGGTGTTCCAACTTGGCCCATGACAAGCCCACGATCCGCGGAGTCGCAACTCCAAAGTGGGAAGGCCCGAGTATCCTCGGAATCCCGTGCTCAAGATACTCCGACTAAGGTAAGGCTAATCCAGCAAATCCTCCCGGCGTGTCGACACCCTGATAGTAGCCGCGCGTATCTCGTCTCAGGCCACGACCGGATAAGTCATCCTACGGGTTTTTACCAGACCTCGAATTTCCTTGAGGTGGCCCCGCAGTCTGCTCATTTCGGACCAACACTCATGTGGAGCACTGGCCCGGGGTTGTTGATTAAGAAGAGGGTTAATTACTCCCTATGCAAGTTTTTAGTTAGTATTAGGCAAATAGTACCAATGTTGGGACTTGCTGGAAAAGACTTAGCACTTAGCGGTTTATCAAGGGGGTCCCATAACCCCAACCGTGTGAGGAACGCAAAATCAAGGAACATAACACCGGTTTATACGGTTCCTAGGGCGGCATGAGTGGAACAAATCACCAAGCAAAAGGCTTAGCCTTCCACCCATTACCAATATATAGATGATTTCATTAAGAGTTAATATAGTGTGATATCCCAACAAGCTTCAACAAGAAGCAAGAATCTTCAATCTTCTCCTGCAACTAGCAATGTTATAAGAGGGGCTGAGCGAAGCTTACTTAGCCAATCAAGGGTTTGCATAGGTAGGGTGGTTAAACAGGTTCATGGTTACAATAGGAGGCTGACAGGAAAAACATGGGCATCGAGGCAAAAGCTATAGAGCGAGACTTCTAGCAATAGGCAAAGATAGTAATGATATCCGGGTCAGGTCATCTTGCCTGTTAGGTTGTCGATGGGATCGTAAGCGGGCTCCTCGTTCTCAACCTCGGTAGTAACCTCGTTCTCGTACTCGTACTCGGCTTCCGGCTCTACTCAAAACAAAACACACAAGACACGAAATCAACAAGATGCAATGCGCAAACCACAGGATGCATGGCTGATGCACTAAGGAAGCACTACAGATGCACTTAGGAAGCACAGAAAGTCAACATAGGAAGCACAGAGATACAGCACAAGGAACATGACAACGTGCATCAAGCAAGATACTTCAAAACATGCTAACAAGAGGATATTATGAATCTACATGCAAAAACACACAAGTTACATATAGGACTTGCTCAAAACGGAGCAATGGGCTAAAAGATACACCCGAAACAATAAATATGGCAAAGCTGAAATTAACAGCCACATCGCAAGTTCGGAGCAAGAAATATATAGTCTACAGCACTCAAACATCATGACAAGAAGCATGGACATAAAGTAGACATAACCTACAGCAAACAAATCCATTGGATCATTTCCAAAGGAGGCATGGATCAATAGCAACAAGCTATGACATATTGAACATGATAACAAAATCCTGACAACAGTATCTTATAGCAACTTGGGAGCACGAATTAAATATGCTACAGCCACCCAAATGAGCTTGTGAGAGCATGAATGGATAGCCAACAACTTATACAACAAGGAATCATCAAGAGTCACCCCAAAACTAGCATGGATTTTCCTATAACAACAAGCAAACATGGCATCTCGAAATTACAGATTCCAGACTTAGTGAAATTTCACTAAGTGTTAAAACAGCAGTAACATCATGGCATGTTTGTGAGCAAGTTTAAGTCACCTCAAAGCATAACATGGCAAGTGGTTTGCACCACAGCAAAGTAGACATGATGAGGAGACCAAAACATCTAAGCATGCAACAAGGGGACAACCACATCAATAGCAACGAGCTCCTAAACTAGGCATCTCGTAACAAGTTTAACAACATCACAGCCACATGCACTTTTGCAAAGGAGATAAACATGGCAAGATGAAATCTATCATGCAAGCTAAAGCAACCCACATGTAGAGCATCTCATGATGAACATGTGGACATATCATTTGTTTCATTTGGATAAACATGCAACAAGTTATCACATTGCAAACATGGCATGAAAACAACTAATAGCAGCCGTTTATAACATGTAGCACTCTTCTCATGAAGATTAAGACATCTAGATGATCTCAAACATGCATGGCACAATGGAACAAAACATAGTACATGTCACCACGATCATTTTGACATATCATATGCTCAAATCGGACATGCACAGCAAAAGTTATCCACCTCACAAATATGCATCAGACAATAGAAAAACTGGGGACTTAGGAAAAAAAACATGAAGTCAACCTCTGGTCAAAACGAACACGGATCTGGATCTGGAGCGGGTCGGGTTGCGGATCGGTCAACGGGGCGCTGCGGGTCAACGGGTCCACCGGGCTCCCGGGTCGCGGCCCGATCTGGCACCTGGATCTGGCGGAGCGGCTGGATCGGGGAGATCCCTCGATCTCCCGAGGGTGGCGGCGGCGGCTTCTTCGAGGGGCTCGGCCGGCGGCGGCTCCGTGCGGAGGGGAGGCGAGGCCGGCGCGGCGGTGAGAGGAGGCGGCGGCAGGCGAGGTCCCTGGCGGCGGCGAGGTACGGGCCGGCGGTGAGGGAAGGCTCGGGCGGCGGAGGAGCTCCTGGCGGCGGCAGCGCCGAGCCGGAGACGAAGAAGACGATGGGCGCGGGCCCACGCGGCGGTGGAAGCACGGGCGGCGAGGTACGAAAGCACCGAGCGGCAAGGTCGGAAGCACGGCGCGGCGAGTCGGAAGCACGGGTGCAGCGAGGTCGGAAGCACGGTGTGTCAACGATGGAAGCACCGCGCATCAACGGTGGAAGCACCGCGCGGCAGAGGTGGAAACATTAGGGTTTCTGGACGCAAAAATTGGAGGGGTGGACGTTTATATATGCACAAGGAGCTAGGGTTGTCCAAATGAGGAGAGGTTTTCGGTCACGAGATCACAATTGGACGGCCTAGATGAAGGGAAGGGTATGAGTTGGGTTGGTGGGCTGTTGGAGGGGTGTCTTGGGCCTCAAAGAGGAGGTACTTCTAGCCCACGAGGATAACTGTTGGAGTATCAAACGAACTCCAAACGCGACGAGATTTGACAGGCGGGTTACACATACCAAAACAACATCGCACGACAAGTCTCACACCAAACCGGAAACGTTACATGGCCAAACACAAAAGTAGGCCTCGGGGGTGCCACGGACGCGAGAGAGAGCGCCGGAACTCGGAAGGAACAACGGGAAGGAACGAGTGGGACCGGATGCAAACGACAACACAAATGCAATGCAATGCACATGACAACATGACATGGATGAATGCCACACACGCACACAACGACGAAAACCCGAAAGACGAAGAACCCGGAATGGAACTGTTGAAGCCAAAGATATATATATATTACCAAAAAGGGAAAGTATTACATCCGGGGCATTACAAACTCTCCTCTACTACAAAAAGATCTCGTCCCAAGATCTAGGACTGGAAGAAGGAAGGGTACTCGGAACGAAGGTGATCTTCTTGTTCCCACGTAGCTTCTCGGTCGGTATGGTGTGACCACTTGACTTTCAAGAACTTGATTGACTTGTTGCAGGTCTTGCGCTCCGTTTCTTCGAGAATAGCAACCTGATGCTCTCGGTAAGACAAGTCTTGTTGAAGATCAATCTCCTCAAACGGAATGGTGCGTTCAGGTGTCTTGAAGCACTTACGGAGTTGAGACACATGAAACACATCATGAACATTAGCGAAGTTGGAAGGGAGCTCAAGTTGATAGGCTAGGTCGCCTCTTTTGCCAAGGATCTTGAAAGGGCCCACATATCTAGGAGCAAGCTTTCCTTTGATACCGAATCTTTGGATGCCTTTCATCGGAGAAACACGGAGATAGACATGATCTCCAATGTTGAAGGCCAAATCACGATGCTTGCCGTCATAGTAGCTCTTCTGACGCGACTGAGCGGCCTTGAGATTCTCACGTATGACTTTGCACATTTCTTTGGCTTCTGAGATCAAGTCATTGACAAGAAGTTGACGTTCACCAGTCTCGGACCAGTTGAGAGGGGTACGGCACTTTCTGCCATAGAGGATTTCAAACGGAGCTTTGCCGGCACTTGCTTGGAAGCTGTTGTTGTAAGAGCACTCGGCAAACGGAAGGCAATCTTCCCATTTCATGCCAAAAGATATGACACAGGCTATGAGCATGTCTTCTAGAATCTGATTCACTCTCTCGACTTGACCACTAGTCTGAGGGTGAAATGCAGTGCTGAAACGGATCTTAGTGCCCATGGTAGACTGAAAGGAGTCCCAGAACTTGGAAGTGAACAAACTTCCACGGTCTGAGGAGATAACTTGAGGAATGCCATGTAAGGACACAATTCTGGAAGTGTACAACTCTGCCAGTTGAGCTGCATTGATGGATTCTTTGACTAGAAGGAAGTGAGCGACTTTGGTAAGCTTGTCAATCACCACAAAGATAGAATCATTCCCTTTCTTGGACTTAGGAAAGCCAGTGACGAAATCCATTTCAATGTGGTCGAATTTCCACTCGGGAATAGGAAGAGGTTGGAGAAGACCGGCTGGACGTTGATGCTCTGCCTTCACTCTTCTGCAGACATCACATTCATTCACGAATTGGGCAATCTCCCTTTTCATGCGAGTCCACCAGTAAGATTGCTTGAGGTCTTGGTACATCTTGGAACTTCCAGGATGAATCGAAAGGAGGGAATCATGTGCTTCGTCCATTATGAGCTTCCTGAGATCACCTTTGGGAACCACAAGTCTGTCCTCAAAGAACAAGGTATCTCTCTTATCAACGCGATAGCACTTGTATTTGGGAGTACCCTTTGCAATACCATGTTTCACTTTCTGCACCATAGCATCACTGAGTTGGGCCTCACGGATCTGATCTTCCAAGGTAGGAGCAACTTGAAGATTTGCAAGAAAACCTTGCGGAACAACTTGGAGGTTGAGCTTCCTGAATGCTTCACAAAGCTCAGGCTGGAACGGCTTGATAAGGAGGCTGTTGCAATATGCCTTTCTGCTCAAAGCATCTGCAATCACATTCGCCTTGCCAAGTGTGTATTCGATGCTTGGATCATACTCTTGGATCATCTCGACCTAACGAGTCTGGTGGAGGTTCAGGTTCGGCTGTGTGAAGGTGTACTTCAAGCTCTTGTGATCGGTGAAGATGTCGACTTTTCTTCCCAACAGAAGGTGTCTCCACGTAATCAAAGCATGTACCACACCTGCTAGTTCGAGATCATGTGTGGGGTAGTTCTTCTCACTTGGCTTCAGTTGACGAGAAGTGTATGCCACAATCTTCTTGTCCTGCATTAGCACACCACCAAGTCCTTGAAGAGAAGCATCACAGAATACTTCGTAGGGCTTGGACTCATCTGGAGGAGTAAGAACTGGAGCAGAGATGAGCTTTTCTTTGAGAGTTTTGAAAGCCACATCACAATTTGGAGACCAGTTGTACTTGACATTCTTCTGCAGCAAGTTGGAGAGAGGCTTGGCAATCTTGGAGAAGTTCTCAACGAACCTTCTGCAATAGCTAGCAAGACCAAGAAAGCTTCGGAGTTGCTTGACGTTCTGAGGAGGTTCCTAGTTGACAATTGCTTCAACTTTCTTGGGGTTCACCGCAATACCGTCGGCGGAGATGATATGGCCCAGATACAAGACCTTATCGAGCCAGAATTTGCACTTGGAGAACTTGGCATAGAACTTATGTTCACGGAGTCTGTCGAGAACCAGACGGAGGTGCTTTTCGTGATCTTCTTCATTCTTGGAGAATACCAAGATATCATCCAGATACACAAGCACAAACTCGTTGGTGTAGGGGTTGAAAATGTAGTGCATCATTCTCGAGAAGGTAGGTGGAGCATTAGCGAGACCAAAAGACATGACTGTATACTCATAGGAGCCGTAGCTTGTTCTGAAGGCAGTCTTGTGGATATCTTCTTCACGAATGCGAATTTGGTGATAGCCCATTCGGAGATCGAGCTTTGAGGACACTTTAGCTCCTTTGAGCTGCTCGAATAATTCATTGATGTTGGGGAGCAGATACTTGTTCTTTATTGTCTTCTTGTTCAATGGCCGGTAATCGACGCAAAGGCGCTCCGTGCCATCCTTCTTCTTGACAAATAAGACACCATAGCCCCAAGGAGACGTACTAGGCCTGATCAGACCCATACGCTCATGTTCATCAAGCTGTTTCTTCAACTCCTTCAACTCTTCAGAGGAGAGCTTGTACGGACGCCGGCATGCTGGCTCAGTACCAGGCTCGAGTTCAATGACAAATTCAACTTGACGATGTGGAGGCATGCCTGGAAGCTCTTCAGGAAAAACGTCTTTGTATTCGTTAACCACCGAAATTTGAGAGATGGCATTAATCTCGCCCTTGTCAGTGAGAGAGAAAAGCCTAATTGTGTTATCCCGAGAGGCGAAGATAATCACGTCCTCATTAGGATGAGTAATCTTGACTTCCTTATTTGCACAATCAATGTGAGCATCATGCTGAGAAAGCCAATCCATCCCGAGGATGAGGTCAATGTCGGAATTGCCGAGAACCACCGGATTAGCCAGAAAGCGATAATCACCCATGCGAATAGATACATTCGGAGCCCTCAAATTTGAAGTCATGCACTTGCCCGGAGAAATAATTTGCAACTTCTTATCAAGAAATGCCGAAGTGAAATTATGCTTGGTAAAGAATGGCCTTGATATGAAACTGAGAGAAGCACCAGAATCAAACAACACTTTTGCAGGAACAGAGTTAACTGAGAGGTTACCCAATATCACATCAGAAGAATTCTCCGCTTGCGCTGCATTCATCAGATTCACTCTTGCTGCCTTTGGATTATGCTTGACAATAGCTGTGCTGACAGGTGGAGGAGGCGGAAGGCGCCTTGGGTTGGGGCACTTGTTAGCATAGTGACCTTTCTGAGTGCACTTGTTGCAGACCACTTCTGAGAGAGGACGGAAATGAGGAGCACTTGACTTGGAACCTTGAGACTGAAACTTTGACTGGTTACTTGGGTTGGGTGGGTGGGAGAAGCCACGGCCACCAGAGTTCTTGTTGTTGTTGTAGGGAGCTCAAATCACTAAAGGAGGTGGAAGCCAAAACTTCTGTTGCTTCACGACCATTTGAGAAGATGAGGAGGAGTGAACAGCGTCTCTGATCCTCTTTTTGGAAGCTTCCATCTTGAGCTGGGCTGCCTCTTGCTTAAGCGCCATGTTATAGAATTTGTCAAACTCATCAGGCTCGAACAAGGTGAGAGCAAGTTGAAGTTCATCCTTCAGACCTCCACGGAACTGATAGATCTTGCTCTTGGCATCTGGAATGTCTTGCTTTGCATAGCGGGCAAGGTTCTGGAACTTGACATTATATTGGTAGACAGTCATAGAGCCTTGCTTCAGGTTGCGGAATTGCTCACGCATACCCTCGATGACACTTGTTGGAATGTGGTGAGAGCAAAAGTCCTTGCAGAAATCATCCTAGGAGATTACACGCCCTTCTCTGGAGTCTTTGTACTGCTGCCACCAATCAGCTGCTTGGTCCTTGAGTTGGAAGGCTGCAAACTTCACATAGTCCTCAGGCCTGACTGTCGTGGAAATAACACGGCAGATATCCGGTTTAACGGACTTGATGATGGAACCATCGCACGGGTTAGCTTGAAGGGGTTAAAAGCACACAAAGGACACAGAGGGTGTATACTAGTTCGGCCCCTTCGATGAAGGTAAAAGCCTACGTCTAGTTTGGTTTGGTATTGCTTGGGCGTCGATGAACAGGGAGCGGATTGCTTGCCTGTGTCTCGACGGGTTGTTTCTTGCTTGTCCTGAACCGTCGCCGGGTCGTCCCTTTATATAGAGGCGACGCCCGGTCCGGTTTACAGAGTCCCGAGGCCGGCTCATACTCGTGTCTGCCTCAGTCTCTGCTCTTTCTTCCTTATCTCTCAAGTTACATCATCAGGCGGTTTACAAACCATAACTCTATACATGGGACCTAGATCTCATGGGCCGTAGCCTTTACTAAATATTACAATCATACAAATACATTATAGTATCCGGTTTACACTAGCCGGTTCATACCTGCTAGTAATATCCCTGACATTAGGCCCCAGAATGATTTGAACTTGTTCACATCAATCTTCCCAGTCTTGCATAATCTTCCTTCTTGTGTCTTCTCATTTTTGTAAACCGGCCCTGACGTCATTCTCGAGAATCGCTTGATCTGACCGTGACATCACCTCCGCATTTAACGCACCCAACTGTCTATCGACTTTGTTTAAGGGTCATCCCGAGAATCGAGGCGGCAGAGGATCTTTATCCAATCTTTTGCCTCCTCGAATCTCGCGCCTGTCGTTTCAACTTCGCCCTTCTATAAATACCGCTGTCTTGGCTCTTTATTTCCTTCCGTTCGTTCTTCTTCCTCCGTCGCCCGAGCTCTAGACTCCGTCGCCGCCCGTCGAGCTCAAGCCGCCGCCGTCGACCATCGAGTCCAACCCTTCGCTGGCCGCTGCATCAACCTGAGCGCGACCAGAGAAACTCCGCCGCCGCCTCTTGCCGTTCCAGGTATGCCATTTTCCTCGCTGTAGATCCGTAGCTTTAGGGTTCCTTCTCGCACCTCCGCCATTAAACCTCAGTAGTAGCTTCGTTCGTTCTTCGTAGGCGCCAAGTTCGCAGAATTTTTGACATTTAAATCTTGCCTTTAGATCTTGCCTTTATTCCGCTGCTATATTCTTTAGATCTCGTCATTTATATTCATCCTGTAGGTTTACCTGCTCTGTATAGGACCCTTGTAGTTCTTCCTGCAATATCCTTTGCGTTTGTTTTTTCTTTTTCCTGGGTGCTCAGATCTGTTTTACTTTAGCTGTCTGTGAAAACCTGTTTCTTCTCCTTCGTAGAACTGTTAAGTATGCTCCGGTTTAAACTGTCATATGCTGCTTCTGTAAAAATTCAATGATAAACGCGACAGTTTAGCTTCTTCTCTGTGGTTGTCATGAACCGGTAATAATGCAGTTTCCTGTTTATTGCCGGGTTATCCATATCATTAGTCCCTTGCTTAAACCATTGCGTAATTCTTGCATATATCTTCCGGTTTATGCCACTGTACTCGAATAATCCGGTTTTACACTTTACCCTTTCAGCACTTGCTCTTCTGCTGCTATGGCCAAACAATTTGTCTCTTGCAATTGGGTTCCTTCCACTATTACGGAGGAAGATTTAGCTAAAGCGGTTGAAGTTGGTACTCTGGGCCCTTAGTCCGTTTTAAAGTGGCGGGCTCCAGGAGAGGAATGCCCTCCTACTCCCAAAGAGGGGGAAATTATTGTCTTCTTCGACCACATTGCTCGGGGTTTTACTCCTCCCGGTTCAAAATTTTTCCGGGACATACTTGCTGCCTTCCAGCTCCATCCTCAGGAGATAGGTCCCAACTCTGTTTCCAACATCTGCGATTTCCAGGTGTTCTCGGAGGTGTATTTGCAAGAAGAACCGTCAGTCGACCTGCTCCGGGATTTTTTTCACTTGAACCGGCGAACTGAATTTACTAGTGGACCGCATCAAGAACTGGGCGGGGTCAGCATTCAGAAAAGAAAAGATGCAGTCTTTTCCTCATGCCGCTCTCCACACGCACCCCAAAGACTGGAATAAATCTTGGTTTTACTGTACTGATACTTCACCTGAGGGGGAAAACCCATTGCCGGGCTATCGCGAGCACCGTCTTCCGGAAGATCACCCCCTGCCACAACGCCTCAGTTCCGTGGAGCGGCCCCGGTTTGCCTCGCAACTTGCCAGGCTAAAGGCCTTTATGGCCAATGGTTTAACCGGAGTGGATTTTACGCGCTGTTGGCTCTCTTGGAGCATCCTTCCTTTGAGCCGGCGTCCAAGCTTGATGTGTAAGTATTCTGGCAAACCGGATGATCCTCAATGGTTTACCAAGGAAAGACTTTCCGAGTCGGAAGTTATTGAATCGGCCAAGAAAATACTCAATGTCCCTTTAGACGAATGCAGCCAAACGGGGTTGGCTCCGTACTATAGGAAAAACAAACTGCCCGCAGTAAGTCTTATTCTCTGTCATGTATTTGTAATCTGTTCCTTTAAACCGTTCTTTCAATTATCTTTCTTCTTTGAACAGGCTGAGGATCCCTTTTGGAAGAGGAAACCTGAGGAGAAGGCCGGAAAACTTCCGCGCCAGAAAACCTTCGCTTCCAAGAAGAGAAAAGCAGCTGGTGGCTCCGGTTCTCACGCTGAAGATGACGATCCGGACTCTGAGGTATGAATTAATCCGGCTTTAACTTGCTCGCTTTTACTCATATCTGTATCTAATGATAACTTTTCACAGGAGTTGGCTGAAGGAGATAAACCGGCCGAAGTTGAGATAACTATCCTTTCTTCCGATTCAGAACCACTTCCACAAAAAAGTCGTCGGACAGTCCGGAAATATCAGTTTTCTCACCCTTATGCTCAATTGGATCCTAATTTTCTTTTGAAGAAACAACAACATGAAGCCCTTCGCCGGACCACTCGTCATAGCGGTCTTGCAGTGGAATCATCCGGAATATCTCTTACCCCGGTTCCGAGGCGCCGTTCTGAGGTTATACTCTCTCCAACCCTCCTTCATCCCAAGGCCGGGCTTATACGCAAACCTTTTAAACCGTCTGACCCTGATTATCAGGAGACTCCGTTATCCTCTTCCGGTCAATCAACTGCCACACAACTTCCACCCCTGAAAACTGTCCCAGGGTAAGTCTTTTTAATTTATCCGGTTTATGATTGCAATTTGCCTTACAGTCCTAACTTGTTTTTCCAACTTCTTCCAGCAAGCCAAAGCCTAGCAAAAAACCGAAAGCCAACAAACCCACTGCTGAGACTGCCATTGATGATCCGGCGGTTGATCCGGATACAACCGTCCCTCCAGAAGGCGAGCCCACAATGCCGCTTGAAGATCCCGCTCCTATGGATCATACCACTGCACCTGAGAATCCTAATACTGCAGATGTTCATGAACCAGTAAGTCCTGCCCGGGCCAATTCTCCTCAGACCAATCCGGCTCCTCCCAGTCCGGTTCACACTGCGACCCCACCACCAACAACTGCTTCTCCGGAAGTTGAAATAACTCACACCGCTTATACCGCTCCTGCTGAGCCCACTGTTTTAGCCAAGCATACGGCTAAAGCGGAGAAGCTGTATCAAGAGAAGGGTAAATGGAGTACTGAGCTGTCCAGTTTCGCCGATATGAGTGCCCAGGAACTCTATTCCGGGTATTTGAACCGGCTTCACATTGGTCGAGATTATGAAGCAAGCTTAATTAGCTTGATGAAGGACAAGTATGAGGTAATCCTTTGTATTTTCTTTTGACTTTCGATGTATTTATGTCTATACCGTATCAGCCCCCAAGTTTCGGTTTAGCTTCGTGCGGAAGGTGAACCGGTACTTTCAGATTAAGGAAATGACTCTTACATTAGCCCCCAAGTGCCAGGGGCATAACTCAGTTTATGCGCTTGGGACTTGTCGGACTTTTGCTTTGATACTTCAAGTATGCATTAGCCCCCAAGTGTCAAGTAGACAACTTGTTGTGTGCTTGAGACTTTATCTTTGAATTGCTACTGCTTACTGCTTCAACTTCCCATTAGCCCCCAAGTGTCAAGTAGACAACTTGTTGTGTGCTTGAGACTTGTCTGACTTTTTTCTTCTTCCCACTTTAATTTTCCTTGTAGGCTGATTTGAACCGGAGGGCAGAAGAAATTACTGAACTCCGGAATAGACTTTCTGAAGCGGAGTCTGCTGCTTCGAAAGCTAAAAAAGACTTGGCATTGAGCTTAAAGACTGCTGAACAGCTGAAGAAATTCTTTGAAGAGGAACGGACCTCCTTTGAAGTTCAGAAGAAGGATTTAGAAAAAAGGACTAAGGATGCTGAAGAAGCCCTTAATCCGGTGACTGAAGAGTTAACCTGTTTAAAGCTGCAAATAGAATTGATGACTTCTGCTGTCTTTGGTAAGTACTTAATCTATACTCCTGCTTCAATTCTTGCGATCTTCAATCCGTTCCGGTTTAACTGTGATAATCATATGCAGGGCATCGTGTCACCCATCTTGGGGATGACTTACGGAAAAAACTGAAGGCGTGTTATACTTTGATCGAGCAGCTGTATTCCGGCGCTCAAAGGATCATAAGTGCAACATCGTTCAATAAATCGGCCCCAACTACTATCCAAGGCACATTAGAGAAGCTGTCTGTCTTGCCCGTGCGCTTAGAGGAAGTGAAAAAATCTGCTGCTCGAGCCGGTTCTCTCATGGCGCTGACCAGAGCTAAGGCTTGGGTGGCAGACTTTGATCCGTAAGAGGCTTTAAGTGGGTATCCTGACACAAAAGAAGACGGTTCAGCTTTTACTGCAAAGGATCTCCATGCCTTGACGAAGGAGATGCGTCCTCTCGCCAGCAAACTTGCGGCCGAATCAGATTTATCCAGGTATCATCCGGGGTATGATTTAGAGAACGAGCGGGTGGAGCGGCCGGTTTATGATACCGTCAATCTAATCCCACCAGTGCGCCCTCATACCTTCGCCCCAGATATCGATCCGTCTGAACTCATCAATGATGAGATGTACTTTCGTGCCTTAACAAAAATCGACTGGTGCGTCCCTGACTTCCAACCGCTTCAAGAAGAGGAGGAGACTCCGGACCAAGTTGATGCTCAGCCGTCGCAGCAGGAGGGAGCGTAGCTCATAGCATATCTTTATAGTCGCAGTCTTATTTCACCGAACAATTTTTAATCCGTCAGGCTTGCTATGCCTTGTAATAGGATAGCTGAAAACATTGTCCGCTTTAATCCGGATACTCCGACTTCTTGCTTTAATATTACCAATTTCAATTTGGCCTAACATGGCGTATCCTGCATACCATCTGTTCTTGCATAAACAATGCTGAAAATATGTCCTAACGGTTTGACCGCTGGACCCATTAAGTTGTTCTCATAATATATCCAATAGGTGTATACTTATATTAGAAATAACTTTATACCTGAGATCAAGTACGCTCGATACTCTTAATCCGGTAGAATTTAAAATTTCCTGATGGAAACCTTGATAGACCCAATAATAATCCTGGGTTTGATAAAAGACTCCGGTTTATATCACGCTGAATCTTTGTCCAGAAACTTTGTAGCTTATACTTGGCTTTTGCCTGATGGATGATCCGGGTTATAAGGAACACCGGTTTATCTCATGCTGGTGTTCATGACCCAAACTTTTAACTTTACAGATATGTGGTCAACTTCTGGAGCTGTTCCACTCTGGTTTATAGAATCATAAAACATAAACACCAGAAATGCAAGTTTTGCAAATAAAACCATGTATTCGAGGCTTTTTACGAGCTGCCAGGCTCAAAGCAAGGTTCAGCCAATCAATGGAATGGGCTTACCATCCAGAGGGCCGGTCAATGGATGCGGGTGCCATCCATAAGAACCATAAGAAAAAACTCTAGCCAATCACTGGATGGCTGTCGCCTGTCCAGAGGGCCTCCATGGTTTCATAGAACCATGGGTAAATCTTTAGCCAATCACTGGATGGCTGTCGCCTGTCCAAAGGGCCTCCATCAAGGGCCTGCATTCTCCTATAGTGTGTTTCGATGGTCGTCCTCTTGTGCTATGCTTCGGACAAGGCTGACTTAACTCCTGGTCCCAACTAATATCCCCTCCGTCGGTTTGTGGGGGTGGTTTGCCCCTATTGCGCTGGAAACCTTCTTGAACTTGGGTATTGGCCACGAAATCGGAGCCACCCTCTGCCTTTTGCTTGCCTAAGGAGCTTGTAGTAGCCGGATTAACCTGCGCCGGTTTACCGGGCTTGTTAACTTTCCCTGCTTTGTCCCCCTCCGCTTCTGGATACTTAGTGTTGTCAGAATCCCCATACTTCACCAGAGCGCTCATGAGAGTTCCCATATAGTTACAATCCCGTTTAAGCCATCCTAGTTTTAGCTTTAGAGACTCAAACAGGCAATTGTTCTCCAAAGTTACTATTGCCGTACTGGGATTGATACCATTCGACGAATGCAAGATCTCTGATACTCGCCGCACCCATGCACTTGTAGATTCCTGTTCTCCTTGCACACAGGCTGCTAGATCCACTATTGACATCGGCTGCTTGCACGTATCTTTAAATTTTTTGATAAACTGGCGACGTAGCTCTCCCCATGATCCGATGGAATTTGGGGGTAAACCCTTTAGCCAGGTCCGGGTTGTACCTTCAAGCATCATTGTAAAGTACTTTGCACAAGCCGCTTCATCTACGTCCAGCATCTCCATGGCCATCTCATAACTTTCAACCCAAGCTTCCGGAGCCAGATCTGCTGTGTAATTAGGCACCTTACGTGGACCTTTGAAATCCTTGGACAGCTTCACGCTCCGTAAAGCGGGAATAAGACACTGCACACCAAAGGAACTCGTTGTGACTCCCGTCTCTGCTGTGGTTGTGTGAACCGGTGTCGTCTGACGGACCTCCTCCCGGGCTACCGATCTAACCCGGTTTGCATCCTGAGCTTGTGCATCCACGCCTGCCGGATTATTCTATCTGTGTCGGTGTCGCCTGCGTTCACTGCTAGACACTTCTGGCTCCTCCCAATGCCTAGTGTAACTCCGGCTGGGACGTGGTGTTGAATGTAGCCTCTCTCTGCTATGAGAATATGCTTGTTGCTGTACCAACGCCGTATTAAGTAGATCCTTGACTCTGCGTGCCTCCAACGCCACTGAGGATGTCCCCTCAATGGGTAAAGCGGCCAAACGCGAAGCAGCAGCAACGATATTGTCCAAAGGATTCGAATAATGACCCGGAGGGGTAGGAACGTGAGGTGTAGATGTGATCCGTCGATCTTGCTCCGCAGTAGGCTGCTGAACCGGCTCATCCCTCACTGGGGGTGCCCTCCGGTTTGAAGCCGGATCATTGCTGGTCCCAGCCCCGGGTGTCCTGAACAGATCCGTCGCCTCGTAAACCGATGGTAGTCGAGATTGATATTTCCGACCCCTTACTCCCTGTACAGAGGCCTGCTCCATCCTTAGATGAAAGGCCTGATCATTCAGTTCCGCCTGCCTTATTGCTATCATGGCCTTCTCTGTTTTTAGATCATCCCTTGCTTGATCAATCCGGCCCTTTAGCTGAAGTAGCTCTGCATCATGTTGCGCCTTGTCTGCTGGAGATACCTCTGCCATGGCTCGGGCTGTGAACTCCTCGACTAAGGTGGATAGAACGTCAGTGGGCGAGAGGGCCTGGCCACTCCCCCCTACACCAGCTTCTGCTGTCGCTCCGATCACCGTGGACTGTGGCGTAGGTTGTGAACCGGCCATAAAGACAGCCACCCGGTTTGGCCGGACAAAGGGGCCCGGAATACTGTCTCCGTCGGACTCACCCTCAGACCGGCCGTCCCGCAACTGATACAAAGACTCAGTCTCTCCGGATGAAGATTCGTCGTCGGAGTAGACAACTGTTTCGCCACCGGATTCCGATCCGTCCTTGGTTTGGACCCCGTGAACTGCTCCGACGAAAACGTGCTCCATGGCGGGCTGAATCTGGGCCGATCTCGCACGCTGAGCCGGCTCGACGATGTTGGGGAAGACGTCCGGCTCAGGTCCCGGTTTGCCGATCTTGGCGATGAAGACATGGATGCCACCGAAGGGAACCCGGTACCCGTATTCGATTGAATCGGCCTCCGGTCCCCACCCCGCGTCGTCGATGTAGATCCGCCCGCGGCGACTCTTGGTCATCCGACTGACAACGTAGCCCTTGAGCCCTTCAAAGCTGCCCTTCAAGAACTCGAAACCATCGTGCGGAGGCCCCACGGTGGGCGCCAACTGTCATGGAAATAACACGGCAGATGTCTGGTTTAATGGACTTGATGATGGAACCATCGCACGGGTTAGCTTGAAGGGATTAAAAGCACACAAAGGACACAGAGGGTTTATACTAGTTCGGCCCCTTCGATGAAGGTAAAAGCCTATGTCTAGTTTGGTTTGGTATTGCTTGGGCGTCGATGAACAGGGAGCGGATTGCTTGCCTGTGTCTCGACGGGTTGTTTCTTGCTTGTCCTGAACCGTCGTCGGGTCGTCCCTTTATATAGAGGCGACGCCCGGTCCGGTTTACAGAGTCCCGAGGCCGGCTCATACTCGTGTCTGCCTCGGTCTCTGCTCTTTCTTCCTTATCTCTCAAGTTACATCATCAGGCGGTTTACAAACCATAACTCTGTACATGGGCCATAGATCTCATGGGCCGTAGCCTTTACTAAATATTACAATCATACAAATATATTATAGTATCCGGTTTACACTAGCCGGTTCATACCTGCTAGTAATATCCCTGACACTGACGTTACTGCACTCAAAATGCTTCTTGATATCAGTAATCCAATCTTCAGCATCGAGAGGGTCGACACAGTAACTGAAAGGCTTTGGTTGATTAGCCAAGAACTGGTTGAGCGTAGCATGGTGCTGTTGGATGAAGAAATTGCCTTGGCTCCCATGAGCACCCTGATTTGCTTGATTTGCTTGCATCTGCTGCATCATCTGTATAAGCATCTTGGTGTTCTGATTTGTAGTCTGCATAATTGCTCTCTAGGCCTCAGACGGAGGAGGAGGGGAAGGAGGACGATCAGGAACCTCTTCACCCTCTGGGTTAGCGTTGGGAACCCTTTTAGGAGCCATCCTGAAAGGGATGACCGCCAATCAGCCATTTGATTGAAAGAAGATATAAGCTAAAACAACGGATAGAAATGCAACATAGTCTTCACAAGAATCATTCGAACAAGAGGAACGAATGAAATTCTCAGCCTAATGATAACAACAATCTTCACGAGAAGCCACTGGGAGACAAAAGGTAAATAAGAAAAACAACAAGGTGCAGATAGAACAAATACAAGATAGGAGCTTCGTTCGACATCTTTGTGCTGAAAGCTTATGGAACGTGTTACGAAAGGGTTTTGCAATCCCCGGATCAGCATAGCCAAGGACCCTTTAAGATGCAACTCCCGATCGGAACATCGGCCATAAAACCACTTCACTCAATGTAGAACCCCGAACTCCATATCCTGCATTCGTTGGAAGAATGCCTACGAGCTACTGGATGAACCCACCTATTAATTTCTGAAAGTTTCCAGTTATGCAATCAGGTGTTGGGGATACAGGGGAAGCACCGCGCACTCAACTCTAATCCTACATCCAGCTGTATCCATCCTTCAACACATAACCAGTTGTTTTCGGAAACCGTCTACCTCGGACCTTCGAAACGCATCCACTATACAAGCTATGGCAATACTCCCGAACTACCTCCCCAGTACTGGGTGATGTCGGGGTTATCTTGCCACTAACCGCATAGGAGAGTTTTCGATGTCGGCCGTCTTAAGTATTCTAGAATTGCCGCGATATGTTTGTGACGACAATACCCCGAAGCTTAACTCCCCGGGACACTGCCACAAACCCTAATGTCAGGAGGCATCGAGAACAATATTCTCGTCACAAAGACATCGAAACAATCCAAACAATACTCGCGAGATTCCTAAAAAAAATTGGTGCAATTTTGAGAGTAGAAGAGGCAAGAGTAATCATCAGGAGTCCTCACCAGAGTGAAAAGAGATGAGGAGCAAAAGAAATCCTACTCTCCGATATAAATATAGGATTCAAAACATTTTAAGTGTGTGCCTAGACTCAACCGTCAACGATTCGATCAAACAGTGGGGGCTTCTAGGTCGGAGAAGGCTCTGAATACCAACTTGTAATGCCCAGGATGGGACTATATCTCCTACGTGTCAAGGCACGACTTAAAGATATAAGCCCATTCTGGAATGATCGCAAGTTTGGTATCTTTGCACATCTCATGTGAAAATAGGGATGAAATCGAAAAGATAGTTGGCTTACACTCGCCACGTCACACAATTCATTACATATCCAAACATCATTCAAATAAACATCACAACCCGTCTACAGGTGAAGATCCAAATGAAAGATACCAAACATAACATTAAACCACAGGTCTGAAACGCCCCTAGTAGAAACCTCTACTAATCGTCGGGATAGTGCACATAGTAACGGCTACGGTCCTCGTCATACTCCCAGTACAGCTCGGTGCCGTCACTTGAATAGATCGCCTGAGTACCTGCATCTGGTGTGGTGTAGAGTCTGTGAGCCACAGAGGACTCAGCAATCCCGTTCCCGGGTAACACAACTATCCAAGCCTTGGGTGTGGAACAAGGCTGAAGAAAGAACAAGAGGTTGCAGCAGCACTAGCACTAACTTACGTAAAAGAGAGCGAGAAGAGAGGTGCCTCGGACGAGAGATGATCACGAAGTGATCCTAACTAAGCAAGTCAAACATAACCCCACCGTGTTCACTTTCCGAACCCCTTCCGGAAAATGACCGTCACGGTACTCACGCTGGTAGTGTATTCTGAACATGGTGTTAAGTTTTCTACAACCGGATGTTAACAAATTCCCATCTGCCACATAACCGCGGGCATGGCTTTCGAAAGTTCATAACCCTGCAGGGGTGTTCCAACTTGGCCCATGACAAGCCCACGATCCGCGGAGTCGCAACTCCAAAGTGGGAAGGCCCGAGTATCCTCGGAATCCCGTGCTCAAGATACTCCGACTAAGGTAAGGCTAATCCAGCAAATCCTCCCGGCGTGCCGACACCCTGATAGTAGCCGCGCGTATCTCGTCTCAGGCCACGACCGGATAAGTCATCCTACGGGTTTTTACCAGACCTCGAGTTTCCTTGAGGTGGCCCCGCAGTCTGCTCATTTCGGACCAACACTCATGTGGAGCACTGGCCCGGGGTTGTTGATTAAGAAGAGGGTTAATTACTCCCTATGCAAGTTTTTAGTTAGTATTAGGCAAATAGTACCAATGGTGGGACTTGCTAGAAAAGACTTAGCACTTAGCGGTTTATCAAGGGAGTCCCATAACCCCAACCGTGTGAGGAACGCAAAATCAAGGAACATAACACTGGTTTATACGGTTTCTAGGGCGGCATGAGTGGAACAAATCACCAAGCAAAAGGCTTAGCCTTCCACCCATTACCAATATATAGATGATTTCATTAAGAGTTAATATAGTGTGATATCCCAACAAGCTTCAACAAGAAGCAAGAATCTTCAATCTTCTCCTGCAACTAGCAATGCTATAAGAGGGGCTGAGCGAAGCTTACTTAGCCAATCAAGGGTTTGCATAGGTAGGGTGGTTAAACAGGTTCATGGTTACAATAGGAGGCTGACAGGAAAAACATGGGCATCGAGGCAAAAGCTATAGAGTGAGACTTCTAGCAATAGGGAAAGATAGTAATGATATCCGGGTCAGGTCATCTTGCCTGTTAGGTCGTCGATGGGATCGTAAGCGGGCTCCTCGTTCTCAACCTCGGTAGTAACCTCGTTCTCGTACTCGTACTCGGCTTCCGGCTCTACTCAAAACAAAACACACAAGACACGAAATCAACAAGATGCAATGCGCAAACCACAGGATGCATGGCTGATGCACTAAGGAAGCACTACAGATGCACTTAGGAAGCACAGAAAGTCAACATAGGAAGCACAGAGATACAGCACAAGGAACATGACAACGTGCATCAAGCAAGATACTTCAAAACATGCTAACAAGAGGATATTATGAATCTACATGCAAAAACACACAAGTTACATATAGGACTTGCTCAAAACGGAGCAACGGGCTAAAAGATACACCCGAAACAATAAATATGGCAAAGCTGAAATTAACAGCCACATCGCAACTTCGGAGCAAGAAATATATAGTCTACAACACTCAAACATCATGACAAGAAGCATGGACATAAAGTAGACATAACCTACAGCAAACAAATCCATTGGATTATTTCCAACGGAGGCATGGATCAATAGCAACAAGCTATGACATATTGAACATGACAACAAAATCCTGACAACAGTATTTTATAGCAACTTGGGAGCACGAATTAAATATGCTATAGCCACCCAAATGAGCATGTGAGAGCATGAATGGATAGCCAACAACTTATACAACAAGGAATCATCAAGAGTCACCCCAAAACTAGCATGGATTTTCCTATAACAACAAGCAAACATGGCATCTCGAAATTACAAATTCCAGACTTAGTGAAATTTCACTAAGTGTTAAAACAGCAGTAACATCATGGCATGTTTGTGAGCAAGTTTAAGTCACCTCAAAGCATAACATGGCAAGTGGTTTGCACCATAGCAAAGTAGACATGATGAGGAGACCAAAACATCTAAGCATGCAACAAGGGGACAACCACATCAATAGCAACGAGCTCCTCAACTAGGCATCTCGTAACTAGTTTAACAACATCACAGCCACATGCACTTTTGCAAAGGAGATAAACATGGCAAGATGAAATCTATCATGCAAGCTAAAGCAACCCACATGTAGAGCATCTCATGATGAACATGCGGACATATTATTTGCTTCATTTGGATAAACATGCAACAAGTTATCACATTGCAAACATGGCATGAAAACAACTAATAGCAGCAGTTTATAACAAGTAGCACTCTTCTCATGAAGATTAAGACATCTAGATGACCTCAAACATGCATGGCACAATGGAACAAAACATAGTACATGTCACCACGATCATTTTGACATATCATATGCTCAAATCGGACATGCACAGCAAAAGTTATCCACCTCACAAATATGCATCAGACAATAGAAAAACTGGGGACTTAGGGAAAAAAACACGAAGTCAACCTCTGGTCAAAACGGGCGCGGATCTGGATCTGGAGCGGGTCGGGTTGCGGATCGGTCAACGGGGCGCTGCGGGTCAACGGGTCCACCGGGCTCCCGGGTCGCGGCCCGATCTGGCACCTGGATATGGCGGAGCGGCTGGATCGGGGAGATCCCTCGATATCCCGAGGGCGGCGGCGGCGGCTCCTTCGAGGGGCTCGGCCGGCGGCTGGCCTGGCGGTGGCCGGGGCGGCGCTGGCCCGACGGCGGCGGCTCCGTGCGGAGGGGAGGCGAGGCCGGCGCGGCGGCGAGAGGAGGCGGCGGCGGGCGAGGTCCCTGGCGGCGGCGAGGTACGGGCCGGCGGCGAGGGAAGGCTCGGGCGGCGGAGGAGCTCCTGGCGGCGGCGGCGCCGAGCCGGAGACGAAGAAGACGATGGGCGCGGGCCCACGCGGCGGTGGAAGCACGGGCGGCGAGGTACGGAAGCACCGAGCGGCAAGGTCGGAAGCACGGCGTGGCGAGTCGGAAGCACGGGTGCAGCGAGGTCGGAAGCACGGCGTGTCAACGATGGAAGCACTGTGCATCAACGGTGGAAGCACCGCGCGGCAGAGGTGGAAACATTAGGGTTTCTGGACGCAAAAATTGGAGGGGTGGACGTTTATATATGCACAAGGAGCTAGGGTTGTCCAAATGAGGAGAGGCTTTCGGCCACGAGATCACAATTGGACGGCCTAGATGAAGGGAAGGGTTTGAGTTGGGTTGGTGGGCTGTTGGAGGGGTGTCTTGGGCCTCAAAGAGGAGGTACTTCTAGCCCACGACGATAACTGTTGGAGTATCAAACGAACTCCAAACGCGACGAGATTTGACAGGCGGGTTACACATACCAAAACAACATCGCACGACAAGTCTCACGCCAAACCGGAAACGTTACACGGCCAAACACAAAAGTAGGCCTCGAGGGTGCCACAGACGCGAGAGAGAGCGCCGGAACTCGAAACGGACAACGGGAAGGAACGAGTGGGACCGGATGCAAACGACAACACAAATGCAATGCAATGCACATGACAACATGACATGGATGAATGCCACACACGCACACAACAAAACGACGAATACCCGAAAGACGAAGAACCCGGAATGGAACTGATGAAGCCAAAGATATATATTACCAAAAAGGGAAAGTATTACATCCGGGGCATTACACGTCCTCTCTAAGAAGTGATTTGCAATAAGTGTGGCTAGAAGGGTCATTATGCTAACAAGTGCCGCAACCCAAGGCGCCTTCCGCCTCCTCCACCTGTCAGCATTGCTATTGTCAAGCACAGTCCCAAGGTTGCAAGAGTGAATCTGATGAATGCAGCTCAAGCAGAGAATTCTTTAGATGTGATACTTGGTAATCTTCCAGTTAACTCTATACTTGCTAAAGTATTGTTTGATTCGGGTGCATCACTTTCTTTCATTTCAAGACCTTTTGTTGCCAAGCATGATTTTTTCACTCAAGTGTTGCCAAAGCCTTTGAGCATTACTTCTCCTGGATTGCAAATGTCCTCTCGGGTGCATGTTCCGGATGTATCTATTCGCATGGGTGATTACCGCTTTCTGGCTTCTCCGGTTGTTCTCGGCAATTCCGACATTGATCTTATTCTTGGGATGGATTGGCTTTCTCAGCATGATGCTCACATTGATTGTGCAAATAAGGAAGTCAAGCTTACTCATTCCGACGAAGACGTTTTTCCTGAAGAGCTTCCAGGCATGCCTCCACATCGTCAAGTTGAATTTGTCGTTGAACTCGAGCCTGGTACTGAGCCAGCATGCTGGCGTACGTACAAGCTCTCCCCTGAAGAGTTGAAGGAGTTGAAGAAACAGCTCGATGAACAAGAGTGTATGGGTCTAATCAGGCCTAGCACGTCTCCTTGGGGCTGTGGTGTCTTATTTGTCAAGAAGAAGGATGGCACGGAGCGCCTTTGCGTTGATTACCGGCCATTGAACAAGAAGACAATAAAGAACAAGTATCCGCTCCCAAACATCAATGAACTGTTCGAGCAGCTCAAAGGAGCTAAAGTGTTCTCAAAGCTCGATCTCCGAATGGGTTATCACCAAATTCGCATTCCTGAAGAAGATATCCACAAGACTGCCTTCAGAACGAGCTACGGCTCCTATGAATATACAGTCATGTCTTTTGGCCTCGCTAATGCTCCACCTACCTTCTCGAGAATGATGCACTACATTTTCAACCCCTACACCAACGAGTTTGTGCTTGTGTATCTGGATGACATCTTGGTATTCTCCAAGAATGAAGAGGATCACGAAAAGCACATCCGTCTGGTTCTCGACAGACTCCGTGAACATAAGTTCTATGCCAAGTTCTCCAAGTGCGAATTCTGGCTCGATAAGGTCTTGTATCTGGGCCATATCATCTCCGCTGACGGTATTGTGGTCAACCCCGAGAAAGTTGAAGCGATTGTCAACTGGGAACCTCCTCAGAACGTCAAGCAACTCTGAAGCTTTCTTGGTCTTGCTAGCTATTGCAGAAGGTTCGTTGAGAACTTCTCCAAGATTGCCAAGCCTCTCTCCAACTTGCTGCAGAAGAATGTCAAGTACAACTGGTCTCCGGATTGTGATGTGGCATTCAAAACTCTCAAAGAAAAGCTCATCTCTGCTCTAGTTCTTACTCCTCCAGATGAGTCCAAGCCCTACGAAGTATTCTGTGATGCTTCTCTTCAAGGGCTTGGTGGTGTGCTAATGCAGGACAAGAAGATTGTGGCATACACTTCTCGTCAATTGAAGCCAAGTGAGAAGAACTACCCCACACATGATCTCGAGCTAGCAGCTGTGGTACACGCCTTGATCACGTGGAGACACCTTCTGTTGGGCAGAAAAGTCGACATCTTCACCGATCACAAGAGTTTGAAATACATCTTCACACAACCGAATCTGAACCTCCACCAGACTCGTTGGGTTGAAATGATCCAAGAGTATGATCCAAGCATCGAATACACACCTGGCAAGGCCAATGTCATTGCAGATGCCTTGAGCAGAAAGGCATATTGCAACAGTCTCCTTATCAAGCCGTTTTAGCCTGAGCTTTGTGAAGCATTCAGGAAGCTCAACCTCCAAGTTGTTCCACAAGGCTTTCTTGCAAATCTTCAAGTTGCTCCTACCTTGGAAGATCAGATTCATGAGGCCCAACTCAGTGATGCTATGGTGCATAAAGTGAAACATGGAATTGCAAAGGGTACTCCCAAATACAAGTGATATCGCGTTGATGAGAGAGATACCTTGTTCTTTGAGGACAGACTTGTGGTTCCCAAGGGTGATCTCAGGAAGCTCATAATGAACGAAGCACATGACTCCCTCCTTTCGATTCATCCTGGAAGTTCCAAGATGTACCAAGACCTCAAGCAATCTTACTAGTGGACTCGCATGAAAAGGGAGATTGCCCAATTTGTGATGAATGTGATTTCTGCAGAAGAGTGAAGGCAGAGCATCAACGTCCAGCCGGTCTTCTCCAACCTCTTCCTATCCCTGAGTGGAAATTCGACCACATTGAAATGGATTTCATCACTGGCTTTCCTAAGTCCAAGAAAGGGAATGATTCTATCTTTGTGGTGATTGACAAGCTTACCAAAGTAGCTCACTTCCTTCCAGTCAAAGAATCCATCAATGCAGCTCAACTGGCAGAGTTGTACACTTCCAGAATTGTGTCCTTACATGGCATTCCTCAAGTTATCTCCTCAGACCGTGGAAGTTTGTTCACATCCAAGTTCTGGGACTCCTTTCAGTCTTCCATGGGCACTAAGATCCGTTTCAGCACTGCGTTTCACCCTCAGACTAGTGGTCAAGTCGAAAGAGTGAACCAGATTCTAGAAGACATGCTCAGAGCTTGTGTCATATCTTTTGGCATGAAGTGGGAAGATTGCCTTCCGTTTGCCGAGTTCTCTTACAACAACAGCTTCCAAGCAAGTGTGCAGGCAAAGCTCCGCTTGAAATCCTCTATGGCAGAAAGTGACGTACCCCTCTCAACTGGTCCGAGACTGGTGAACGTCAACTTCTTGGCAATGACTTGATTTCAGAAGCCGAAGAAATATGCAAAGTCATACGTGAGAATCTCAAGGCCGCTCAGTCGCGTCAGAAGAGCTACTATGACGGCAAGCATCGTGATTTGGCCTTCTACATTGGGAATGATGTCTATCTCCGTGTTTCTCCTATGAAAGGCACCCAAAGATTCGGTATCAAAGGAAAGCTTGCTCCTAGATACGTGGGCCCTTTCAAGATCTTTGGCAAAAGAGGCGATCTAGCCTATCAACTTGAGCTCCCTTCCAACTTCGCTAATGTTCATGATGTGTTTCATGTGTCTCAACTCCGCAAGTGCTTCAAGACACCTGAACGCACCATTCCGTTTGAGGAGATTGATCTTCAACAAGACTTGTCTTACTGAGAGCATCCCGTTGCTATTCTCGAAGAAACCAAGCGCAAGACCCGCAACAAGTCAATCAAGTTCTTGACAGTCAAGTGGTCACATCATACCGACCGAGAAGCTACGTGGGAACGAGAAGATCACCCTCGTTACGAGTACCCTTCCTTCTTCCAGTACTAGATCTCGGTACGAGATCTTTTTGTAGTAGAGGAGAGTTTGTAATGCCCCGGATGTAACACTTTCCCTATATGGCAATATATAAACTTTGGCTTCATTAGTTCCATTCCGGGTTCTCCGTCTTTTCGGGTTTTCGTCGTTTTGTCATGTGCGTGTGTGCATTCATCGATGTCATGTTGTCATGTGCATTGCATTGCATTTGTGTTGTCTTTTGCATCCGGTCTCACGCGTCCCTTCCCGTTGTCCGTTTTGAGTTGCGACACTCTCACACGTGCCCGTGGCTTCCCGGAGTCCTTCTTTCATGTTTGGCCGTGTAACGTTTCTGGAATGACGTGAGACTTGTCGTGCGATGTTGTTTTGATACGTGTAACCCGCCTGTCAAGTTTCGTCGCGTTTGGAGTTCGTTTGGTACTCCAACGGTTGACCTCGTGGGCTAAAAGTACTTCCTCTTTGAGGCCCAAGACCCCCTCCACAACAGCCCAACAACCCAGCTCAACCCTTCCCATCATATCGGCCGTTGAATTGTGATCGCGTGGCCGAAAACCGCTCCCCATTTGGAGTCTCCTAGCTCCTTGTGCCTATAAAAACGTCCACCCCTCCATTTTTTTCGTCCAAAACAACCCTAGCCTTCTCCTAGCTCCAGCCGCCTCGAAATCCGTGCTGGGCGGACGTGTCCGACCCGGGCCGGACAGTCCGCCGCCCGCGTCAGTCAACCGCCGCATCTGCCGCCGCGCGGGCCCGAGGGCCCATTCCCGGCCCGCCGTTCGCCGCCTTCGGGCCAGATCGCGCCCCGCGCGCCCCTCACGGCCACCTCCGGCGACGCGCGTCCCCGCCGGCCGGCCAGAGGTCGCCCCGCCGTCCCTTCCACTCCCGCCGGCCGGCCAGAGGTCACCGCCGCGGGATCCCCCTTCGAAGCCGCCGCCGCGAAGCTTGCCCGATCCAGATCGGGGCTGGAACCCTAGCGGGTACGGGCCCCGCAAGCCACAACCCGGCACCCGATCCACTCCCGCGACCCGCTCCGCGCCCGACCCGCGGACCCGTTGACCCCTGAGGTTGATAATTTTTTTCGCTAAGTCTTTTTCTGCTATTGTCATTGTCTGATGCATTATTGTGAAGGCTATAAGTTTTACTGTGCTTGTCCGTTTTGCGCATATAATATGTCAAAATGATCGTGGTGACATGTACTATGTTTTGTTCCATTGTGTCATGCATGTTTGAGTCCATCTAGATGTCTTAATCTTCCTGAGAAGACTGCTACTTGTTATAAACTGCTGCTATTAGTTTTTTTTTTTTTGATAGAAAGACTGTAAGGGAACCCCCTACAGTATAATTGGTGCAACAAACCCAAATTGCAAGTACCATGCCTTGAACCTGGGTGGGTGGGAAGGCATCAGCCCCTTCCCACCACTAGGCTATGCCTTAGTCTGCTCTCCTGCTGCTATTAGTTGTTTTTATGCCATGTTTGAGATGTGATAACTTGATGCATGTTTATCCAAATGAAGCAAATGATATGTCCAAATGTTCATCATGAGATGCTCTACATGTTGGTTACTATAGGATGCATGCTAGAATTCATATTGCCATGTTTATATCCATTTCAAAAGTGCATGTGGCTGTTAGGTTTTTTAAACTTGTTACGAGATGCCTAGTTGAGGAGCTCGTTGCTATTGATGTGGTTGTCCCCATGTTGCATGCTTATATGTTTTGGATTCCCCATCATGTGTTCTTTGCTGTGGTGCAAACAACTTGCTATGTTATGCTTTGAGGTGACTTAAACATGCTCACAAACATGCCATGATAATGTTACTGTTTTAACACTTAGTGAAATTTCCCTAAGTCTGGAATCTGTAATATCCGGATGCTATGTTTGCTTGTTGATCTAGGCAAATCCATGTTAGTTTTGGGGTGGCTATTGTTCATTCCTTGTTGTATATGTTGTTGGCTATCCATCCATGCCCTCACATGCTCATTTGGGTGGCTGTAGCATATTTAATTCTTGCTCCCAAGTTGTTATAAAATATTGATGTCAGGATTTTATTGTCATGATCGAAAAGTTGTAGCTTGTTGCTATTGATCCATGCCTCCTATGGAGATGCTCCAATGGAATTGTTTGCTGTAGGATATGTCTACTTCATGTCCATGCTTCTTGTCACCATGTTTGAGTGCTGTAGAGTATATATTTCTTGCTCCGAAGTTGCTATGTGGCTGTTAATTTCAGCTTTGTATTGTTTCTTGTTTAGGGTGTATCTTTTAGTCCGTTGCTCCGTTTTGAGAAAGTCCTATATGAAACTTGTATGGTTTTGCATGTAGATTCATAATATCATCTTGTTAACATGTTTTGGAGTATTTTTCTTGATGTTTGGGTGTGTCTTGCACCGTTGCCATGCTTATCTTGTCTTGATCATATCTTCTAGACCGTAGCTCCGTTTTAAACAAACTTTATATGAAACTTGACTAGAATTTCGTGTAGATTGTCATTGTGCATGTTAACTTGCTGTTTAACAACTTTAACTTAAGGTTTGTTCAGATCTGGACTAATTTCAAACTATGCATATGAGGACTTACCGGTTTTGTCTTAAGTAGTTTCCGGCCTCATTTAAACCTACTGTTTCTTGTGTTGTTTCTCTGTGCTTCCTACCTTGCCATGTTTTGCATCCTAAATGGACTTGTCTTGCATCCTACGTGCTTGAGTATGTTGTCATGTTTCTTGTGCTGTTACTCTGTGCTTCATATGTTGGCTTGCTGTGCATCCTAAGTGCATCTGCAGTGCTTCCTTAGTACATCAGCCTTGCATCCTGTAGTTTGCGCATTGCATCTTGTTTGATTTCGTGCCTCGTGTGTTCTTGTGTTGAGTAGAGCCGGAAGCCGAGACCGAGTACGAGAACGAGGTTACCACCGAGGTTGGGAATGAGGAGCCCTCTTACGATCCCATCGATGACTCGACAGGCAAGATGACCTGACCCAGATATCATTACTATCGTTGCCTATTGCTAGAAGTCTCGCTCTTTAGCTTATTGCCTCGATGCCCATGTTTTCCTGTCAGCCTCCTATTGTAACCATGAATCTGTCTAACCACCCAACCTATGCAAACCTTTGATTGGCTACGTAGGCTTCGCTCAGCCCCTCTTATAGCATTGCTAGTTGCAGGAGAAGATTGAAGATTCTTGCTTCATGTTGAGGCTTGTTGGGATATCACACTATATAAACTCTTTAATGAAATCATCTATATATTGGTAATGGGTGGAAGGCTAAGCCTCTTGCTTGGTGTTTTGTTCCACTCATGCCGCCCTAGGAACCGTATAAACCGGTGTTATGTTCCTTGATTTTGCGTTCCTCACACGGTTGGGGTTATGGGACCCCCTCGATAAACCGCTTAGCGCTAAGTCTTTTCCAGCAAGTCCCAACATTGGTACTCCATTTGCCTAACAACTAAAACTTGCCGAGGGAGTAATTAACCCAAGGATTAATTAATCAACCCCCCTGGGCCAGTGCTCGATTTGAGTGTTGGTCCAAACTAGAGCCACTTGCGGTGCCACCCAGTTCGCTGGGGTCTTCGGTATCTGTACGTACTGCTCATCCGGTCGTGGCCTGAGACTAGATACGCGCGGCTACTGTCGGGGTGTCGGCACGCCGGGAGGATTTGCTGGATTAGTCTTACCTTAGTCGGAGTATCTTGAGCACGGGATTCCGAGGATACTCGGGCCTTCCCACCTTGGAGTTGCGACTCCGCGGATCGTGGGCTTGTAATGGGCCTAGTTGGAACACCCCTGCAGGGTTTTGAACTTTCGAAAGCCGTGCCCGTGGTTATGTGGCAGATGGGATTTTTTTAATATCCGGTTGTAGAAAACTTGACACCATGTTCAGAACACACTACCAGCGTGAGTACCGTGACGGTCATTTTCCGAAAGGTGTTCGGGAAGTGAACACGGTGGGGTTATGTTTGACGTGCTTAGTTAGGATCACTTCGTGATCACTTTATCCGCTCGTGGCACTTCTCTTATCGCTCTTATTTACGTAAGCTAGTGCTAGTGCAGCTGCAGCCTTTTATTCTTTCTTCAGCCTTGTTCCACACCCAAGGCTTAGATAGTTCTGTTACCCGGGAACGGGATTGCTGAGTCCTCTGTGGCTCATAGATTCTACACCACACCAGATGCAGGTACTCAGGTGATCTATTCAGGTGACGGCTCCGAGCTATACTGGGAGTACGATGAGGAATGTAGCCGTTACTATGTGCACTACCCCGATGATCAGTAGTGGTTTCTACTAGGGGCGATTCAGACCTGTGGCTTTATGTATGTTTGGTATCTTTCATTTGGATCTTCACCCGCAGACGGGTTGTGATGTTATTTGAATGATGTTTGGCTATGTAATGAATTGTGTGACGTGGCGAGTGTAATCCAACTATCTCTTTTGTTTTTCATCCCCAGTTTTACATGAGATGTGCAAAGATACCGAACTTGAGATCATTCCAGAATGGGCTTATACCTTTAAGTCGTAGAAGGTATAGTCCCATCCTGGGCATTACAAGACTTTCTCTCACCTTTTGTCTATCACCACCTTTTATTCCACCCATAGTGCTATGTCCATGGCTCACGCTCATGTATTGCGTGAAAGTTAAAAAGGTTTGAGAATACTAAAGTATGAAACAATTGCTTGGCTAAAACCGGGGTTGTGCATGATTTAAATACTTTGTGTGGTGAAGATGGAGCATAGCCAGACCATATGATTTTGTAGGGATAACTTTCTTTGGCCATGTTATTTTGAAGAGACATGATTGCTTTATTAGTATGCTTGAAGTATTATTGTCCTAATGTCAAATGATAGACTATTGCTTTGAATCACTTGTGTCTTAATATTCATGCCATGATTAGATTACATGATCAAGATTATGCTAGGTAGCACTCCACATCAAAAATTATCTTTTGTATCATTTACCTACTCGAGGACGAGCAGGAATTAAGCTTGGGGATGCTGATACATCTCCATCGTATCTATAATTTTTGATTGTTCCATGCCAATATTCTACAACTTTCATATACTTTTGGCAACTTTATATACTATTTTTTGGGACTAACATATTGATCCAGTGCCCAGTGCCAGTTCCTGTTTGTTGCATGTTTTTTCTTTCGCAGAATATCCATATCAAACGGAGTCCAAACGGAATAAAAACGGACGGAGATCTTTTTTGGAATATATGTGAATTTTGGGAAGCGGAACCAACATGAAACGATACCCGAGTGGGCCACGAGGCAGGGGACGCGCCCTGGGAAGGGGGGCGCCCTGGGCCCTCGTGTCCACACCATAATGCGGTTGATGCCCTTCTTTCGCCGTAAGAAAGCTAATATCCGGATAAAAATCGTGTCAAAAATTCAGCCCAATCGGAGTTATGGATCTCCGGGAATATAAGAAACGGTGAAGGGACAAAATCTGGGAACGCAGAAACAGAGAGAGACAGAGAGACAGATCCAATCTCGGAGGGGCTCTCGCCCCTCCGCCGCCATGGAGGCCATGTACCAGAGGGGAAACCCTTCTCCCACCTATGGAGAAGGTCAAGGAAGAATAAGAAGGAGGGGGGCTCTCTCCCCCTTGCTTCCGGTGGAGCTGGAGTGCCACCGGGGCCATCATCGTGTGACGGCGATCTACACCAACACCTCTGTCATCTTCACCAACATCTCCATCACCTTCCCCCATCTATCTACAGCGGTCCACTCTCCCGCAACCCTCTGTACCCTCTACCTGAACATGGTGCTTTATGCTTCATATTATTATGCAATGATGTGTTGCCATCCTATGATGTCTGAGTAGATTATCGTTGTCCTATCAGTGATTGGTGAATTGCTATGATTGATTTAAATTGCTTGTGGTTATGTTGCTGTCCTTTGGTGCCCATCATATGAGCGCGCGCGTGGATCACACCATAGGGTTAGTTGTATGTTGATAGGACTACGTATTGGAGGGCAAGAGTGACAGAAACTTCAACCTAGCATAGAAATTGATGCATACGGGATTGAAGGGGGACCAATATATCTTAATGCTATAGTTGGGTTTTACCTTAATGAACGTTAGTAGTTGCGGACCCTTACTAATAGTTCCAATCATAAGTGCATAGAATTCCAAGTAAGGGATGACATGCTAGCAGTGGCCTCTCCCACATAAAACTTGCTATCGGTCTAGTAACGTAGTCAATTGCTTAGGGGCAATTTCGCAACTCCTACCACCACTTTTCCACACTCGCTATCATTAACTTTATTGTTTCTTTATCTTAACAGCCCCTAGTTTTATTTACGTGCTATTTATATTCTTGCAAACCTATCCCACAAAAACTACAAAGTACTTCTAGTTTGATACTTGTTCTAGGTAAAGTTAACGTGAAGCGTGCGTAGAGTTGTATCGGTGGTCGATACAACTTGAGGGAATATTTGTTCTGCCTTTAGCTCCTCGTTGGGTTCGACACTCTTACTTATCGAAAGAGGCTACAACTGATACCCTACACTTGCGGGTTATCAAGACGCGCCAGCACCCAACTGCTCTCGCTCGGCACTCGCCCGGGTTGAGCGCCCCGCAGCGCCCGTGCGCTCGTCGGCCGCCGGCCCGGCGCGCCCCAGCCACCTCCTCCCGCGCGCACTGCCCACCGCCGCCCTGGGCCGTCGCCGCAGCTCCACGTCGGTGCACCGGCAACCGCGCCGTATCGCTGATGGGCCTCGAACCCCTCGTTGGTTACCCCAAGTGGAAGGTGTAAGATGCAGTATGTAGAAGTGTTTTCCCTTAGCAAAGATGCCAAGGATCGAATCCCCAGAGACTCCTAGGTTCAAAAAGTAGGTGTCAACTGCTAACGGCGCGGATTAGCAATCAACGTGGACCTGCACACAGATACAAATAACTTTGCTCCCAACGAGTACAGAGAGGTTCTCAATCCCTCCGGCCTTGTAGTTCACAAAGGGTTAAAAGCAAATGATAGTAGTGATAGATAATGTTTTGCAATAGTAAGTAATAGCGAAAAGTAAATAGCGGATGTGATCAATGATGGTAATATGGACCTGAGTCTCATGATGTTCACTAGTGATGTCTCTCTCCCAAAAGACGATAAAACTGCTATGTGAGGTAAACAAATTACAGCTGGGCAATTGACAGGACCACGAACGCAAACCAATGCTGACTACATTGCAAGAAAGGTTGAGGTTCAAAGCATGGGCGGTACGCCAAAGTAAGTAGACCAAAATCCATCAATATCTACTACTAATCATCCACCTTGAGATATCTATCCAGAACATCTCGCTGGTATTAAGTTGCGAGTCCCACCCATAGTGTAAACTCAATGCAACAGACAACTGCATTAAAAGAACTTTGCGTAAAGTAAACAATCCTTGCACCCGCGGGCACAAGCACCGTTGTTTTCCCCCTTGTGGCAACAGCACATCCCCTAGACTCATGTTTCTGTCACTCAAGCTAGTCATCGAGGGGCATGAACCCACAATCGAGCATAACGTTCCCTCTTGGAGTCACTACGTATTACTTGGCCAAAGCAATAAATAACAACGGAGAACATGCAAGAATTACTTATGAACATAAATATAAAAGAGGTAGATCAAATATATTACTCAAGATCAATCTGAACATAATCTCATAATCCATCGGATCCCAGCAAACTCAACATAGCAACAGCATAAGGATTACATATGTGCCTCGATCATGTAGGGCAGCTCACGAGGACTAATTAGTGAAGCACAAGAACGGGAGGAGAACATCACATAGCTACTGGTCATGGACTCATGTTCCAAGGGAGACTACTCACGACTCATCCGGGAGGCATCCATGGTGGTGGAGAAGCTCCCGGTGGTGATCCTCCCCTCCGGCAGGGTGTCGGGAAGAGTTCTCCTGGTGCTCCCGATCTTGGAAGCGGCGGTGGCGGCGGAACAGAGATGGGATCGCGAAAAGGGTTCCTGTTCTGAGGGTTTCGGAGGACGCTTTAAATATATGCCAAAGGGGGGCATCGGGGAAGCTTCGGGGGGCCCCGGCGCCCCCCGGCGCGGCCTAGGGGGTGCGCGCCGCCAGGGCGCCTGGAGCCCTCCCCCCCCCCCCGGCTGTCCTTCGGACGCACAGTAGCTTCCGGAACGCTGATTTTTTATATAATTTTTCTGGATTTTTCCTGGCAGTTCTCGTAACGTGAAAACCTGAAATACAAAAACAGCCGAAAACAGAAACTGGCACTGGGGTGCACTGGATTAGTAAGTTAGTCCAAATATGATCAAAAGTGTATGGAAGTGTATGAATATCATAGCAATATCACCCAAAAGTGGCATGGAGCAAGCAGAAATTATAGATACGTTTTGGACGTATCAATCGCCTGCGTGGGCAGCACCCGTTCGGGCTGGCGCCCGTCGCCCGCAAAGCCCGAACCCGCTATGGCCCTCTAGGCCACTTCCAAATGGGACCCACGCCTAGTACGTTTTTTTAAAAGGAAAAAGATATAAAATAATTAATTAATTAATTAATTAACTGAATTAATATAGTTTAATTAAAGTTAATTAATACTGATTAAATAAACCCTAATTAACATGTTTAGTCTATGACAGGTGGGTCCCACTTGACCCACAGGTCAGGTTTGACTTCAGTCAACCACATTGTTGAGTGCTGATGTCACACCTACGTCATGCTAACGTCATCCGTACTATTCTTGATAATATCGAATTAAATTAATTAAATAAATTCTAGAAAATGTTTAAAACTTTAGAAAATCATAGATGATAAACCGTAGCTCGGATGAAAATACTTTGTACATGAAAGTTGCTCAGAACCACGAGACGAATCTGAATACGCAGTCCGTTCGTCCACCGCACGTCCCTAACATATTGAACTTGCAACAATCCTTCTCCGTTTCATCTGCCCGAAAACACAAGACACCGGGAATACTTTCCCGGATGTTTTCTCCCTTTGCCGGTATCACCTATCTCTGCGTTAGCTCACCCCTCGCACCGCGTTTTGCCATGTTATATGTTGTGATGCTTTGTTTGCTCCGTATTTACGGTTTCTTTCCCCCTCTTCTCCCGTAGACCCCGAGCCTGGCGCTGATGCCACTGATCGACTACATAAACGATGACCCCTCCTTCTTGCCAGAGCAACCAGGCAAGCCCCCCCCCCCTTGATCACGAGATATCGCCCATTCTCTTCTCTCTTATTCTTGCATTAAGGTTGCTACTGTTATTGATTCGATAGCTCCTATTCTGTTGCATAGCCTGTCATTGTTGCTCCAACTGTCGATACCTATACCTACCATCCTAATGCTTAGTATAGATGCTAGTATTCCATCAGTGGCCCCACATCCTTGTCCATCTGCAATGCTACACTATCGGGCCGTGATCACTTCGGGTGGTGATCACGGGTATATATTATATACATACTTTACTTGACACATGATGTGACTAAGGTCGGGTTGGCTCGTTGAGTACCCACAAGTGATTCATGGATTGGGGGCTGAAAGGACAGGTGGCTCCATCCAGGTAGCGATGGGCCTGTGTTCCTGACGGCCCCCGAGTGATTCTTTGTGGCAGAGCGACAGGGCAGGTTGAGACACCGAGGAGAGAGGTGGCCTGGCCCTGGTCGTTGTCCCCGGTGATTTCATAATAACACGCTTAACGAGTTTGGATATTTGATCTGAGTCTGGCCACTGGCCTATACGCACTAACCAGCTATGTGGGATTATATATGGGCTCTCGACGTCGTGGTGTCAGCCGAAGCCTTCTTGACGTCAGTGACTTAGCGGCGTGCGTCGGGTTGGACCGTGTAACGCAACTTCCTTAGTAATGGAGGTTGCTAGGTCTGCTCACCGGCCGCGTACGCAACGTGCATGCCTTGTTCAAGAATTCGTCTAATTAACCAGTTAACTTACCAATTAATCCCTACTCGCGGGGTCACCGAGTAGCCAATAAACCGATAAATCGGCCGATTAATTGATTAAAAGGCCGATTAACTTGCCGATTAGCCTATTAATCCCCTACTCACCAGCCAATCGAGCAGCTACCAGTTAACGATTTCCTCAACAATGCATGCAGGTGTTCAATGGGTGATGGGCCCAGACCCCTGCGTGCTTAGGATTTAGACCGGCATGCTGACCTCTCTGTTGTGCTTAGGTAGGGCTGCGACTTGTTGATTTTCCGAGGCCGGGCATGACCCAGGAAAGTGTGTCCGGCCAGAGAGGATCGAGCGTGCTGGGTAATGTGGTCCACCCCTACAGGGAAGTTAATATATTCGAATAGCCGTGTCCTCTGTAAAAGGACGACCCGGAGTTGTACTCCGACCTCATGACAACTAGAACCGGATACTTAATAAAACACACCCTTACTAGTGCCAGATACAACCTAGTGATCGCTTTCCCACAGGGCGACGAGGGGAGGATCGTCGGGTAGGATTATGCTATACGATGTTTGATACGTCTCCAACGTATCTATAATTTTTGATTGTTCCATGCTATTATATTATCCATCTAGGATGTTTTATATGCCATTTTATATGATTTTTGGGACTAACCTATTAACCCAGAGCCCAGTGCCAGTTTCTGATTTTTCCTTGTTTCTGAGTTTTATAGAAAAGGAATACCAAACGGAGTCCAATTGACGTGCCAATTTTTGATGATTTTTTATGGACCAAAAGAAGCCCCCGGAGTAAAAGAGTTGGGCTAGAAGAGTTCCGGGCAGCCCACGAGGGTGGGGGGCGCGCCCCCTATCTCGTGGACAGCCCGGAGACCCCCCTAACTTGTGCCCTACGCCAAAAAATGCCCAAACCTCCAGAAAATAACCTATATCGGGAGTTCGCCACCGCAAGCCTCTATAGCCACCAAAAACCAATCTAGACCCTGTTGTGGCACCCTGCCAGAGGGGGGATCCCTTACCAGTGGCCATCTTCATCATCCCGGCGCTCTCCATGACGAGGAGGGAGTAGTTCACCCATGGGGCTGAGGGTATGTACCAGTAGCTATGTGTTTGATCTCTCTATCGTGTTCCTGATATGGCACGATCTTAATGTATCGCGAGCTTTGCTACTATAGTTGGATCTTATGATGTTTCTCTCCCTATACCTTCTTGTAATGGATTGAGTTTTCCCTTTGGAGTTATCTTATTGGATTGAGTCTTTAAGGATTTGAGAACACTTGATGTATGTCTTGCGTGGGATACCTGTGGTGACAATGGGGTATTCTATTGATTCACTTGATGTATGTTTTGGTGATCAACTTGCGGGTTCCGTGACCTTGGGAATATATGCATAGGGGTTGGCACACGTTTTCGTCTTGACTCTCCAGTAGAAACTTTGGGGCACTCTTTGAAGTTCTTTGTGTTGGTTGAATAGATGAATTTGAGATTGTGTGATGCATCGTATAATCATGCCCACGGATACTTGAGGTGAAAATGGAGTATGTAGGTGACATTAGGGTTTTGGTTGATGTGTGTCTTAAGGTGTTATTCTAGTACGAACTCTAGGATAGATCGAACGGAAAGAATAGCTTCGTGTTATATTACTACGGACTCTTGAATAGATCGATCAGAAAGAATAACTTTGAGGTGGTTTCGTACCCTACAATAATCTCTTCGTTTGTTCCCCGCTATTAGTGACTTTGGAGTGACTCTTTGTTGCATGTTGAGGGATACTTATATGATCCAGTTATGTTATTATTGTTAAGAGAACTTGCACTAGTGAAAGTATGAACCCCAGGCCTTGTTTCAAAGCATTGCAATACCGTTTGTGCTCACTTTTATCATTAGATACCTTGCTGTTTTTATATTTTCATATTAGAAATACCTATATCTACCATCCATATTGCATTGGTATCACCATCTCTTCGCCGAACTAGTGCACCTATACAATTTACCATTGTATTGGGTGTGTTGGGGACACAAGAGACTCTTTGTTATTTGGTTGCAGGGTTGTTTGAGAGAGACCATCTTCATCATACGCCTCCAACGGATTGATAAACCTTAGGTCATCCACTTGAGGGAAATTTGCTACTGTCCTACAAACCTCTGCACTTGGAGGCGCAACAACGTCTACAAGGAGAAGGTTGCGTAGTAGACATCAATGTTAATTGGTGAACTTACCATCTATTCTATTCTACTGCTGCAAGACGAAGGCTGCGAGAAACGAGGATACTTGTTACTTTCCAGCTACTCTCATCTACTGCTGCAAGATGGAGGCTGCTAGAAGCGTAGTCTTCGATAGGATTAGCTATCTGATACGTCTCCAACGTATCTATAATTTTTTATTGTTCCATGCTATTATTTATGAAGTCTTGAATGTTTAATGGGCTTTATCATTCGTGTTTATATCAGCCACCATATTGTTCCTCAAAACAGCCACCATACCTACATATCATGGCATTTCCATAGCCATTCTGAGATATATTGCCATGCAACTTTCCACCGTTCCGTTTATATGACACGCATCATATTGTCATATTACCATGCATGATCATGTAGTTGACATCGTATTTGTGGCAAAGCCACCATGCATAATATTTTTATACATGTCACTCTTGTTTCATTGCACATACCGGTACACCGCCGGAGGCATTCATATAGAGTCATACTTTGTTGTTGTAGTATCGAGTTGTAATATCGAGTTGTAATGAAAATGTGATGATCATCATTATTAGAGCATTGTCCCATGGGAGGAAAGGCTGAATCTATAAAGCCCCTCCGCAAATAAAAAGGAAAAAAAGGCCAAAGAAAGAAAGGCCCAAAAAATAAGAAAAAAAATAAGAAAAAATAAAAAAAATAAAAAAAGGGACAATTGCTACTATCGTTTTTCACACTTGTGCTTCAAAGTAGCACCATGTTCTTCATTGTAGAGAGTCTCATGCTTAGTCACTTTCATATACTCGTGTGAATTTTCACTATAGAACTTGGCTTGTATATTCCAACGATGGGCTTCCTCAAATGCCCTAGGTCTTCGTGAGCAAGCAAGTTGGATGCACACCCACTAGTTTCTTTTGTTCAGCTTTCATTCATATTTAGCTCTAGTGCATCCGTTGCATGGCAATCCCTACTCACTCACATTGATATCTATTGATGGGCATCCCCATAGCCCTGTTGATACGCCTAGTCGATGTGAGACTATCTCCCTCCTTTTTGTCTTCTCCACAACCACCTCTTTTCCACCCTGTTGACTCTCAAAAGTGGCACAATCGTAAACATTGCTTTAATCTATCTCAAGATCACTTCAAACTTATGATTGGAAGTCACCATGAGATGGATTTCTTTGAGAAGATCAAGATGGATATGAAAGTGGTCTAAAACGGAGTCCGGATGCAAAAGTTATGACAAGTTCAGAGATGCTCATGGTGACACCAGATTAAAGAATAGCTTGAAATCCAATTAGGACGACTTCAAATGGAAAAAGTTTCAACACGAAAGTTGTGCGTCTCGTCGAAACGGTCGATTTTGATATAAAAATCCTCCCAATCCGAGTTCGTATGCAAAAGTTACAGCCATCCGAACACAGCCCTGTCATAGAGCCATAAGTGGCGCGCCCCACCAGCCACGTGTCTGATGGGTAGCGCGAATAACAGCCTGTATTGCGTGACCGTTTTGGCCTAGAAGATGGCTTCAAATCGAAAAACGTTCAACACGAAAGTTGTTCGTCTCGTCGAAACGGTCGAGATCGCTTTTGGGCTCTTTTCCATCCGAGGTCGTTTACCACCTCAAATATTACCCGCAAGGTACAGCCAGTTTAAACCGAACAGTTTTGGAAAGTTCGGACAAAACCAATCCGAATTTGGCTAGGGTTTTGGACGTGAATCCAAGCCTTTTCCTTGCACGGGAAGTCCAGCCGCCTCTTATATACCTAAGGGGTGACGGCCGATTGAACAACACACAATCGATCAACTCATCTACCACTTTTTACCCTTTACCTTTATCTCTCTCCCTTGTTCTTCTTCTTCCTCGTTCTTCGTCTGTTCTTCTTGTTGCAGGGCGGCGAACCTCAAGGCTCCAGGGGCGATTAGGTCGACCTAGGGCAGCCCATAGCCGCCGCGCGTCCAGACGGGGTCCCTCCCGGACGCGTGGGGTTTTGGGTCTTCAAAAGCGCCCGCCGGATTGCTTGCGTACCGCGCTTCCGGACGGGTCTCCTTCGACGTGAGCTGCGGTGCATCACCCTCGGCGTCGGAGGTACACGGTGACGTGTTCATGTGCGAACATACTTTTTGGCGACTCCGCTGGGGAAGAAGCTTTGAACGGTCTCCGGCCCGTTCTTGCTACGAAGAGATCGTCATCTAGGGTTTGCAATCTACAAAGGTAATATGAATACCCAATTCACATATGTAGATGCAAATAATGCATATGTTGTTGCTAGATCATCTAATGAGCATAATGTATCGGCTAGCCCTAGCTTTATCAATCATGCATCTAATTATGTGCAAGGGCCGATGCAACAAAATCTCCATGATTCTACTTCATATAATTTTAGCAACATGCAACATATGTATCCCAACTCCCATGCATCGGCAACCCCACAAATCCATATGCCGATGAACAACATGATGAGTTCGGTTAATCAAGTTGAAACACCCCATGTAGGATCTTTCAATGGCATGCAACATAGTGTTTCATCTTTTTATTCATCGGCAACTAATTTGCAACATGTTAATCCAAACATGCTGGTGGATAGGGGAATTGGCCATGCTACTACTAGTTATCCGGCCAATTACCATCAAACATCATATGCTACACCTCATGCTACTAGTTTTTTGGCACCATACGCAACTGTTGATGTCCATAATTCGGCTCCGCACCTTAATGGTCATGGCCGAATAAGTGAAACTTCTGCAGGAGCACAAATGCCTTCACCTACTACCGTGGCATATCATGTCCCCCCTACACAATTACAGAATTTCGGCAACATCTCATTGCCGAAAGAGTCTAAAAGCATTGGGGGGCAACCATATCCAGACTGGGTAATTGAGAACAAGCTTACATTCTCTTGGGATTTGTGCAACTCTATTCGCCAAGAACTAATAGAAGGCGGGAAGCCTCATGATTTTACTGTTGTAAAAGCTAGAGTTGTGCAAATGATGCAGTTGCCCAGTGTTGTACCATCCAGTGTACCACCTAAACAATTGCAAAGCTTCGGCACCTCATTGCCGAAAGAGTCTCAAAGTATTGGGGGGCAATCTCATGACGAGTGGATGGAAATTGAGATGAAAAAGTTTAAAGCTCGCCAAGATGAGATGTGGGCTAAACTTAGACGAGAGCGAGAAGCCTTGCAAATTCAAAAAGATAAAGTTGTTGATTCAGGTAACAAAGAAAATTCTGTTATTAGAAGAGCCGAATCAAGTAGTATATATTCTGAGTCCATCAAATCCAAAGAGGCAAGCATTATTGAGAAAGGGCATGGAAAGCATAGCAAAACAGTCATGCTTGATTTTTCTAAAGATAATGGAACCTACTTCCTGCCCTATGAGTTCCGTGCCGTAGAAATTGACAAGCTTCAAGGCCAAGAACAAGTAGTCGAACAAAGTTCGGCCGACAAAAATCTTCAGTGTAATGATGCACGGAATCAAGAAAAAGATGATGAAGAGGCGTTGGGGAGCCATCCAAAGGCGAAGCAAGATATTGTTCAAGTCACACCACCATCATGCTCTCCCAACATATTTGAAGAGGTATGTTTAGCAAGTAATTTACCTATTTTCAGATTTGGTCAAAACTATATTGTTGATGCATCTATTAGAAAAATCCTCTTAAGTAATTTTGAAAGACCAATGAAGCAGGGTAATTTACTTGTTAGCAATAAAATCGTTATAGAACATATCGGTCAACCCATTGCACCATTTATAAAGACCGATGTTGACTAATTGTACAGCCAAAGCTTTCCCCATTGCTTTATGTAAAGTTCATATCTAGTTGGGTAGCTTTGTTTATTTCGTACTTGGCTTGCACTTGGTCTCAACTGAGACATGTATGTTCTAAATATCTTCATTTCAGAAATTTGAAGCCAAGGTTAAATTCTATTGAGAAAAATAATGCTAATATAATATCTTATCCAAAGACATCGGAGATAGAGTGGAAAAAACAATGCATAGCCGAATGGGGAGACTACAAATCCGAACCATTCGTTTGCTTATCTCCAAAGCCGTTCAAACAACAAGATTGGCTAGAGAGTAAAAAGTTTACCTTCAATTCAAGCATGTGTGATCAAATATTTGATTTGTTGCTGAAAAATAATTACATAAGAATTCTTGATCACCATGTCAATCTATCAATTCAAGGACGAATGTATTGTAGGTTGCATCATTCGTTCAAACATAATTTTGAGGACTGCAATATGTTTCGTCAAATAGTTAAATCGGCCATTGAAAAAGGACGATTGAAATTTGCGGAAACACCAAGAGATGACCAGTCTATTCCGATTGGTCCCGATGGCAGAAAGTTTTTGCATCGGCTGCTTCAAGCCGATCCATTTAAAGAGAAGATAAAAACTGCAGGTGATGGGATCAAGCTTTCAAGTAAAGAAGTTGTTGAAAAGCATAATGAACATAATCTTGAGGGTGAGAATTCCATCGAAGCTACAATGGAGAGGCCAAGGACTGGGGGGCAACAACCAAATCCAATGATCGATGAAAGCAAACCAAAAGAAAGCAAATGCCAAAATAAGCGCAAGTGTAAGAGATCAAAAATCACTTTCGCTAAACTATTGGATAAGTATCAAAAGAAGAGTGAAGAGAAGAATGCTTATCGGCCAAATCATACAAAGAAACCAAGATCACCCCCAAGGCGCAAGTATGAGGATCGGTATTGGCAAAGTGACAATTTTTATGCAACATATTCATATCCTTATTTTGGGCCGCCAATGCCAATGCCGTGGATGCCTCCCTATGCTCAAGTAGATCCATATCCATCATGGGACAGGTATGATACAAGGGCGCATTCTCCATCTTATTTTAGACCATCTCACCAATATTATGCAGCTCCGAGAAGATCAACATTTGAACAATCACATGTTAAAGACCGTTTCAATCATAAGGAATCGGTCCGGAGCTCAAGGAAGAAGAAAGAGGTGGTCAAGCAAGTTTACCGTGTTAAAAGAGATGGTCGTAAGAGTGCAACTTCAGATTTGATCTCAAATGAAAAAGAGCCAATTAAAGTGTTGACATTGGCTACTAAAGGCAATGAGATGAAGCAACCAATTATTGAGAGTCAAAGTGTCAAATATTAAGAAAAGAAGTTGAGAGTGCACAAGGCCAAAAAAGGATTGCCATTGGCCAAGACAAAATCGCAGCCGGGGTGCCCACTCGGCTTATCATATTGGCAAAAGAAGAAATTACAAAAACTTAGTTCACAAGAACTTGAAGAAAGAAACATGGCATGGGTTCCCAAGGGAAGTGCTCAAAATAATAATTATGTGCAAGCTTCCATTACAAGAAGTGCGGCAAAGGTGAAGAAGGAAAAGAGTGAAAACTATGAAGGACCAAGCCGAAGATTTCAGCATCTTATGCCTACACATTATCCATATTCTTCAACTATGCCATTAACGCCTGTGCCATGGAATTCGTCATCAGGTATGATTGGTAAACCTCAATGGGCTTATTTTAATCCATGGATGCCATATAATTTCTTACATCATGAAAGGGTATTACCAAGTCACTATACATTTGATTAGCTACAAGTTTGTTGCTGATCCAAAGGGCCGAAATACTTGATTTGTCATTTCATTTGTTTATTTCGGCTATATGTGCTTTGAATGATGTCTAGATGGTAATGGCCGATATTTATCTATCGTCCTAAGAATATGTCAATGTATGGTCGGTGTAGTATTCTAGCATCGTCCTTAGTTCGATTGGAGAGCGAGCCAAGGTATGTGCTCATGGAAATTAATATGTATGCCTATATTATGATTGAATGGAGTTGAGACATCATGACCGATGTCATCGAATATACGTTGCATAGACCAATTCATAGTGCAGAATTGGCTAGTGGGCTTATACTTTGTTTGGATATGATTTGGCTTATGCATCTTTGATATATAAGAGGCCAAATCATAGCTGATTTTATTACTGAACATTGGTTTAATGACATGCATAATATTGCTGTTAGCCTTGTCTCTCTAGTACTATGGAGATTATGTTTTGATGGTTCAATTCGTAGCAATGGCCAAAGTGTTGGTGTTGTTTATATATCTCCTTATGGTACTATTTTTTGAAGCCTCATGCCGCTTAGAGGACTGCAATATGTTTCGTCAAATAGTTAAATCGGCCATTGAAAAAGGACGATTGAAATTTGCGGAAACACCAAGAGATGACCAGTCTATTCCGATTGGTCCCGATGGCAGAAAGTTTTTGCATCGGCTGCTTCAAGCCGATCCATTTAAAGAGAAGATAAAAACTGCAGGTGATGGGATCAAGCTTTCAAGTAAAGAAGTTGTTGAAGAGCATAATGAACATAATCTTGAGGACGAGTGTCGGTGTACTAAGATAGGGGTACCTTAGTACCCCAACTTGTGCACGGGCAGTGGCAGCTTCCCGCGGCAGGGCTTACCACGTGCTCGCCGGAAACCTTTCTGGTCCATATAAAGCCATTCAAGAACAAAGTATACAAGTCAGAAGATCAAAGCCCCGGCAAGAGGAGCTTGCCGGGAAGGCCGCACCAGGCTCAAGATTATCACTTTAGTACAAGACCCTGGCAAGAGGAGCTTGCCAGGAAGACCAAGGAATGCACACCTCAAGAAATGCCTCGGCGCCTCCTGCGCCCGGGCAGGACCCGGAGAGCAACAAGCTTCCGGGCCCGGCAAGGTGCTTGCCGGGGGAAACTTGTGCTGTGTGCCCGCGCTCCAGCTCATCTGCCCACGCGTCGCCCTGGGGCCCTTCCAGGGACGCGTGGCGGATGGCTGTGCAGCCTGGGGCACACGGTGGCGAGCCACGGTGACGAGGCTACCGCCGTGGCGAACGGAGAAGCATGGACGGACACTTTTGGGGTCGACGGTGACGGGCATTTAATGCCCTTGTCCCCCACTGTCAAAGTTAGGTGAAGACCACTGTTCACGCACTATTCCCGCACTGTTACAACTACCACCAAAACTACATTTTTACCCTCCTCTACGTTGACACCTGTCGGTGACCCCTTGAGCTATAAAAGGAGGCCCATGCACAACGTAGAAAGGGTTCGGAACCTAAGCAACTCTCTCGCTCGGTGTAGCTAGCACTGTAGCTCTTCAAGCTCCCGAGCTCAATACAACCAAGGCAGGAGTAGGGTTTTACGCGTCCGCGCGGCCCGAACCTGGGTAAACTGCCCGCGTGTGCCCCTCGATCTGCTCTTTGTGCTCCCTCCGCTCCCTTACCGCAACGTAGAAGGGGCTCCGGTCCCATAGGTGCTCGTGGGAGGACAGTTTCCCTCGACATCTTTGGCGCGCCAGGTAGGGGGCGTCGAGGTTGTGCGAACCTGATCCGGCGCTCACGCGGGCGCATTCTTCATCAACTTCTCCAGCTTCGTCAACTTCATCAGGAACACCAACATGCCTCCGAAGAAGAAGGCTTCGGAGGTCGGAGGCCCGTCCGCGTCGATTCCACCGCCACCAGAACCAACGGTTGGTGGGGGAGACGCCGGCGGAAGGGTGGTCGCCGGCGAGGAAACTCACGGCGCCACCAAGTCCAAGGACAAGACGGACGACCGGGCGAACTCCAAAGCCTCGGTGTTCGTAGACGCACCACGTCCCTCTCAGCAGACGACAGGCCAGCAGCGCCGTGGTACAGGAGGTACCATACGCTTGCTGGGGCAAGGACAAACCGGAGGATCGCGGGACGCTCAAGGCCATCGTCCTGGCATGAGCAAGGCGCGGTCGCCGGGGCGAGAGACTGCTCCTTCTAACCCTGTTAGAAGTCCGAGCATATCTCGCTCCTCGCACCGCTCGCCACCACTCCCCTCCTCACCAGCAGAAGCTCTAGCAAGAGCGCAACTGCTTCTCGACTTCCCTCCAGCGGCAGACAAGGCCGAAGACTGGAGGGCGACGATCCAAAGCCTCATCGCCTTCGCCAACAATGACACGCCGCAGCAGCCGGCGACGTCGCGGCCACGGCAAGTCGACCAGACGAAGGCCGATGGCGACAAGACCGCCGGGGGTGCAACCACCGTGCACTCCCCGCCGCGGAAGCAGAAGACGCCACCCCGCCGGATTAACATCGACGACGACTCCACGGCGTCGTCGGATCCGCGGGCTCGTCGGGACCAGTGCCAAGTCCTCGACGATCGGCGGCAAGAAGATGCTCGGACGCGCATCGAGCGCCGACGAGAAACCCGGCGACAATCGGATCAGCGCGCTGGGACCGCTGTCGACACGCACGCGCCCGGTGAACCAGGCGACTTGCCGTACGTGGCAGGCTGCCCTGCGTTCACCCGTGAGCTGCGGCGCGTCCAGTGGCCCAGCATGAAAAACTTCAAGCCCGACGTACCCGAGAAGTACGACGGCAAGACGCACCCCTCGGAGTTCCTCAGCATCTACACCATCGCGGTGTAGGCTGCCGGGGGACGCGACGAGAAGATACTAGCCAACTACTTCCCGCTAGTGCTTAAGCCAAACGTCCGCTCTTGGCTTATGCACTTGCCGGAAGGCTCCATTTCTTCGTGGGCGGATCTGTGCCACCAGTTTGTTGGCGCCTTCACGGGCGGCCACAAACCCCACGGCCAGGAGAGCGATCTCCACATCTTGGCCCAGAAGGAAGGAGAATCCCTGCGCAAGTACATCCAGAGATTCAGTCGCGTGCAACACAACATTCCCGACGTCCACCCTGCCGCGGTTATCAGCGCGTTCCACCAGAACGTGCATAACCGCCGCATGAGGGAAGAGATGGCCATGATCAAGATTCGGGATGTCAGCGAGCTCTATGCTCTGGCTGACAAGTGCGCGCGCGCCGAAGAGGGGAGGAGACTCCCCGGAGAGGATACTGGCGCAGGAGGAAGTGACAGTGAGGACGCTGCCCCGGCAAAGAAAAGCCGACGGCGGAACAACAGAAGGAAGAAGAGCAAGGAAGTGCTGGTCGTCGAGCAGTCCGGCAAGGAGGCTCCCGCCAAGAAGGCACAGGCTGGCGGTTCCGGCAAGGAGCCTGCCCCTGTAGCGGCAGCCGACAAGCAGGACGGCTCCGACAAGCAATACTGCAAGATCCACCGCACCAAGGGCCACGATCTTTCGAACTGCAAACGAGTCGAGTACCTCGTAGAACAGCAGAAGGCTGAGTACGAGCGTCGCGACAAGGAGAAGGCCCAAGGAGGCGGAGGAGAACCCAGCAAGAAGCGGCCATTCAATGGCCGGGGAGGACGCCGCGGCAAGGCCAAGCAGCGGCAAGGTGATCGACCTCCCCGGGGCCGCGACAAGGACGAGGAAGAAGAAGACGACGACGATATGGAGGAAGGAGATAACAGCGAGCAAGAGTTCCAGAAGGCCACAGAAGTTCTATGTGTCGACGGAGGCGCCTCTCTGCACACTTCCCACCGCCAACTCAAGCAGTGGGTGCGGGAAGTAAACGCAGCTGAGCCGCCCGTCGAGTCACGCAGGCTGCTGAAGTGGTCCAGCACGCCCATCATTTTTGATCTTGAGGATCACCCTGACCGCACAACGGCGGTCGGGTGCTTGCCGATGTTGGTCTCACCAACCATCCGCAACCTCAAGGTCACTAAAATGTTGGTTGACGGCGGGGCCGGCCTGAACTTGATCTCCTCAGCTGTGATCAAGAAACTCCAGATCCTAGACGGCGAGCTCGAAGAAACCGGGTCGTTCCAAGGAATCAACCCGGGAAGGAGCAAGCCGAAGGGCAAGATTACTCTGCCTGTGACCTTTGGCGGGGAACTCAACTTCAGGACGGAGAGGATAACCTTCGACGTGGCCGATATCCCATTGCCATACAATGGGATACTTGGACGTCCTGCCCTCGCCAAGTTCATGGCAGCTTCCCACTATGCCTACAACGTACTCAAGATGCCGGGACCGATAAGCGTCATCTCTGTCCCTGGCGACAAGAAGGACGCGCTTATCTGCGCCGACAAGATATACCGGGATGCAGCAGCCGTAGCAGAAAGCAACACACTTGCCGTTGAAGCTCCCGGGGGGAAGACCAAGACCAAGTCCGGCAAGAGCTCTGGGGCCCACTCCGGCAAACGCACCTCTTCGGAGTGCTGCGCTGCCGTCGAGGACGCACCATCGAGCTCCACCGGCAAGTGCAAGAAGGGGATGGCCGCTCCACCGGCAACCAAGAAGGTGTCCGCCAGGGAGGACGACACTGGTGGTACCTTCACCATCAGTGCTACGCTCGACAACAAATAGGAAAGCGCGCTCGTTGCCTTCCTGCGGGCAAATGTCGATGTGTTTGCGTGGCAACCATCTGACATCCCCGGCGTTCCCAGGAAGGTAATTGAGCACAAGCTTGATGTTTGTCCTCATGCGCGGCCCGTCAAGCAGAAGGTCAGGAAGCAAGCCGTGGAGCACCAAGAATTCATCGCCGAAGAGATAAAGAAGTTGGAAGCAGCAGGCCTAGTTAGAGGCGTGATCCATCCTACGTGGTTGGCCAATCCAGTTGTCGTACGCAAGGCCAATGGGAAGTGGAGACTTTGTATAGACTTCACTGATGTGAATAAAGCATGTCCCAAGGATCCATTTCCCTTGCCGCGTATTGACCAGATTGTTGACTCCACCGCTGGATGTGAGCTGCTTTCCTTCCTTGATGCATATTCAGGGTACCACCAGATTTTTATGGCCAAGGAAGATGAAGAGAAGACTGCGTTTATCACTCCATGCGGCACATACTGCTTCATACGCATGCCTTTTGGATTGAAGAACGCAGGCTCAACGTTTGCAAGGGTGGTGCACACTGCTTTTGAGCCGCAGATTCACAGAAACGTGGAAGCCTACATGGATGACATAGTGGTCAAGAGCAAGAGCAAAGGTACCCTGGTCCAAGACTTAGAGGAGACCTTTGAGAATCTGCGCAAGATCCAGCTCAAGTTGAACCCCGAGAAGTGCGTCTTCGGAGTCCCTTCCGGCAAGCTTCTCGGGTTCTTTGTGTCCCAGAGGGGGATTGAAGCCAATCCCGATAAGATAAAAGCCATCGAGCAGATTGAAGCCCCGAAGCGCGTCAAGGACGTAAGGAGACTTGCTGGTTGTGTGGCTGCCCTCATTAGGTTCATTTCGAAGTCTGCAGAACGCGCCCTGCCTTTCTTCAAAATCTTGAAGAAGGCAGGTCCCATGAAATGGACTCCGGAAGCGGAGGCAGCGCTGCAAGACTTGAAAGGGTACCTGTCCTCCACTCCAATACTTGTCGCACCTAGGCCACAAGAAAAGTTGCTGCTATACTTAGCAGCGACCAATCAAGTGGTTAGTGCTGCGTTAGTAGCGGAAAGGGAGGCGGATGAGGAATCTACACCACCGGCAAGCGAATCCAGCGACAAGCAGGGGGCTTCCCCGACAAGCTCTGGCCCCGACAAGGACAAGTCTGCGCAAGAACAAGGAGAAGTGCGAAGGAAGATGGTGCAGCGCCCAGTGTATTTTGTGAGTTCCCTTCTGCAGGGGGCTAGATCAAGATACTCTGGGGTGCAGAAGTTGCTTTTTGGCCTCCTCATGGCCTCGAGAAAGCTGCGCCATTACTTCCAAGCACACGAGATAACAGTGGTCACTCGCTTTCTGTTGAAGAGGATATTGCAGAATCCCGAAGCAACAGGCAGGATCGTCGAGTGGGCACTGGAGCTGTCAAGCTTTGGTCTCAAGTTTGAGAGTACTTCAACTATACAGAGCAGAGCTTTGGCAGAATTCATAGCTGAATGGACCCCAACGCCAGATGAAGAAGTTTCAGAGACAAGCATCCCCGTACAAGAAGCGAACAGCGAATGGGTAATGTACTTTGACGGTGCTTTCTCGCTGCAAGGCGCCGGTGCCGGCGTGGTACTCATAGCGCCCACCGGAGAGCACCTCAAGTATGTTGTCCAGATGCACTTTCCCAAGGAGCAAGCAACAAACAATACTGCTGAGTATGAAGGTTTGCTTGCCGGCCTCAGAATCGCGGCCGAACTTGGGATCAAGAAGTTGATTGTGCGGGGAGACTCACAGTTGGTGGTCCGACAAGTGAACAAGAGTTACCAGAGCCCTTTGATGGAAGCTTATGTTGATGAAGTGAGGAAGCTTGAAGAACACTTTGAAGGTCTGCAAATGGAGCACGTCCCGAGAGCTCAGAATGATATTGCAGATGGCCTTTCAAAGTGTGCTGCGATGAAGTTACCTGTGGAACTAGGGACCTTCCTGCTCAAGCTAACTCAGCCATCCGTTACACCATCAGTTGGGCAAAGTAAGAAGAGAAAGTTGGTCTCCTGTGACTACTTGCCGGCGGATCTTCCCGAAGCCGCCGCCAAGGTCCCCAGGATCAACAGCCAGGATGCCGAGGAACGGTTTGCTCCTGGAGATCCAAGGGTCTGTACAGTTGAAGCAAGCGTTCCCGACAAGCCTCGCCCTGGCGGGCTTGCCGGGGGACCATCAGCTCCGGCAGAACCACAGGTTCTTGCCGTAGAAGCTGAGGTTCCCGCAGCAGCCCTCATGCCTTTAGTCCTTGTCGTTGAGCCTCAGGCTCCAGCATGGGCACAGCAAATCGTTCGTTTTCTGCAAACTGGAGAACTTCCCGACGACCCAGAAGAGATAGAGAAGATAACCAGACAGTCAAGTATGTACCAGTTCGTTGGCAACGAACTGTACAGAAGAAGACTCAACGGTGTCAGGTTGAAGTGCATTTCCAGAGAAGACGGACAGAAGCTGTTGGCACAGATACATGGAGGCATATGTGGCCACCACATTGGCGCAAGGGCACTTGCCGGGAAGGCATTCCGGCAAGGGTTCTTCTGGCCAGAAGCCCTCCAAGATGCAACTGCACAAGTAACCAAGTGTGAAGCATGCCAGTTCCATGCCAAGCAAATTCACCAGCCAGCTCAAGCTCTCCAGACGATCCCTTTGTCCTGGCCCTTCTCGGTCTGGGGGCTCGATATCCTCGGCCCCTTTCCCTGCGCAGTCGGGGGCTTTGAGTACTTGTACGTTGCAATCGACAAGTTCACAAAGTGGCCAGAAGTGGAACCAGTGAGAAAGGTGACAGCACAGTCGGCAGTCAGGTTCTTCAGGTCAATTGTTTGCCGTTTCGGAATCCCTAACAGGATCATCACAGACAACGGCACATAGTTTACAAGTCGCACCTTCATGCAGTACGTCCAAGACCTTGGCGCCAAGGTCTGTTTCGCTTCTGTTGCTCACTCGAGGAGCAATGGTCAAGCGGAGAGGGCCAATGCTGAAGTGCTGCGCGGACTCAAGACAAGAACCTTCGACAGGCTGCGCAAGTGCGGAAGAAACTGGATAGAGGAGTTACCGGCGGCTCTTTGGTCAATCAGGACGACACCAAGTCGAGCCACCGGACAGACACCCTTTGCTCTTGTCTATGGAGCAGAGGCAGTTCTCCCCACGGAACTCGTATACGGATCTCCTCGAGTGCTCGCTTATGATGAGCTCAAGCAAGAGCAACTGCGTCAAGATGATGCATTGCTCCTTGAGGAGGGACGTCTCCAGGCTGCTGTACGAGCTGCTCGATACCAGCAAGCCTTGCGTCGCTACCATAGCCGCAAGGTCAAGGCCAGGAGTCTCGAGGAAGGCGACCTTGTTCTTCGGCGTGTTCAGACCGCCGAGAATTCCAACAAGTTGACGCCGAAGTGGGAAGGCCCTTATCGGGTGAGACAAGTCACAAGGCCCGGCGCTGTCCGCCTTGAGACCGAAGAAGGCTTACCGGTGAGCAACTCCTGGAATATAGAGCATCTTCGCAAGTTTCACCCATAAGGCGCGGTTGCCGTGATCCGCTCCGGCAACCACCTTTTGTACAAGTCTTGCCGCTGTTGCATGTAAACCTTTGTACAAAGCCGGGCGCAGATCCCGTGCATCAGTAAAGTTTTTGTGCTTCGCACTATTCGCCATTTCCATGCTTTTCTTTGTTATTTGCATGCATTGTTTGGCACCTTGTGCAACGCACATCCCCGGTAAGCACTAGCAAGCCGTGAAGCTATATACTTGTTTTCTCTCCTCTTTTTCTTTCCCTCTTAAGCAGAAGGAACATTCCTCGCGCACAAGTTTGCCGGGGGGGAAGGAGGTGGAAGATGAACCAAGTGCTGTTCAAGAAAGAGAAGCCTTGTCGGGGGATAAGCAATTTATGAAAGCTAAGTTACCAAAGTTTGAGCAATTCAAATTTTTAAATTTTAGTTGTCTTCCTTGAACAAACACACTTTGTATGGAAAACCTGTGCGCGGAGGAACCTACCCGTGGCTAGCCGCACCCTTACTTTGTTTTCGAGCACGCTCAACGACTTAAGTGAGCTGCGAAAGGTGTCGCGCCCTTACTTCGTTTTTGAGTTCGCTCAGCAAGCTAAGTGCGCTGCGACTAGCTGCGGCAAGGTTACTTGCCGACGAGGTCCTTTGCCAGCAGGCTGCTAAGAGTCCAGCACTCAGCGCTCGCGGCAAGGGCCCCTTACCGGCAAGTCCCCTAAAAGCGTAGGGCAAAAAGCATACAAAGTGGAGGACCAAAAGCAAGGGAGATAACACCGCATCGATTGATCAAAATAAGATAGTATATTACAGAGATAACTTGTCGCAATGACTAATAGATTCTTGTCCAATAACGTGCCTTGCAGCGGCAAAGGAAACAGAAAGAAAGAAGCCTAGTCTACGCGGTCGCCTTCACGCCTCGTGACTTTGTTCACCTTGGCGACGATATGGGCAACCTGCGCCTTCAACGCCTCCTGATCAGCGTCGTCCGGCAAGGAGCGGAGGACGTTGACAAGGTTGATGCCAGGGTTGCGGTAGACGATCTTCGTCAAGACGCGCTCCAGAGTGCCCATGCAGAGCCGACGTGACTTGTCGGCCAGCTGCGCGGGGAGCTTCTCCTGCAGCCTCGCAAGTGCCGGCGCGATTCCCCTGAAGAACAGACTTAGCCTGGCGCTGTGGGGGAGATCCTCGTCGGGGGAGTACGCGAGATGCTCCGCCCTCAGCGCCACCATCTCCTTGTCGATATTGGTGGCGGAGGTGACCAGATCGTCAGTCCACTGCTCCACCGCCCGGCTGAAGTTATTCGCTGAGACGGCGGCGCTCTCCACCAAGTTCCGCTCCTTGCGGAGCTCGTCCTTCAGCTTCGTCTCGCGATCCCGGGCGGCGTCGAGCGAATCGGTCAGAGTGGAGACCTTCAACTCCAAGTCAGCAATTGAATCCTTGGCGGCAGTGAGCTCGTCGCCTTTCTTGGAGAGACGTACCTGCAAGTCAGAGTTGGTGTGGGCATCTTTCTCCCGCTCCATATTGAGTGCGGTGACTCTGTCCTCGCTTGCCTTCAGGTACCGCTCCAGCTGGTCCACCTTAAGCTCCAGGTCCCTCTTGGCGGTTTCCGCGACGGCTGTGGCATCCTTCGCCTCCTTCAGGGCCCCGCCAATGGCCTGCTCCCGGGCGGTGAGTTCGTCGTCATGGGTGTCGAGCTCGACCTTCCGCTGGTTGAGCGCCCCCTCCCGCCGAGACAACTCCTCGGCGGCCAGCCGCTGCCGCTCTTCTGCCTCAGCCTTCTCCAGGAGGAAGGCTTGCTGCTCCTCGGCAAGCCCTTCACGCTCCTCCGCCAAGTTGCGGAGGGCTGCCTGGTTGGCGGCGCGCTTCTCCAAGTCGACTCCAGCCTTGGCGGCAAGAGCTTCACGGGAGTCCAGCTTCGCCTGCCTGGCCCGGTACAGGGCCAGGTGCCGGCGAAGGAGCTTTTCCTCTTCGGGCTCGTCTCCACCGCCAAGCGCTTCAACAACCTTCAACCCCGCGGAGGCGAGGACCTCTCTGTCGTAGGTCTCTCCCTCCACGGGGGCTCACGACGAAGACCCCCACGGGACTTGTATAAAGACTCCGTTGGGGGCCTCAAGATAGACGCCTGACCGCTCCGTGGAGGCGGAGGGGTCGGCGGCCGGTGCAGCGCTTGACGCTCCTGCTGCCTTCGGGCCAGCAGTGTGGTCGCCGGTCACCTCCCCCGCCGCGGCGTCTGCGGTCGGGGTGGTCTCTTCAGCGGCAGGCTCGTCGGCTCCAGCCATGCCTTCCGTGGCAGTGGCGTTGCCGTTGTCGCCGTGCACGCCCTCCTCACCGGCGGTCTCCATCTCCATCCGCTCCGGTGCAGGAGGATCTAGCAGAAGAAAAAGAAAAGAAAAGATCAAGCAAATATTCAAAAAGACAAGTTCAAGAAGGGAAAGCTACAAGGACTTACCTTCACGGACTTCTTCGACGACAGGCTCCGTCGCCGGGGAGTTCTCCCTTGGCGCCGGAGCAGTGGCCCCTGCTGGCGAAGGGCCGCCCGCGCCCTCCCTCGACGGGGTGCTCACCCTTGTCGGGCTGCTCACCCTTGTCGGGGTGCCCGCCCTTGGCGGGGTACCCGTCCTTGGCGGGGCATTCTCCCTCGCCGGGGAATTCACCCTTGGCGGGGAGGGTGGAGCAAGTAGCTCTTCGGGGGCGACCTCCGGACGCTCCTGCGGCTGTGGCTCCACTTCTGCACAAAATAACCAAGACAACAAATATCAGTACAAGCAACCACCTCAAGCGCGCCTATCAATCAGAAAGACAAAAACCAGACTTACGCTGGGGGCTGCTCCTCGGAGCAGCAGGTTGATCCGGCAAGCTTGCCGCTAGCGTGTCTCCGGTCGCCGCGGCGGGCGAGTCGTCTTCAACCTCGACCACAGGGATCTTGGCCCTCTTCGCCATCCGCTGGGCTAGGGTCCTGAGGAGCAAAACAAAAACAAGATCAGAATCAACAAGAAAAATCAAGACAAAGTCAAAGAAATTACAAGTTGCAAGTACTTACTCCTCTTCCTCGTCGTCGGAGCTGAGGGCGGAGAAGTCAAACTCCACCTGAGATGCTCCCGCGCGAGGAGCAGGAGGAGAGGGCTCCCTCGGGCGCTTGGCGGTCTCCGGGGCTGTGGGCTGCGAAGACCCAGCCTCCGTTGACGCCGAGGCCCGAGGAGCAGGAGGAGCGGCCGTTCCGCTCCGGGAGGATCCCCCTCCGCTTGGCGCTGGCACGCGGGGCGCCTCCTCCACAACTCTGCTCGCCCTGGTGGCGCGCGTCGCCCAGCGCGCAGGCTGCTGTCGAGGCGCCTGCGGCCTCGTCGCTGTAGCCGCCTTGCGGAGGCGCTTCCTCGGTGGTTGCGTAGGACTTGCCGGAGGCGGGGAGTTCTCTGAGGACGAGGAGGCATCGTCGTCAAGTCCCAGAGATCCGCCGGTGTCTTCATCAGCCTCGACGTCCTCCTCCTCCTCCCCGGCAGGCCCGCTGGACCCAGCACCATGCCCGGCGGCCTCGCTCCCTCCGGCGGTCCCGCTCCCTCCGGCGGCCCCGCTCCCTCCGGCAACCTCGCTCCCTGTGGCGGCCTCGCTCACCCCGGCAACCCCGGCTATCCCGGAAAACCTCAGGGAAGGAACCCCGGCAAACTCCTCGGGCGGAAGCTTGAGCAGCCTGAGGATTTCTGCCTCCTCTGCTTGGCACACCGCGTCCGCGGCCTCTGCATCGTCCACGGTGTATCCAAAATCTCCCGCCGCTGCAGCTGCGGCGGCCTCCTCCATCCTGGAAGCGATGTAGGCTATATCCCGAGCCGTAGTGGCCCGGGTGAGGCCCCTGTTCTCCTCGGTGTTCTTGGGCGTCTCGACCAAGTTGTCGAAAAAGCTCAGCACTGTGTCCGGCGGAGGCTCTATCCAAGTGGGGTCGACGCCGTGGGAGTCACACGCAGGCATCATCGCGCGCAAGGAATCCCGGGCAGTGCTGTTGCATAACGGCACCACTCCCCGGGAAGGTTTGAACCACTCCGGATGGGCCGGGTCATGCTTGAAGAGCTCTCGGACCATCCCCTTCAGCTCCAAAGCAGTGAAATTGAAGTTCAATCCAGGGCGCAGCCTCATGATATCCGCCGCATTGCCGAATTCCCAGGCGGGCCTTTTCCTTTCCTGTAAAGGGGCAATGCGGCGGCGGAGGAAATCTGCCCCAACCTCTCCAATAGTCAGATTGGCTACCCGGAGGCGAATAATCCTAATGAGGGCAATGCTGAGCTTGTTGTCCTCCGGGGCCAATTCGCTCCAATCTCTACCGTGCACTATGGCAGTTGTGCGCGGCGCGGTGAAGGGCTCCGGCTTATCCTCCATTATCCAGCACCAATCTGCACGCCATTCTTCCCACTTGCTGCGGAGTTCTCCCTTCAGGTATGAATCCTTCTTGTTCAGCCGGAAGATCCAGGAGATGCCGCCGGAAAGGGGAGCGCCAGCCTCTACTCTAGGCATAAAGAAATGGCGGAAAAGGGCTACGTTCGGGTGGATCCCAACATAGTTTTCGCACTGATGTACGAAAACCGCCATCGTAAGGATGGCGTTGGGAGTAAAGTCTAGGAGGTGGAGGCCATATGTGTTCATGATATCACAAAAGAACTCCGAGAACGGAGGGCACAACCCACAATGGAAGAAAGCAGCGAAGAAGAAGTACCCGCCGGGGAACATGTCTTTGGCGACGGCGGGGAAGGCTCTGGTGTGGGAATGAGCTTTGGTCTCCCCTGACCAGAACAGATAATACTTGTTCCGCAGCTCCTTCGCGCCAAGCCTCGGCGCGAAGACCACGCTCCTCTTCCGCAGGGCGGCTAGCTTCGCCGCCTGCTCGGACTTCTCCTTCTTGTCCTTGTCTGCTTTCGCCTTGTCGCTCTTCGGAGCCATGGCGGAGGCGGCGAGGGAAGAGGCGAGGAGCTCGACGGCGCCGCGGATGCGGAAGATGGCGGAGGAGGGGTGGAGGCAAGGAGCAGCGGGGGTTTCTGGAGAGTCAAGACGCAATGAAGACGAAGAAGGAAACTGCCCCTGCTTCCTCTGCTTTTAAGGGGGAAGTGGGGGACGCTCCGCATTTCCCATTAAAGAACAGGCCACGATCTCTCCCACGACGCCGCAATCGACGCGTGCTGTTAGGGAGGGATGCGGCGGATGCGGAAGGGGATACGGCTTGCCGTGGGCCGCGCGTGCCCGTGAACTGTTTTGGGCCTGGCCCAACAGCGCTCGGCACCGTGTGTGGCCCAGGCCCGCGGGCTCCTGTCGGTGTACTAAGATAGGGGTACCTTAGTACCCCAACTTGTGCACGGGCAGTGGCAGCTTCCCGCGGCAGGGCTTACCACGTGCTCGCCGGAAACCTTTCTGGTCCATATAAAGCCATTCAAGAACAAAGTATACAAGTCAGAAGATCAAAGCCCCGGCAAGAGGAGCTTGCCGGGAAGGCCGCACCAGGCTCAAGATTATCACTTTAGTACAAGACCCTGGCAAGAGGAGCTTGCCAGGAAGACCAAGGAATGCACACCTCAAGAAATGCCTCGGCGCCTCCTGCGCCCGGGCAGGACCCGGAGAGCAACAAGCTTCCGGGCCCGGCAAGATCACGGCCCCGGCAAGGTGCTTGCCGGGGGAAACTTGTGCTGTGTGCCCGCGCTCCAGCTCATCTGCCCACGCGTCGCCCTGGGGCCCTTCCAGGGACGCGTGGCGGATGGCTGTGCAGCCTGGGGCACACGGTGGCGAGCCACGATGACGAGGCTACCGCCGTGGCGAACGGAGAAGCATGGACGGACACTTTTGGGGTCGACGGTGACGGGCATTTAATGCCCTTGTCCCCCACTGTCAAAGTTAGGTGAAGACCACTGTTCACGCACTATTCCCGCACTGTTACAACTACCACCAAAACTACATTTTTACCCTCCTCTATGTTGACACCTGTCGGTGACCCCTTGAGCTATAAAAGGAGGCCCATGCACAACGTAGAAAGGGTTCGGAACCTAAGCAACTCTCTCGCTCGGTGTAGCTAGCACTGTAGCTCTTCAAGCTCCCGAGCTCAATACAACCAAGGCAGGAGTAGGGTTTTACGCGTCCGCGCGGCCCGAACCTGGGTAAACTGCCCGCGTGTGCCCCTCGATCTGCTCTTTGTGCTCCCTCCGCTCCCTTACGGCAACGTAGAAGGGGCTCCGGTCCCATAGGTGCTCGTGGGAGGACAGTTTCCCCCGACAGCGAGAATTCCATCGAAGCTACAATGGAGACGCCAAGGAATGGGGGGCAACAACCAAATCCAATGATCGATGAAAGCAAACCAAAAGAAAGCAAATGCCAAAATAAGCGCAAGTGTAAGAGATCAAAAATCACTTTCGCTAAACTATTGGATAAGTATCAAAAGAAGAGTGAAGAGAAGAATGCTTATCGGCCAAATCATACAAAGAAACCAAGATCACCCCCAAGGCGCAAGTATGAGGATCGGTATTGGCAAAGTGACAATTTTTATGCAACATATTCATATCCTTATTTTGGGCCGCCAATCCCAATGCCGTGGATGCCTCCCTATGCTCAAGTAGATCCATATCCATCATGGGACAGGTATGATACAAGGGCGCATTCTCCATCTTATTTTAGACCATCTCACCAATATTATGCAGCTCCGAGAAGATCAACATTTGAACAATCACATGTTAAAGACCGTTTCGATCATAAGGAATCGGTCCGGAGCTCAAGGAAGAAGAAAGAGGTGGTCAAGCAAGTTTACCGTGTTAAAAGAGATGGTCATAAGAGTGCAACTTCAGATTTGATCTCAAATGAAAAAGAGCCAATTAAAGTGTTGACATTGGCTACTAAAGGCAATGAGATGAAGCAACCAATTATTGAGAGTCAAAGTGCCAAATCTGAAGAAAAGAAGTTGAGAGTGCACAAGGCCAAAAAAGGATTGCCATTGGCCAAGACAAAATCGCAGCCGGGGTGCCCACTCGGCTTATCATATTGGCAAAAGAAGAAATTACAAAAACTTAGTTCACAAGAACTTGAAGAAAGAAACATGGCATGGGTTCCCAAAGGAAGTGCTCAAAATAAGAATTATGTGCAAGCTTCCATTACAAGAAGTGCGGCAAAGGTGAAGAAGGAAAAGAGTGAAAACTATGAAGGACCAAGCCAAAGATTTCAGCATCTTCGGTCTACACATTATCCATATTCTTCAACTATGCCATTAACGCCTGTGCCATGGAATTCGTCATCAGGTATGATTGGTAAACCTCAATGGGCTTATTTTAATCCATGGATGCCATATAATTTCTTACATCATGAAAGGGTATTACCAAGTCACTATACATTTGATTAGCTACAAGTTTGTTGCTGATCCAAAGGGCCGAAATACTTGATTTGTCATTTCATTTGTTTATTTCGGCTATATGTGCTTTGAATGACGTCTAGATGGTAATGGCCGATATTTATCTATCGTCCTAAGAATATGTCAATGCATGGCCGGTGTAGTATTCTAGCATCGTCCTTAGTTCGATTGGAGAGCGAGCCAAGGTATGTGCTCATGGAAATTAATATGTATGCCTATATTATGATTGAATGGAGTTGAGACATCATGACCGATGTCATCGAATATACGTTGCATAGACCAATTCATAGTGCAGAATTGGCTGGTGGGCTTATACTTTGTTTGGATATGATTTGGCTTATGCATCTTTGATATATAAGAGGCCAAATCATAGCTGATTTTATTACTGAACATTGGTTTAATGACATGCATAATATTGATGTTAGCCTTGTCTCTCTAGTACTACGGAGATTATGTTTTGATGGTTCAATTCGTAGCAATGGCCAAAGTGTTGGTGTTGTTTATATATCTCCTTATGGTACTATTTTTTGAAGCCTCATGCCGCTTAGAATATTTTTATGCATGATTAATCAAAGCCGAATATGCATTGTTATTCGGATTGACTCTTTTACTTGCTATAGGTGCTATACATATTGAGGCTTTCGGTGATTCGTTATGAGTAGTGCAACAAATATCCAAGGGGTATGTCTAGATGCAAAATTTACCATGGGTTGCATTATTTTTTTTCCATATATATAGACATGACAATGCAAAAGAGTTGGCACAACAAGCATCCGGCTACTACGTTAATCATGGTGTATTGCATTTCTCTCAATAGCCGATGCTTCGTCTCGTCAACATAGGTAAGGCCGAACCTAAGTTCACAGCTTCGGCCACTAATGAATTTTGATGCAGGTGATAGTAAGGATTGGAGAGAGTTTATTGTTGATTATCTATAAAATCCTAGCAAAAGGGGGAACAATATGGTTCGGAGGATGACCTTGAGATACATATCTATGGAACTTTGTCATCGGATTATTAATGAAGTTGAGAAGGTTTCGCCCAAGTTTGCATCAAGGGTTCAAGAACAATAATGGCCGATATATAATTATCGTCCTAAGCATATAAATGGCCGATGGGGTGTTGACATCGTCCTTAGAACCAACATGGTACAAATTATTTTTCGGCACGCTTGCTTTGCCGAAAAACAGGGGGGCATGTGTTGACTCTCAAAAGTGGCACAATCGTAAAAATTGCTGTAATCTATCTCAAGATCACTTCAAACTTATGATTGGAAGTCACCATGAGATGGCTTTCTTTGAGAAGATCAAGATGGATATGAAAGTGGTCTAAAACGGAGTCCGGATGCAAAAGTTATGACAAGTTCAGAGATGCTCATGGTGACACCAGATTAAAGAATAGCTTGAAATCCAATTAAGATGACCTCAAATGGAAAAGGTTTCAACACAAAAGTTGTGCGTCTCGTCGAAACGGTCGATTTTGATATAAAAATCGTCCAAATCCGAGTTCGTATGCAAAAGTTACAGCCATCCGAACACAGCCCTGTCATAGAGCCATAAGTGGCGCGCCCCACCAGCCACGTGTCTGATGGGTAGCGCGAATAACAGCCTGTATTGTGTGACCGTTTTGGCCTAGAAGATGGCTTCAAATCGAAAAACGTTCAACACGAAAGTTGTTCGTCTCGTCGAAGCGGTCAAGATTGCTTTTGGGCTCTTTTCCATCTGAGGTCGTTTACCACCTCAAATATTACCCGCAAGGTACAGCCAGTTTAAACCGAACAGTTTTGGAAAGTTCGGACAAAACCAATCCGAATTTGGCTAGGGTTTTGGACGTGAATCCAAGCCTTTTCCTTGCACGGGAAGTCCAGCCGCCTCTTATATACCTAAGGGGTGACGGCCGATTGAACAACACACAATCGATCAACTCATCTACCACTTTTTACCCTTTACCTTTATCTCTCTCCCTTGTTCTTCTTCTTCCTCGTTCTTCGTCTGTTCTTCTTGTTGCAGGGCGGCGAACCTCGAGGCCCCAGGGGCGATCCGGTCGACCTAGGGCAGCCCATAGCCGCCGCGCGTCCAGACGGGGTCCCTCCCGGACGCGTGGGGTTTTGGGTCTTCAAAAGCGCCCGCCGGATTGCTTGCGTACCGCGCTTCCGGACGGGTCTCCTTCGACGTGAGCTGCGGTGCATCATCCTCGGCGTCGGAGGTACACGGTGACGTGTTCATGTGCGAACACACCCATAGTGCTATGTCCATGGCTCACGCTCATGTATTGCGTGAAAGTTGAAAGGTTTGAAAAGATAGAGCATGAAAACAAATGCTTGGCTGAAATCGGGGTTGTGCATGATATGAATATTTTTGTGTGATAATAAGGGAGCATAGCCAACACTATATGATTTTGTAGGGATAACTTTCTTTAGCCGTAGTATTTTGAGAAGACATGATTGTTTTGTTAGTATTGCTTGAAGTATTGTTATTTCTTATGTCAATATAGACTTTTGTCTTGAATCTTTCAGATCTGAACATTCATGCCAAAATTAAGAGAATTACATTGAAAAACTATATTGGTTAGCATTCCACATCAAAAATTCTTTCTTTATCATTTACCTACTCGAGGACGAGCAGGAATTAAGCTTGGGGATGCTTGATACATCTCCAACGTATCTATAATTTTTTATTGTTCCATGCTATTATTTATGAAGTCTTGGATGTTTAATGGGCTTTATCATTCACTTTTATATCATTTTTGGGACTAACCTACTAACACAAAGGCCCAGTCCAGATTGTTGTTTTTTGCCTATTTCAGGGTTTTGCAGAAAAGGAATATCAAACAGAGTCCAAACGGAATGAAACCTTCACGAGAGATATTTTTGGAGAAAATCACGCACGGGAAACGTCAGGACCAAGTTAGGGGACAGCTGGGTTGCCCTCCAGGGTGGGGGGCGCGCCCCCCTGCCTCGAGGCTGGCCCATGTGGCCCCCGGTGCCCTCCTTCTTCCTATATATACCTACATACCCCAGAAACTCCATACGCAGTGACAAAACCCTAATTCCACCGCCGTAGCTTCTGTTCCCGTGGAGATCCCATCTTGGAGCCTGTTCCGGGAGGGGTCTCCATCACGGAGGCCTTCATCATCATCATCATGGCCCTCACCATGAGTTGTGAGTAGTTTATCACAGACCTTCGGGTCCATAGCTAGTATCTAGATGGCTTCTTCTCTCTCTCTGGATCTCAATACAAAGTTCTCCTTCGTCTTCGAGGAGATCTATTTGATGTAATCTCTTTTTGCAGTGTGTTTGTCGAGATCCGATGATTTGTGAGTTTATGATCAAGGTTATCTATGAAAGATATTTGGTTCTTCTCTGAACTTTTTATGTGTGCTCATAATATCCTTGCAAGTCTCTTCGAATTATTGGTTTGGTTTGGCCTACTAGATCTATAGTTCTTGCAATGGGAGAAGTGCTTGGCTTTGGGTTCAACCTTGTGGTGTCCTTTCCCAGTGACAGTAGGGGCAGCAAGGCACGTATTGTATTGTTGCCATCGAGGATAAAAAGATGGGGTTTTCATCATATTGCTTGAGTTTATCCCTCTACATCATGTCATCTTTCTTAAGGTGTTACTCTGTTCGTATGAACTCAATACACTAGATGCATGCTGGATAGCGGTCGATGTGTGGAGTAATAGTAGTAGATGCAGATTTGTTTCGGTCTACTTGTCTCGGACGTGATGCCTATATACAATGATCATGCCTAGATAGTCTCATAATTATTCGCTTTTCTATCGATTGCTCGACAATAATTTGTTTACCCACCGTAGAATATCGCTATCATGAGAGAAGCCACTAGAGAAAACTATGGCCCCCGGGTCTATTCTCAACATATCAATCTACGTCTACTTTACTTTTCTTGCTTTCATTTGCTGTTTTATTAAACCAAAAATATCAAAAATATAATTATCATCTCTATCAGATCTCACTCTCGTAAGTGACCGTAAAGGGATTGACAACCCCTTATCGCATTGGCTGCGAAGTTCTTATTTGTTTGTGCAGGTGCGAGGGACTGGCGCGTGGTCTCCTACTGGATTGATACCTTGGTTCTCAAAACTGAGGGAAATACTTACGCTATTGTCCTGCATCTCCCTTTCCTCTTCGAGGGAATACAACGCAAGCTCAAAAGGTAGCACTATCCCCCTCTTATTCTGGCATTCTGCAGTTCAGTCCACAAATATTACCCATTTATACATATACCATTGCATATGTAGTGTAGATCCTTGCTTGCGAGTACTTTGGATGAGTACTCGTGGTTGCTTTGCTCCGTGATACGTCTCCAATGTATCTATAATTTTTGATTGTTCCACGCTATTATATTATCCATCTAGGATGTCTTATGGGCTTTATCATATACTTTTATATGATTTTTGGGACTAACCTATTAACCTAGAGCCCAGTGCGAGTTTCTGTTTTTTCCTTGTTTTTGAGTTTTACAGAAAAGGAATATCAAACGGAGTCCAATTGACATGCCAATTTTTGATGATTTTTTCTAGACCAAAAGAAGCCCTCGAAGTAAAAGAGTTGGGCCAGGAGAGCCACGGGCTGCCCACGAGGGTGGGGGGCACGCCCTGGGCAGGTGGTGGCGCCCCCCTATCTCGTGGACAGCCCGAAGGGCCCCCTGACTTGTGCCCTACGCCAAAAAATCCTATAAATACTTAAACCTTCGAAAATAACCTAGATCGGGAGTTCCGCCGCCGAAAGTCTCTGGTGCCACCAAAAACCAATCTAGACCCTGTTCCGGCACCCTGTCGGAGGGGGAATCCCTCTCCGGTGGCTATCTTCATCATCCCGGCGCTCTCCATGTTGAGGAGGGACTAGTCCACCCTCGGGGCTCAGGGTATGTACCAGTAGCTATGTGTTTGATCTCTCTCTCTCTCTCTCTCTCTCTCTCTCTCTCTCTCTCGTGTTCTTGAGATGGCACGATCTTGATGTATCGCGAGCTTTGCTATTCTAGTTGGATCTTATAATGCTTCTCCCCCTCTACTCTCTTGTAATGGATTGAGTTTTCCCTTTGAAGTTATCTTATCGGATTGAGTCTTTAAGGATTTGAGAACACTTGATGTATGTATTGCACGTGTTTATCTGTAGTGACAATGGGATATCATGTGATCTACTTTATGTATGTTTTGGTGATCAACTTGCGGGTTCCGTGACCTTGGGAATCTATGCATAGGGGTTGGCACACGTTTTCGTCTTGACTTTCCGGCAGAAACTTAGGGGCACTCTTTGAAGTACTTTGTGTTGGTCGAATAGATGAATCTGAGATTGTGTGATGCATATGGTATAATCATGCCCACGGATACTTGAAGTGATAATGGAGTATCTAGGTGACATTATGGTTTTGGTTGATTTGTGTCTTAATGTGTTATTCTAGTACGAACTCTATGATAGATTAAACGTTACTATGGACTCTTGAATAGATCGATCAGAAAGAATAACTATGAGGTGGTTTCGTACCCTACCATAATCTCTTCGTTTGTTCTCCGCTATTAGTTACTTTGGAGTGACTCTTTGTTGCATGTTGAGGGCTAGTAATATGATCCAATTATGTTATCCTTGTTGAGAGAACTTGCACTAGTGAAAGTATGAACCCTAGGCCTTGTTTCCTATCATTGCAACACCGTTTATGCTCACGTTTACCACTTGCTACCTTGCTGTTTTTATATTTTCTTATTACAAAAACCTATATCTACCAGCCATATTGCACTTGTATCACCATTTCTTCGCCGAACTAGTGCACCGATACAATTTACCATTGTATTGGGTGTGTTGGGGACACAAAAGACTCTTTGTTATTTGGTTGCAGGGTTGCTTGAGAGAGACCATCTTCATCCTACGCCTCCCACGGACTGATAAACCTTAGGTCATCCACTTGAGGGAAATTTGCTACTGTCCTACAAACCTCTGCACGTGGAGGCCCAACAACGTCTACAAGAAGAAGGGTGCGTAGTAGACATCAAGCTCTTTTCTGGCGCCGTTGCCGGGGAGGTGAGTGCTTGAAGGTATATCTTTAGATCTTGCAATCGAATCTTTTAATTTCTTGTTTTATCACTAGTTTAGTTTATAAAAGAAAACTACAAAAAATGGAATTAAGGTTACCTCATATGCTTCATCTTTTTAATATCTTTTGTGAAAATGATGGGAAGGAAAATTGTGCTCAAGTACTAGAAGAAGAATTACATAGAATGCTTGGCATGAAATATGTCAATGATGAGCATGATTGCAATGTTGTTAATGTGAATCCTTTGAATATCCATGATGCTAATGATATGCAAAGCCACAAGCTTGGGGAAGCTATGTTTAATGAAGATGATATTTTTAGTCCCCGAAGTTTTGATAAGCAAATTTATTATGATGAAAGCATGCCTCCTATTTATGATGATTATATTGATGAAAGTGGATTTGGAGAGGTCATGACTTTATTTGGTAATGATTCCCCTATTTTGGAAGAGGTTCCAATTGATTATATGAGAACAAAGTTGCTATCTATGATGATTATTGTGATGACTTGTATGCTATTAAGAAAAATGATAACCATGAAACTTGTCATCATGATTTTAGTTTTTAATTGGATTATTCCTCACATGATAATTATTTTGTTGAGTTTGCTCCCACTATTATTCATGAGAAGAAATTCGCTTATGTGGAGAGTAGTAAATTTTATATGCTTGGGGATCATGAAAAGAATGCTTTATGTGATGGTTATATTGTTGAATTCATTCATGATGCCTCTGAAAATTATTATGAGAGAGGATCGTATGCTTGTAGGAATTGCAATAATATCAAGTTTCCTCTCTATGTGCTTAAAGTTTTGAAGTTATGCTTGTTTTGCCTTCCTATGCTAGTTGATTATTGCTCCCATAAGTTGTTTGATTACAAAATCCCCATGCATAGGAAGTGGGTTAGACTTAAATGTGCTAGTCATATTCTTCTTGATGCTCTCTTTATGTTTCAATTCTTATCTTTTATGCGAGCATCATTGAAATCATCATGCCTAGCTAGGGGCGTTAAAAGCTAGCGCTTGTTGGGAGGCAACCCAACTTTATTTTGTTTTATTTGTTTATGCTTCTGTTTAGGAATAAATATTGCATCTAGCTTCTGTTTAGATGTGGTTTTGTGTTTTAATTAGTGTTTGTGCCAAATAGAACCTTTGGGAAGACTTGTGTCAAGTTTATGTGATCTTGCTGTGAAAAACAGAATCGTTAGCGCTCACTAGAATGGTCATCCGGTTTTACTGGAGCGTTCTATTTAGTTGATTCTTTTTGCAGATGATTAATAGACAAATTCCTCACGTTTAACAATTTATTAGTTAGAATTTTTTTGGAGTTACAAAAGTATGCGAAACCTGCAGATTACTACAGGCTGTTCTGTTTTTGACAGATTCTGCTTTTCGTGTGTTGTTTGCTTATTTCAATGCATCTATGAGTAGTATTGGGAAGTATGAACCAAAGAGAAGTTGGAATACAGTAGGTTTAACACCAATATAAACAAAGAATGAATTCATTGCAGTACCTTTGAGTAGTGGTTTGCTTTCTTGTACTAATGGAGCTCACGAGATTTTTTTTCTAAGTTTTGTGTCGTGGAGTTTTCAAGTTTTGAGTATTGCTTTGATGGACTATGGAACAAAGAGTAGCAAGAGCCTAAGCTTGGGGATGCTCAAGGCACCCCAGGGTAAAATTTAAGGACAACCAAAAGCCTAAGCTTGGGGATGCCCCGGGAAGGCATCCCCTCTTTCGTCTTCATCCATCGGTAACTATACTCGGAGCTATATTTTTATTCACCACATGATATGTGTTTTACTTGGAGCGTCGTGTATAATTTGAGTCTTTGCTTGTTAGTTTGCCACAATTATCCTTGCTGGACACACCTATTTGAGAGAGTTAAATATGGCCTAGGAATTGATAGAACACTCTATGTGCTTCACTTTTATCTTTTGAGTTGAATAGTTTTGCTCTAGTGCTTCACTTATGTCTTTTAGAGCACGGTGGTGATTATATTTTGAAGAAATTGTTGATCTCTCATACTTCACTTATATCCTTTTGAGAGTCTATTAAAACAGCATGGTAATGTGTTTAGGCTATAAAACTAGTCTTCACATGATAGACATCCAATATCAATGTAGTAAAAACTTTCACACTAAGTGCATTGAATATGATGAGAAGTTGGATGCTTGATAATTGTTTTGAGATATGAGGATAGTGATATTAGATTCATGCTAGTGGAGTATTTATGAAATTGAGAAATGCTTGTGTTAAGGTTAGAGATTCCCGTAGCATGCAAGTATGGTGAACCGCTATGTGACGAAGTTAGAGCATGAGGTATTTGTAAAGTGTCAACCTTTGTGTGGAGGTCGGGGGTGCGCGATGGTTAACTCCTACCAACCTCCCCCCTAGGAGCATGCATTGATTTCTTTGTTTTGATGACTCGTAAAAATTTTCAATAAGTATATGAGTTCTTATGACTAATGTTGAGTCCATGGATTATACGCACTCTCACCCTTCCACCATTGCTAGCCTCTCTTGTATCGCGCAACTTTCGCCGGTACCATACACCCACCATATATCCTTCCTCAAAACAGCCACCATATTATTCCTCAAAACAGCCACCATACCTACCTATCATGGCATTTCCATAGCCATTCCGAGATATATTGCCATGCAACTTTCCACCTTTCCGTTTATATGACACGCATCATATTGTCATATTGCCATGCATGATCATGTAGTTGACATCGTATTTGTGGCAAAGACACCATGCATAAGTTTTCATACATGTCACTCTTGATTCATTGCACATCCCGGTACACCGCCAGAGGCATTCATATAGAGTCATACTTGTTCTAGTATCGAGTTGTAATTCAATGAAAGTGTGATGATCATCATTATTAGAGCATTGTCCCATGGGAGGAAAGGCTAAATCAATAGAGCCCCTCCGCAAAAAAAAAAGAAAAAGAAAGGCCAAAGAAAAAAAGAAAGGCCAAAAAAAGGGACAATTGCTACTATCTTTTTACCACACTCGTGTTTCAAAGTAGCACCATGTCTTCATTGTAGAGAGTCTCATGCTTAGTGATTTTCTTATACTAGTGGGAATTTTCGTTATAGAACTTGGCTTGTATATTCCAACGATGGGCTTCCTCAAATGCCCTAGGTCTTCGTGAGCAAGCAAGTTGGATGCACACCCACTAGTTTCTTTTGTTGAGCTTTCATACATATTTAGCTCTAGTGCATCCGTTGCATGGCAATCCCTACTCACTCACATTGATATCTATTGATGGGCATATCCATGGCCTGTTGATACGCCTAGTTGATGTGAGACTATCTCCCTCCTTTTTTTCTTCTCCACAACCACCTCTATTCCACATAGTGCTATGTCCATGGCTCGCGCTCATGTATTGCGTGAAAGTTGAAAGGTTTGAAAGAATAGAGTATGAAAACAAGTGCTTGGCTGAAACCGGGGTTGTGCATGATATGAATATTTTGTGTGATGAAGAGGGAGCATTGCCAGACTATATGATTTTGTAGGGATAACTTTCTTTAGCCATAGTATTTTGAGAAGACATGATTGCTTTGTTAGTATGCTTGAAGTATTATTATTTCTTATGTCAATATAGACTTTTATCTCGAATCTTTCAGATATGAACATTCATTCCACAATTTAGAGAATTACATTGAAAGTTATGTTGGTTAGCATTCCACATCAAAAATTATGTTTCTATCATTTACCTACTCGAGGACGAGCAGGAATTAAGCTTGGGGATGTTGGATACGTCTACGACGTATCTATAATTTTTTATTGTTCCATGCTATTATATTATCCTTCTAGGATGTATTATGGGCTTTATCATATACTTTCATATGATTTTTGGGACTAACCTATTAACCTAGAGCCTAGTGCCAGTTTTTGTTTTTCCTTGTTTTTGAGTTTTACAGAAAAGGAATATCAAACTGAGTCCAATTGACGTGCCAATTTTTGATGATTTTTTCTGGACCAAAAGAAGCCCTCGAAGTAAAAGAGTTGGGCCAGGAGACCCACGGGCTGCCCACAAGGGTGGGGGGCACGCCCTGGGCAGGTGGTGGCACCCCCCTATCTCGTGGACAGCCCCGAGGGCCCCCTGACTTGTGCCCTACGCCAAAAAATCCTATAAATACCGAAACCTTCGGAAAATAACCTAGATCGGGAGTTCCGCCGCCAAAAGTCTCTGGTGCCACCAAAAACCAATCTAGACCCTGTTCTGGCACCCTGTCGGAGGGGGAATCCCTCTCCGGTGGCTATCTTCATCATCCTCGTGCTCTCCATGTCGAGGAGGGAGTAGTCCACCCTCGGGGCTGAGGGTATGTACCAGTAGCTATGTGTTTGATCTCTCTCTCTCTCTCGTGTTCTTGAGATGGCACGATCTTGATGTATCGCGAGCTTTACTATTCTAGTTGGATCTTATAATGCTTCTCCCCCTCTACTCTCTTGTAATGGATTGAGTTTTCCCTTTGAAGTTATCTTATCGGATTGAGTCTTTAAGGATTTGAGAACACTTGATGTATGTCTTGCACGTGTTTATCTGTGGTGACAATGGGATATCATGTGATATACTTTATGTATGTTTTGGTGATCAACTTGCGGGTTCCGTGACCTTGGGAATCTATGCATAGGGGTTGGCACACGTTTTCGTCTTGACTTTCCGGCAGAAACTTTGGGGCACTCTTTGAAGTACTTTATGTTGGTTGAATAGATGAATCTGAGATTGTGTGATGCATATCGTATAATCATGCCCACGGATACTTGAGGTGATAATGGAGTATCTAGGACTCTAGGTGACATTAGGGTTTTGGTTGATTTGTGTCATAAGGTGTTATTCTAGTACGAACTGTATGATAGATTGAACGTTACTACAGACTCTTGAATAGATCGATCAGAAAGAATAACTTTGAGGTGGTTTCATACCCTACCGTAATCTCTTTGTTTGTTCTCCGCTATTAGTGACTTTGGAGTGACTCTTTGTTGTATGTTGAGGGCTAGTAATATGATCCAATTATGTTATCCTTGTTGAGAGAACTTGCACTAATGAAAGTATGAACCCTAGGCCTTGTTTCCTATCATTGCAACACCGTTTATGCTCACGTTTACCACTTGCTACCTTGCTGTTTTTATATTTTCTTATTACAAAAACCTATATCTATCATCCATATTGCACTTGTATCACCATCTCTTCGCCGAACTAGTGCACCTATGCAATTTACCATTGTATTGGGTGTGTTGGGGACACAAGAGACTCTTTTTTATTTGGTTGCAGGGTTGCTTGAGAGAGATCATCTTCATCCTACGCCTCCCACGGATTGATAAACCTTAGGTCATCCACTTGAGGGAAATTTGCTACTGTCCTACAAACCTCTGCACTTGGAGGCCCAACAACGTCTACAAGAAGAAGGGTGCGTAGTAGACATCACTCTCCCTTTCCCCTTTTGTCCCTTTTTCTCAGATGATGCAACCAGATCGGTGGAGTCCAGGAGCCAGAGGAACCCGAGGATGTTTCTACGTGGAGTTCGGCTTCGAGGAGTAGTTAGGAGGTTCCGGGCAGGAGGCCTTGCCTTTTCAATTGTTGTTACATTGGTGTTAGCCTTCTCAAGGGAAACTTGTTTAACTTATGTTTGTACTCAGATATTATTGCTTCCGCTGACTATTGAGTATTTGAGCTTATGTATTCGAGCCCTCGAGGCCCCTGGCTTGTAATATAAAGCTTTTATTATTTTAATTTTTGTCTAGAGTTGTATTGTGATATCTTCTAGTGAGTCCCTAATCTTGGTCGTACACATTTGCGTGCATGATTAGTGTACGGTCAAATCGGGGGCGTCACAAGAATCCTTCAAGAGTTTGCACAATATGCTGCTAATGCCGGCCTCACCAACTTCATCATGGCTGAATGTGAACAGTTTCATCTCCTCACAGATACCTTTGTGCAAAGTTTTAATTTTCTTCCTAGGAATAGTCCCCCTGAGGTGCAGTTTAATCTATATGTTGACCCCCATCAGATACCGCTTACTGGATTTTGGGAAATATGCTTGCTTCCTACTGATGGTAGTTTGGCAGAGCCTAGACCCGCAGAGTTTGAAAGCTTTTACCGTACTCTGACAGTGGGTGATGAGAGAGGGGTGTCGGGTATCACTGTCACTAGCTTGCATTTTCCTGTTGTCCGTTATTTTGCTCTTTTCATTACAAAATGCTTGCTAACTAGAGAGAAGGTGGGTGCACTCAGTTCACCAGACCTTCATGTTTTGCGTCGTGCACTAGAAGGTGGGTGCCTCCTCCTCGACGTCCACGAACCCCGCTGCTCGCCCCCGGATCCATTCAGACGTCAAGCCGGGCCCAAGAACTCCTTCCCCGACGTCCTCTTCATCCTCCCCGTCGTCCTCTTCCTCCCCCGCTTCGCGGACAGCGTCCAGTACAAATTCAGAGATCGATGGCGACTTCTCCGGCTCGTTCCCAATGAACTCCCCGTGTCCTAGGGTAAGCAGGTATAACCAGCTCCCTCTCTGCTTTCTCCTGGAGTCCGAAGAGCCCGGAAGCACTCGCTAGATCCTTGTCGTCTTCGTGCTCTCGTTGCTTCGGCGCATCTCTGAATTTTTTCAGAGAGACCGTTGCGTGTCGGTCCGTGTCGCCATTGCCAGCGCCTCGCCCCGCTCCGGTTGCCCCTTGCTTGCTGCAGCTCCTCCTCGCACGATTGCCGCTGCTCTGCTACGGCAACAGCCGCCGCTCCACCCGTCGTCTCGCCGCCGCCGCATCGCCGTACCGAGCCACACCCGAGGCATAGTAGCTCGTGCTCGAGCGACTGCGCGCGAGCTGTCGCCCCAGCACTCCCCTGCAGATCCCGCACCCCCACCGAAACTCTGCTTCGGCAGACGTCGCCACGGCTGCCCTCGCCGGCGCCGTCGTCACAGCCGTCGTCTTCTCTCAGAGAAGATCGACTTGGTTTAGTTCAAAAGGAGCCGAGCCCCTCTCCTAGCAAACTCCCTCACCTAGCCTAGTGGTTCGCCGCTCTCTCCCATAACCCGTAGACCGGGGTTCGATTCTCCCCAGGGCCAGTTGAAATGCCCAATTTTTTGCTTATTCTGTCCCACTGACACCCGGGTCCCACCTGGCAGCCTCTGCATGCGCACAAGCATACTCCCACACCCAGCCTTGCCACTTCAGCACCCCCTGGCCCACTTGTCATAGACAGAGGCTAGCCCCGGCTGAGTCCCTTTTGTTTTATGCCCTGTTTTGTTTTATTTAAATTATGTTTGCATTTTGAATTGCTCATATCTTTTAAACTATGCATCTTTATAAAAAGAGTTATATATGAAAACTGCTTAGTTTTTAGTGTAGATTAATAATATGAAATTGGCTACCATGTTAAAAACATTTAAGACGTTGTTTGCATAGGTTTTGCTTTTTAACATGTTTAAAATGGTTTAATTCATAACTTTTAAACCATAACTCTGTTTTGAGTGATCTTTATAGGGAAAACTTTGTTTTGCCACTCTAGTTTTTGACCACTTTGCTTATGCCACTTTAGAATTTGACATTTCACTTTTGCCACTCTTAGTTTCTGACAATACATCACAATTGCCATTCCATGGCAAAACAATAATTTTAGAGTGGCAATTGTGATACATTGTCAAAATCAAGGAGTGGCAAAAGTGAAATGAAAAGTTATCACTTTTGCCACAGAATGGCATTTGTGATGTATTGTCAAAAACTAAGAGTGGCAAAAATGATATGTCAAAATCTAGAGTGGCATAAGCAAAGTAGGCAAAAACTAGAGTGGCAAAAACAAAGTTTTCCCATCTTTATATGCTTTTGGGGTAGAATTTTGCATAAAACAGCATGGTTTAATCTGTTCTGCTGTTTAATGAAAGTATAATGGGATAATGGGCAGAACAGTACCATACATAATTATGCACATGGGATTTTCCAGAATTGTTGTTTGTTTCTTCCGGCCCATTTAAATTGCTTGCATGTTGTTGTTGGTCTTGTGATGCACTACTTGCCATGCTAAACAACATATTAAACTTGTTGGGTGCTTAGATAGTTCAAACTAAATAACTACATGTGTGGCTATTTTTGTTCTTGCATTCTTTAGCATGATTGTGGTCACTTTAATGAATTGTGTTCTTGCATTATGCCTTGCCACCTGTTGCACTCATCATGTTCCTTGTGTTGCATCATATCATGTCCATGCCCATATGCATCTTGCTTGCATCATGTGTTTGAGCATTGCATGGTGATTGATTTTGTTCTGGTGCTTATTGTTGTGTTGGTTAGAGCCCGGTGACGATTCAGAGTTCGAGGGTCCTCTCGAGACTGAGTATGAGGAGCAAGGTTACGATTCCACCGAGAACTTAACAGGCAAGATGACCGTTCCCCGATATCACCTCTATCTTTGTCTTGCTAGTTGTCTCGCTCTTTAGCTATGCCTCGATGCCTATTCTTGGCTGTCAACCTCCTATGTTGCCATGAAACACCCTAACCGCCTTCCTAGCAAACCGTTGTTTGGCTAAGTACGCTTTTGCTCAGCCCCTCTTATAGCGTTGTTAGTTGCAGGTGAAGTTTGAAGGTTGCTCCATGTTTGGACTTGTTTACTGGGATAACACAATATATATATATATATATATATATATATATATATATATATATATATATATATATATCTTGATTAATTAATGCACATATATATTGGTAATGGGTGGAAGTCTTGGCCTTCTGCTTGGTGTTTTGTTCCACTCATGCCACCTTAGGACCCGATAAACCGGTGTTATGTTCCTTGATTTTGCGTTCCTAACACGGTTGGGGTTTATGGGCCCCCCTCGATAATTCACATTGCTTAAAGCTTTTCCAGTAAGGCCCAACCTTGGTTTACCATTTGCCTAATAACTAAAAACTTGCATAGGGAGTTATATGAAGGAAATATGCCCTAGAGGCAATAATAAAGTTGTTATTTATATTTCCTTATATCATGATAAATGTTTATTATTCATGCTAGAATTGTATTAACCGGAAACTTAGTACATGTGTGAATACATAGACAAAACAGAGTGTCCCTAGTATGCCTCTGCTAGACTAGCTCATTGATCAAAGATGGTTATGTTTCCTAACCATAGACATGAGTTGTCATTTGATCAATGGGATCACATGATTAGGAGAATGATGTGATGGACAAGACCCATCCGTTAGCTTAGCACTATGATCGTTTAGTTTGACTGCTATTGCTTTCTTCATGACTTATACATGTTCCTATGACTATGAGATTATGCAACTCCCGAATACCGTAGGAACACCTTGTGTGCTATCAAACGTCACAACATAACTGGGTGATCATAAAGATGCTCTACAGGTGTCTCCGAAAGTGTTTGTGGTGTTGGCATAGATCAAGACTAGGATTTGTCACTCCGAATGTCGGAGAGGTATCTCTGGGCCCTCTCGGTAATGCACATCATAATAAGCCTTGCAAGCAAAAGACTAATGAGTTAGTCACGAGATGATGTATTACGGAACGAGTAAAGAGACTTGCCCGTAACGAGATTGAACTAGGTATAGAGATACCGACGATCGAATCTCGGGCAAGTAACATATTGATGACAAAAGGAACAACGTATGTTGTTATGCGGTTTGACCGATAAAGATCTTCGTAGAATATGTAGGAGCCAATATGAGCATCCAGGTTCCTCTATTGGTTATTGACCGGAGATGAGTCTCGGTCATGTCTACATAGTTCTCGAACCCGTAGGGTCCGCACGCTTAACGTTTGATGACGATCGGTATTATGAGTTTATGAGTTTTGATGTACCGAAGGTAGTTCGGAGTCTCGGATGAGATCACGGACATGATGAGGAGTCTCGGAATGTCCGAGACATAAATATTGATATATTGGACGACTATATTCGGACACCGGAAGTGTTCCGGAAAAAATTCGGATTTAACCGGATTGCCGGAGAGGGGTTACCGGAACCCCCCATGAAGGGGGATGGTCCATAGTGGGCCTTGAGGAAAGAAGATAGGCAGCCCATAAAGGCTGGCCGGCGCCCCACCAGGGAATCCTAGTTGGACTAGGATTGGGGGGGCGCCACCTCTCCCTCTCCTTCCTTTCCCCCTCTTCCTTCTTGGTGGACTCCTACTAGGAATAGGATTGCAATCCTATTCCTAGTAGGATTGCCTCCCAGGCGCGCCATAGAAGGGCTGGCCGGCCCCTCCCCTTGCTCCTTTATATACGGGGGCAGGGGGCACCCTAGGACACACAAGTTGATCAGTTGATCTCTCCCAACCGTGTGCGGTGCCCCCCTCCACAGAAACACACCTCGATTATACCGTTGCAGTGCTTAGGCGAAGCCCTGCGCCGGTAACTTTATCATATCCGTCACCACGCCGTCGTGCTGACGAAACTCTCCCGTGAAGCTCAATTGGATCAAGAGCTCGTGGGACGTCATCAGTTGAACGTGTGCTGAACGCGGAGGTGTCGTACGTTCGGTACTTGATTGGTTGGATCGCGAAGAAGTTCGACTACATCAACCGCGTCACTAGACGCTTCCGCTCCCGGTCTACGAGGGTACATAGACACACTCTCCCCCTCGTTGCTATGCATATAGTAGATAGATCTTGCGTGATCGTAGGAAAATTTTGAAAATACTACGTTCCCCAACAGTGGCATCATGAGCCAGGTCTATGCGTAGATGATATGCACGAGTAGAACACAATGAGTTGTCGGCGATACTAGTCATACTGCTTACCAGCATGTCATACTTTGCTTCGGCGGTATTGTGAGATGAAGCGGCCCGGACCGACATTACGCGTACGCTTACGCGAGACTGGTTTCACCGTTATGAGCACTCGTTGCTTAAAGGTGACTGGCGGGTGTCTGTCTCTCTCACTTTAGCTGAATCGAGTGTGGCTACGACCGGTCCTTGTGAAGGTTAAAACAGCATATACTTGACGAAACATCGTTGTGGTTTTGTATGCGTAGGTAAGAACGGTTCTTGCTAAGCCCGTAGCAGCCACGTAAAACTTGCAACAACAAAGTACAGGACGTCTAACTTGTTTTTGCGGGGCATGTTGTGATGTGATATGGTCAAGACATGATGAGTTATACGGTTTTGTATGAGATGATCATGTTTTGTAAAGTTATCAGCAACTGGCAGGAGCCATATGGTTGTCACTTTATTGTATGAAATGCAATCGCCATGTAATTGCTTTACTTTATCACTAAGCGGTAGCGGTAGTCGTGGAAGCAATGGTTGGCGAGACGACAACGATGCTACGATGGAGATCAAGGTGTCGCGCCAGTGACGAAGGTGATCATGACGGTGCTTTGGAGATGGAGATCAAAAGCACAAGATGATGATGGCCATATCATGTCACATATTTTGATTGCATGTGATGTTTATCTTATTATGCTTCTTATTTTGCTTAGAACGACGGTAGCATTATAAGATGATCCCTTACTAAATTTCAAGGTATAAGTGTTCTCCTTGAGTTTGCACCGTTGCGAAAGTTCTTCGTGTTGAGACACCACATGATGATCGGGTGTGATAAGCTCTACGTTCAAATACAACGGGTGTAAGCCAGTTTTGCACACGCGGAATACTCGGGTTAAACTTGACGAGCTTAGCATATGCAGATATGGCCTCGGAACACTGGAGATCGAAAGGTCGAGCGTGAATCATATAGTAGATATGATCAACATAAGATGTTCACCATTGAAACTACTCCATCTCACGTGATGATCGGACATGGTTTAGTTGATTTGGATCACGTGATCATTTAGATGACTAGAGGGATGTCTATCTAAGTGGGAGTTCTTAAGTAATATGATTAAATTGAACTTTAATTTATCATGAACTTAGTCCTGGTAGTATTAGCATATCTATGTTGTAGATCAATAGCTCGCGATGTTGCTCCACGTTTATTTTTTATATATTCCTAGAGAAAACTAAGTTGAAAGATGTTAGTAGCAATGATGCGGAATTGTTCCGTGATCTGAGGGTTATCCTCGTTGTTGCACAGAAGAATTATGTCCTTGATGCACCGCTAGGTGACAGTCCTATTGCAGGAGCATATGTAGACGTTATGAACGTTTTGACAAAAGCTCAGTATGATGACTACTTGATAGTTTAAGTGCACCATGCTTTAAGGCTTAGAACCAGGACTTCAGAAACGTTTTGAATGCCACGGAGCATATAAGATGTTCCAAGAGTTGAAATTAGTATTTCATACTCATGCCCGTGTCGAGAGGTATGAGACCTCTGACAGTACTTTGCCTACAAGATGGAGGAGAATAGCTCAACCAGTGAGCATGTGCTCAGATTGTCTGGGTACTACAATTACTTGAATCAAGTGGGAGTTAATCTTTCAGATAAGATAGTAATTGACAAAGTTCTCTAGTCACTATCACCAATTTAGTAGAACTTCGTGATGAACTATAATATGTAAGGGATGACGAAGGTAATTCCCGAGCTCTTCGCGATACTGAAATCGGCGAATGCAGAAATCAAGAAAGAGCATCAAGTGTTGATGGTTAATAAGACCACTTGTTTCAAGTAAAGGGCAATGGGATAGAAGGGGAACTTCAAGAACAATGACAAGCAAGTTGTCACTCCCATGAAGAAACCCAAAGCTAAACTCAAGCCTGGAACTAAGTGCTTCTACTGCAAAGGAAATGATCACTGGAAGTGGAACTGCCCTAGATACTTGGTGGATAAGAAGGATGGCAAAGTCAACAAAGCTATATTTGATATACAGATTATTGATGTGTACTTTACTAGTGTTCATAGCAACCCCTGGGTATTTGATACCAGTTTAGTTGCTAAAATTAGTAACTCGAAACAAGAATTGCAGAATGAACAGAGACTAGTTAAAGGTGAAGTGACGATGTGTGTTGGAAGTGGTTCCAAGATTGATATGATCATCATCGCACACTCCCTATACTTTCAGGATTAGTGTAGAACCTAAATAAATGTTATTTGGCATTTGCGTTAAGCATGAATATGATTTGATCATGTTTGTTGCAATACGATTATTCATTTAAAGTCATAGAATAATTGTTATTCTGTTTACATGAATAAAGCCTTCGATGGTCATACACCCAATGAAAATAGTTTATTGGATCTCGATCGTAGTGATACACATATTCATAATATTGAAGCCAAAAGATGCAAGGTTAATAATGATAGTGCAACTTATTTGTGGCACTGCCGTTTAGGTCATATTTGTGTAAAGCGCATGAAGAAACTCCATAGTGATGGACTTTTGGAATCACTTGATTATGAATCACTTAGTGCTTGCGAACCATGCCTCATGGGCAAGATGACTAATACTCCGTTCTCCGGAACTATGGAGCGAGCAACAGAGATGTTGGAAATCATACATACTGATGTATGCGGACCAATGAGTGTTGAAACTCGCGGCGGGTATCGTTATTTTCTGACCTTCACTGATGATTTGAGCAGATATGGGTATATCTACTTAATGAAGAACAAATCTGAAACATTTGAAAAGTTCAAAGAATTTCATAGTGAAGTGGAGAATCATCGTAACAAGAAAATAAGAGTTTCTACGATATGATCGTAGAGGTAAAATATTTGAGTTGGCGAGTTTGGCCTTCAGTAAAAACAATGTGAAATAGTTTCACTACTCACGCCACCTGGAACACCACAGTGTAATGGTGTGTCCGAATGTCATAACCGTACTTTATTAGATATGGTGCGATCGATGATGTCTCTTACCGATCTACCACTATTGCTTTTGGGGTTATGCATTAGAGACAGCTACATTCACGTTAAATAGGGCACCATCTAAATCCGTGGAGATGACACCGTATGAACTGTGGTTTGACGAGAAACCTAAGCTATCATTTCTTTAAGTTTGGGACTGCGATGCTTATGTGAAAAAGTTTCAACATGATAAGCTCGAACCCAAATCGGAGAAGTAAATCTTCATAGGATACCCAAAAGAAACTGTTGGGTACACCTTCTATCACAGATCCGAAGGTAAGGTCTTTGTTGCCAATAGTGGATCCTTTTTAAAGAAGGAGTTTCTCTCGAAAGAAGTGAGTGGGAGGAAAGTGTAACTTGATGAGGTAATTGTACCTTCTCCCGAATTGGAAGGTAGTACATCACAGAAACTAGTTCCAGTGATTCCTACACCAATTAGTGAGGAAGCTAATGATGATGATCATGAAACTTCGGATCAAGTTACTACTGAACTTCGTAGATCAACCAGAGTACGTTCCGCGCCAGAGTGGTACGACAACCTGGTTCTGGAAGTCATGTTACTAGACCATGATGAACCTACGAACTATGAGGAAGCGATGATGAGCCCAGATTCCTCAAAATGGCTTGAGGCCATGAAATTTGAGATGGGATCCATGTATGAGAACAAAGTGTGGACTTTGGTTGACTTGCCCGATGATCGACAAGCCATCGAAAATAAATGGATCTTCAAGAGGAAGACCGACGCTGACGGTAATGTTACTGTTTACAAAGCTCGACTTGTTGCAAAAAGTTTTCGACAAGTTCAAGGAGTTGACTACGATGAGATTTTCTCACCCGTAGTGATGCTTAAAGTCTGTCCGAATCATGTTAGCAATTGTCGCATTTTATGATTATGAAATCTGGCAAATGGATGTCAAAACTGCATTCCTGAATGGATATCTCAAAGAAGAGTTGTATATGATACAACCAGAAGGTTTTGTCGATCCAAAAGGAGCTAACAAAGTATGCAAGCTCCAGCGATCCATCTATGGACTGGTGCAAGCATCTCGGAGTTGGGATAAACGCTTTGATGAGGTGATCAAAGCATATGGTTTTATACAGGCTTACGGTAAAGCCTGTATTTACAAGAAAGTGAGTGGGAGCACTACAACATTTCTGATAAGTATATCTGAATGACATATTATTGATCAGAAATAATGTAGAATATTCTGGAAAGCATAAAAGAGTGTTTGAAATGAGTTTTTTAAAGAAAGACCTCCGTGAAGCTGCTTACATATTGGGCATCAAGATCTATAGAGATAGATCAAGATGTTTGATGAGTACATACGATTTTGAAGTAGTTCAAAATGGATCAGTCAAAGAAGGAGTTCTTGCCTGAGTTGTAAGGTATGAAGTTGAGTAAGACTCAAAGCCCGACCTCGGCAGAAGATAGAGAAAGAATGAAAGTCATTCCATGTGCCTCAGCCATAAGTTCTATAAAGGATGCCATGCTGTGTACCAAACCTGTTGTGTACCTTACCATGAGTTTGGCAAGGAGGTACAAAAGTGATCCAGGAGTAGATCACTGGATAGCGGTCAAAATTGTCCTTAGTTACTGAATGACTAAGGAAATGTTTTCTCGATTATGGAGGTGATAAAGAGTTCGTTGTAAAGAGTTACACCGATGCAAGCTTTACAATAATCCAGATGACTCTAAGTATCAATCTGGATGCATATTGGAAGTGGGAGCAATTAGCTAGAGTAGCTCCAAGCAGAGCATTGTAGACATAGAAATTTGCGAAATACATACGGATCTGAATGTGTCAGGCCCGTTGACTAAACTTCTCTCACAAGCAAAACATGATCACACCTTACTACTCTTGGGTGTTAATCACATAGCAATGTGAACTAGATTATTGACTCTAGTAAACCCTTTGGGTATTGGTCACATGGCGATGTGAACTATGGGTGTTATTCACATAACGATGTGAACTATCGGTATTAAATCACATGGAGATATGAACTAGATTATTGACTCTAGCGCAAGTGGGAGACTGAAGGAAATATGCCTTAGAGGCAATAATAAAGTTGTTATTTATATTTCCTTATATCATGATAAATGTTTATTATTCATGCTAGAATTGTATTAACCGGAAACTTAGTACATGTGTGAATACATAGACAAAACAGAGTGTCCCTAGTATGCCTCTACTAGACTAGCTCATTGATCAAAGATGGTTATGTTTCCTAACCATAGACATGAGTTGTCATTTGATCAATGGGATCACATGATTAGGAGAATGATGTGATGGACAAGACCCATCCGTTAGCTTAGCACTATGATCGTTTAGTTTTACTGCTATTGCTTTCTTCATGACTTATACATGTTCCTATGACTATGAGATTATGCAACTCCCGAATACCGTAGGAACACCTTGTGTGCTATCAAACGTCACAACATAACCGGGTGATCATAAAGATGCTCTACAGGTGTCTCCGAAAGTGTTTGTGGTGTTGGCATAGATCAAGACTAGGATTTGTCACTCCGAATGTCGGAGAGGTATCTCTGGGCCCTCTCGGTAATGCACATCATAATAAGCCTTCCAAGCAAAAGACTAATGAGTTAGTCACGAGATGATGTATTACGGAACGAGTAAAGAGACTTGCCGGTAACGAGATTGAACTAGGTATAGAGATACCGACGATCGAATCTCGGGCAAGTAACATACCAATGACAAAAGGAACAACGTATGTTGTTATGCGGTTTGACCGATAAAGATCTTCGTAGAATATGTAGGAGCCAATATGAGCATCCAGGTTCCGCTATTGGTTATTGACCGGAGATGAGTCTCGGTCATGTCTACATAGTTCTCGAACCCGTAGGGTCCGCACGCTTAACGTTTGATGACGATCGGTATTATGAGTTTATGAGTTTTGATGTACCGAAGGTAGTTCGGAGTCCCGGATGAGATCACGGACATGAAGAGGAGTCTCGGAATGTCCGAGACATAAAGATTGATATATTGGACGACTATATTCGGACACCAGAAGTGTTCCGGAAAAATTTCAGATTTAACCGGATTGCCGGAGAGGGGTTACCGGAACCCCCCATGAAGGGGGGTGGTCCATAGTGGGCCTTGAGGAAAGAAGATAGGCAGCCCATAGAGGCTGGCCGGCGCCCCACCAGGGAATCCTAGTTGGACTAGGATTGGGGGGGGGGCGCCACCTCTCCCTCTCCTTCCTTTCCCCCTCTTCCTTCTTGGTGGACTCCTACTAGGAATAGGATTGCAATCCTATTCCTAGTAGGATTGCCTCCCAGGCGCGCCATAGAAGGGTTGGCCGGCCCCTCCCCTTGCTCCTTTATATACGGGGGTAGGGGGCACCCTAGGACACACAAGTTGATCAGTTGATCTCTCCCAACCGTGTGCGGTGCCCCCCTCCACAGAAACACACCTCGATTATACCGTTGCAGTGCTTAGGCGAAGACCTGCGCCGGTAACTTTATCATATCCGTCACCATGCCGTCGTGCTGACGAAACTCTCCCGTGAAGCTCAACTGGATCAAGAGCTCGTGGGACGTCATCAAGCTGAACGTGTGCTGAACGCGGAGGTGTCGTACGTTCGGTACTTGATCGGTTGGATCGCGAAGAAGTTCGACTACATCAACCGCGTCACTAGACGCTTCCGCTCCCGGTCTACGAGGGTACGTAGACACACTCTCCCCCTCGTTGCTATGCATCTAGTAGATAGATCTTGCATGATCGTAGGAAAATTTTGAAAATACTACGTTCCCCAACATTATAAACTCGAGCTCTTAATCAACAACCCGAGCTAGTGCTCCTCATGAGTGTTGGTCCAAACCTGTCAGCCGCCGGTGACCACCAGGGGCAACTCTGGACCTGGCCTACCGGAAGTTTGGACAATCTGATCGTGGCCTGAGATGAGATACGCGCGGCTCTTATCAGGGTGTCAGCACGTCGGGAGGCTTTGCTGGATTAGTTTTACCTTTGTCAAAATATCTTGAGCACGGGATTCCGATAATACTCGGGTCTTCCCAACATGGAGTTGCGACTTCATGGATCGTGAGCTTGTGATGGGCTAAGTTGGGACACCTCTGCAGGGTTATGATCTTACGAAAGCCGTGCTCGCGGTTATGTGGCAGATGGGAATTTGTTAATATCCGGTTGTAGATAACTTGACACCATATCCTTAGAATACACTACCTGTGTGAGTAACCGTGATGGTCTCTTTTCGAAGGTTTTGTTTTCGGAAAGTGAACATGGTGGGGTTATGCATGAACGTGAGTAGCTAGGATCACTTCTTGATCATCTTTCGACCGTTGACACATATTCTCATCTCGCTCTGAATTCGTAAGCTAGTTGCTTAGTGCTTGCTGCAGACACCTTATTACCTCTCCACACCTAAAGGCTTTGTTAGTTTTGATACCCGGGAATGGGATTGCTGAGTCCTTGTGACTCACAGATTACAACACACACCAGATGTAGGTACAACTGAGTACGACGCAGGAGAAGGACAAGAACTTTACTGGGAATTCGATGAAGAGCGTGGTCGTATGTGTGTGACGTATCCCGACGATCAGTAGTGGTTCCTACTAGGGGCGATCAGGACTTGTGGTCGTGGTATCTTTTCTCGTTTGATTTCGTCCGTAGCCGGACCCTGTGTTATTTGGATGAATGTATGCTATTGTATTAATTGTGTGACGTGGCGAGTGTAAGCCAACTATTTTACTCTTTCATCCTTGTTCATTACATGAGTTGTGCAAAGATACCACGCTTGCGATCATTCTAGAATGCGCTTATGTCTCTAACTCGTGTCTCGACATGTAGGAGATATAGTCGCATCCTGGGCATTATAGTGCCACCTCTAAAAACTTCAAATAAATATCCTTTTTGTGTGCCTGGATCGTTCAGAGGTGGTCGGTATCTTCCACGCTAAGCGGGGTACTCTCAGGACGAGTGTTTATTCACTCGCCATCGCACGAGAAAAGGGCGTAATAGGGATTCCCAGTCCCAAATTGCAAAAAGAAAAAGCTTATAAATAAACAAACAAAAACTCCCAATGGAGTCCAAACCTTTACTTTTCTGCTTGGGAACCGCCACTAGCGTGTTTACCATGGGAGATATTGATAACTGATAGTCGTGAAGTAAAATGAGAAGGGTGTATCTCTCAAAATATCATTTACCTCTGTTTAAAAAACTTGAGCTCTGGCACCTCTGCAAATCACTGCTTCCGTCTGCGAAGGGACTATCTATTTACTTTTATGTTGTGTCATCACCTTCTCTAATAAGCGCCAGATTTGAGAGCATTGTTGTCATGCCTATGCATTATGTGTATTGAATGTTGGGTGTTATCATGACTGGATCTTTTCTACAATGAATTACAATGTTTAGTCACTGCTCGGACTTTGGAGGTGCTCTGCATTTATGTTTTACGGTCTAAGAAAGGGCTAGCGAGATACCACTATTGTCATATTATATCATGGTTGTTTTGATAACGTGTTACTGTTTGAGATATCTTATTATTGCTCGCTAGCTGATTATGTCATTGATATGAGTTATTATAATTTTTAAGAGTTATTGTCAACATGGTTGGTTATAATGCTGGTTGAAAACCTGGGTGTTGTTTAAGCTTATTTATGCAAACAAGAGTAGAAGAGTTTGTAAAAGTTTTTCTTTCTCACTTTCAGTTTATCAACTGAATTGCTTGAGGACAAGCAAAGGTTTAAGCTTGGGGGAGTTGATACGTCTCCAACGTATCTACTTTTCCTAACGCTTTCCTCTTGTTTTGGACTCTAATTTGCATGATTTGAATGAAACTAACCCCGGACTGACGTTGTTTTCAGCAAAATTATCATGGTGTTGTTTTTGTGCAGAAATAAAAGTTCTTGGAATGGAACGAAACTTTGCGAGGATTTTTTATATAATAAAAGAAAAATATTGGAGCCAAGAACCACCAGGGGGGCACCTGCGTGGGCACAACCCACCAGGGCGCCCTCCTCCTTGCGCGTCCAGGTGGGTTGTACCCACCTAGTGGCCCCGCAGACGTTAACCCTGATACTATAAATTCACATTTGCGGAGAAAAAATAGGGGAGAAAGAATTATCGCGATCTACGAGCGGAGCAGCCGCCACCTCCTGCTCTTCCTCTGGAGGCAAGATCTGGAGTCCGTTTGGGGCTCCGAAGAGGGGAATCTTCGTCCCTCGTCATCACCAACCCTTCTCCATCGTGAATTCCATGATGCTCCCCACCGGGAGTGAGTAATTCCTTCGTAGGCTCGTTGTTCGGTGAGGAGTTGGATGAGATTCATCCTGTAATCTAGTTAGTTTTGTTAGGGCCGGTCCCTAGTATCCACTATGTTCTGATATTGATATTGCTATGACTTTGCCATGCTTAATGCTTGTCACTTTGGGCCTGGGTGCTATGATTTCATATCTGGACCGTTTATGATATTGCCATTATATTCATGTTTTAGATCCGATCTTGCAAGTTATAGTCACCTACTACGTGTTATGACCCGGCAACCCCGGAGTGACAGTAACCGAAACCACTCCCGGTGATGACCGTAGTTTGAGGAGTTCATGTATTCACTGTGTGTTAATGCTTTGTTCCAGTTCTCTATTAAAAGGAGGCCTTAATATCCCTTAGTTTCCAATATGGACCCCGCTGCCACGGGAGGGTAGGGCAAAAGATGTCATGCAAGTTCTTTACATAAGCACGTATGACTATTTACGGAATACATGCCTACATTATATTTATGAACTGGAGCTAGTACCGTATCGCCCTAGGTTATGAATATCACACGATGAATATCATCCGACAAATTGCCGATCCAATGCCTACAAATTTATCCCATATTGATCTTGCTAAGTTACCACTGCTATTGTTACTGTTGCACTTATTACAAAAATACTGCTATCACTGTTACCGTTACTATTGCTGCTGCCACTACTATCAAAACTATCATATTACTGTGCTACTGATCACTTTGCTGCAGATAATTAATCTATAGGTGTGGTTGAATTGACAACTCAGCTGCCAATACTTAGAAATATTCTTTGGCTCCCCTTGTGTCGAATCTATAAATTTGGGTTGAATAGTCTGCCCTCGAAAACTGTTGTGATCCCCTATACTTGTGTGCTATCAATCTCCAAGAACATCGACGAGAACATAGTATTGAGAATCAAAGAGAGAGAAGAAGCCATCTAGCTACTAGCTATGGACCCGTAGGTCTGCGATAACTACTCACGCTTCATCGGAAGGGCAATAGGGTTGATGTAGATGCCCTTCGTGGTCGAGTCCCCCCTCCAGCAGAGTACCAGAAAAGGCCTCCAGATGGGATCTTGTGGATACAGAAAGTTACGACGGTGGAAAAGTGATTTCGATGCCTCCTCTAGGGTTTCTGGAATATATGTGAATATATAGGTGGAAGAAATAGGTCGGTGGAGTCACGGGGGGGGGGGCACAAGGGTGGGGGCTCGCCCTACCCCCATGGGTGCACCCTCCGTCCTTGTGGCCGCCTTGTGGCTTCCCCGACGTGCACTCCAAGTCCTCTGGATGTCTTGTGGTCCTATAAAAAACACCCTAAAGTTTCGTTCCGTTTGGACTCCATTTGATATTCCTTTTCTGTGAAACTCAAAAAAAAACCGAAACTGGCATTGGGCTCTAGGTTAATAGGTTAGTCCCAAAATAATATAAAATAGCATAATAATGCATATAAAACACCCAAAACAGATAATATAATAACATGGAACAATAAAAAATATAGATACGTTGGAGACGTATCACTAAGCCGTCCTATATCCGAGTATTAGCAGTCGGCATGGGAGACGAAGGGAGCAGTCGGCGGCTACCTAGGATGCCTCCTGCCCACGATGTCTTAATAATGGCAGTTACCCAATGGTGACACAATCTAGTTAAATACGACATTTACCTGTAGTAAATGCCATGAAGCAGTCGGCCGCACCCAAGGCCATTGACATCATTAATACCGGCTCATTATGTACGCCCTCCTAGCGCACTCTATATAAGTTAGGACGGGAGCTTAGGGTTGAACATCCACACATTGTACCTTACGTCAAGAGCCAAGAGCGTAACACGAGTATGGTATTACCTCCACCGTAGAGGGTCTGAACCTGTATAATTCCTTGTGCATATTCACATATGCATCGTTCGGTAGATACGATTGCTTCTACATTCCTACCCATATAATATTGTCAGGATTATATCCACGACAGCAGGCCTCCTGAGCCCCCGATCAGGCCATCTCCAGGTCTCTCCCGAGAGAAGCCATCCCTAGTGTATGACACTGTCACTATGAAATATGTAAACCTCATTTTGAATTTATTTCAAGAACATACAACAATAAAAGCAAAGTCCATCGAGAAGAAAAAGGCCCAACATTGAGCATAGACCAATCACCCCTGGTGTATGGCATTGTCAATATGAAGTAAATAGCACAAAACTACTACTTTACAGGCTAGGGTTCCAAAAAACTGCCGGTTTTTATTTTTTCTCACATAACTACCAAACTAGGGGTCGACTGTTTCAAAAAACACAAAGCGTTGAGTGCTTATCGATTGATCATGATTATGACAGCTGGGGCCCACATGTAAGATAACCGTTTGTTTGTTTGTTTGTTTAGTTTGACCGTTAATTTACATGTGGGGCCCTTATTTTGTAAAAAATAAAAAGGTAATCAGGTCCCTATAAGTTTTCTAAAAAAAGCAATCGAGTCCTTGAATTTTTTCAGAAAAAGCAATCGGACCAGAGGAGAAGACGCACCCGATGGCGCTGGCGGCCAGGTTGCGGGCCAGGTGGAAGGAGGCGTCGCCGCATTCCTCGGCGCGAAGGAGGTGCTTCTTCGGGCGGGCGATGGGGTGGGTCCACTCCTTGCCGCCAGCTACCGCTGCTCTTGGCCATGGCGTTCTGCCTTGGCCCTTCCGTCGTTTATGCGTCTGCCACCGCGCATAAGAAGAATGCAGCGGCCACCGTCGCCGAGATGGCCAAGCAGCACACCTGCAGCCGCCGTCGACGCCTTTGCTGGCCTCCTCAAGCTCGCTGCTGACGACGACGCGGATGTCCTACGCTGCTGCTGGAGCGCGCGCCTCCCGCTGCCGCGGACGAGGGCGGCCTCTGGCACGGCCGCCGGAAGGCCCTCGAGCTTCGTACGACCTCTATCATGCCTCCTCGTCGCCACCTCCAACACCTGGAGCTTCGGCGAGCTCGTACCACGGCCATGGGGAGGCTGGGGAAGGGAGGGGAGGGTCTGCGCTGGCTAGGGAGGGGATGGGAGGGTTGCCTGCTAGGGAGGGGATGGGAGGGTTGCCTGCTAGGGAGGCGAGAGGGTCGCCGACTCAGAAGAGATATCACCGGAGGAGAGGAGAGGAGAGGAGAGAAGAGCCAGAGGGCTCAGGAAGAGAGGAAGAAGAAAGGAAAGAGGAAGCTTACATGTGGGCCCCACATGTTAGTTAACGGTCAAACACACGGTCAAACAGCCGGATTGTTTAGGGCTCTTAACACGAGTACATTCAAATTTGAGGCTCATGATATACTTACTCAAATTTGTTTTTCATTTTCTTGTGCTGATAAGAGCACGTGCTTAGAGCATCTAGAATCGGATTTGATAAATCCGGTCCCTCAAACGCCCACGGAGGCGACCGGGCGCGTCCACGGGCAGTGACTAGTCACGTCTCAAATATTCTATTCTACAACCAGACACCTCAGATTAGAAACCTCAAATCCATATTATCACATGCAACGTGAAACCTAATTTACCTGGAGCTCACCCACTTCTGCCGTGGCCATGTCCAACGGTAGGCTGTGCTCCCCAGAGTGTTGGTCCGGTCGTCGGCAAGGTAGAGTAGGGCATGGAACACAAGCCGCCTTACCGGACGACCATCTCCTCCTCGGGGCCGCGTGAGATGAGCTCAGAGTCGATGGATCTGGAGGTGAAGGACTCAGATCCACTACCCGCATGTCGAAGATGGTCGGAAATCGCCGAAGGTGAGCTTGGGTGCCGGTCAGCCCAGATGTTTGAGGCCCGTTTGAGGCGCCGGGCGTCTGATGAGTGTTTGGGATGCCCGGTTGTAGATGCTCTTAGATAAATGATCCTTGTAAAGCATGAACATATGGCAACTCTGATTTTTTATGGCAATTTTAGTTATCAAGAATGACAACTTTCTTTTGAATGACAAATTTCAGTTTATTTTCTGATTTTTTTTCTTTCACGATGATAACTTTTATTTAGTTGTATAAAAACACAAGATTTGCTTCCTGTCCCACGTGTGTCATAGTTTTGGGTAGACTAGGAAAATGGCCCGTGCGTTGCAACGGGAGAAAATCTCATCGACTCCGGTATTCCTGATCCAATCATTATGATTTCTCTAATAAAACATAAGTATGGCCTAAAATATAAGTGGTGCCAATAAGCATGGCCTAAACATTAGTGATTGTTTGATTTATGACCCACGCCAAATATCTCTAACATGAAGAAGAATTATTCTTTAAAGCAAACCATCTTTACAAAAAAGTCTAGCAAATGTATGTGTCGTTGGACTTGCAGGCCATGCCTCCTTGTGAGTAAAGGCCAAACAAAACAAAAACAAAACAATTTTTTTATGAATGGTGCGCTTTTAGGGCCGCTGTTTCTAAGTGTTTTTCAGGCCTTTTATTTTCATTCTCTCATCGAGCATATTTTATTATACATATAAATAGCCGACCATACGTCTCTTTTGAGGGAAATGCCATCATGGCGGGTTTGAGGGAAATGCATGTTTATTTAGCGTCCGGGATAACTGGAACCTAAGACCAAAATGCTAGAACAAAGACACTGAATGTTTTCATAAGTATCTCGTGCCCCATGTCCAATTAAATGCATGAACATGTTTCCTGGAAAAAAGTGCGGGAACAGATTAACTCCCGTGTGTTGCTATCGTCAAAAGGTGAAATATACCTCCGCATGCGCCATCGAAAGCGTCAAAATCATCTCTTACTTTTTGCCTCATTGTTGACCATTATGTGGTTCACCGATCTGTCAGCTTCGTCCCGCGGAGACACGATGTTGAGTGAGAGGATGCATCAATGTCGACAACCGGGCATGCACCTCTCGCCAAGGTGAATTGGAAGTAGATGGCATGCAAGGGCAGGTTGACGACAGCCGCTGGCAGAAAATTCGAATATGGAGCAAAGATAAATAGACAATCAAGTCATGGTCTTCTTTTCTCTCTTATTACTAACCAACTAATTCATTTTCTTTTTTTCATTTATCAAAAAAACTTCTTAAGAAACAAATACCATTTCCTATTGATTTTAGCTCTAAAGCTTTTTGCTGCCTCAAACTCACTGACGTATATTGAACCATTCAATATATAACGCACACCCTTTTTTTGGAGCGGATATATACTCCTATAGTCGGTAAAACTGATGCGCTTTCCCATAGGAGAAATATAAGTGAATTGACAATCAACTATTCTAGTCATCCATGCTTATATATAGTAAATATGCTGAGTTCCGAAATTAATCTTTTCTTTAAAACTAAACAAAGAAGGAAAAGAAACATACCTGTGCGGCCGATCGAATAGGGAGACATGGCATAATTGTTGTATGCATGTACCCCAGCAGTGGGCGTTTCAGGCACCCTGCAGGTAATTTTATCAGACACTTATCCATTAACAGGAGCATCAACAATGGTACGGAGCAAGAACCGTGGCTATGAACAGACCTTGCAATGAATCTCGGTGGAGGCAGCGTCGAGCGCAGAGATTGCGCATGTGACAGCGGACGATGTGAGCACGGCCCAGTTGCAGTGATGCAGGGAGGATGCGAAGGGCAGTGGTGTGCTGCTGGATTGACAAAAGAGGCTGCGAATAGCACAAGGTTCAGCATGGGGGTTGGAATACCCAAGCAACTCATTGTAATTGCCCAGTGAAGCGTTCTGGTGCCATAAAGTCTAATGCGCCGGCATTTTAACACAATGGTTGTTAGTACACGACTAAAATAATTTTTTAAACAAAGTAACCTAAGAGTATATCCACAATAAATAGAATAGGTATATTTTCACATATCCGTAGCTGTGAGAAAAACACAATGTCACATACCTTTGACACTTTGCTTTTTCCATTGATGCAATAATGTCGCCAAACCATATAGTCGCCAATCTTCACTATTCCGTCAGGACTATTTATGAATATATTGTCACACTTTAAGTTGCTATGTATATTCGTTGGCTCCAGACTCTAATGATATTCCAGCCCTGTCAATATCTGTATTGGCCATCGTCTCGTAGCTTTCATACCCATTTCTTGTGCTTCCTACAGAAGCTGGTCAATGTTTGGGAAAGAGAAAGAAAAAAAAAGCAAAAGGCATGTGCGTTACAATGGATATAAAATAAATTTGGAAGTTTTTGTGTTATTTACCTGTGTCATGGTGCACTAATGAAGTGTAGGTCCCAATCCATCTGCTTCTGCCTCATCTTATCTTCCTTTTGATGTGAAACTGTTGTACAGTGAATACTGCAATTGCAAATGCCATGACAAACTGAACAGGTTAGGATTGCTCTTGGCTTCTACGACATTTTTAACATAATCTTTGTAATTATAAAGTAACAGCGCAAAGGTGGTGACCAAGTGAAAAAGGAAAATAACTTCATACACATAAATGAAATAGCAAAGAGCTATTGTTGTAAATATCTCACATCAGTTTTGAACCAGTGAAAATATCTCAAATATGTGTGAAAAGCACATAATGATTATGAGTAGAAAAAAAATACATAAATACTTTCCTTTCGACTGTCCAAACATATACTCAGTGCAAGAGTTATTCGGTTGTTGATGTGAACTAAATGTAATAAAAAAAACTGGGCCTTTGTTCATGTGCACCAAAACAATTTGTAAAGGGCGTCGTTTCAGAAGAAAAAAAGAGGCATAACAAACATGTGTTAGCAACAACATTTTAGGCACGTGGAAATTATCTCGAAGTGGTTCACCTGGATGCCCCTGTCTCCTAGACCTGGCACATAGTGTTAGATATGGATCTGCAATTCCGTCCATGCACCCTCAACAATGACTTGCACATGGCACCATGGCACCATGGCTAGGCATTATGTCAAACAGATGGTCAGTATTACAAAGAAAAAGACATTAAAAGTCATGTTGGTGATAACATGCCTAACCTGCTCTCCCATGATCATGGTGATGGATGCTCTCGGCAGTATCACCGAGGGGGCATTGACTTTGTATACAACCTTTGGTGTAATGATTTAAGCAGTAGTATCATTATCTCAATCTTATAGAAATGTAAGTCAGCAGGAATTCCGTCCATACTATTGCTTATAGGAGATACTATCTTATAAATATGAAAAGAAAAACCTACGTATAATATTTGGATAGTTATAACCATAGTTCTACACAGTAAGTACTCCATTCACTCTTCTTAACAATATTTTGGCAGAGCTCCTACTTGGTTCTTCAGAAAACAAAGTACTAATACATTGCCATCAGCAAAATTTTAGTTAACCATTTGAATCTGGTATCATAGAAGTTGTGCTTGGTTGACTACAAACTGTACTAATGTATGTTTGATGACAGATACCGACAGAAAGTACTTTTTTAGTCGTAACACAAAGTACTAATACATTGCCATTGGCATAATTCTAGTTAATAATTTGAAACTTTATCATGCAGCTTCAGGGAAGTAGATGATAACTAGGAAGGCATCACAAGGAGGCCACAACAGGAATAGAGCATTATCCCGTGGAAGCAAATACATACCAGGAGCAACATTGCAGTCCACATCTTCAGGTTGAGGGTTCCATTTGGTTTGCATCTCTCCCACAGGCTCCATAGCCTTCACTGGTTATGGTGCAGTCCACGGCGTTGATGCACCGCGCACGTTCCCGACATGAACCTCTGCCACCAAATCCAGAATGTGCAGCCTCTGACAATCTATCTCATCATGTAGGGGAGCTGAGCATTGAGAAAAGAAAGAAATTGAAAAAAGAGGAATAGACATGCAGGCATATATTCTATTGAAAGATGATAAGAGTGGTAATATCTTGCATTCAACTAAACAGGTTTGAGATGTCAGGATGGATTCAGAGGATGGAGTCAGAGCCAGATTTCCACCTCCAAGGAAGAAGTGCAGCAATCACAGATTTAACAGTACTTGGTCATCGTGACACTACAGTAAGGAATCATCGCAATGTGCAAAATCATTACACAAAATTCGAATCATTTTGGTGAGCAAATGAAGAGCTTACACCATATGAATATGAGGTTGATGGTTGCTCACAGGAAACGTTGCCGGTGTTGTCATCAAGCCGCTTGGTATTCAAGGACGAACCGCCGGGCAATGACCATGGCAATGGCCTCTACAATCAGTGCGCCGATGCCAGCGTCGTGGGCATCTTAAGCTCTTACCTCTCACATAGCACGGCAGCAATTCACACACAGGGGCACATCAACTGCAGCTCTGTCTGAATCATCTCTTCCTCATGCTCTAACTGTTTGGTTAAGCTGTTTTTGTGGATTCTGTTAATTGTGTATGAAATCAAATAAATGATTATTACTTTTCCGGATGTTATGTCTGTTGGAAATCTAACATGCTCCTTATGCTAAATTTAAGAAAACACAACTGGGTGAATCAGTTACTTGGCACCTTGTTTCTTCTTCAAGGGTGGCACAACTACTGGGAGGAGAAAAGGGAGTCTGACCGTGGTTGGGCTGGAAGAATTCATCATCGTTGAACTGGAAGTCAGACTCGATGGCGTCCTGGCCGAGCTTGTGAGTGCACACCAAACACTCCCAAGGCAAGTAGCTCACAGAGCTTGGGTGGTGGTGCAGGCCGGTGACAACGTGGGATGAACGGGAGGCAGGGTATCTGGTGGTCGCCATGGTGGAGCGCTGCTTATGCCTTCCTCCACTCGTGGCCGCCGGCAGCGCCGCCTCTTCCCATCCTCAGATTTGCAGCTTGTCGACCCCGCCCTCTCCATCCCCGACCCCAATCATGCCGGCGCCCGCCTCTCCATTCCCGTCCGCGAGCCCCACCCTCCAATCTCCTTACTCGAGCCAGCTTGTCTCGAGCACAGCACGCCATCCCATCCTCTATCTACCGCGAGGTCGCCGACAATCAGATCGGCCTGCTCGAGCTCCGGGAGCCGGGCGCGAGCGCCGCACCCTCCCATCCTCTGCCTACCGCGAGGTCGCGACCAGTAGGTGCAGGGGTGCCGTGTACGGCGAAGAAATCCGCGGATGAGGAGGAGATGGGATTGAGAGGCAGGAGGTGGCCGGCGGCGCGGGGCGCGGCGGGGCAGGGCAGGAGACGGCCGGCGGCGCGGGGCGGGGCGGGGCAGGAGGTGGGAGGCAGGAGGCGGCCGACGACGCGGGGCGAGGGTGGAGCGCCGCGAGGCAGAGCCTGGCTGTGTTTTTCCCCTTCATACCGGTTCGCTTTGGACTGCGGGTTGAATACAAAAAAGGATAGGGACTTTTCTGCAAAATTACCTACGACGTATAATCGCTGTTTTTTTTTTTAGGGGAACAATCGCTGGTTTATTAGTAGGTAGGGATAGAGATATAAAAATGGTTCCGGGCAGGTTGAGCGGGAGCGGGTAGAAAATCGGACACGACCAGCCTCTTTCTCCGTGTTCCCGTTAATGGCGCAGCGCGGCAACGGCAATGGCCGCTTCCAAGGTTCCACCTCTCCTCCACCCAACGCCTCCCTTCCAGCCATTAGCACATGAGCTCCACCTCTCGCCCCGCGCTCTCCCCGAGTCCCGATGTCACGGACGCCTCCCGCGTTGGCTGCTCCGGCCAACTCCACGTTCTCCCACCTCTTTCAGCTCTGCGCCCGCGGCGGGCGCGCTGCCCTCGACGCCGGACGCGCCGCGCACGCGCGCATGCTCGTGTCCGGGTTCGTCCCGACAGCCTTCGTCTCGAACTGCCTCCTGCAGATGTACGCCCGCTGCGCGGACACCGCCTATGCTCGCAGGGTGTTCGACGCGATGCCCCACAGGGATACCGTCTCGTGGAACACCTTGCTCACCGCGTATTCGCACTCCGGGGACATCACGACTGCGGTATCACTGTTCGACGCAATGCCGAATCCGGATGTCGTGTCATGGAACACGCTGGTCTCAAGCTATTGCCAGCATGGCATGTATAGCGAGTCGGTGGCCCTGTTTCTGGAGATGGCTCGCTCTGGTGTTGCCTCCGACCGGACAACGTTTGCTGTCCTTCTGAAGTCGTGCGGTGCTCTGGACGACTTGGCACTCGGTGTGCAAATCCATGCATTGGCGGTGAAGGCAGGGTTAGATATTGATGTCCGGACTGGGAGTGCTCTCGTGGACATGTATGGCAAGTGCAGCAGTTTGGATGACGCATTGTTCTTCTTTTATGGAATGCCCGAGAGGAACTGGGTCTCGTGGGGTGCAGCCCTTGCTGGGTGCGTTCACAATGAGCAATACACGCGTGGGTTGGAGCTGTTCATGGAGATGCAGAGGTTAGGGATGGGGGTGAGCCAGCCGGCTTATGCCAGCGTCTTTAGATCCTGCGCAGCAAAATCATGTCTGAGCACTAGTAGGCAGTTACATGCACATGCCATAAAGAATAACTTCAATACGGACCGTATTGTTGGGACAGCTATTGTGGATGTTTATGCAAAGGCCAATAGCTTGGTGGATGCTAAAAGGGCATTCTTTGGGTTGCCCAGCCATACAGTGCAAACGTGCAATGCCATGATGGTTGGGCTTGTGCGCGCAGGGCTTGCAAATGAGGCCTTGGAACTGTTTCAGTTCATGACCAGGTCAGGCATTGGTTTTGATGCAGTCAGTTTATCGGGCGTCTTCAGTGCTTGTGCAGAGATTAAGGGGTATTTAAAAGGGCTACAAATCCACTGCTTAGCAATGAAATCAGGTTTTGAGACGGACATCTGTGTCAGAAATGCAATTCTTGATCTGTATGGGAAGTGCAAAGCATTGGTAGAAGCGTACTTCATCTTCCAGGATATGGAGGAACGAGATTCAATCTCTTGGAATGCTATAATTGCTGCTCTTGAGCAAAATGGGCGCTATGAGGACACTGTAGTTCATTTTAATGAGATGCTGCGCTTTGGTATGGAACCTGATGATTTCACATATGGCAGTGTTCTTAAGGCTTGTGCAGCTTTACAATCTTTGGAGTTTGGTTTGATGGTTCATGACAAGGTTATCAAGTCAGGACTTGGTTCAGATGCTTTTGTAGCTAGCACTGTTGTTGACATGTACTGCAAATGTGGTATGATGACAGATGCTCAGAAACTCCATGACAGAATTGGGAAGCAAGAACTTGTTTCATGGAATGCCATCATGTCAGGATTTTCACTGAACAAACAGAGTGAGGATGCCCAGAATATCTTCTCACAGATGTTAGATATTGGACTTAAGCCTGATCATTTCACCTATGCTACAGTTCTTGACACATGTGCTAACCTAGCTACCATTGAGATCGGGAAACAGATCCATGGTCAGATAATTAAGCAAGAAATGCTGGTAGATGAATATATATCCAGCACCCTTATAGACATGTACGCCAAGTGTGGGTACATGCAAGACTCACTGCTAATGTTTGAGAAGGCACAGAAAAGGGATTTTGTGTCATGGAATGCTATGATATGCGGCTATGCGCTGCATGGTCAAGGAGCAGAAGCGCTCAAGATGTTTGATAGGATGCAAAGGGAGGATGTGGTTCCGAACCATGCAACTTTCGTTGCTGTGCTCCGGGCTTGCAGCCATGTTGGTCTGCTGGATGATGGATGTTGTTACTTCCATCAGATGACCACCCGCTACAAACTGGAACCACAACTGGAGCACTTTGCTTGCATGGTAGATATACTAGGACGGTCAAAGGGACCGCAGGAAGCTCTGAAGTTTATCGGAACCATGCCTTTTGAAGCAGATGCAGTCATCTGGAAGACTCTCCTAAGCGTTTGCAAGATCCATCGGGATGTTGAGGTGGCTGAACTTGCTGCCGGCAATGTTCTACTACTGGATCCTGAGGATTCTTCAGTTTACATTCTTCTGTCAAATGTATATGCAGAATCAGGGAAATGGGCTGATGTTTCAAGGACAAGAAGGTTAATGAAGCAGGGAAGGCTTAAGAAGGAACCTGGCTGTAGCTGGATTGAGGTGCAAAATGAGATGCATGGATTCATTGTAGGAGATAACGTCCATCCAAGATCGAGGGAGCTGTATGACATGCTGCATGATTTGATTGATGAGATGAAACTGTCTGGATATGACCCTGATTCAGCTTATTTTGCTGAGGTTGACGAAGAGGGCAGTGCATCCGAGCAAGATGATTTACTTGGAATGGTTGGTGGCTAGTCAGTCCTGTATTGAGGTTCCAATCTACTCCCTCCGTCCCATTTATGCTGGTACAGGCTTGTGAGTTTCATGGAGGGTAGAAGTTGAGTCATTTTTGAGTCACTTATTTTGAGACGGAGGGAGTACTATTTTATTACAATGCTCTGAACTTAATCTCCCCTGCAGCTGAGACAGTGATACTGCAAAAGATGCTCAGGCAAAACTCTGAAACTGTTTTCCCTGGCATGTCACTGTACCGTAAAATGGTTTTGTTGATCTCATGAGTGTATGAAATTCATAAACATTGGAAGACAAACTGGTGCACATATTTTGCTATATATATGATAGACTTGGCAATTGTGATTGTTTCCGCCATTTATGCTGGTACAGGCTTGCATAAAGGCACTTGACCAAATGTAGCAGAAGAGTAAGTGCAAATGCAGCCCCGTTTTCCTTTCTGCACAATTATAATTTGCTGCTGCTGATGCCATGTTTCAGCTTTCTGATTAGGTTGAGCGAGCTTATTTGTCATACAGTTTCTCTAAAGCAGAATCGAGGATATTTGATATGCTTGTACGCCAGATGTTTTGACAAGAAGCTTGGGATTATAACAAGGGAAGTCAAACTTTCCAGAAGATGCAAAGGTCTTGCAAGCATTATCCAGTGCTAAATGTACTCAAGAGAGAGGTAATTTTATCCGGTTTAGTGCATCTGTATTTCCTATCATTGCTGAGTGTTCATACAAATTGAAGTACCACATTGGTTACTAAGACGAATTTGGTTCTGGCTGTTCAGTATGGCATCGTTGGTATTTCCATAGTGCGGTAGTGCTGGACTGCCAGTAGCATATTACAGTGAACTCTTGCTGCAACCCTTCTGTCATATCCCAAATTTCGTGTCATACCAAATTTCATATTGTATCATATCTAGGTATTCTGATAGTAGTCTCCAAATTTCATATTATATTCGTTACATTCTAGCTTTCTAGGTACTCTTAGCACAAGATATGCATGTTTACTCCAAAAGTAGACGTGTAAAACACGAAGTTACCAAAATCATCATGAAGATGTCCCACCTTCCTGAGAGTTGTTTTACCATGAATGCTCAAATTAGGAATTTGCAGAAGTTACACGAAATAAAAATAAAAACATGACTAAATGAGTTAACACTCCCAGTACCATTATAGAGTTTCATCGAGGGTAGAAGTTTCATCAATCTAAATGAAGTTAAACAGAGTAGCTTACATTCATATATTGGTTGTCAGATACATGCAAGCCCGCACCAGGAAAACCAATCTGTTTGGCAGTTTGTAAAAGAAACTGAATAATAAGAATCCTATATACCTAAGAGATTCATCCTGACTATCCTATTTATCTCGACATGTAGCCTATCCACATCAGTAATCCGCCACGTCAGCGTCTCTTATTGTGCAGCGTTCTGTTTGTAAAAAGTAAAAGTGATTGCAAGAACTAATTGATTCTTATTGATTCCAAACTATTTATACAAGAGGCAGTTACAATATTGTGAGAGGAAATTTAACTGCAAGAAGTGGTTGCTAGAGTGTGAGACAAAATGACAACTGCAATTAGCTGTTGCTAATATGTGAGAGAGATTGCAACTGCTAATGGCAGTTAACTATTACCATGTCGGTTCCTAATTAGCACATGTTAATTAGTAATTTAACACGTGATCTAATCCTATTCTTAATACTCCCTCTTGGATCACACATCTTCTAGAAGTATCCATCATCTAGAGCTTCTTGTATATTCCATCATACAGAGCTTCTTGTATTCGTTATCTAGCTTGAGAATCATTTGTACAATTTGAGAATCTCCCCCAAAAACCCCATGGGAAAAATATGAGGAGTAATAGATACACCTGTTAGAGTTATATTGATGATGGCCTTTGGCCTTTTGTATTCTTGCCTTTTGGCATTCTCATGTACATCATATATATGATGGCTTTGGCCTCCTAGTAATACAAGTTGCTATTCCTAACATGGTATTAGAGCATTAGTTTTTTTCCGCACGCGCAACTCGTGCGTCATCCGATCCATCTCACGTCTGCTAGTACTCCCGGCCGTCGCAGTCTTCTTCCCTGCCGGCAGCCACTGCTCCTTCCCCGTGGTCGTCCGTTGCTGCTTCACCGCACCGCCCGCTGGACCTCCGCTACCCACGCGCCTCTAGCTGCCGATCCGCCCGCCCGTTGGATCTCCTCTGCCGTCCGCCAAGGAGCCGCTCGAGCCGCCGCCGCTCTCCTCCTCTGGATCGAGTCCGCCTTGGTCGCATGTCTGCCGGCGCCGGTTCCTCCCGGCTCGCGGCCTTGGACTTCTCCGCTGGCCGCCGCCTCCTCTCGGCCGTGGCCCCCGCGACCTCAACGCCGGTCGCCGCCATCGTTCCCTTCCTCTGGTTGGAGAGAAGACAAGGGGAACTAGACCCGATCAGACGGCCAGATCGGGACGCTCGTCTCCCATTTGGCCGCCCTAGATCGAGGCGCTCATGCTTGTCCTCTAGATCGAGCGCCCTGGCCGCCGCTGCTTCTCCTGGTTTCGGCCGCTGGCTGCTTGTTGTGATCATGCATGAATTAGTTTCCTGCATGTTGTGATCATGCATGAATTAGTTTTACTATGAGAGTAAAATATAAGTAATTACAAATGCTTAGGAGGAGCAAAATTTTGAAGTATAGCTGATGCTTTTATACTTATATTTGTGTAGACCTCATTTTTTTATGTAGATGACACTTTTGAAGATAGTTGTCGTTAAGGTGTAGATCTTGTTAGAGTTATAATATAAGTCATGTACCCCTTTGTATTTATCCCGTTGTATAAGGGGTTTCCTGCATATGTTCCACCTGTACATGTATATATATATCGGCCTATGGCCTCATGGGAATACAAGTTGCTTTCCTAACATGGTATCAGAGCTAAGGTCTTGAGTTCAAGTCCTGGCTTTCGCAATTTATTAAAAAAATTTGCTGGTAGCCCCCCCTTTGTGTCCACGTAGAGGCCTCTTGAGTCATACGTGAGTTTCGTGCGCCGTCGCTCTCTTCCGGTTGCACGTGTTGACTTGTCTTCCCCGTCACACGTGAGAGGGGGTGTTACAGTATATGTGGATTGCACTAGCCCTTTCCATCAGTTCGGACTTTTGGTTGCGTTGGCTAGTGCATGAAGCTTAACAGTGGCGAGAAGGGGAAACCCTCACTCTGCCCTCCTTATCCCTCCTTCTGCCGGTGCTGGGCCAGCCCAACTCGCCCCCTCCTCTTACCCGAACAGACATGTGGGCTGAATGGCCAATAACCGAAAGAGGCTGTTGGTGCTGTAGTGTTTCATCAGAAAAGAGCCCATAGTATCCGTATATTGCAGAGTAGCCCATTCTATTTATTTCAGAGTGTTATTTTATTGTGTTTATAACCTCTGGTTTGTCTCTAAATTATGTTCCGTCGTGTACTGTATTGCAAGTTCATATTTTAAACCATGTATTATCTAGAATAAAGTTTCAGACTATTTAGAACATATTCTCTATGATTCCTTCAACATCTTTTTAGAATATATAATTCTTAAGTACAACAATATTATTACTCCCTCCGTCCCAAAATAAGTGTCTCAAGCTTAGTACAACTTTGTACTAAGTACAAAGTTTGGGATCACAAGGTAATTGAGGCATCTACTGCACTTTGCAGATTATCCTCATTGCTGGAAGATCTACATTTTGCCTTTTTCTTTTGTTTTGGCAAAATGACTATCTTCGAGTGCTCTCCCAAACTTGCGAATTGATGTGTCCACCTCAAATATTTTATTAGCAATCAAAAGGTGATAGTGTGATCTAATGCATCAAATTGCAGACTATCCACTATTGCTGTGAGGTCTACATCTAGTCATTTGACAGATGATTACCTTCAAAGTGATTTTCTAAAATGTAGTGTGACACAAGGTAATAGAAATATGAACATCAACTGGTAAAAGCCATATTATGTTCTGTATTGCTGTGAGATCTACACCGTAACGGTGACTATTTTCAAAGTGTCATCTACATAAAATGAGATCTACACATAAGTATAAACCATCAGCTATACTTCAAAAAACTTTGCTCCTCCGAAACATTTGTTGTTACTTACTCCCCCTGTAAAGAAATATAAGAGCGTTTTGATCACTACTTTAGTGATCTATAGACGCTCTTATATTTCTTTACGGAGGGAGTACATTTTACATTCATAGTAAAACTAATTCATGCATGATCACAACATGCAGGAAAAACGGCTGGAGTTATGAATAGAGACTTTCATGAACTTGAGCTAGATGGTAGTAATTATTTATCATGGGCTATGGATACCAAGATAGCATTAGAATGTTGTAAACTTGGTTCACAATTATCACACCTGTTGAAGGCGCTGAGGAAATACCGTAAGCAGCCAAGACTTAATTTTTTCCCGCTCACAATTAGACCTTTCCACTTTACTGGCTTTGTTGCCAGTTATTTTGACTTTAGAACTATGATGTTTCTAATAGTATACAAGTTTGGAAATTGATCCATTGAACAAGCTTTGTGTAATGGCATGATCCCTACCAAGACTTAATTTTGTTTCGTTCACAATCAGACCTTTTCCACTTTAGTGCCTTTATTGCCAGTTATTTTGCGTTACATTGACTGATGTGTCGTTCCCTTCCTCTGGCTTTAGAACTATCAACTATGATGTTTCTAATACTCCCTCCGTCCATTGAATAAGTGACTCAAAAGTGACTCAACATTGTACTAACTTTAGTACAAAGTTGAGTCTTTTTTGAGTCACTTATTTTGGGACGGAGGGAGTAGTATACAAGTTTTCAAATTGCTCCATTGAACAAGCTTAGGACACATGTGGTCTTCCCAACAGGTTATTATGTAAGTGCTGCAACTTCAACCCATCGATTTGTATGCCTTTGCAAAGTTCATGATAGATATAGAAGCATCATAATTGAATATCTGCATATCTTAGATATTTTAGGATTTACCTGCTATTTCATGAATACATTATTTCATGCAGTACACATATGTGCTTCTTTTTCTCTATTAATAGTTTGACATATTGTTGTTAATTCCCGTAAGAGATCTTGATTTTGCATTTGTATACATTTCTTCTTGTATGCTGCATCCTGCCCATTTGGAGAAGGTATAATAAATTATTATTGCGCCCATCTAGTTAGTGACCATTCATGTGTGCGATATTGTTTTTCTTCGTTCCCTTAATCTACTAGCAAAATGCACGCTATTCTCCATTAGGCGACTTTTCTTACACTTATTTATTCCTTGCAGAATGTGGCAATGGAGATCAATATATACACTAGATTGTTTGCTTATCCAAGAAGAACCAGTTAAGAAGCCGAGGTTAGCTTTGAATTTCAGTGATTTGTTTGTTGTCGGTACCATGTTCACGTCTTATAATTTCTTGATCTACTACTGGTTTCACAACTAAATTTATGATTAGTTTGTATCCATGCAGAAGGAACACTTCCCAATCACTTCAGATGCAATTAGCACTGATGGTCAAGGATAGTTATCATGTCTGATGTGACAAAGGTAACTCACCATCATTTGTTAGTGAAACGCCATAACTAAATTGATGATTTTTTCCACTAATTTGTTGGAGATGCTCTGTGAAAATTTAGTGTTCAGCGCAGTTGTTTCCATGCTGTAGGATACGTCATGTTTCACAGCCGAAACAAGATTCAGTTAGTTTGACTACAAAAGAAAAACGTTTCACTTAGTTTTGTTATATTATTTCCATCAGATACATATGATTGCCGTTATTAAGTCCATTACACATTTTTTGTCATGCATAGTTGCAATTTAAAGATGGCCATTTTGTCGTTAATGCAGTTTCAAATTAATTGTGGAGGTTATTTGTATCGATTCCAAGTTCCTTGCGGAACATAGCTCCCTTTTATAGACAACTTCTATATATAATAATATGTAACTTCAACATTGGTGAGGATGATTCTTCATATATGCAGTGCTAAAGATCAAGACAACTGAATATCATTGAAATATATTGCAACCCTTTCCCGTAGCAGCGCGGGGTATCATCTAGTAGTAGATATCAGGTGCTGCATACTTATGCCGGGGGTAGAGATTTCAGTGATTGAAATTTAGTCGCACGCCTGCATTCAGTGTCTCAAACATCACTCTAGATACTTAGTCTGCTATAATTACTACTCCCTCCGTCCGGAAATACTCGTCATCAAAATGAACAAAAAGGGTTGTTTCTAGAAGTAAAATACATCTAGATACACCCCATTTTATTCATTTTGATGACAAGTATTTCCGGACGGAGGGAGTACTAGTCCTGATGTTTGACAAACAATCATGCACTTTGCCTTCCGAATGACTTGCCCTTCTCGTGTAGCTTACATGGCCCAGGGCCACATGTTTTCTAGTATCTTTCTTTCTAGTTTCCCCCTTTTGTGATAGAACTTAAAATGGAAATTAGCAGTGATTTTGAAGGTTATGCCGATGCAGGTCAAGTGGAGGAAAATGTTGACGCGTCTTGCGGACTATTGAAAAGCACCCGGCGAGCAATGACCAGTCAGGCGGTTACAAGTAACAAGAAACAAGTGGCACGTTCACTAACAGTGGCACATAAGCTCTGGCAAGGTCTACCAAGCTGAATGTTGATTCTGCTTTTGATTTGTGATCAGCCGAGGGAGGTTAACAGGAGCAGTTCCGCGAGACTCGCTCCATAGTTCCTGGCTGGAGGATCCACCAGATTTTCTTGTAGTATCAGTCTTGGTACATGACGCAACCCTGCTCGCTAGTTAATGAAGTCCATTTGCCGTCCAAAAGGAAAAAAAAAGGACTGTTGCACATAAAGCTCACTAGATTCATTTACTGAACCAACTATAGAATGACCGTAACATTGCATTACATGAGCTGCCTCTAACAAAAAATGGGCCAGCGTAGCCGCTAAGATTAGAGGCTTCGTCCAACATTTTAACAATCCCATTTTTTCTTCTATTTCTGCTAGGGCCACCGGAAGAGGCTGGTTAGAGTCTCTAGACATTATTGTGATTTTCTTATGGGGACCGCTAGAGATCAGACTACTGATCCCTGCTTTCCATCAGACCACATCTGCACCATACTATTGGTTTCACCAGGAGCGTCCGATCCAATCAAAGATGCAGCTGTGAACCAGTTTGCATGCAGGATTGTGCACTAAATGCGATGGATTTATTTCCAAAAACTGTTCCTGAAATCAAGGCGTGTTTAACTAATTATATATCATGCAAATTGCTTCCATATATGGAAATTACTTCTCTAAGAAGATATTTTGTTTCCAATCTTGATGATCTGCTTCTCGAAATTTAGTTTGCTTCCTATGCCTAGCTTATTTTTCTGGACGGTAAAAACTTTTTTTTATTACTTCCACATGGTTACATGGTTAGAATTTGATAGTTTGGACCATTCATAGAAAATGCTTCCATGGCAACTGGCAATCGCTTCAATCTAGCAGTACATTTTTTTTTCTGGTCCGCTAGGAGATTATTTGATCTTGTTACAGTTTGTTTGAGATTGCTTCAGTGCTTAGTTAGAATTGGTCTCTCAAGTATGTTTATGCAACCTGAGAATACTTTGAAGTGTACCGATAGAGTGCTTCCAACGAAGTAAAAAATTATTTCCATCAGACATTGCTTCTAAAATACTTAAACTTGCTACAATTCACTTCCAAAAAAGTTGATTCGAACAACAGTAATGAATCATAATTTTAGTTTTTCAGCCGTCTCGGTACAATGCAAACACCAGCAACAATGGTGGCGCATCCTTCCACGTTCAGGTGGTCCAAAGGTTTTTCCACTCTTCATGACCGGTGATCCACCCCGTTGATGATAATGCGGACAAGAGCATAACCATGAAGCACGCCTCGACGATGACAGAAGGATCACAACTGTAGCAAAAACAACAACGAAGCACGCCAGGTTAGACAATACCAAATGAACAACGACACTATGTAGAGATGAATTGCTTTCATTTTTGCAGACTAAAGAAACATATGTAGTAACAATGGGTGCATGGCATATTACAATGATGATAACAGTGGCAAGAACATTTTAGCAAAACATGTAGAATGGAATCAATCTATGTTAACTATGGAAGCATATGAAGTACAATGTTGAATCCCGGTAGGTAGGAACTTGGAAGCATGAAAATGTGCTATCTTAATACAGATCAACTAGATTGGAAGCATGAAATTAAATAAAAATTGTAAGCGTAAAGAATTAAGATTGTGGTCAATTGTAACATACATGTTTTGCATATAATTTAACATGTGTTGTTGAGCAATGGAAGCAAACTCTCTAGATGGAAGAAGCATATATAGTACAGTCTAGAAGCTCAATGGGTAAGAAGCATAGAAATTTTAAATTGGATATTAGCAATGCTTGTGGGTGCAGAAATCTGTGATGTACAAACATTTCATTATAATTTGGTAATCTAGACAAACTAAAATAAGAGAAAGAAACATGCTATCAAGACAAATCGTTTAGCAATAAATATATAATGGATTTGGCAACAAAATTGTATTTGAAACCATTAGAACCATGTATGCATTTTTCTAGACGACCGTAACAAATTGGTCACACTTTAGAAGCATGCATGCATGCATGGGGGCATGGCTAATGCGCGCTCGCGCGCTGGAGCGATCGCTTTCCGAGAGGAAGCAGTTAGCTAATTAGGAAAGTGCAACGCTGTTTTATTAGGCTTTTGTCAAGGATTTAGAAGGAAAGTTTGGTTTGCCCCCCGACCCCCACCCCTGAAAATCAGGGGGGGGGGGGGGAGATTAGGTGTATGGATGGGCTGTTTGGATGGTCAAAGGAGTTGATGGGTCAGTATTGTTAATATGGAACGGGACACATCCAGATCGAAAATTGATTGGGGACGGAAGGATCGCTGCGAGCGTTGGAACGAGCGATCGTGAAAGAGTCTATTCCGCATGTATGAAGCTGGGACAGAATGCAAAGGGTGCAGGTTTAGTCTTAGATGGAAACATGGAAATTTGAAGAATGATAACAAAGCAAATTTACTGCCAAGTGTGGCTACATATATTTGGAAGCTCTGTATGCATGAAGCATTGCAAGAGGCATTGAAATAAAATTGTCACAACATTTGTCAGAATGGAAGCACTGCAAACTATTAAAACTAAGGAATATCGGAAACAATAATAGGCACACAATTAACATAAATAACATTAATAAACCGGCTGATGGATGAATTATACAAAAATTTCTGCAGCAAAAAAATAAAAATCCCCAAATCAGGGCTATCGACGCACTGCAAAGTACCTTCGATTTGGAGATGGGGCGCTCCAAATACGGCGGAATTTTTGCAATCCAATGCCTCTCCTACAGCCAGCCGGTGAATGCCGGAGTGCAGTCGATTCAAAGGATGGGGGAGCCTGGCGAAGCATCAATCACAGATGAGGATGGGGTGCTCGATCTGCTAATGCAGGTTGGTGCACCGTCCCTCGGGGGTCGCATCGGTGGAGAGGATTAGGGGGCAGCCCTGATGCTCGACGGTGAGAATCGAAGGAGGAACATGGGGGCAGAAGTGAGTTGGAGGTACGGGGAGGATCAAAGCTGACGGGTGAGGTCGCGGTGAGAGGTGGGCGGAGCTGGCCGGTGAAGCATCGATGCGAGAGCGGCGTGGCAGTGGATCTCGCGAGCGGAGCTGGCGGCGAGGCGAACGATGCGGAGGCAGAGCTCGAGTGGTGCGGTGGATTATGGAAGATTGGTCACGAGGGATTAGGGGAGGGAATTACGCGCGGGGATTATGCTCGTGGTTTTTCTTTTTTTAAATACGAGCAAATTCCTGAGCGTTATATTTCGAAGGAACCAACGGCCTCCGAACGGTCTGACGCTGGAGTCCCTTCAGATTACTGATGGGGAGTGTTTACCTTTTCTTGTTTGGCACGAGGCAAATCATGTGGGGCCTACCTTAGAGGCAAGATTGTCTCTATACACTATCAATGCATACTACTCCATCCCGTCACATTTACCTTCTTCGGGGCTTGCCGGCAAATCATACATCCTTCCTATTGAAATACTTAGGCCTACCTCTCCCGGTTTGGCATCTTAAGAAGGTGAACTTTCAGTACCTTGAGGACAAGGCGGTTGGTAAATTGGTATCTTGGGATGGTCAACACGTCACTACTATCGGTCGCACAACCCTCGTCAAGTCAATCATCTCCTCCCAAGTGATGTACTCTGTCACGCCCCTCATTGTGCCGCCAAGCACTTTGTGAAGCCTAAATAGAATTGAGGAGATTTTCTTTGGTCCGGGTCGGGCAGGACGACAGGAGCGAAGTGCAAGATCAACTGGAAGACGGTTTGTAGACTGAAGGAGTATGGTGGCTTTTGCACCCGCCTTACGTTTTCGGTGGCTTTGGTATGAATGAAAGGAGCCACACAAATTATGGGTGGGTTTGGGCAACCCTTGCAATGAGGGGGATTTTGAGTTCTTCTACGCCTCAGCTACTATTACGGTCGGTGACAATGCCAAAACACCGTTTTGGGACTTCGTTGCTTGGGCGCAAGCCCAAAGATATTGCTCCTCTAATATACGAGGCCTCACGGAGAAAGAACTGAAAAATGCGCGAGGCTCTTAGGGGAAACGCGTGGATCCTCAAACTAAACCACACCACCGCCGTCTTTGTTGCCCACATCTCGAAATTATTTACTCTTTGGTTGCTTGTTCATGACTTTCACCTTGATGAGCAACGCGGGGATGATATCATTTGAAAGCACTGGAACGATGAGTTATACTCGGCGGCGACCGCATACAAGGCCCAATTCCTCGGCTTAACCATTTCTCCCATGGATCACATGGTTTGAAAAATGTGGGAACCTCTAAAGATCAAATTCTTTGCATGGCTAGCTCTGCAAGATAGGATTTGGACCGCCGATCGCTTCGGGAAAGCGCAGTTGGAAAAACTGTGGCTTGTGCCCTCTTTGCAAAAAGGAACAAGAGACCGGCGCACATCATTTATTCAAATGTCGATACACTATTAGGCTTTGGAGACATGTCATTTCAATGCTTGGCCTCGCACACATGGACACATCCGACTGGCACCTTCACGCACCCGTCTACGAATGGTGGGACGGGAGAACCAACAAACGTAATCCCAATCGTCATGCTATGGCCTCCCTCATCATGCTTGTCACTTGGACCGTTTGAAATGAGAGGAATGCTTAGGTATTCCGTCATAAATTTGCACCACCTTCAATGCTACTTAACATCACCTTGGAGGAGGCCAAACTTTTGGGTTGCCGCAGGCACGAAAATACTAGGGTATATAATTTTGCGCGAGTAACCACCACACCGTTATATGAGTGTTCCGTAAAACTCTAAACTCTATTCTCCCTTATTTAATGGATGGGGCATATCTTATGCCTCCGTTTTGAACAACACACATTAGTAGAAAACGGCCTAATGTGAAGCTCATTAGTCTCGGTTTGTAATTGAACCGGCACTAATGTGACCATTAGTGCCGGTTCCAACGGCTAGGCGGGCGGCGCTCATTAGTACCGGTTCGTGCCACGAACCGGTACTAAAGAGGTGGTGGCAGGCTGTTGTCAGGCTGGGGCCCCCACCAGCACCATTAGTACCGGTTCATGCCACGAACCGGGACTAGAGATATCACTATATATAGTGCTTCGTCCAGCCCGAGCCGAAGCGCTCTGTTTTTCCCCTCCTCTCTGTTTTTCTTCCCCTCTTGCTCGAGCTCACCTCCATTTTTTGCCAAAATTTGTGAAGATTTGAAGGCACCCCATCCAGCCAAGTGATCACAAAGGTTAGCAACTTTGTCCTTTTATCTCTCATTGCTAGATTAGCTCTTGCAATGCTTTGTAAGTATAGTGATTTGTGGGTTTTTTTAGTTTGGGAAGAATTATATGTGGTAGTTTATTTGATTTATATGCAATTTGAGGTCAAAATAACTCTTAGTTTGCATATGTAGGTGTGGTTTACTTAGTGCCTTCCCGTCTCCGTCCTAACCACCATCGATCGTCCGCACCATCCCGTCGCCGTCACTGCTACTTCTCGAGCTTGCGTTGTATTCCCTTGAAGAGGAAAGGGAGATGCATCACAGTAGCGTAAGTATTTCCCTCCGTTTTTGAGAACCAAGGTATCAATCCAGTAGGAGACCACGCGCGAGTCCCTCGCACCTGCACAAACAAATAAGAACTTCGCAGCCAACGCGATAAGGGGTTGTCAATCCCTTTACGGTCACTTACGAAAGTGAGATCTGATAGAGATGATAGTTTATATTTTTGGTATTTTAGTCCATAAGAACAGAAAATAAAAGCGGTAAAAGTAAAGTATATGTAGATTAATATGTTGAGAATAGACCCGGAGGCCATAGTGTTCTCTAGTGGCTTCTCTCATGATAGCGATATTCTACGGCGGGTAAACAAATTACTGTCGAGCAATTGATAGAAAAGCGAATAATTATGAGACTATCTAGGCATGATCATTGTATATAGGCATCACGTCCGAGACAAGTAGACCGAAACGATTCTGCATCCACTACTATTACTCCACACATCGACCGCTATCCAGCATGCATCTAGTGTATTGAGTTCATAAGAACAGAGTAACACCTTAAGCAAGATGACATGATGTAGAGGGATAAACTCAAGCAATATGATATAAACACCATCTTTTTATCCTCGATGGCAACAATACAATACGTGCCTTGCTGCCCCTACTGTCACTGGGAAAGGACACCGCAAGATTGAACCCAAAGCCAAACACTTCTCCCATTGCAAGAACTATAGATCTAGTAGGCCAAACCAAACCAATAATTCGAAGAGACTTGCAAGGATATTACGAGCACACATAAAAAGTTCAGAGAAGAACCAAATATCTTTCATAGATAATCTTGATCATAAACCCACAATTCATCGGATCTCGACAAACACACCGCAAAAAGAGATTACATCGAATAGATCTCCTCGGCTCACAACTCATGGTGAGGGCGATGATGATGATGATGAAGAACTCCGTGATGGATACCCCTCCGGTGGAGCTCCGGAACAGGCTCCAAGATGGGATCTCACGGGAACAGAAGGTTACGGTGGTGGAATTAGGGTTTTCTCACTGTTGTCGAAGGTTTCGGGGTACGTAGACTTATATAGGAGGAAGGAGGACACCGGGGGGGGGGGAGGGGTGCTCGAGGGGCCCACGAGGCAGGGGGGCGCGCCCTGGGCAGGGGGCGCGCCCCCACCCTCGTCGGCGCCTCGATGCTCCCCTGACGTGGTTCTCAAGTTCCCTGTGCGTGATTTTCTCCAAAAATATCTCTCGTGAAGGTTTCATTCCGTTTGGACTCCGTTTGATATTCTTTTTCTGCAAAACCCTGAAACAGGCAAAAAACAACAATCTGGACTGGGCCTTTGGGTTAGTAGGTTAGTCCCAAAAATGATATAAAAGTGTATGATAAAGCCCATTAAACATCCAAGACTCCATAAATAATAGCATGGAACAATAAAAAATTATAGATACGTTGGGGACGTATCAAGCATCCCCAAGCTTAATTCCTGCTCGTCCTCGAGTAGGTAAATGATAAAGAAAGAATTTTTGATGTGGAATGCTAACCAATATAGTTTCTCAATGTAATTCTCTTAATTGTGGCATGAATGTTCAGATCTGAAAGATTCAAGATAAAAGTCTATATTGACATAAGAAATAACAATACTTCAAGCATACTAACAAAGCAATCATGTCTCCCTAAAAAAAACAAAGCAATCATGTCTTCTCAAAATACTATGGCTAAAGAAAGTTATCCCTACAAAATCATATAGTTTGGCTATGCTCCCTCATTATCACACAAAATATTCATATCATGCACAACCCCGATTTCAGCCAAGCACTTGTTTTCATGCTCTATCTTTTCAAACCTTTCAACTTTCACGCAATACATGAGTGTGAGCCATGGACATAGAACTATGGGTGGAATAGAGGTGGTTGTGGAGAAGACAAAAAGGAGGGAGATAGTCTCACATCGACTAGGCGTATCAACGGGCTATGGAGATGCCCATCAATAGATATCAATGTGAGTGAGTAGGGATTGCCATGCAACAGATGCACTAGAGCTAAATATGAATGAAAGCTCAACAAAAGAAATTAATGGGTGTGCATCCAACTTGCTTGCTCACGAAGACCTAGGGCATTTGAGGAAGCCCATCGTTGGAATATACAAGCCAAGTTCTATAATGAAAATTCCCACTAGTATACGAAAGTGACTAAACATGAGACTCTCTACAATGAAGAACATGGTGCTACTTTGAAGCACAAGTGTGGAAAAAAAGATAGTAGCAATTGTCCCTTTTTTCTTTGTTTTTCTTTTTTTCTTTTTTTTGGGCCTTTCTTTTTCTTTGGCCTTTCCTTTCTTTTTCTTTTTCTTTTTTTACGGAGGGGCTTTATATATTTAGCCTTTCCTCCCATGGGACAATGCTCTAATGATGATCATCACACTTTCATTACAACTGGAAATTACAACTCGATACTACAACAAAGTATGACTCTATATGAATGCCTCCGGTGGTGTACCGGTATGTGCAATGGAACAAGACATGTATGAAAAGTTATGCATGGTGGCTTTGCCACAAATACGATGTCAACTACATGATCATGCATGGCAATATGACAATATGATGTGTGTCATATGAACGGAACGGTGGAAAGTTGCATGGCAATATATCTCGGAATGGCTATGGAAATGCCATGATAGGTAGGTAGGGTGGCTGTTTTGAGGAATAATATGGTGGCTGTTTTGAGGAAGGATATATAGTGGGTTTATGGCACCGACGAAAGTTGCGCGGTACAAGAGAGGCTAGCAATGGTGGAAGGGTGAGAGTGCGTATAATCCATGGACTCAACATTAGTCATAAGAACTCATATACTTATTGCAAAAATCTACGAGTCATCAAAACAAAGCAATCAACACATGCTCCTAGGGGGGAGGTTGGTAGAAGTTAACCATCACATGCCCCCGACCTCCACACAAAGGTTGGCACTCTACAAATACCTCATGCTCTAACTTCGTCACATAGCGGTTCACCATACGTGCATGATACGAGAATCACTAACCTTAACACAAGTATTTCTCAATTTCATAATAACTCCACTAGCATGACTCTAATATCACTATCCTCATATCTCAAAACAATTATCAAGCATCCAACATCTCATCATATTCAATGCACTTAGTGTGATTTTTTTTACTACATTGACATTGGATGTCTATCATGTGAAGACTAGTTTCTTAGCCTAAACACATTACCATGCTGTTTTAATAGACTCTCAAATAGATATAAGTGAAGCATGATAGTTCAACAATTTCTACAAAATATAACCACCACCGTGCTCTAAAAAGATATAAGTGAAGCACTAGAGCAAAAACTATTCAACTCAAAAGATATAAGTGAAGCACATAGAGTGTTCTAACAATTCCTAGGCCGTATTTAACTCTCTCAAATAGGTGTGTCCAGCAAGGATGATTGTGGCAAACTAACAAGCAAATACTCAAATTATACAAGACGCTCCAAGCAAAACACATATCATGTGGTGAATAAAAATATAGCTCCAAGTATAGTTACCGATGGATGAAGACGAAAGAGGGGATGCCTTCCCGAGGCATCCCCAAGCTTAGGCTTTTGATTATCCTTGAATTTTACTTGGGGTGCCTTGGGCATCCCCAAGCTTAGGCCTTTGCTACTCTTTGTTCCATAGTCCATCAAAGCAATACTCAAAACTTGAAAACTTCACAACACAAAACTTAGACAAAAATTCTCGTGAGCTCCGTTAGTATAAAAAAACAAATCACTACTCAAAGGTACTGCAATGAATTCATTCTTTGTTTATATTGGTGTTAAACTTACTGTATTCCAACTTCTCTATGGTTCATACCTCCAAATATTACTCATAGATGCATTGAAATAAGCAAAGAACACATGAAAAACATAATCTGTCAAAAACAGAACAGTCTGTAGTAATCTGCAGGTTTCGCCTACTTCTGGAACTCCAAAAAATTCAAACTAAACTGGTAAATTTGCGGAATTTGTCTACTAATCATCTGCAAAAAGAATCAACTAAATAGCATGCTCCAGTAAAATCTGACGACCACTTTAGCCAGCGCTAACGATTCTGTTTTTCACAGCAAGATCACATAAACTTCACACAAGTCTTCCCAAATGTTCTACTTGGCACAAACACTAAACAAAACATGAAACCACATCTAATCATAGGCTAGATGCAATATTTATTCGCTAACAGCAACAAAAACAAAAAACATAAAATTGGGTTGCCTCCCAACAAGCGCTATCGTTTTACGCCCCTAGCTAGGCACGATACAAGATAGATCTAGGTATTGCCATCTTTCAAAGGCAACCCATAAGTGGCTCTCATGATAGATTCATATGGTAATTTGATTTTCTTTCTAGGAAAGTGTTCCATGCCTTTCCTTAATGGAAATTGGAATCTAATATTTCCTTCCTTCATATCAATAATTGCACCAATCGTTCTAAGGAAAGGTCTACCAAGAATAATAGGATATGAAGGATTGCAATCTATATCAAGAACAAAGAAATCTACGGGCACATAATTCCTATTGGCAACAATAAGAACATCATCAATCCTTCCCATAGGTTTCTTAATAGTGGAATCCGAAATATGCAAATTTAAAGCTTAATCATCAAGCTCATGGAAACCTAGCAAATCACACAAAGTTTTTGGGATAGTGGAGACACTTGCACCCAAATCACACAAAGCATAGCATTCATGATCTTTTATTTTTATTTTGATAGTAGGTTCCCACTCATCATAAAGCTTTCTAGGGAGAGAAACTTCCAACTCAAGTTTTTCTTCATAAGATTGCATCAAAGCATCAACTATGTGTTTGGTGAAAGCTTTATTTTGACTATAAGCATGCGGAGAATTTAGCACGGATTGCAACAAGGAAATACAATTAATCAAAGAGCAATTGTGATAATTGAATCCCTTGAAATCCAAAGTAGTGGGTTCATCACTATGCAAAGTTTTAATCTCTTCACTCCCACTTTTAGTAATTTTAGCATCAAGATCTAAAAACTCCGAATCATTGAGACACTTTAAAGCAGAATCATCTCCAATCCTATCTTCATCAAAATTTATACTAGAAAACAAGGATCTAATAGGAGACACATAAATAACTTTCAGATCTTCATCTTTATTTTCATGATAACTAGAAGAACACACTTTAATGTAATCTTCTCTTTTAGCACGCATCCTAGCCGTTCTTTCTTTGCATTCATCAATGGAAATTATCATGGCTTTGAGAGACTCATTGATATCATGCTTAGGTGGGATAGATCTAAGTTTCAAAGAATCAACATCAAGAGTAATTCTATCCACACTTCTAGCCAATTCATCAACCTTAAGCAATTTCTCTTCAAGCATAGCATTGAAATTATTTTGCGAGATCATAAACTCCTTAACACTAGTTTCAAATTCAGAAGGCATCTTTACATAAGAGTTGTTGTAGGAATTACCATAATTATTAGAGGAATTACTAGGAAAAGGCCTAGGATTAAAATTGCTTCTATTAGCATTGTTACCAAAATTATTCCTTCCAACAAAGTTCACATCCAAAGATTCATTGTTATTCTCAATCAAAGTGGACAAAGGCATATCATTAGGATCAGAAGAAACACTCTTAGCAGCAAACAATTTCATAAGTTCATCCATCTTTCCACTCAAAACACTAATTCTTTGATAGCATGCACTTTTTTACTAGTAGATCTTTCGGTGTGCCACTGAGAATAATTAATCATAATATTATCTAGGAGTTTGGCAGCTTCTCCTAAGGTGGTTTCCATGAAAGTGCCTCCTGCGACCGAATCTAAAAGATTTCTAGAAGCAAAATTCAAGCCAGCATAAAAGTTCTGAATAATCATCCATAGATTCAAACCATGTGTAGGGCAATTCATTAATTTCATTCTCTCCCAAGCTTGTGCAACATGCTCATGATCTAGTTGCTTAAAATTCATAATATCGTTTCTAAGAGAGATGATCTTAGCAGGAGGGAAATACTTAGAGATAAAAGCATCTTTGCACTTATTCCATGAATCAATACTATTTCTAGGCAAAGAGGAAAACCAAGTTTTAGCACGATCTCTAAGTGAAAACGGAAATAACTTCAATTTAACAATATCGTTATCAGTATCCCCTTTCTTTTGCAAATCACACAAATCAACAAAGTTGTTCAGATGGGTAGCGGCATCTTCACTAGGAAGGCCAGAGAATTGATCTTTCATGACCAGATTCAACAAAGCAGCATTGATCTCACAAGATTCAACATCGGTAATAGGAGCAATCGGAGTGCTAATAAAATCATTGTTGTTGGTATTGGAAAAGTCACACAATTTGGTATTGTTCTGAGCCATAGTGACAAGCAAGCAATCCAACACACAAGTAAGCAAGAAGCAAGCGAACGATAAACACACGGCGGAAGAAGGGCAAATAAAACGGCAAGGGTGAAGTGGGGGAGAGGAAAATGAGAGGCAAATAAATGTAATGCGAAGGATAAGGGTTTGTGATAGGTACTTGGTATATGACTTTTGTGTAAGCCTCCCCGGCAACGGCGCCAGAAATTTTTCTTGCTACTTCTCGAGCTTGCGTTGTATTCCCTCGAAGAGGAAAGAGAGATGCAACACAGTAGCGTAAGTATTTCCCTCAGTTTTTGAGAACCAAGGTATCAATACAGTAGGAGACCACGCGCGAGTCCCTCTCACCTGCACAAACAAATAAGAACTTCGCAGCCAACGCGGTAAGGGGTTGTCAATCCCTTTACGGTCACTTACGAAAGTGAGATCTGATAGAGATGATAGTTTATATTTTTGATATTTTAGTTTATAAGAACAAAAAATAAAAGCGGTAAAAGTAAAGTAGATGTAGATTGATATGTTGAGAATAGACCCGGAGGCCATAGTGTTCTCTAGTGGCTTTTCTCATGATAGCGATATTCTATGGCGGGTAAACAAATTACTGTCGAGCAATTGATTGAAAAGCGAATAATTATGAGACTATCTAGGCATGATCATTGTATATAGGCATCACGTCCGAGACAAGTAGATCGAAACGATTCTGCATCTACTACTATTACTCCACACATCGACCGCTATCCAGCATGCATCTAGTGTATTGAGTTCATACGAACAGAATAACGCCTTAAGCAAGATGCCATGATGTAGAGGGATAAACTCAAGCAATATGATATAAACCCCATCTTTTTATCCTCTATGGCAACAATACAATACGTGCCTTGCTGCCCCTACTGTCACTGGGAAAGGACACCGCAAGATTGAACCCAAAGCCAAACACTTCTCCCATTGCAAGAACTATAGATCTAGTAGGCGAAACCAAACCAATAATTCGAAGAGACTTGCAAGGATATGATGAGCACACATAAAAAGTTCAGAGAAGAACCAAATATCTTTCATAGAAAATCTTGATCATAAACCCACAATTCATTGGATCTCGACAAACACACCGCAAAAAGAGATTACATCGAATAGATCTCCTCGAAGATCGAGGAGAACTTTGTATTGAGATCCAAAGAGAGAGAAGAAGCCATCTAGATACTAGCTATGGACCCGAAGGTCAGTGGTAAACTACTCACAACTCATGGTGAGGGCGATGATGATGATGATGAAGAACTCCGTGATGGATCCCCCTCCGGTGGAGCTCCGGAACAGGATCCAAGATGGGATCTCACGGGAAGGTTACGGCGGTGGAATTAGGGTTTTCTCTCTGTTGTCGAAGGTTTCGGGGTACGTAGACTTATATAGGAGGAAGGAGGACACCGGGGGGGTGCTCGAGGGGCCCACGAGGTAGGGGGCGCGCCCCCCACCCTCGTGGGCGCCTCGATGCTCCCCTGACGTGGTTCTCAAGTTCTCTGTGTGTGATTTTCTTCAGAAATATCTCTCGCGAAGGTTTCATTCCGTTTGGACTCCGTTTGATATTCTTTTTCTGCAAAACCCTGAAATAGGCAAAAAACAACAATCTGGACTGGGCCTTTGGGTTAGTTGGTTAGTCCCAAAAATGATATAAAAGTGTATGATAAAGCCCATTAAACATCCAAGACTTCATAAAATAATAGCATGGAACAATAAAAAATTATAGATACATTGGAGACGTATGAGGCACCACCTTGTGATGAGCCTCTTGTTCTTATCTTTTAAATACAAAAAATTATGTTTGTGTGATATATAATAGCATGGAACAATAAAAAATTATGTTTTCATACATAAATTTCATACATAAAACAACATACAAACTCTCTAGCTAAATATATATATATATATATAGTTACTCGTATAATTATCTTACCAAGCCCGTACGTTGTTTGTTATACATAGTGCCATGGTTTTGATATCTGTCCACGTCGGCCCTCGTCCGGTTTATGATTCGGATGTGGTATATTCTCTTTTATAACTATTTGTTGCATTTCATGATTATGAAATTTTATGCCCATCAAGTTGACATAGATATTTTCATCTAGGAGGTATGTGAACCAGATATTCCAACCGACCCTATTGTCGAGAGGTTAAATTTAGTTGAAAAAGAAAACGAGTATTTGAAAGAGAAATTGAAAAGAATTGAGGAGGAGAAGATGGAATTGAAGTTGCATATTGCCGATGTCATCGATGATCACAATATCAAGATGGAGAAAATGCGCTTGAAGATTAGAAAGATTAGAAAATATGCCATTGATAGTGAGACTTGGTATCATTATGCTGTTTGATCAATTGTTACCTTAGTTGCGATCTTGATCGCATTTGTTGTTGCATTTAAATGCTTTAGCTAGAGAGTTTGTATGTTGTTTTATGTATGAAATTTATGTATGAAAATCTGCCATTGATAGTGTGTATGAACTTTATGTATGAACTTGTATTAATTTAGTCTTTTCAGTGTTGTGTAATGAAGAGCCGGCAATGGAAGTAAGATGATCGATGCTCTCCCCAGTTTGTTAATGGCGTGCGTACTTTTCTACTTACGGCTGAGGCAAACAAGCGGGCGGATGGTTTTATGTCTTTCATGTGCTGGCTGTAAGAATGATCGGAATTACTCTAAGTCAAGAACCATTCACGTTCACCTGTTTGAGTCTAGTTTCATGCCCCATTATAATGTTTGAACCAAGCACGGAGAAAGAGGGGTTATGATGGAAGACAATGAAGAAGAAGAGGACGACGACGGCTATCCTGGCCATGGGTTCCCTGAATACGATGATACAACAATGGGGGAAGAAGCTGAGCCGGCAATGTGGGAAGAAGCTAAAGAAGAGGCATCAGATGAGCCCGCTGATGATCTAGGTCGGGCCATTGCCGATGCAAAGAGAAATTGCGCAACTGAAAAGGAGAGGCTGAAGTTGCAGCGCATGTTAGAGGATCACAAGAAATTGTTGTATCCAAATTGCGAAGCTGACAAGGAAAAGCTAGGCACCACATCGGAATTGCTGCAATGGAAGGCAGAGAATGGTGTATCTGACAAGGGATTTGAAAAGTTGTTGATAATGTTAAAGAAGATGCTTCCAAAGGACAACGAATTGCCCGAGAGTATGTACGAAGCAAAGAAGGATGTCTGCCCTTTAGGATTAGAGGTGTAGAAGATACATGCATGCCTTAATGACTGCATCCTCTACTGCGGTGAGTACGAGGATTTGAACGCGTGCCCGGTATGCGGTGCATTGCGCTATAAGATCAGCCGCGATGACCCTGGTGATGTCGAGGGCGAGTGCCCCAGGAAGAAGATTCCTGCCAAGGTGATGTGGTATGCTCCTATAATACCACGGTTGAAACGTTTGTTCCAAAACAAAGAGCATGCCAAGTTGATGCGATGGCACAGAAAAGATCATAAGAAAGGAGGGAAGTTGAGAGTACCCACTGGCGGGTTGCAGTGGAGAAAAATCGAGAGAAAGTACTGGGGGGAGTTTGCAGGTGACACAAGGAACGTATGGTTTGGTCTAAGCGCAGATGGCATTAATCCTTTTGGGGAGCATAGCAGCAATCGTAGCACCTGGTGAGGGAGTCCTGGATAGGGGGGGGGGTCCTCAGGTTGCCGGATAAACTCCTGGTGGGCCGGACTGGTGGGACATGAAGATTATTTTAGAAGATCATCTCTCGTATCCGGATAGAACTCCTGGATTCTTGTAATGGCAAGTTTTAGGCTCCGGTGTAGATTTTCCTTCCTCTGCAAGATGATATGTACAAACCCTAGGCCCCTCCGGTGTGTATATAAACTGGAGGATTTAGTCCGTAGAGGCTAGAATCAGAATCATACAATCCTCATAGGCTAAACTTAGGGTTTAGCCTTTACGATCTCGAGGTAGATCAACTCTTGTACACATATTCATCCATACTAATATAGCAGGAAGTAGGGTTTTACCTCGATCGAGAGGGCCTGAACCTGGGTAAACATCGTGTCCCCTGCCTCCTGTTGACATCTATCCTCAGACGCATAGTTTGGGACCCCCTACCCGAGATCCGTCGGTTTTGACACCGACACATGGCCTGTGACTCTATGTATGTATAACCTTCCTCCTTGGTTGTGCATGAAGCGGAAGTTCATTATGATGCCAGTGCTCATCCAAGGCCCTAAGCAACTCGACAACGACATTGATGTGTACCTAAGGCCGTTAGTTGAAGAACTCTTATAGCTGTGGAATGAAAATGGTGTACGTGTGTGGGATGAGCTCGATCAGGAGGAATTTGACCTACATGCGTTGCTGTTTGTGACCATCAATGATTGGCCTGCTCTCAGTAACCTTTCAGAGCAGACAAACAAGGGATACCGCGCATGCGCGCACTGCTTAGATGATACCGACAGTATATATTTGGATAATTGTAAGAAGAATGTATACCTGGGACATCATCGATTTCTTCCGATCAAGCATCCCGTAAGAAAGAAAGGCAAGCATTTCAATGGTGAGGCAGATCATCGGAACAAGCCTCGCCACCGTACTAGTGATGATATATTTGATATGGTCAAGGACTTAAAAGTAATCTTTGGGAAGGGTCCTGGCGGACAATCTATTCCGAATGACGCTGACGGACACGCACCCATGTGGAAGAAGAAATCTATATTTTGGGATCTACCCTATTGGAAAGACTTAGAGGTCCGCTCACGTGACGAAGAATCTTTGCGTGAACCTTCTAGGCTTCTTGGGCATGTATGTGAAGACAAAAGATACATCGGAGGCACGGGAGGACCAGCAACGTATGCACGGAAAAGACAGCATACATCAGGGTCATGCTAGCTACGCTCTTACCAAAGAAGAGAAGGAAATCTTCTTTGAATGCCTCCTCAGTATGAAGGTCCCGTCTGGCTTCTCGTCAAATATAAAGGGAATAATAAATATGCCCGAGAAAAAATATTAGAACCTAAAGTCTCACGACTGCCACGTGATTATGACGCGACTGCTTCCAGTTGCATTGAGGGGGCTTCTACCAGAAAACGTTCGATTGGCCATTGTGAAGCTATGTGCATTCCTCAATGCAATATCTTAGAAGGTAACCGATCCAGAAATCATACCAAGGTTAGAGAAAGATTTGGTGCAATGTCTTGTCAGTTTTGAGTTGGTGTTCCAACCATCCTTCTTCAATATCATGAAGCACGTCCTAGTTCCCCTAGTCGACGAGATTGCTATTCTGGGTCCTGTATTTCTACATAATATGTTCCCCTTTGAGAGGTTCATGGGAGTCTTAAAGAAATATGTTCATAACCATGCTAGGCCAGAAGGAAGCATCTCCAAGGCCCATGAAAATGAGTAGGTCATTGAGTTTTGTGTTGAATTTACTCCTGACCTTAAGCAGACTGGTGTTCCTGAATCGCGGCATGAGGGCAGACTGGGTGGAAATGGCACTCTAGGACCGAAGCAAATAATATGTATGGACGGGCATTCTCTCACTCAAGCATACTACACAGTTCTACAAAATTCCGCCTTGGTGGCTCCGTATATCGAGGATCACGAGAATATTCGATGCTCCAAACACCCAGAGCGGTGTGACGACTGGATTACACGTGAACGAACGGAGACTTTCACCGGTTGGTTGTAGACACGTGCCATGCATGACAGCACTGTTGAAGATGACGTGTACTTGCTGTCCCAGTTACCATCTTTGAATATAATGACTTTCAAAGGGTACGAGATAAATGGGAATAGATTTTACACGATCGCCCAAGATAAAAAGAGCACGAACCAAAATAGTGGTGTCCGCTTTGATGCAGCAACCAAGAAGGGAAAGGTCGACACATATTATGATTACATAGAGGAGATATGGGAACTTGACTAAGGAAGTGGTTTGAAGGTCTCTTTGTTCGGTGCAAATGGGTCAATCTCAGAGGAGGCGGGGTAACGGAAGACCCGCAGTACGGAATGACAATAGTGGATCTCAACAATCTTGCATACGCAGACAAACCATTCGTCCTGGCCAATGATGTGGCGCAGGTTTTCTATGTGAAGTACATGTCTACCAAGCCGAGAAAAAGAAAAGATAAGGAAGCGAATACATCATATGATGAGCCAAAGCGCCACATAGTTCTTTCAGAGAAAAGAAACATCGTGGGAGTGGATGGCAAGACAGACATGTCAGAAGATTATGACATTTTTCATGAAATTGCTCCCTTCACAATGAATATTGAATCGAGCATCCAGTTAAATGATGAAGATTGTCCATGGTTCCGACGCAAAGGGGCACACGCGAAGAAAAAGTTTCGCACCCAAAGATCCCACTCTGGGACGTGACCGACTTCGCTGTCATCACTTTCTTCTCTAGTGAGTTTCCGGACTTATATATCTGGAAAGTCCCACTTTGGACAAATCGTAGGGAATCTTTGTAATAGTTAGGGTGCTTATGTGTTTTGGCATTTGAAACGTGTACTTTTGTGCTTCGGACAAACGAGTACCTTTCTAACTTCATTTGTTATTTTTCAGCTCATTTACTGAAATTGGAAAGCACTACAAACGAACTCTGAAAAGTTTGAAAGTTGGCATGGTATCATCATTTAAACCACATAGCATGTGCAAAAAAGTAGAGAGGGTTACGACAAAAACTCTTTCAAAGTATCAGGGTTTTGGACGAAAACTCATCTATTACCAAGGCATTTCATTTTTTAAAACTTACTACAACTCTAAACTTTTTGTGCGTTCAGTATACACCATTCAAAGCCACGTTATCAACTTTCTACCCTTTCTGACTACATTTGCTATTTCTCATGCATTTACTAACTTTTTAGTTAAATGACCCTGAAATTGAAAAGCACTACAAATGAACTCTGAAAAGGTTGAAAGTTGGTATGGTATCATAATTTCACCCCCATAGCATGTGCTAAAAAGTTGAGAGGGTTACAGCAAAATCTTGATGCACTTCGTGTACAAAATGGACAATCTCTTTCAAAGTATCACTGTTTCGGACGAAAAGTCATCTGTTACAAAGGCATTTCATTTTTTAAACTTATTACAACTCCAGACTTTTTGTGCATTCAGTATGCACCATTCAAATCCATGTCATCAACTTTCAGCCCTTTCTAACTTCATTTGCTTTCAACCCTTTCTAACTTCATTTGCCATTTTTCATGCATTTACTAAATTTTTTTGAGCTAAATGACCCTGAAATTGAAAAGCACTACAAATGAACTCTAAAAAAGTTGAAATTTGGCATGGTATCATCATTTCACCCACATAACATGTGCTAAAAATTTGAGAGGGTTACGACAAAAACTGGATGCACTTCGTGTACAAAATGGACAATCTCTTTCGAACTATCAGGGTTTCGGACGAAAACTCACTGTTACAAAGGCATTTCATTTAAAAAAACTTATTACAACTCCAGACTTTTTGTGCGTTCAATATGCACCATTCAAAGCCACGTCATCAACTTTCAACCCTTTCTGACTTCATTTGCTATTTTACATGCATTTACTGATTTTTATTAGCTAAATGACCCTGAAATTGAAATGCACTACAAATGAACTCTGAACAGGTTGAAAGTTGGAATGATATCATCATTTCACCCACATAGCATGTGCGAAAAAGTTGAGAGGGTTACGGCAAAAAATGGATGCACTTCGTGTACAAAATGGATAATCTCTTTCGAAGTATCAGGGTTTCAGACGAGAACTCATCTGTTACAAAGGCATTTCATTTTCAAATAACCTAAGTATTACCAAATTGAATATAATGATAAAACACACTAATATTAAACATAAGAAAAAATAATCACTGAAAAATTTATTTTTAAAGTAAAGTTATTCACAAACTAGTGATACACACAAATTTCAAATAATTAAAATTTAAACTATTAAAATTTGAAAACTACTGGCACTAACAGAAAGTTTGTAATTGTTTGTACCTAAAGCAAAAATATTCACAAAGAAACTCTAAATACAACAAAAAAACTCAGAAAAAATAAAATAAAATAAATAAAGCAGAAAAGAAAAAACAGAAAAATAACTATATAAAAAAGCCCGCCTACTGGGCCACAGCGGCCTGCATATGACTCGGAACCCAACCTGTAGTTGGGCCAGGATGCAGGCCCGCAGGCCCAGTAGGACCAACAGGGCAGAAGAGATGCAATAGGCCCACACATGCGTGCTTAGAGAGGATCACGACACGGTAGCCACGACAGGGCTTATAAACCAGTGTGAGCTCCTCTCAACTAGCGAGGTGGGACTAAACTTTGCGCACCGCGGGTGGCAATGCATCACCTTTAGTACCGGTTGGTGGCTCCAACGGGTACTAAAGGGGCAACCGGTACTAAAGGGGTGTTGTTCCTGCCGCTCGGCCTGGCCAAAACAGGCCTTTAGTACCGGTTGATGGCTCCAACCGGTACTAAAGGTCAATCCTATATATACTTACACTTGAAAATTTTGCAGTTTCCCTCTGTTTGTCCTCTTCCTCTCCATCGACGCCGTCGCTGTCCCCGTCGCGCACTGTCCCCATCGCGTGCCGTCCCCGTCGCCTCCCCCGACCGTCGCCGACCCTGAGCGTCGCCGCCCCTGAGCCCGACGTCTTCGGCCGCCCACGACCGTCGCCGCCCCCGAGCCTAACGTCGTCGGTCGCTCCCGACCGTCGCTGCCCCCGAGCCCGACATCGTCACCGGCCGCCCCGACGCGCTGGCCACCCGCGCCTCTCCTCCCTAAGTACGATGCCGCCGCGCGCGCCCACCCCTATCGCCGGCCTCGGCCTCACCCATTGTGAGATCGCCGCCCTTCTCCGACATTTTTTCCACTAGCTAGTTTTTTCCTGTTTTATTCTTTTAATGTTGTATCATATCATAGTATAGAAGAATATGCATAGAAAAAAAGTTGCATAGAGAAAAGTTATATAGAAAAAATATGCATAAAAAAAGTTGCATATTTTGTTTTTTAAAGTTAAATGATTTATATGTATTTTGTATGTTTCATTATATATGTATAACAATTTTGACATATGCAACATTTGATCATATGTGAAAATTTGAGTTTTGACATATGCAACATTTGATCATATGTCAAAATTCTATCATATGTCAAAGTTTGAATTTTGACATATGCAACATTTGATCATATGTAAAAGTTTGATCTAGTGAATTATGATCAAATATGCAACATTTAATAAGGGATTTATCAAGAATGCCCACATAATGGATGTGCACAAAGTGGATCCAATTTTTTCCTGATCTCATTTACATATAATTTTATATTTCACGTTGTCTATCAAAGTATTGAAGAAATCCATGGCATCATAATTCACCAGAAATAACAGGCGTATGATGCTAAGCTTTTCAAAAAAAATTTGGAAAGGAGTTCCTGATAGGATAATTCATTTTTTGGTATGAACTTCAGCGAAGGCCTTCCAAATAGCGATATTCCGAAGTCTTTTGCTGAACTTCGTACCAAAAAACGAATTATTCTATCCGGTATTCCGTTCCGAAATAATTTTGAAGAGCTTACCATCATGCACCCGTTACTTCCCGCTAATTATGAATTCAATGATTTCTTCAATACTTTGACAGACAACATGAAATAGAAAAGAATATATAGATGAGGTCAGAAAAAAATTGGATCAACTTGTGCACATCCATAATGGAGGCATTCTTGATCATATATAAATGTCAAAGTTTGATCAAACGTCAATGTTTGAATTTTGACATATGCAACATTTGATCATATGTCAAAGTTTGGATTTTTATATATGCAACATTTGATCATATGTCAAAGTTTGATCGTATGTCAAAGTTTGAATTTTGACATATGCAACATTTGATCATATGTCAAAGTTTGAATTTTGACATATGCAACATTTGATCATATTTCAAAGTTTGAATTTTGATATATGCAACATTTGATCATATGTCAAAGTTTGTATTTTGACATATGCAACATTTGATCATATGTCAAAGTTTGATCTAGTGAAATATGATCAAATAATACCCCCATTATGGGTGTGCACAAGTTGATCTATTATGTTACATTTGCATATAGAATTTGTATATAAGAAATCACAATCCAATCATTTAAAAAATGTTACATATTGCATATAGAATTTGTTCTCAGTGTCAACGATGCCCGGCCCGCATCCTCGCCGTCGACCCGTTCGCGACAACGTCCTGCTTCAGAGGAGCCATGTCCAGGACTAGGCTCCGTTTGGTTGGCACTGGGAGGTGCTACCTTCAGGGGGCACCGCTTGGTGAGGAACCCGGCCCCGGGTCCCGTCGTTGACCCAGAGCTCCTTTGGTGGCGTTTGCGTGGACCACTTTCGATGCGAAGGGAGCCGGCCCCACCGAAGGTGGTACGTCACCATGTCAGGGAGGAGGACGAGCACGTCTGTCGCTACAATGCTGCGTTGGACGTCAGGTTCTCCAATACCTGCCGCGTTCTTCGGGGATATCACTTGAGATATGATCCTGTGATGGTTCCTTCTCTTTGGGTGTCCACTGCCCGCGCCTCAGGAACTGCGAGATCACTGGCCCACTTTCGTGAAATTCAAGGAATCGGAATTAGCTAAGGAACGGTCGAGAATAAACAAGATCAATTCCGCAAAAAAGGAGCATTACCATAGGCTGGGGCCAGGTGGCTACGCGGTGGCCCGGCCTAAGTGGGATAAGTATGAGCAACAAATGGTGGATGCAGGGGTCATTCCAGTTACATTGAGCTGCCCCCCAGGTGCAAGACTTGGTTCACAGCGCATGGGGGGCGTTGGACCCAAAGACAGCCGATGTTTTGCAGAAGGCAAATCTTAAAGGAGCTGACATAAAATTACTTGTTGCAATAGAAGAGGCTCGAACGGGGGTGTTCACGCCCAACAGAGAGAACGACGAGCTTACACGCACCCTGGGAAATCCTGAACACCCTGGAAGAACACGAGGCAAAGACGTTGTTTCGTGGTATGAGGGGTTTGAGGACTGGAACTCCGACTATAGAAGCCGTGCGAGAAAGAAGATGAGGAGGAGAAGAAGAGGAAGCTGGAGGAGGAGGAGTGGAGGCAGGAAGCAAAATGCCTTCGCATAGTAGAATCAAAGCACGCGGAGTTAGCACTCCAATTCGAGCAGCAGTAGCAGCATATCGACTCACTTAGCTAGGAAAGGGGGTCTCATCAGCACCAACAGCTATTGGATCCAGCATTGGATAGCACCGTCCCATCCATGCCGAGAAGCAGTGTGGGCTCCGCCCCGGGCGATGAGGCACTGCTGGATAGATACCCTGTGGATGACATCATGGATAATACTAATTGTGAGCTACACTTCAAAATGAAGAACATATCCATGAAGTTGGCGGACGTCGTTGCTTACACAAATCCCCCTGGAGCAACCTTCCATTGCAACCCGATTCCATCTGGCCATGCTCGTGTCGTGGTTGATGAAGTGGTGGCACAATATTCGGGGCTATACCTTGACACTCCAGGAGGTGACGACGAGCACACACTGGGAGAGGCCATACATCATATTATGGAGAAAGGATTGCATCATCTTTCCAAGGCCACCGACACCGCGTCAGCCGACTGAAGGAAATATGCCCTAGAGGCAATAATAAAGTTGTTATTTATATTTCCTTATATCATGATAAATGTATTTTATTCATGCTAGAATTGTATTAACCGGAAACTTGATACATGTGTGGATACATAGACAAAACACAGTGTCCCTAGTAAGCCTCTACTAGACTTGCTCATTAATCAAAGATGGTTGAGTTTCCTAACCATAGAAATGCGTTATCATCTGATTAATAGGATCACATCATTAGGTGAAGGACAAGACCCATTCGTTAGCTTAGCATATTGATCGTTCAATTTTACTGCTATTGCTTTCTTCATGTCAAATACATATTCCTCCGACTATGAGATTATGCAACTCCCGGATACCATAGGAATGCCTTATGTGCTATCAAACGTCACAACATAACTGGGTGATTATAAAGATGCTCTACTGGTATCTCCAAAGGTGTTTGTTGGGCTGGCATAGATCGAGAATAGGATTTGTCACTCTAAGTATTAGAGAGGTATCTCTGGGCCCTCTCGGTAATGCACATCATAAGAAGGCTTGCAAGCAATGTGACTAATGAGTTAGTTATGAGATGATGCATTACGAAATGAGTAAAGAGACTTGCCGATAACGATATTAAACTAGGTATTAAGATACCGACAATCGAATCTCGGGAAAGTAAAATACCGATGACAAAGGGAATAATGTATGTTGTCATTATAGTTTGACAGATAGAGATCTTCATAGAATATGTGGGAACCAATATGAGCATCCAGGTTCCGCTATTGGTCATTGACCGGAGAAGTGTCTCGGTCATGTCTACATAGTTCTCGAACCCGTAGGGTCTGCACGCTTAACTTTCGATGACGATTTATATTAATATTATGTGATTTGGTGACCGAAGATTGTTTGGAGTCCCGGATGAGATCACGAACATGACGAGGAGTCTCGAAATGGTCGAGAGGTAAATATCAATATATTAGATGATGGTATTCGGACACCGGAATGGTTTCGGGATGTTTCAAATATTTATCGGAGTACCGAGGGGCTACCGGAACCCCTCGAGGAAGTATTGGGCCTACATGGGCCATAGGGGAGAGAGAGGGCAGCCCACAAGGGGGTGGTGCCCCCCAAGGGGAGTCCGAATTGTACTAGGGGAGGGGGCGCGGCCCCCCTTTCCTTTTCCCTCTCCTCTCCTTCCCTCATTCCAACTCCAAAGGAAGGAAAAATAGAGCGGGGGGGGGGGGGGGGGGGGG